>OY821761.1:2500-1202500 GCA_963682095.1 Potentilla sterilis
TTTCGATGGATGTATCCGTTTGAGAGGTACATGAAGATTTGTAAGGGATACGTTCGAAACAGAAATCGGCCTGAAGGATGCATTGCCGAGTGTTATATCGCAGAAGAGGCAAGTTGAGTTTTTAGCTGAACTGTTCTGCAAGGATAGGACTGTTGGAATCCCATCTCCTCTGAATACTTCAGACAGACCTACATCAGGTGCTACTATTGTAAGTGTTTATGGCAAGCTATATGATCAAGCTCACCTTTGTGTACTTCAAAATACGGATGAGTTCAGAGACTACTTTAAGTAAGTACTATCCTTTATTTATTTTTTGTGACTTCTGTTACTATTTTTTTGTTAAGTAAGCACCAATATACTTATTGCCCCTGTTTTGTTGGTAATTGCAGTGAGCATTGGGAGCTTTTGAAGATGGAGTTCCCAAGATTTGCAAGGGATGAAAAGTGGCTGACTGACAAGCAAAACAAGACATTTGCTGAGTGGGTGAAAGAGAGGGTAAGGTCTAAACACTCATGATCTGTGAAGAATTAAACTAGTCATGTTGTTAAGTTATACATTAATAGTTAATAATGATAATAAATGTTCTTGTATCGCAGGTTGCTACCCAACTGAGTGAACCAGGTCATAACATCCCAGAAATTGTGTGATGGCTTTAGATAAGCCAAGTAATGAAGTGCCAAAGTTTCAGTAGTTATAGAATTAGGTGGAATTCAGTATAGCACGAAGGAGAAAGATGATATGCGATCGGCACAAAATAGTGGTGTCTACTTGGTTGGCTGAGACGCCACAAGTAGCTAGTGCTAGAGATAAAAGGATGGTTAGGGAGGACATGAGTTTCTATGTGTCATTACTGAAATATGGGAGCTGAACTATGAGAAGTTTAAGTTCCCTATCTTTAAGTGTGATTGGGTAGATAGTGGGAAGGGTGGTGTTGTAGTAGATGAGCTTGGGTTCACATTGGTAAACTTGAGTAAGAAAGGTCATTGTAATGACACTTTCGTATTGGGAAGCTGTGTTGAGTCGATTTTCTATGTCGAAGACCCTGTGGATCCACAGTGGTCAATAGTCGTGAGACTCCCAACTAGAGATTACCGTAATTTTGAGATTGAAGATGTCCTTGAGACACTGCAATTTCTCACCCGTCCATCACAACGACAATGCCGTCGATTGAGTTAAGTGGCAACTTAGCTGATGAGGAACAAGTGGGCTACCTGCGAGCTGGGGAGGAGGATATAGTCGTTGATGGACAATAGAGACAGCTCTATTTCTTATATATTAAGTTGTTTTTCTTTGTGTTTGTCATCCAGAACTTATGTGCAATTGATATATTATGTTCTGAATGAAACTGTGCTTGTCTTTGATTAATCATTATTTGGTATTAAATCTATCATATATATTTGTTTGGTTGTATTGCTATATATCATTACTTGGTATAACCTTTGACTTAGCTTATTACAAATGTCTCTATTTATAAATCATGTAATTCAATGCCTAATGTTCCTCATATTTGTATGATAGATAATGACGCCATCTAAAGTTGCATCAAAGAAGGTTGCTGGTACGCCAAAGAAGGCTGCATCAAAGAAGAAAGCAAAAAGTTGAAAACAAAGAAGACTACACCAATGAAGAGTACCTCAACAGCAGCTACTTTGTCCACTAGAAGGAAGAAGAAGAAATCAAAGGAGGCTGATGAACCAACGGAGGTCTGAAGCTGCTAAAGCGAAATTGTGTCACAATGAAGAGGATTTCGAATCGCTCAAGCTTAAGACAGAAGAGAATTGTTCATTCAAAAAAGGAACTCCATATGGGAAGGTGGCACAAGAATGCAGTCCTATATTGGTGTGTTAGCACGCAAGAAGATACCAATTGTGAGGACTACTTGGAGAACTGCCAGCCCTAAAAACCAGGAGGCGTCACAGTTGAGGAGAAGAACAAACTGTGGGAACGTATACAGGTAAACACTTTCTTTGTTTATCAATTACGTCATACATTATTGATATGGTTTTTATTCTACCACTTAATGACATGAATTATGAACACATGGAGCATTTGTTATTGGAGAGGAATGCAAAAAAGTCGTATTGCAGTCAGCATCAACAAAATGGAGGAATTCAAGTCCCATCTTACAAGGTGGTACATTGTCCCTTACTTGGATGAGCCAGAATTGATGAAGTATCCCCCCCAAGATTATAAATTCATCAATCAAGATCATTGGACGCAGTTTGTCGCTGAGCGAACTAAGCCCTCATTTCTTGTAAGTTGTCCAGTGATGTTTAGATAGGGGATAAGTTTTACAATATGTATTGGATTATGAGTATGTGTATTTTTTTTTGTTTATCAGACTCTGCGTAACAGTCAACAAATGAAACGCAAGCTGAATAAGTATCCTCACCGACTGTCCCGCAAGGGTTACACTGGTTTGGAGGAAGAGTTGGTAAGTGGAGTGTTTATAATCTTCTTTACATTATATCAAAGCTGGAATCATGTGGTTCATTTAAAACTGTCTGTTAATCAAAAGAGGATTTCTGTAACCGGCTGACTTTTTCTTTGTATTTTATTTAGTTGAAGGCTGGACCCTTAATGATGATGAGGAGGTTGAGAGGTTTTTTCTGTGGATAGAAGCACGGAAGGCAAAGGACGGCACTTTCCAGGATGACCAAACAAAGCAAAAGGCTGAGGAGATAGTGAGTACTATAAGCTAATGTTCATCATGTACATGTATTGCTAATTTTTTTATTTCTGACTTTATTTTTATGTAAATGTGACTAGATTCAGTTGAAGGAGAAGATTGATCGTGGAGAAGAAAGCATAAGTGGTTCCCTTGATATCTTAGAAAAGGCTTTGGGGACAAAGGAGCATGGTGGCAGAGTGCAAGGGGTTGGAGGTTTTGTCAATCTAACTAAATACTTTCATTTGCCTAGGGTTAAAAGGGCTAGCATCCAAGAGACGATTAAGATCAATGTGGATGCATATATAGCTGAGATTAAGGAGAGTATCCTAGCAGAGGCAAGGAAGCAGGCTATGGAAGAGTTTAAGGCTGAACTGAAGGCAAACATGCAACAACCAGCTACACATGGAGGTGGGGGGACAAGTAGCTAGTTGTCCTGGAGCACTAGAGAAGCAGGTGTCACCTATTTCCGGGCAAGGCAGCTGTTCACAGATGGCTGATCGACATGTCAATGATGGATTTGAAGTCCCTGAAGTACAAGCAGAAAAGCAAGTTATTGGGGAACTGAATGTGGAAGTCCCTGCTGTGCAAGAAGAAAAGGAAGTTATTGGGGAACTGAATGTGGAAGTCCCGAAAGAAATGGATGTGGAAGCTGGGAAGTTAGAAGGAAAGGCGAGGCAAAAGGAAAGCTCAGTGATGAAGCAATTCGAAACTGTATTGAAGCAATGGATTACAAAGAAGTCGGTAAAAGAAAATTCCAAAGAGGAAGGGGGCTGAAGCCAAAACTACTAGACAGAAAACAAAGGAAGTGCCGGAGGTAAAACAAAGGGAGGGGCTGAAGCCAAAACTAAGGTAAAACATATTTTTGTGAATACTTAAGTTTAAAAATTATGTGTGCTGTTAATATTTTTGCATATTGTTTAGAATTTAAAAATTATTACTATGACATTTTGTAGGTAATAGCACCAGAGGAAGTGCCGGTCTTGTTGGCAGTAGGTTCGATTGATAACATCGTCGGAACAGGCACAGTACTGCAAGGTGACCCCAACCAACTTGTTCATGGCGTCCCATTAGGGGAGGGTAATGTGCGTGTTTCAGTATCAGTCCCAACGCAGGAGAACGCGAAAGTTCCATTTCCTGTGAGTGATGAAATAGTCACTGTCCGACAGGCCTGCGGGAGTTGGGTAGCATGGCCTGAAGAGCTTGTCATTTATACACCTGTCTCACCAAGCGAGGTACGTATTAGGAGCCATTAGATTTAAATATATTGTATTTTGATTTTTACAGAAGTCAGATTACATGCTTAATGACTATGAGATTATGTACGTGTAGAAACCTCAAAAGAAGAGAAAGACAAATGGTCAAGACTTTGGAGTTTCCCATAAAGTGTTTGACTCGAAGCTCTTGAGGGAAATAGCAGCAGGGTTACCAAATTCATTAAGTATGTTGTGCATGTGGGGTGAAGAAGGGTTAAAAAATGACAAGACTATCAACTTCGACATGGAGCCTGAAGTGTTTGGGCGGATACGGAAGACATATATATTTGGTGATGATGTGCACAAAATGGCAAGTATGAAAGAAGTAACTGGGAACTGCATAGCGATATATCAGAGGTGATATATGTATATATATATATATATATATAATGTTTTTTTATTTTCTTCTATTTATGAAATATGTAAACTCTGTACAGATGTGATTTTTTGGTTTCTGGTTTGAAATTGTTCTTCATCTTTGGGTTTTAGGTACCTCTATGATGTCCTAAAGAACTACCAAATGCTTGATATGTTTACGTTTGTTGATCCGGTTATGGTCGGAGGAAACAAAGCATGTGGACCAACAAAGAGCAAGGTTGAACACTTGAGTGCCAGGCTGAAAGCCTCAAAACCAAGACAACTTTTAATGGTGCCGTATAATGCAGAGTAAGTAGTTTGATAACTGTGCTTTTACATTGGTAATACTGTTAGTATTAAGTTAATACATATTATGATATGTGGATTTGAACAATTTCTGGTAACTTTGTAGTGAACATTGGGTGCTTACTATCATTGATCCTGAAAATGAGAAGGTGTATTTCTTGGATCCTATTAGGAGGCGGTTGCCGCTGGGCTCATCTGAGTGGAAAACCGTTGTTAACAGGTAATTACTTATAAGCATAACATGCTTGAACTTTGATTTATGGAATGACACTTACTTTTGGTTCAGTTGTGAACTTATTGACTATTGTTTTGTTTTAGTGCTATGGCCAAATATAATGAATACATTGGCAGGACAAGCCTAAAATCAGTTGACTGGAAACCGATTACGGTATGTATATGTTACTTTTGGTGGATTCTAGATTCTTGGCTAATATATGTACATTTCGATTATGTTACTTGTTTTGGGAGAGTGATTATTAATTGATTCACTGCTTTTAGGGTGTTCCCCACCAACCCAACACTATTGAGTGTGGCTATTATGTCATGCGGTTCATGCGAGATATCATAGAGGACAAGGACCAATCTATTTTTGTGACTAAGGTACAATCACTGCCTTCTGCTGCTTTTGTGTTTAATTGAATTGCTTGTATTAGGAATTTAGGATGCTGGTTCATTCCTAATAATTCTGTAATCACACAGTCTTAGGATCTCGATCCTTTCAGCTAGCTTTCTCATTGTATGCAATGTTCATGCATATTGATTACTTTGTTTTAACTAAATATGCATGTCAGAAAAGCTGTCTACTAGATGTTGTTAACTACCATTTCAATTTTTTCACTCCCCTTTTATCTGTTTAATAGAGGGTTTGCTTGGTCATTTTTTTCTATTCTGGTATATGCACTTATTCTTGTGTTATGCTGCTGTTCTATCCCATAGGGGAGGGAACAGGTATTCACCTTGCATCTTTCTCCATAAGGGGGGGGGGGGGGGGGGGGTTGAACTATCTGCCTTTATAATCTGGGGCTTTTGTGGAGTATGGCTATGTCTTTATTATTGGCTGGGAAGTTTACTGTTAGTTTTCAGCTGCTTTCTGCTGCTTTGTGTTTGAATGACTTTTTGGGATAATGTTGACGCCTAATATTTTATACATTCGATTTCTTTTTCAGTGGGGCAGGAGAGACAATGGCCTACAGTACACACAAGATGAAATAGATGTGGTAAGGAATGAGTGGGCGAAGTTTATTGTGAGCAATTTGGTGTAGGAATGTTCATAGGGCTTCTGAAATGGGTTTGGCAGTGATGTTTATATGTGCTTATGTTTTATAAACTTATCGGTTTAAGCTAGCTAGGTATGTATGTATATATAGGACTAATGCTGGCAGATTTTGAACAATATCAGCTTGTGCCTTCATGGTTTCAGCTGAAATGCTAGCTAGGTACGTAGGATTATTGCTAGCAAATTTTGAACAATATCAGCTTGTGCCTTCATGGTTTCAGCTGAAATGCTAGCTAGGTACGTCGGATTATTGCTAGCAAATTTTGAACAATATCAGCTTGTGCCTTTCATGGTTTCAGCTGAAATGCTAGTTAAGTTTTAGTTTGCTTTTGCTCTATGCATCTATGTGGTACATTAGTGTGCTCCGGCCACTTGAATGATATGTAGAATGGTTCAATTTATGTATAATTATTGTATCTGCACAAACTGCTCTTCTGGAAATGGTAATAGTTCAATGTACAACAGTTTACATGCTTTTTGAGACCTCATTTCTTGTGTATTTGAAGCTCAGACAACAAAGTGGTCATATGACCAAATGCTTAAATCTATTGTGTGATAGAAAATTATACAACAAGATAACAACATTATGTGCTGTACAATATGACCAAAAGCCGAATCAAACTAGTGTCACAAACTGCTCAATTCTGTTGTCTGAGTTGTCGAATCATACAACTGTAAAAATATCATATGTTGTACAATATGACTAAAAGCCACATCAAACCTGTGTCACAAAATCCTCAAATCTGTTGTTTGATTTGTAGAATCATACAACTCAATAAATATGAAACCAAACCAGTTGTCTGAATCAGACAACTAAATAAGTAGGAGATGAAATCGGTTGTGCGAATGAGACAACAGAATAAAATTGCAATATTCTGTTGTATGTTTAAAACTTACACAACATAAAAGTATGTATATTCTGTTGTATGAACTAGACATGTCAGTGCAGTGAATGCCAAGCCAGCCATGGCATGACATATAAGTTGTACAACAGAAATTAAAAGTGACTTGTTGGACGTTTCATCACACAAGCTCGAGATATACAACGGTTTTTCCGAACTTACACAACGGTGATTCACCGTTGTGTATTGAGTTTTTTGTAGTAGTGTATGCACAACCATCATCTATGTATGCAAAAAGGAGAAAACATCATTGACATATTAGGGGCATCCTAAGACTCAAAATAACAATTTAAACACTCAATTTTTGTGTTACGATTTTCTGAATTTTCTAATTTTGTATTTTGTTTTCAATATATGACTCAAAACATAAACGAAACATGCAAACCCACCCCACACTTAAGCATAAAGTTATAGCAAAGAATTTCCTAAGCATGCAATAGACTAACATGTTCCAACATATCATCACAAACCAATGAAAAAGAGAAGAGTTAAGAAATTTCAAACTCTCGGTGATGGCTCATTCGCTTTTCAATGGTGATATGGGTTGCCTCCCATGCAGCATTTAAGTGTTTATAGTCCTAAATGACATGACCCACCCCGGGTACAACACTGTTATCCAGAGTGGATCTTGTGGGGACCATTTCAAGGGAGGTTCTACTGAAAATTCGGCATAACCTCTCTTAAAATGGACGACCCTAACCTGGGGAAACAAACAAACACTTCTAAAAATAATCCATCCCGACTCCTGGAGCCACCTGCTCCCCCAAAACAAACAACTTCCACTACCAAGCAATAGAACTCACTTTCTATTAGATACAAAAAAAATAAAACAGTATAATGTTATCAACTTCAAGCTACAACCCAAGAGTAAAGTCCACATAAGAAGTCCATGAAGATATGCAGCCCATGGACTTAATTCTATGGATCAAGTTCATTCAAATGGAGTTGTCAAGTCCACATAAGAAGTCCATGAAGATATGCAGCCCATGCCATGAAGAAAATTCCGAAAAGAAGTCCAAGAATGCAATGCTTTTCCCACAATGAAACATAAGCCAACTAGGAAAAGAAATTCCCTTTCCTTGTGATGCCGGCAGCCCTAGGGTTTTTCCCCTATATAAAGCCAACTTTTCCACAGAAAATCATCATCTCATCTCTTGCAAAGCACTAGCCTAAACTCTGCCGAAATATATCCAAAGTTCTAAGCCAAAAGTAAACTCATAAGCCTACCCGATACCACCACCATCCCTAAAACTTCTGATCCTTACCTTACCTACTGCCCCTGCCGTACATCATCCACCACACAAAGGCGAAGCTCTCCAAGGTTTCTAAAGTGTGATCCATCCCTATGGCTTGTATCTTTATTTTTGGTTTAGTCATAATTGTTGTTATAAAAATACTTTGTTTTCGTTTGGTATTGTATGATGAACATGAGTTACGATTTCTATTGGAATTTATGTGATGAATTTTACAAACAATTACATGCTTGAATTCGTGCATTAGATTAGGACAGTAGCATGTTCATGTATTTTTAGTTTTTATTCGATTAGTTTCATGAATTCGTGCATAAAAATCAATGGTTACATGATGCCATGGCCATGACACTTGTGTAGGTTGCGATATCATTCACCATAATAACATAGGATCGAGTTAGGTATTGATCAAACTTAATTCTATATTGTTTAAAAAGGGTTACCATAATTCATAGAAACTTGCATGTTAATAGGATGAGTGACGCCATACCTAAAGATATGTTTCCAATTTAAAAGACTTTTGTGCTCAATTACTCTTTGTGTTTGTCTTCGACGTTGAGTGTTTTCAAACATGATTAGTATAATTTTAGGATTCGACGTTGTGTGTTTTCTAAATATTTAAGAAGTCTAGAATGATTAGATAACCGTTGAGGCTCTTATTGAAATTAGAATTGAATAGAGTCTAAGAAACTTGAACTATTGCTGCCGATTCTTGCATGGTTTCTTGTGTGTGTATTTGTGCTATGTGTTGCATGAAAGATGATGATCAAACTTGTAGGATTTTATTTTCGCATCTTAGGTTTTAGGGGCAGCTTTGCTGCCGAATTATTTCATCCCCCAAAGTGTGACGTTTTGATGTATATATGTGAATAAATTGTCTAACATACTCATGTTTCAGGTACCCTAGCCTCAATCCCTGGCTAGAACGATCCCTACTTATTTCTATACTACTAACGATTGTAGGGTTTATTATTTGTGTGTGTTTAGGTACTCATCAGCCATGTATATGTTGATTGAGTCCCCCAAGTGAAGAAAGGCAGCTGTTAAAGCCTGCGGCTTCTCGTTGTGTTGGGTGAACCTTATGCCACCGGGAATTATGGCCACTGCCCAAAGGACGACGCTCTCGGTGGGTGCAAGTTTATATAGTGGTATCCGGCCTTTATTGTTTTACAGGCTTTGGGTATGTGCAGGGTTACTAGCCTGCGGGAAGATTTGTCATGTGGTAGAGGAACAACTTTCCTGGTCAGTGATCCCATTGTTGTTGGGTGTGTCACCGATCATGTCACAGCCTTTGTTGGAACGGGCGTGACATATACGTGTAGGGTTTCTAGCCTGCGGGAAGATTTTTCCTTTGCTAGAGTAACAATTCTCCCGGTGGGGTGGCCTGGCCGTGTTTCCCCTAGTTTGTTCACAGCTTGGTGTGAGGCAGGGTTTCTAGCCTGCTGGAAGAATTTTCCTGTGTTAGAGGTAAAATCTCCCGGGTTTATAACGCCCGTGTTTTGAAGCCATGAGTTGTTGTCGACTTGTTCGTAGGAATTTTTCGGGTAGCTGGACCGCTTATTCTGTAGGAAAGTGAGTGGTAATCTGGTACCAGCTCGATCGATGGGATGCCAAAGCCGTTAGTTAGAATAGGCTCTACCGTTGGTATGTCTGTTACCCGGTGGAATGCCTTTTACCGTTGAAATACTTTTGGAACTGTTTGAATGTCAGTGGACCAGTGGGATACTATAGACTCGGTGGAGTATCAGCAAACCGGTGGAATGTCGGATGCTCGATGGGATTTTTAAGAGACTGGTGGTAACCCATAGGAGTGGCCTTGCTTGAGTTGTTCTTGGCTCTTGGGGAGGGGGGGTGGTTTGGACGCCTCGTTTCTAACCCCTACTCCCTCAACTCCGTCTGTGAACAAGGCAAATGTCTAACATGCGTGTAAGGAGGAAGTCCATCAGTCCCATCAGTTATGATGGCATGGGAATTATATCGATACTGGGGCACGTGTCAGTAAGGAACGGTGCGAGATGGATGGTCCGGATCCGCAGGCGGTTGACTTGCCCTGATTTGAGTATTTTTTGGGGGAGTACGGGGGTGTCTAGGGTACTGGACCAGTCTATATAAAGCTTTTTCTTGTCTTCAGTGTAATTTTTTCCTGAGAAAACGCTGAAGAGAGATCTGGAAAGTGTGTATCAAGATACTCGTGCTATTCGTTCTTCAGGAGTGCTTGTTCTGTCATACAATTGTTCGATATTTTCCTACGACTGACTTTCCTCGGTTGTGCATACTAATTGGTGAGTTCAACCTCTCTTCCTTTTTCTTGAACATTTTGTTTGTTGGTTGTTGCTTTGTTGGGTTTTATTTTTGCCTGGGGTCCCTACCGCGTCGGAACTGGGTTGCTTGGGGCGTGAAATCTGCTGGAGATTTGGCGAACAGCCGCGGAGGGCCTTGTTTTTAGGTTCTTGCTAACCAGTGGGGTTTTATTTTCCTTCCCCTAGGTCACATGGACTCTGGGGGCTCTAGCGGGAATTCTGAATCGGCCGCCGTACGCTCCTAGGCTACCGCTGTCGGATGACCAAAAGAGGATGGACGACTGGCTTGCGTTGTCTTCCTCGATTTTGGGTGCCGTCGGGTGCTTAACCAGTGAGACGTCGGTTTCTGGATCTGTAGGGCACGAAGAGATCCCCCACATGGTAGCCTTTCCTAGTGCCCCTTCCGGAGGCTATACTACTACGGACGGTGAGCGGGTCGTGGAGTGTGACGAGCCGGACGGTACCTTGAGCGCAGCAGAGGTTTCCGCATTCTGGGTGACATGGGGTATATCAGATGAGGTGTTGTTGCGGCCGCTGAACCCCGGAGAGTCAGCCTGTATTCATGAAGACCAGTTCCGTCATGGTTTCTCCCTTCCACTGCCAGACTTTGTCCAGTACCTGCTGAGTGCGCTGAATGTGTCTCCCGCACAACTGCCCGAAAACCAATTGAGGCAGCTGTTGAGCCTTGGATGCCTATACGAGCTAACTGGGATGAGCGTGCCAACGATGAATGAATTCCGAGCACTGTACAGGCTGACTTACTCCAAAAAGAAGAAATTTCGAGAGTGCATCACTTTGGCCCCCGGGCTTACAAGCCGATTGTCACCTACCTGCCCTCCTGGATAGATAAAAGTTGGAGAAAGAAGGTGGTGATGGCGGGGGGGGGGGGGGGGGGGGGTGGGGACATGGCAGAGGAGGAATAGAGCATACCGTGTGCCTAGTGCCTTTCAGCCCATCGGTGACCAATCGTATGTCTTGTCTAACCTGGAGCGGGACAGGATAGCCCTTATATTCGAGTGCTGGTCCGAGCTTAAGCGGAGTTCCTACAACTTCATTAGGCGGGAAGTGTTGTAGCACTGCAGTCTGGGGAGGGATCCCGGTGGGTTGTGGGGAAGTTATTGGTGCTGTTCCCGCTGGCTTTGTTTATGTTTCGTCTAATCCTTTGTTTGATTGTTCTACAGGTGCATCTTCCCGGGCGGTCATCAAGCCACAGAAAACTCTATCTATAGACGGTGAAGATCTTGTCCTGAGACTGAAGGAAAAGGGAGAGGTCGTGTCTCCGACAACGGTGGACCGGTGAGAAGACCACACATGATTAGCCGGTGGCGCTGGATGTTGCAGACGAGTATTACACGTTGATGCGTGTGAAGACTCCTGCGGCCATGCTGTCGGTGACTCCTTAGAGGGGAAAAACCGTTGGTGGGCCTCCGAAGATTCTCGGGGGCGCCAGTAGGATCCCTCACCGGCTGGGGTCAGTCCCACTTTTGACCAGGGTCTCCACGCCTGGAGCGCGATCTTCTTCTCCTGTTGATCTGGGGAAGAAGAGAAAGTGGACCAAGGACGTCCCGACGTCGTCGTTGGTGACCCTGACCGGCCGGTCATCCGGTAAGAACCTGGCCAAACGGCTGAAGGTGACCACCAATCAGGACGTCCCGAGGCTGTTGGGGCCTGGCCGGAGGAGAGCCGGCATAAGAGAAGAGAGATGGCTCTCCGGGTAAGTATAACTTAGTCGTTTTTAGTGACCGTAGTTGCCTTTTCATATATGTTAATTTTCTTTGTTGTCGCTCTCTAACTGGTTCCCTGTCGTGGCATAGCTGTTGTATAACCTGTACCGGCCGGATGCCAGTGATGAGTTCCTGGAGCTGAAGAAGCAGGTGGCAGTCCTGAGTAGCGACCGGGCGCCTGGAAGCTGAAAAGCTTAAGCTGTAGAGGGAGAAGGCTAGGTTAGAGGAGAGGGCCCGGAAGCAAGTTGCCAAACTAGAGGGCCAAGTCCGGAGCCTCAAGGAGGAGAAAGAGAAGGCTGAAAAGGAGAGGGCCGAGCTGGAGGCAAGGGTGGACGAATTCCACGCTGAAGTTGCAGTAGCGTCTGGGGCTGCTGCCACGGCCGCTGCCATTAGGGAGGAGGACCCGGAGGTCTTCCAGCGGGTTGTAGCGAAGTACCATGAGAGTGGACAGTTTCTCGCTCTGCTTGAGAAGGCGAGGGAAGCGGGTAATGCCGATGCCTACTTGGAATTGGAGGAGAAGGGGTATCTGGATACCTCACTCATGCCGTCGACGCATGTCAATGACGGTGAAAGGGCAGGCGGAGGAGGAGCAGCAGCCGGTGGAGGAGAACTGGCAGGGGGAGATGGAGGAGCCTCAGCAGTCCGAGCTTGTGGATGAGGCAGCGCGGGTCCGGAGGAAACCGTGGTGGAGGACCAGGCTGTGGGGGAGCAGGCCGCAGTGGCCTTAGGATTTTGTTTTTTCTTTCTCCTTTGTTGTATATAATTTTGATATGATGAATGGAATACTTTTTTTTTTTGCCCATAGTTGTGTTTTCTTTGTTGTTTTTTTTTGTGCCGGTGGTTTGCCTTGTGCTTTGCTCAAAACAATTGAAATATATATATATATATATATATATATATATATATATATATATATATATTTATATATATCTTATGGTGTTACACCGGTGGAACCGTTGGAATGCCAAGCTAATTGTGCTGGAAAAATTAGCTCTTAGCCTTGGGCTCTAAACTCCTAGAGCCGCCTGGCTTATCACCGGGCTTGGGCGCGCTTACCAGCCCTGGTGCCGGGAGGTATCAGCCTGGCCCTCACCTTGATACCGCTGCAGTTTACTGCTGCTAATTAACCCCTACACCGCTGTTTTGAGGGGGATGCAATCGTTTATCCGATGGGTTGCCTCATCGTGGTAGGAGCAGTACTTGCCGGTTTGCGCCTGGGTGAGGTTCCCCTTTGGGTGCTTTCTCTTTGGCGGCGGGGGAATGACGTCCCCGTTCTCGTACAAAATATCCTCGTATGAAGAAGTTAGGGTGGTGAAGATTTCTTGACGTCCCGCTGGCATAATCGCCAGGGGGCGTTCTTGTTGGTACTGTGCGGTCCTCTGCCCGCTCTAGGGTTTGTCAGGAAAGCCTCTCTGGCGCTGTTGGTTCCCCCAATTCCCGGCCGGTTTGTTGGGTTGGGCGCCACGGTCCTGGCCCTATTGCCGGGTCATGTTGTCTTACCGGACAAGGGTGGGTTCCTCCCGCTTCCTCTTTAGCAGGTGCTGCCCGTAGGTTTCATGTTCGGCCTGAGCATGCCTGATGACCATTGCCATTAGCTCATCGTACCACTGCGGGAGTTCTACCCACACGGCGTAAGAAAATTTCCCGGGCCGGAGACCGTGCTTGAAGGCCATCACAGCGATCTCCTTCTCTAGGTTCCTAATTGTTGTTTGCCAGCGTTAACGAACGCCCACAGCTCCTCGCCATCGGCCTGCCTGCAGTTAAGGAAAACTGTCGACGTCCAAGCTCCTTCGACCCGCAAGATGAAGCGGCCAACGAACCGATCAGCTAATTGCTTGAATGCCTCAATGGAGTTGGCTAGCAGCTCGTAAAACTAGCTGAGTGCTTCCCAGACAGAGTTTCCTGGAAGATGTTGCAGCACACAATTTCGGAGTAACCCTTGGCGCACGTTTGGGACCGAAAGCTGTCCAAGTGCTGGTATGGACAGTCGGCCTCTAAGTACGTGAGTTTCAGAGACTTTTGGTTACCGGAGCTCCCGGATTGCAAGACCCAGTTTGAAAAGGGTCTGTTCCGTTCATTGAACTGCGCTCCCTCATGCGGGCGTGCCGTCCGTCGCTCATTGGCCTCTATTTGGGCTTTCATATCTGACACGTAGTCAGATAGTATTTGCAGTGCCCGTGCGGTCGGGCTCATGGCTTCGTCCTCGAACGAAGCGTGCTGCCGCTGGTGGGTAGGCGTGCTCTTTGGTGGCGCAATGTCGCCAGGGGACTCTACCCTGGTGGAGCCAGTGCCCCTTCCTCCTGACCATTGTCCTGTTTCTTGGCGTGAGGTCTCCCTTGGTGGTGGCGCATGTGCCCTTGCCAGAGCGGCGTTGCGCTGGTGTCTTCTCTCCAGCGCAGCCACCAAGGCGGCATTTACCGTTTCCATCTCCCGGTACCGGGTGTTTGCTTCCGTTCTATCCCGGTCGCTCTCCGCGCGCAGGCGGTCAACCTCCGCTCTCATGAGCTCTATTTCTCCTGCCATATCGTACTGGTTGGGGCTATATGCGACGTCCTGGCCAGCGGGATGTCAGCAAAGGGCCAAGGTCCGAGAACTGGATGTCTGCCGCCGGGGCTTTCCTGCGCGCGCTGCTGTCGCGCGGGTCTGTCGTACCGCTCGATCCCCGATTGGTTACTTCGGTTTGACCGTTGTGAACGGGAAGCTGCTCCCGTATCGTGACTGAGGTAGCGATGAGTGTTTGGTCCATCAGGATCCGCTGATCCTCCCCTGTATTGCCTTTTCTTCCTGCTTCTGAACTTCCGGCCATGTCAATGGTACAATCTTTCTCCTTTTTTTCTTCTTCTTTGAAACTGATCTTCTATCTGCTGGTAGTGCAACACAATTTTTTGCAAATCTTCCCACAGACGGTGCCAATTATTTCTGTCTAAATCTGTAGACTCACAGAAGTGCAATAAAGATGAATGGACACAGGTACTCGATGTGGTATCCTCCTGCAGTTCCTGCTAACTAAGGGAACACCGGGCGGGCCGGTTTTCACCTCTCCGATGCCTAAGTCAGTACCGTTGGTATAAATGGATAACTTAAGCGGGAATAAGTAGTTGGAGAAATTAGTTACCTATTAATGATGGTAGTTGGAGCCCTTATATAGGCTGCCGAGCGTGAGGTCTGAGCTTACTCTTCGATGTGGGACTGATTCCCCTTCTGCACATATAACGGGCAGCATTGGTGGCTCGTTTGGCGGGCTGGCACCTCCGGTTGCCTGCCCCCGGGTCGCTAGATAGATGGCTGGGTCCCAGGTCTAGGTGTTCATAATCCTTCCCTGACCCCTGGACCGGCCCGGGTGTGGTTGTTGTGGGTCTGTGGGCCTAGGTAGCCCCTCGGTGGCTACTGTCAACACTAATAATGCAGTTTTTCAAGCCCGCTCTAAACATATAGAGCTCGATTATCATTTTGTTCGTGAAAAAGTGGCACTTGTTAGTCATCGGGTTTGCTTTATCCCATATGTCGATCAACCAGCCGATTTACTTACCAAACCACTTCACAAGCACCGTCATGCTCTTCTTGCTACCAAACTTGTCAGTCCAAGACCGTCAAGTTTGCGGGGGGATGTTAAAGCTCATAACTCATTGCCTGGAATTAGGCCTCATCATGGGTCGGGCCGGGCCAAGCCCTACCCTAAAATTTAGGGCTTAGGGTAGGGTCGGGTCGGGTTTTGACTAAGTCAACAGAGCTTAGGGCCGGGTTAGGGCTTCGATATGTAAACCCTTACCCGCCCTTAAGGCCCATTCTATTAGGGCTAACAGGGCCGGCCCTTTAAACTAGGCCGGGCCGGGCTTTTACCTAACTCAATGTAATCAGTTATAAAAAAAATAAAAATAAAAAAATAAAAGACATTGACACACATTTAAATACTTGAGATTGAGAATTGAGATGTAATATTTGATATCCTGAGATAATTATACAAAAACTTACAAATTCCACTTCAACTCAAACTCACATTCTCAATTTCTCACTATCCCACTGCATATGAAAGTGCCTCAATACGCCACTGAGGCTACAAAAATTTGTATACAAAAAATGGACTTCATCAATTCACAAGAGGCAGTTGCCATTGAGGCTACAAAAATTTGTATACAAAAAATGGTCTTCATCAATTCACAAGAGGTAGTAATCTTTTATACAAAAAGTAAACTCAGTGAAGCATGATTCATTCATCTCTTAACCAAACAAAGAACCTGCACATTAAACCACATCAATAATTTAGCTAACCAAGGGCAGAAGTAGTATGATTTTCATATAATAGATGGTTCAATTGTTCCTTAATCTGATGCACTCTTCAGTTTTCACAATTGGAGATTATATGCATTACATCAATTTAGTCATGATGAAACTATGTTGTGATGCAAATATGAAACTATGTTATGACTTATGACATAGGAAAGCATGGGACAAAAGGACAGCTGATCCTCTGTTCCTAAATCCCTGCCTCCTCTCCTGTCTCTTAATCAATTTTTAACACGTGGCCTGCCCCTAGGACAAACTAGCAGCAATCTAACTTCGTTTAGTTTTTTGTTCTTGTATTGAATGAATAATAATGTTCGACACTTTGACAGAAATAAAAAAAATTAAATTATGAAATGCAGTCTGTGTCTCTCTCATCACAAAATCTCCCCCCTTCTCTTCTTTCCCACCCTATGAATGGCTCGATGACTTATGACTTTGCTTAACTAGTATGCTTATCATCTGCTATCATTTGATTAGCAATTAATCTCATGGCAGATCGAAACAAGACGAGCTAAAAAATTTCAATTTCAAATTTTTTTTCCTCTCACGCCCATATGATGGTTGGGTTTTTTTAACTTTGCTACTAACTACATAAACTTATTTCGACTTCATCAACATGAACCCAGATCCATTATGTTTTCAGATGTCGACGTCAGCCCAAATGCCAACATGAACTCAGATTTCTACAAGAATCCATATTTCAACAAGAGCCCAAATTTTACAAATCCATTAAAAAAATCTAATTCAATCAATCAAACAATATAAAAATAGACATCTGAATTTGCTTCAACAATCGCAAAGAAGACAAACCAGATGAGATGCAAAGAGGGTACAGCTAGCTATAAAATATAATATCAGACCAATATTTTCAATTTCAAACAAATAATTTCATATACAACATACCTTTCCTCAGTCTCCAATAGACTCGACCTCATCTGTGTTTGAGCCATCACGTTCAAGTGCAACCATCTACTCAGGTCTTGCTAGCTTAGCAATTCTTTCATCTTCAGCTATGAGCTCTTCTTGCTCCTTATCTTGCAACCTTTTTTCTGCCAACTTCCAACTTTCGAGCAAATCAATGCTTGAATTGTGCTTGGGTTCAGGCTTGCTCTTTTCTCTGATACAACTCTGCCACCGGCACTAAAAGCTGCTTCGAATGCTACTGTTGAAGCTGGAACAGCTAACAGGTCACGAGCCATTAAGGAAAGGACTAGATGGACTTCTTCATGCTATCTCCACCAATCTAAAAGATTAAATTCCGATCCATCAGGAACTTCAAGTGAAGACATATCAATATAATATTGTAAATCAGAAGTTGAGGAGCTAGAAGTAGAAGTTGTTGTCTTAGCCTTTTTCAAGACCTCCTCAGTAAAGTCCTCATCTTCATCATTAAGCAAGACAGTAGAATCAGAACTTCCATGTGAATTAGAGCTTAGGGTAGAGGAAGGAACCACAGGCACCACATTATGCTTGTACACTTCATGTAATTCAAACAATTGGTGTTTTACATTAGAGATAACAGTTTCAATTTCCCAATCATTCAGACCCATACTTTTCATCCATTGGGTAAGTGCAAATAATTTATACCTAGGATCCATAAAAGCAGCAAGACAAAAAATTTGAGGGAAAGTTTTCCAATACTTAGAAAACTTTGACTTCATGGCAACCAAAGCATTAGCAATTACAGAATAGCAAGCATACTTATTAAAGGCAGCATTGATCCTTACTAGGCATGGAATTACACGACATGAAGTCGGATAATCCACACCACACAAAATTTTTGTTGAAGAATTAAAAACATTCAGAAAATGACACACAATTGCAGCTATTAACCAATCTTCGTCGGTGGGAAGTGCTAAAGTGGAATGACGATTTGATTGGTTTAGCTTTTCGACATATCGATTCAAAACAAACTTGTAAGTTTCAGCCAATTGCAACAAATCATAGGTGGAATTCCACCTATGAGGAACATCAATATCGATGTTCCTCTTTGGCATATCCAAATCTTCACAACATTTAAGCCATAACTCATGCCTCTTAATTGATGAATTCATGCTACGAACTATATTTGTTATTTTCTCAACCGATGGAGATAACAAGCACAAGCCATCTTGAACAATCAATTTTAGAACATGAGCATTACATCGCACATGAAATAAATTTCTTAGGACAGAATTCAACATGAGAAAATCAGGGAGTATTTCAGCAATAACATCATTATTTGTCGCATTATCTAAAGATATTGAAAATATTTTTCCATGACTGCGCCAAGAAATCAACTCCTCATTTATGTGATGTGCAAGAGACTCACCACTGTGTGGGTACTCTATCATTTTGAATGTAATTATCTTTTTATTCAAATTCCATTTTTTGTCAATAAAATGAGCAGTTAAAGACAAGTATCCCATCTTTTGACGTGATGACCAGCAATCGGAAATTAAACAGATTTTTCCTTTAAAACTTTCAAAAGTTTTAACCAACTCCTTCCTACTAGTATCATACTATTTCATAACCTCTCTTTTGCATGTAGAAGCTGATATACCCCCAAACTGAGGTGCAAAAGCTCTTCGAACTAGACCCACAAAATCATGCTTGTCTACGAATGTAAATGGTTGTTCAGCCCTAATGACATAGTCCACAACTTCCTTTTTAACATTATCTTTACTATAAGACCACTTCGATACATTTCCACTTGAATCCGTAGTTAGTTTTGATTGGGTGCTATCTTGAACTTGATTACTTATATGACGACCAATGCCTACGTAAATGGCTAGTGCCATTCTTACCTCCACGAACTAATAACTGAGAGCAAAGACTGCATTTAGCAAAAAGGCTAACAACATCGTTCTCAACAACTTCAATTTTTTCATAAAAGACCCAAACAGTCTCCTGTTTATCTACTTGGTTTTTAGGTAAGGGAGGTTTTTCAGCTACTTTTGGTGCTGTTTGTGGGGCTGTTTGAGTCACTGGTGCTGGGATTGGGTCTATGGGAGCAACAAACATAGGACTAGTTACAGACTCAGACATTGCCTCCATCACACTCGGGAGGATAGCAAACAAAACAACTAGTACACCAATAATACAACAACAGAGCAACAACTTACAATACTATTAGGAGAAAAGTTTAGAGTTTACTTGAAAGCATATATAACAAAATGCTAGAAGCCATTGCTCAATGAACACAGAATGCATCTTCTCCTCCTTGCATTGATGCTACTGCTCCCATTTCTTCCCCTTGTATATAACATATATAAAGAATCAGTAAATCTAATGATAAATAATGTTTATGAAATAAACTAGTACTATATTGAAATCAACAGTCCAACAAAGTCTCAAATTCTCAATCTCCCACACCAAACGAATTGTTTAGTTTTAGATAGAGAAGAAACTCAATAAGCAATAGAATTTTCTGAACGGAATACCTGTGAAATTGTAGATTAGGACAGATGTGAAATCTCCTAGGATATAAAAGCAAAGCCAAAGACAATGGGCAGTAGGGTACAGAGAAAGTTGTACACATTACCCTTTTATATAGTCATTAGTTTTAACAGAATTTGTGATTGTTTTTTTTTAATATAAGTTTAGTCCATCCTCCTCATATCACAGAACTTTACTTCAATCATTGTTGGGTTCATCTCCGATATCCATAGTATATATTTTCTTGACCAAATCATCTTCTTGGGAATTAATTAAGTCAGCAGAGATAGTCAAGAATGAGGAACTTGCAGAATATTGAAAGCTAGACAACACCTACTGCATAATTGGATACCACTGTAGAGTGAGCAATTACAGAACAAATGACCTCTGAATTGGCATGAAACTAAATTAAACATGACAATCCAGTAAGTTTTTAATTTGGCTCAAAACTTCAAATTCTCAATCTCCCACACCAAACGAATTGTTTAGTTTTAGATAGAGAAGAAACTCAATAAGCAATAGAATTTTCTGAACGGAATACCTGTTGTTTAGACTGAAGGGCTCGAACTCCTCGGAGATGAAGCCGAGGCCGACTAGGACTTGACGGGCTCCAAGAGACGGAGCCGAACCCGCGGCCGCGGGTGCTGGCGGCGGATGAGCCAGTTGATCTGGCAGAGACGATGGGTGCGGCAGAAGTGGAGAGTTGGGAACTTGGGAGAGGCTGACGAAGCCGAGGCCGAGGAGGACTTGACGGGCTCCAAGAGACGGAGCCGGAGCCAAAGCTGAAGCCGCCGGTGCTGGCGGCGGATGAGCCGGTCGATCTGGCAGAGACGATTGGTGCGGCGGAATGGAGAGTTGGGAACTTGGGAGAGGATGAGAGATTGAGAGACGAGGAGAGGAGAGGCTAAGAGACGAGGAGAGTCTGACCTACTGACCTTTACTAAAAATCAACGACGAGAGAGTTTAGATTAATATCAACGGCTGATATCTTAGTTGGATATATATATATATATATATATATATATATATATATATATATATATTAAATGTCAATAGAATTTCAAAACAACTATATAAAAGAAGTCAAATTTTGAAAAACGCTATGATATAACATTTGATCTTTATGATGAAATACGGTGATGGTAAAAAAATCACTTACATCCGACAAAGTTAGAGCCCCGATCGATGCGGTCAACCTTATTTAAACTTATCTCTCTATGGGGAGCCATAGTATCGGGAGGTAAACGTTCCCAAATTTTTACATGGATGATTACGTCTCATCTATTTGAGAGTTTAATGTTTGGAAGAGTCGACGAAACAAGGTCATCTAAAAGTACATAATAGCGTTTTCGTGTGATAAGTTTTATGAAAATATGGTTGACCGTTTCGATCGAGCATCGAACGTTCACGAAACAAGTTGATTTTTATACTCTACTCATATTTGACTATAACGATCATATCAGACGGTCAAAATTTTCAGTTTGTGAATTTAGACATTATAATGACAACATACTTACTAATGCGGTATAACTTGATTAGTAGATTATACTCAAGTGTACAACTTTTCGAAACAACTATATAAAAGAAGTCAAATTTTGAAAAACACTATGAAATAGCATTTGATCGTTATGATGAAATATGGTGATGGTAAAAAAAATACTTAAATCCGACAAAATTAGAGCCCCAAATCGCTGAGTGAAGACATTTGTATGTATTATATAATATAAAATAGTTAAAATTTTAGGGTAGGGCCGGGCTGGGTTTTTAGGGTTGGGTAGGGCTTGGCCCTAAAGGGCTCAATAGGGCCGGGCCGTAGGGTAGGGCCGGGTTTAATTTGCTCGACCCTCACCCTACCCTACTCGAAAAGGGTTAGGGCCGACCCGCCCTAATGGAGGGCCGGGTCGGGCTTCAGCTCTATAGGGTAGGGCAGGCTTTAGGGCGGAAGGGCCAAATGATGAGGCCTACTTGGAATCAAGCCCTTGACATAGCATTAGTTTAGGCTTTACTGTAGATTTGATGTAACTGCATATTAGTTTGTGATTTGGTGTAATTGCTCTTTATTCTCATATTGTAACAGTAGCACTAATTTAGCATAGCTACTGCTATATAGTCTGAAGACTTGTAATTTAGACAGGTAATGGAAATCACTTTCTACAATTCCCATGGTCATCGTCAGAGGCTGAATCGTCCTCCTCATGACCCCAGGCTTCAAAGCGCTGCAAACGCTCTGTTAGTTGTTGGACTTGCCTCCTGAGTTCCTCATTCTCAATCTCATGGGGGTTAGGTCCCTGATTGCCGCGCCCACCACGGCGTCCACCACGAACCATCAAGTATGGATAATTCCCATTATTTACACATCTTTATGGTACTATTTGTGTTCTCCCTTTTTGTGTTCTTGCATGTTTTGCTGGGTTCGAATGTTCTCTGATACCAGCTGATGTAGAACAAACCTATTGAGAATAAGAAGAGAACAAAAGGACACAACCAATTCTGGAACAATGTTACCAGATCTGATATTTCATTCAAATGATCTCTAAAAACTCCCTCCTCTTCTCTACAACTGAACTATATTAAGGAACTAGATAGGAGCACAATGTGCGACGATATTAATATGTTTACGCCCTCATTTAGGCTTTGTTTAACCCTTATTTATCTAAGATTGAGTCATAATTTAGTTTAGTGTCAATTCGGTAGAGTTTTGGAAATATGTGCTTTATAATCCGAAAAATGACTAAATTTAATAAATCTGGAAAATAATGCAAAAGTTGTCTTTTTTGTGATTCTGAGACTCGTGGAAAACTAACCTATCCTTTTCCAAATTTGATGAAATTTGGTTTGCATTTTTTTGGTAAGCTGATGTATGTTTTTTCAAAATTTCAGATCAATCGGAGTTCGGAACTTGACAGTTTGAGCAAAATGATCCAGGGACTATCAGAATTTTTCCTGGTACTGTGTCCTGACTTCCGGAATTTTTGTATGACGCATCGTTTGGAACCAGAAAAAGTGCCATATGCCCTTGGAAAGCCCCGTGAGTCTAGTTTCTCCAGGACTTGGAATCGCAGCAATCGGAGAAATGAGGAGGAAGTTATGCCGGATTTACTAGAGCAAGGTCATTATGCCGGGAAAATAAAACTTTCCCGGTTTCATCAGGATAACTCTCCTTTGGACTTTTGGGAGCATGGATCGGATATTATGGACATGAAGACGTGTTGGACATATCCATGTTGAACCATTACAGCTGATTGAAGTCCATAATCAGAATTTGAAGTCCAAGAATGCATTGTTTTGCCCACAAGGAAACCCTAATCAACTTGGACAAGAAATTGTTATTCCTTGAAGGTGCCGACAACCCTAGACTCTCCTCTATATAAAGCCAACGAAATTTCAGAAAATATTATCTCATCTCAAGCACAAGTACTAGCCAAAAACTCTACCAAGTCTCTTATGCACCAAACACCAAATACTTAGCCAAAAACCATCTCTACCACCACCCGAAATTCTGCCTTGTTCTTGCTTCTTGCCGAGCATCCAAGCAGCAGCCGCACCTTCTCCACCACACGATTGAGGAGTCTTCAAGGTTCTAAAAGTGTGATCCATCCCTTCCATGGATTTTGTATTTGTTCTAGTTTGTTTGTATTGTATGAACTCGATTCGATTCTTGGTTTTTATTGAACTTTTATGTAAACCAATTGTATGATTGAAGTTTATTTCAAGGTTTTGTAATTTTAACTTGTGGATTTTGTATGTTGGATAATTAGGGCAGTGGTATTAGAAACATGTTTAGGATTTAAATTGGTTAGTAATCTAAGGTGAGGGCATGGAAATCGATAGTTGGTGTTGTCTCTGAACATGATCTAGGTATTAGGTTTAATCGGCTAGAGTAATTACAAACTAGATGGACCTGACGGACTCTATGATTTGTGTTATTCACTTAAGGGTTATTAATCTTAGAACTTGCATGTTAAATAAGATGATTGACCACCTTACTTGTTTACATGTTTTCGATTTAAGACTCTTGTGCTTTAAATGTTAAGTCTTGACCGGATTAGCATAAAATCTTTAGGGCTAGAACGGAAGTTTGTTCTAAAGAACTTGAGGAGTTTAGTAACTAGGTACATAGCGGAAGCTCTAGTTATGGTCGAAACTAATTTGAGTCTTGAACGTGCTAAATACATGTTCCTTACTTTCTTGCATGCGAATCTATTTGTTAAAGAGTCTTTTTGTGAACTACTTGGTGTGAGAGATGATGATCACTTGTATATAGTAAATTCGTGTCTTAGGATTTTAGGGCAGCTTGTTGCCGAACCTCAATCCCCCATGTTTGTGATGTTTCTATGATGTAAATATGTGAATATTTGTCTAACATTCTCATGTTTCAGGTATCCTTAATCTCCGGCTTAAAACGATCCCTACTTATTCTATACTACTAACGATTGTAGGGTTTTTGATTGTTTAAGTCGCTTTGGCGTTTCGATCAGAACTAAAGATAATAAAGAGAAATAAAGACGGAGAACAAGTCCCCAGCAAAACACAGCCAACTTTCAATGTTAACAGCTCTATATTTATTGGAACCTGATAGGTCTTTATGACTCTCTTTGACCTGTCTCTTGCCAAATATAGTTCTTCAATTCTTGAGCATTTGGGACAGCAGTGCCACTTGTATCAACAGATAACTCAGGTAGATAAACAAATGGTCAACACTCTTTTGCTTGAACAAATTAATAAAGCAAGCATTTCTATTCGGTTCTGAAAATCAAAGTTAAAAAGAATATAAAAGCCAATAGTTCTGATGAAGTCTTGTCAAATACAGAAAGATGTAAATAAAACAGGCGCCAAGAAACATCAAAATCCCGGCCGGTATTTCAGTATATCTTATATGAAGTATGAAGTAAAACTGGCTACTTCCACCTCAAGGTCCGCATGTTAGAAGCTTTTTGTGAAGCTTTTTATCTCCGCCTTATAAATCATTTAGAAGCTCAAATGCTTTACCGATTAACTGATTTACTCTCCAACATGTGTCTTTTTATTTATTTATTTATTTATTTATTTTTATCAAAGGGCAATTTCATTCCATAAAACTGCAACTACAAGAGAAAGAACAAATAATTTTTTGGGTTTCCAAGAGCTGTCATTTAATGACAGGGAGAAAATGGAGTAACTACGAGGGTTACATCTGTGGAAACTTGAGTGACTACAATGTTGGAAAAGAAGTACTAATATGTGTAGAAGGGAAGAAGGGGGTACGTAGTACAGACAAAGGAAAACAAAGTACTTAAACAAAGTAAAAACAGAGGGGGTTTCTGTTTGTTCCAGAATTAGGTGATACTGATAGTCCATGATTTGTTTGTTCCTAGAAAGAAATCCATAATCCATTTTCAAATTTCAATTATTTGTTATTCTAGTGATCCCAGGATTGCTTATACTTTCGACATATCAAAGAAAAAACAAGTTTACTTGACTAGCTTTCCTGCATAACTGATGATTTATAGACCTGGGAAATTTCTGATACACTATCTTTCAAGACTGAAATGCAACCAAATCATAGACTGATTTGTCTCCTTCAGTTTTTTTTTTTTTCATTTTTAGCATCAATGTAAGGAGCAAGGACTAAAATATCCTCGATAACCTCGATATTTCCTCGAAATTTCCGTTTTTTTCAAACATCGATATTAATACTCATATCTTTCCGATATTTTACTTTTAGTCTATTTTTATCTAAATATACAATTTTTATATAAATTTTTGGTAAAATTTCCATCGATATTCGATATTTTCTCGAAATTTCCATCGAAATTTTTTTTTTCAAAACATCGATATTTCCGTAATCGTCGATATTTAATACCTTGGTAAGGAGTCTTTGATCTCCCTCAGGTTGTCATTGCATCAAATATTAAGTAAGGATCATCATCTGCAAGTTCAATATGGCAAGTGTGGATGAGGCACACAACGAAACAAGAGTATTATTACCAAGGTATTAAATATCGACGATTACGGAAATATCGATGGTTCGAAAAAAAGAAATTTCGATGGAAATTTCGAGAAAATATCGAATATCGATGGAAATTTTACCAAAAATTTATATAAAAATTGTATATTTAGATAAAAATAGACTAAAAGTAAAATATCGGAAAGATATGAGTATTAATATCGATGTTTGAAAAAAACGGAAATTTCGAGGAAATATCGAGGTTATCGAGGATATTTTAGTCCTTGATTATTACTAACAGAAACCATCAGAAAATGGCAGGAGTTTACAATGTCATTCAACTATTGAATTAGTGCTAATAAACACTCCTACCGTAGACCTTTCAACTCCTAAAAATTATCCAACTACAACAATCAGTCAAACTAAACAGTGGTTTCCTTCATTCGCAATATTGCAGATTATGCAATTAATAAAAGATATAGATTACTTGCATTTTTTCATCAAGGAGAAGTCACTTGTTTTCTGATAATTCTACTCGAGCGCCTGACAGGAGTTACAATCTTTTCTTCTCCATATCCCTGCAGAACCCACAAAATCACATATTATGAAAACAGCATAAGAAAGCACAAGCTCAAATCACAGATCATGAAAACAGCACAAGTTACACCATAAGCACAAGAAAAATCATAAACAGATACAATTCATACAAATCATGAATACATAGTTTACCTTCATAATTGGAATGCCCTCATATGTTGTAAAACTCCCATAAGATGGCGATCCCATTGAGGAGTCAGTTGAAGCCACAGAGTCTCTCCTAATGTTCTTCCTGGCCCTCTTCTCCTGGCTTTCTACTTCTTCTGATGTCTTTAGTCCTTTTGAGGAGTACTTTGAATTCGTCTGGAACCTACTCATTTCAGAGGGACAGTAGGTGTGCGCAGTGCAAACTGGAACAATGGGACTTCCGGCCAAGTTCTTGTTCACCAATGGATTAACTATATAGTTTGCAGGAATTGAAGGTGAGCTCTCTCGTTTCTTCAAATAGATGATGGCTGTGAATCTGACCAGTGTGAGAACCAAAAATGCAATTCCCAGCACACTCACCATGGAAACCATACTGTCAGCCCCCTCAGCTGTAATATTCAATACTTCTAAGCTTACAATCTCCTCCTTAATGCTTGCAATAACTTCTGGCTCAGAATGTGCATAATCAACAACAATATTTTCTTCAATAACAGCCTGTGTAGCTAGCCTGAAGTACTTTCCCATCTTCATAATGTGAAATCACCTCTTCCACGTTAAATGATTCAGCCATTTCCTTAAAAGTCCGGATCAGCATGTACTTCAATGGGATTCTCAGTTGCTCCAATTGCTGGAAGTCTCATCTCTTCTTCCAAGGCTTCAGTATTCTCAACTTGTTCATTCCCTTGCTCAACAGATTGCTCCACAGCATCAGCTCCAATCTCTGGCTGGTTATTTTCCAAACCTTCAGTGTGTTTTACTTCAGCCTCCTGATCAATTGGTTCAGCATAGTCAGCTGCTCCAATCTCTACCAGACCAGTATCCTGATCAATTTTTTCTTCATATTCAGCGGCTCCAATCTCTTGCAGACCCTTTTCCTCCGAAGCTTCAACCTCAACCACAGTTCCCACTGCAATTCCACACACATAAAACTCACCCATTTCTTCCATTTCTTTGTTACATTGATCAAACACAGAATACTCATTAACCTGAGCATCTTCCATCAAGGTGAGGTTATAATACTGCAATGTACCCACATTCTTGGCCCCTCTGATATTCGAAATGAACTCAGAAACGATTGACACAGAGCTTGCAGGCCAAACCTCAGCATTTACTTCAACAGCAGAACCTGCAAAAAGCGCAACTGCCAAAACCATTATCAAAGATATAAACTTTGATCTCCAACTGAAGCGTGGCTCGCTGGACCTTTTACTTCAACAGCCTCCCCGTTTGGCGTAGCCTCAGTGCTGTGGTCTAATGATGGGCATTGGTTCCGACACACGTACCTCCTCCTCCATCACTTCTTCTTCATCCACCTCCTTTACCACCTCAGCAGGGGAAGTACATCTTCAACTTCCTTCGGAGAATAATCTGACTGGGTCCCCTCAGTAGCTTCAGCATCCGAAAAGCTCTCTGAAATGAAGCTCTCCTCAAGCCTTTTGCCCTCAACTTCGTTAGTCAGATAATACTCAACTCTCAGGTTCGGCCTGTAACCTTGGCGAAAGGTAATTGGTCTTGGGATCATAGGGAGGAGGAGCAGTCGGCATCCAGCGGCGCAATGACATGCTCCCGCATGCCTGGAGGAGGACTAATCTTGAAACTGGGGTCAAGATTCACAATATCATAGGCATTTTCACAAACAGGTTCGGGGCACTCCAAAGGCACCATTTCTTCCACCCCATTTTCGGCTTTATGAAGCTCCAAAACCGCGGCGGCAGCCATCGGGGTTGTTGTGGGGCCGACCTCCTAGTGGTGATCGGAGTCCTCCGGAGCAAAGGTCACTCTATTGACTTTGAAATCGGAGAGGGACGCCGAAGAGGTCCGAGCCAGTTCGTTCCTCTCGGCCAAAATCTTCTTCCTCGGCGAAGCGTTGATCTTGGAGGCGGCGGCGATCGTCAGCGACATGAAATTCTTCATCGTCGGCGACCGAACCCGGATTTCTTTGATTTGCTTTGTTCTCCGAGTGTCACCACCGTCTCTCTCCCTATGGAGCTCCGTTGTGGAGTCGCCTCTTCTACAATAACATGCTGAATGAGAAGGAAGAACCTTTTAACCTTCCCTTCCACTTGAAGAGAGACTTTATGCAAGAAGGCATGAGCAACTCCTTCGTCTTTGCATAGCTTGCACTCTCTCTCAAGTTGCGCCTGAGGAATAGCGATCCGGGAACGCAATAATCTAGCGACTAAAGCAAGTTACTAAAGAAAAGGGCTGCCCTTACTCTATTCCAGCTATGCAAGGAAATATCGGGTAGAATGATAGCATCACACAGATTCGACTTCATGAGAAATGATTTGAACCAACACGCAAAACAAGAGATAACAAGGACAACTCATTCAAGTTCCTTGTAAACGCAAAATGCCCAAACGTAGAGGACAATAGCACACACAATGGCAAGCCAATTTGGCATAGCCGTTAAAGTACTCAATTCCCTGATACAAAATGGCCAATTGCATGTAAACCATATTACCTCTCACAGCAACATACAACAGAGACTACCTTGACCATATAAACCAACAGAATCTCACCCATTAACATAAATGTAACGAAAAGCTATATCACAAGAAACAAGAGCATTATAGCACCAAAGTAAATCACACATTATAACAAAAACAAGTAAAGCACACACAGGCACATGCCATTATTTACATTAAAGACACTTCAGCTATTAAAAAGTTCCCTAGGCATGTTTAGTTATCTGCTCAGTAAAATCACAAACTTGATCATAGAGTTACATTAACGAAATCCTCCATGGTGCGATCACATTAAATGGTTCGGCTAGTTTCCGTCCAACAAGGTGTGTTCATCTTCATGTCTTCACAAACCCAGGAAGGAGCAGTTGGAGAATAGGTCGCTCCTGACGATGATTCTGGAATATAGATGGACCCCTCATCTTCACATGATGGTGAATACAAGGGAACCAGCACTTTTGAAAGCATCTTGTCCCGGATCGATTTATAGTGGGCAGCAAGAACTTTATCCTTTGGGCATTCATGTGCACGGTGCTGACCGTAGACGTTACAAATGGAACAATACTTCTCCCTAAGCACTGGCCAGTTCCTACCACAAAAGGTACAAGCCCACTTATCCTCATTAAATACATTACCACACACACAATATATTTCATATCCAGGGTTAAACTCTGCCCCTCGTGGGAAATGGTCTAAGTAAGGGCACAAAAAACTGCGGTGAACCTTGTAACAAACACGACAAGTTCTGTTAATCAACGGGCACAGAGAGGGGTGCGAATGAAAACACAGTTCGCAGTATGCAGATTCGCTTTCACCTCCACCTGCCACCAGTCCTCTGGACTTGGTGGTGCCTGCAGGTTGTTTGCAGTTCTGTTGTTGGATAACCCCATGAAAGATAAGAAAACAAGAAACCATGGTAATCACAGCTGAATTTCATTTTGGCCACACTTAAATGAAAAATTATGCCTATTACTTGTATTGGGATGTCACCTGAAATCTTGGGGTTTTCCAAATGTTTACATAAACAATAGGAAGTAGGAACTGGTTTGAGTAGCCAATTTACCGAAACAGCATGATATAATAGGAGCAAGAAAGCACACAGTAGAGAAGAGAAAGCAATCAATAACAGTAGAATTCAATAGTAAAGCTAAAAAAAAAGGAGCAGAATTTGAGTAACTAAACGGAAACGAGTTATGCAGAAAGCGTCAAACTGTAAGACAGAATCCTTTTTGATTGATGCTTTCTGAATTAACTGACAAGAAATTCCAAATTAGAGAGAGCAACAAGCGATCTGAATTTGAAAGCAACAAATACTAATCTATGATCCACGGAATTATGGATAGAAGATGTATTCGTTCAATCAAAGAAAAGTTCATACCAGGAGAAGAGGTGCCGAGAGTCTCAAAGAAGTGGGTTAGCTTTCTGACATCTCCCCCGCATCTCGCCGCTTTGGTTTCATCCATTGCGCTCCTAGGCTAGGGTTCCGTTCGGTTTCTTGGTTTCCTTTTTATATGCACGGTTTGGGCCGGTTATTGTGGATCCACACCTGATTGGGCCGTTCACACAAGTATGGATAATTCCCCTTATTTGCACACCTTTTATGGTACTATTTGTGTTCTCCCTTTTTGTGTTCTTGCAAGTTTTGCTGAGCTCGAACGTTCTCTGATACGTAGGGGTGGACATTGGACGGGACAGGCCGAGATTCACTTGATTCCGGTCATGTTCTGTGAGTTTTTAAACGGGACGGGATTACATTTTTTTAAAAGTGATCCCGCCAGGCTCGAGATCTCGACGGGAGTGGAACGGGACGGGGCCAAAACGGGATCCCGCCAAGGCTTTTTTTTTTTTTTAACCATCAATGGAAATATAAATATATAAATAAATCCCAAAATTATGCATGTATTGCAAACAGAAGTTGCTAGCAGTGTCATCAACATTCAATCATCATAGTAAATGAACAAACTACATAAGTACATAACCAATCTCTCCAAACCTGTAAGAAAAAATGAAAAATGCAACTCTCATTATACTCATTTTCCTGCAACATCTCATCCATGACTCAAACAATCAAACTAACAAAATGGCACAGATCAGTACGACAACAAAATAGTCTAACATGAAACATGCCATCAATTTTTACACCAAGCCACTTTTAGACAAGGACTAAAATATCCTCGATAACCTCGATATTTCCTCGAAATTTCCGTTTTTTTCAAACATCAATATTAATACTCATATCTTTCCGATATTTTACTTTTAGTCTATTTTTATCTAAATATACAATTTTTATATAAATTTTTGGTAAAATTTCCATCGATATTCGATATTTTCTCGAAATTTCCATCGAAATTTCTTTTTTTCGAACCATCGATATTTCCGTAATCGTCGATATTTAATACCTTGCTTTTAGAAGACATCGAAGCCTTACACAAGCTGTAAATTGACCAATCAAGCAATATATTACATAATCACCAAATCTAAACACATCATGCACAACAATAACAAGTTAATATGTGTTTAGATTTGGTGATTATGTAATATATTGCTTGATTGGTCAATTTACACCTTGTGTAAGCCTTCGATGTGTGTACTATTGTCCTCTACGTTTGGGCATTTTGCGTTTACAAGGAACTTGAATGAGTTGTCCTTGTTATCTCTTGTTTTGCGTGTTGGTTCAAATCATTTCTCATGAAGTCGAATCTGTGTGATGCTATCATTCTACCCGATATTTCCTTGCATAGCTGGAATAGAGTAAGGGCAGCCCTTTTCTTTAGTAACTTGCTTTAGTCGCTAGATTATTGCGTTCCCGGATCGCTATTCCTCAGGCGCAACTTGAGAGAGAGTGCAAGCTATGCAAAGACGAAGGAGTTGCTCATGCCTTCTTGCATAAAGTCTCTCTTCAAGTGGAAGGGAAGGTTAAAAGGTTCTTCCTTCTCATTCAGCATGTTATTGTAGAAGAGGCGACTCCACAGCGGAGCTCCATAGGGAGAGAGACGGTGGTGACACTCGGAGAACAAAGCAAATCAAAGAAATCCGGGTCCGGTCGCCGACGGTGAAGAATTTCATGTCGCTGACGATCGCCGCCGCCTCCAAGATCAACGCTTCGCCGAGGAAGAAGATTTTGGCCGAGAGGAACGAACTGGCTCGGACCTCTTCGGCGTCCCTCTCCGATTTCAAAGTCAATAGAGTGACCTTTGCTCCGGAGGACTCCGATCACCACTAGGAGGTCGGCCCCACAACAACCCCGATGGCTGCCGCCGCGGTTTTGGAGCTTCTTAAAGCCGAAAATGGGGTGGAAGAAATGGTGCCTTTGGAGTGCCCCGAACCTGTTTGTGAAAATGCCTATGATATTGTGAATCTTGACCCCAGTTTCAAGATTAGTCCTCCTCCAGGCATGCGGGAGCATGTCATTGCGCCGCTGGATGCCGACTGCTCCTCCTCCATATGATCCCAAGACCAATTACCTTTCGCCAAGGTTACAGGCCGAACCTGAGAGTTGAGTATTATCTGACTAACGATGTTGAGGGCAAAAGGCTTGAGGAGAGCTTCATTTCAGAGAGCTTTTCGGATGCTGAAGCTACTGAGGGGACCCAGTCAGATTATTCTCCGAAGGAAGTTGAAGATGTACTTCCCCTGCTGAGGTGGTAAAGGAGGTGGATGAAGAAGAAGTGATGGAGGAGGAGGTACGTGTGTCGGAACCAATGCCCATCATTAGACCACAGCACTGAGGCTACGCCAAACGGGGAGGCTGTTGAAGTAAAAGGTCCAGCGAGCCACGCTTCAGTTGGAGATCAAAGTTTATATCTTTGATAATGGTTTTGGCAGTTGCGCTTTTTGCAGGTTCTGCTGTTGAAGTAAATGCTGAGGTTTGGCCTGCAAGCTCTGTGTCAATCGTTTCTGAGTTCATTTCGAATATCAGAGGGGCCAAGAATGTGGGTACATTGCAGTATTATAACCTCACCTTGATGGAAGATGCTCAGGTTAATGAGTATTCTGTGTTTGATCAATGTAACAAAGAAATGGAAGAAATGGGTGAGTTTTATGTGTGTGGAATTGCAGTGGGAACTGTGGTTGAGGTTGAAGCTTCGGAGGAAAAGGGTCTGCAAGAGATTGGAGCCGCTGAATATGAAGAAAAAATTGATCAGGATACTGGTCTGGTAGAGATTGGAGCAGCTGACTATGCTGAACCAATTGATCAGGAGGCTGAAGTAAAACACACTGAAGGTTTGGAAAATAACCAGCCAGAGATTGGAGCTGATGCTGTGGAGCAATCTGTTGAGCAAGGGAATGAACAAGTTGAGAATACTGAAGCCTTGGAAGAAGAGATGAGACTTCCAGCAATTGGAGCAACTGAGAATCCCATTGAAGTACATGCTGATCCGGACTTTTAAGGAAATGGCTGAATCATTTAACGTGGAAGAGGTGATTTCACATTATGAAGATGGGAAAGTACTTCAGGCTAGCTACACAGGCTGTTATTGAAGAAAATATTGTTGTTGATTATGCACATTCTGAGCCAGAAGTTATTGCAAGCATTAAGGAGGAGATTGTAAGCTCAGAAGTATTGAATATTACAGCTGAGGGGGCTGACAGTATGGTTTCCATGGTGAGTGTGCTGGGAATTGCATTTTTGGTTCTCACACTGGTCAGATTCACAGCCATCATCTATTTGAAGAAACGAGAGAGCTCACCTTCAATTCCTGCAAACTATATAGTTAATCCATTGGTGAACAAGAACTTGGCCGGAAGTCCCATTGTTCCAGTTTGCACTGCGCACACCTACTGTCCCTCTGAAATGAGTAGGTTCCAGACGAATTCAAAGTACTCCTCAAAAGGACTAAAGACATCAGAAGAAGTAGAAAGCCAGGAGAAGAGGGCCAGGAAGAACATTAGGAGAGACTCTGTGGCTTCAACTGACTCCTCAATGGGAACGCCATCTTATGGGAGTTTTACAACATATGAGGGCATTCCAATTAAGAAGGTAAACTATGTATTCATGATTTGTATGAATTGTATCTGTTTATGATTTTTCTTGTGCTTATGGTGTAACTTGTGCTGTTTTCATGATCTGTGATTTGAGCTTGTGCTTTCTTATGCTGTTTTCATAATATGTGATTTTGTGGGTTCTGCAGGGATATGGAGAAGAAAAGATTGTAACTCCTGTCAGGCGCTCGAGTAGAATTATCAGAAAACAAGTGACTTCTCCTTGATGAAAAAATGCAAGTAATCTATATCTTTTATTAATTGCATAATCTGCAATATTGCGAATGAAGGAAACCACTGTTTAGTTTGACTGATTGTTGTAGTTGGATAATTTTTAGGAGTTGAAAGGTCTACGGTAGGAGTGTTTATTAGCACTAATTCAATAGTTGAATGACATTGTAAACTCCTGCCATTTTCTGATGGTTTCTGTTAGTAATAATACTCTTGTTTCGTTGTCTGCCTCATCCACACTTGCCATATTGAACTTGCAGATGATGATCCTTACTTAATATTTGATGCAATGACAACCTGAGGGAGATCAAAGACTCCTTACATTGATGCTAAAAATGAAAAAAAAAAAAAAAAAAAACTGAGGGAGACAAATCACAGTCTATGATTTGGTTGTGTTTCTGCACAAACCCGTAGGCCTGGTAGAAACTGGTGAATCTAGATGTGATCTCCTCCTGCGAACCTGCTCACTAAGGGGAATACCGGGCGGGCCGGTCTTCTCCTCTCCGATGCCTAAGTTAGTACAGTTGGGATGAATAGATAACTTAAGCACGTATGATAAGCAGTTGGAGAGATCAGTTACCTATTAATGATGGTAGTTGAGACCCTTATATAGGTGGTCGGGCGTGAGGTCTGGTCTTACTCTTCGATGTGGGACTGGTTTCCTTCTGTTCGCACACAAAAGGGGCAGCTTTGGTAGCCTGTTCGGCAGGCTGGCGTCCCCGGTCCCCGGGCCCCTGGTCACAAGGTAGACTGCTGGAGCTCGGTTCCGGGTGCTGGTGATCCTGCTCCGGGCCTCAGGCCGGCCCCGGATGCACTGGCTGCGGGTCTGTGGGCTTATGTAGCCCCTCTGTTGCTACTGTCAACAAGTCTCCCAAGTTCCCGGTCAAGTGCAATCTTGAATGGGGACTTAATATGTCTTGCTCCTGTCCCGCAGACCCGCAGGGTTACCAACCCAACGGTGCCCAGTCCCCCAAGTCCGCATTGAAGATTGGGCGTGACCGGGCGTTCGGGTAGAGAAGGCGTGGTGATGTGAGTACCTAGTAATGATGACGTGTGACAGTTATGAGTATGCCTGCAATGCTGATGATATTGTGCTCAAGTGTTGTCGTGCCATGAGTATGGAATGGGGTGAAACCCGGACAAGTGCATGGGAGGACAATGTAGCGTTGAGATCCGCCATGCAATAGATATGGAACGGGGTGAAACCCAGACGAGTGCATGGAATGATGTGGCGTTGAGATCCGCCATGCAATAGATATGGAACGGGGTGAATCCCAGACGAGTGCATGGGATGATGTTGGCCGTGAGGACTCGACCGGTGGACTGCCATGTCGGAACGCGTCCCCCAAGTTCCCAAGGCGAAATTGCTGCCAACAGTGGGGCAGGCCGGGAGTAGCCCGGTGGCTCGGCCCAGCTTGTGTTGGAATAAGCGTGGGGCAACGTGCCTGCGGGGAGATTTGTTCTGTGCTAGAGAAACAATCTGCCCGGTGGGAAGGCGTTGAGATGACAAGTCTCGCCTTGGATCCCTATATTGATTGCAGTTCAGTGCGATGCAGGGTTTTCATCATGCTGGAAAAGTTTACATGTGTTAGATGTAAACTCTCCTGGGTTTATAAAGCCCATGCCGGTTGAATGTCTCATAACCGGTGTCATGCCATGGAGCCGGTTGAATGTTACCTAACCGGTGAGATGCCATGGAGCCGGTTGAATGTTACCTAACCGGTGAGATGCCATGAAGCCGGTTGAATGATCATAACCGGTGAAATGCCATGGAGCCGGTTAAATGATCATAACCGGTGAGATGCCATGGAGCCGGTTGAATGTTACCTAACCGGTGAGATGCCATGGAGCCGGTTGAATGATCATAACCGGTGAGATGCCTTTGAGCCGGTTGAATGATCATAACCGGTGAGATGCCATGGAGCCGGTTGAATGATACCTAACCGGTGAGCCTTGGCTCTTGGGGAAGTGGGGGGGCTGGACGCCTCGGTTCCTGCCCCTATCTCCCTTATCTGCCACTTGTAGGCGGGACAAGTGGCTGACATGCATTTAAGGAGGAAGCCCATCAGTCTAATCGGTTATGATGGCATGGGAAGGTTATCGATGCTGGGACACGTGTCAGTAGGGAGCGATCTGAGATGGAGGGTCTGGATTCGCAGGCGCTTGACTTGCCCCGATTGAGTATTTTGGGGGGATTACAGGGGTGCCTAGGGCATCGGACCCGTCTATAAAAAGGCGGCCTTTGTCTTCACTATTTCTGTTTTGCTCTTTGGCCCAGAGAGAAGAAGATGTTGACAGTAGCCACAGAGGGGCTACATAAGCCCACAGACCCGCAGCCACTGCATCCGGGGCTGGACTGAGGCCCGGAGAAGGATCACCAGCACCCGGACCCGAGGTCCAGCAATCTACCTTGTGACCAGAGGCCGGGGGACCGGGGATGCCAGCCTATCGAACAGGCCGCTAGAGCTGCCATTTGGTGTGCGAATAGTAGGAAACCAGTCCCACATCGAAGAGTAAGACCAGACCTCAAGCCCGACCACCTATATAAGGGCCTCAACTACCATCATTAATAGGGAACTGAATCTCTCCAACTGCTTATCATACGTGCTTAAGTTATCTATTCATCCCAACTGTACTAACTTAGGCATCGGAGAGGAGAAGACCGGCCCGTCCGGTATTCCCCTTAGTTAGCAGGTTCGCAGGAGGAGATCACATCTAGATTCACCAGTCTCTACCAGGCCGGATGCATTGGCTGAGGGTCTGTGGGCTTATGTAGTCCCTCTGTGGCTACTGTCAACAGGTTGCATTTCAGTCTTGAAAGATAGTGTATCAGAAATTTCCCAGGTCTATAAATCATCAGTTATACAGGAAAGCTAGTCAAGTAAACTTGTTTTTTCTTTGTTATGTCGAAAGTATAAGCAATCCTGGGATCACTAGAATAACAAATAATTGAAATTTGATAATGGATTATGGATTTCTTTCTAGGAACAAACAAATCATGGACTATCACATAATTCTGGAACAAACAGAACCCCCCTCTGTTTTTACTTTGTTTAAGTACTTTGTTTTCCTTTATCTGTACTACGTACCCCCTTCTTCCCTTCTACACATATTAGTACTTCTTTTCCAACATTGTAGTCACTCAAGTTTCCACAGATATAACCCTCGTAGTTACTCCATTTTCTCCCTTTCATTAAATGACAGCTCTTGGAAACCCAAAAAATTATTTGTTCTTTCTCTTGTAGTTGCAGTTTTATGGAATGAAATTGGCCTTTGATAAAAATAAATAAATAAATAAATAAAAAGACACATGTTGGAGAGTAAATCAGTTAATCGGTAAAGCATTTGAGCTTCTAAATGATTTATAAGGCGGAGATAAAAAGCTTCACAAAAAGCTTCTAACATGCGGACCTTGAGGTGGAAGTAGCCAGTTTTACTTCATACTTCATATAAGATATACTGAAATACCGGCCGGGATTTTGATGTTTCTTGGCGCCTGTTTTATTTACATCTTTCTGTATTTGACAAGACTTCATCAGAACTATTGGCTTTTATATTCTTTTTAACTTTGATTTTCAGAACCGAATAGAAATGCTTGCTTTATTAATTTGTTCAAGCAAAAGAGTGTTGACCATCTGTTTATCTACCTGAGTCATCTGTTGATACAAGTGGCACTGCTGTCCCAAATGCTCAAGAATTGAAGAACTATATTTGGCAAGAGACAGGTCAAAGAGAGTCATAAAGACCTATCAGGTTCCAATAAATATAGAGCTGTTAACATTGAAAGTTGGCTGTGTTTTGCTGGGGACTTGTTCTCCGTCTTTATTTCTCTTTATTATCATTAGTTCTGATCGAAACGCCAAAGCGACTCAAGCAATCAAAAACCCTACAATCGTTAGTAGTATAGAATAAGTAGGGATCTTTCTAAGCCGGGGATTAAGGGTACCTGAAACATGAGAATGTTAGACAAATATTCACATATTTACATCATAGAAACATCACAAACATGGGGGATTGAGGTTCGGTAGCAAGCTGCCCTAAAATCATAAGAGATGAATTTAAAGTCATAATTTATTATATACAAGTGATCATCATCTCTCACACCAAGTAGTTCACAAAAAGACTCTTTAACAAATAGATTCGCATGCAAGAAAGTAAGGAACATGTATTTAGCACGTTCAAGACTCAAATTAGTTTCGATCATAACTAGAGCTTCTGCTATGTACCTAGTTACTAGACTCCTCAAGTTCTTTAGAACAAACTTCCGTTCTACCCCTAAAGATTTTATGCTAATCTGGTCAAGACTTAACATTTAAAGCACAAGAGTCTTAAATCGAAAACATGTAAACAAGTAAGGTTGTCAATCATCTTATTTAGCATGCAAGTTCTAAGATTAATAACCCTTAAGTGAATAACACAAATCATAGAGTCCGTCAGGTCCATCTAGTTTGTAATTACTCTAGCCGATTAAACATAATACCTAGATCATGTTCAGAGACCAGTGTTCTAAAAATCATCGCCTAGGACCGACTAGTCGGCGATTAGTCGCTAGTCGGTACCTTACCGCCGCGATTTTAGGGAAATCAGTGCTCCTAGTTGGTCAGGAATAAATCAGCCGACTAGTCGGTCCTGGGTGGCGACTAGTCAGTCCTAGGCGGTTCGAGCAAAAAAAAAAAAACTTAATATAAAAACGCAGATGAGCTGGATTAGGTTGCAGTAAGCCGTACTTTCTCGAATCTCCCAACCTCTCTCTCCTCTCGGCTCCAACTCTCTCTACTATAGCACAAGGTTGGATTGTTGATGGTGGTGATGATGATGTTGTCTCGGATCTTACTAGTGAAATGGTTGAAGAGGGAATGGGAGTGGATAGTGGCTTAGAGCCTAGGAGAAGTATTAGAATTCAAGAAGTTAGAGAACTTGAGGAGGATTTTGTATCCGATGATGAAGAGGAAGAAGATGAGATAGACTTTGAGTTTGAGTCCGATACAGAAGGGGTACTAGAGGGATATGGAGAAGAATAACTTGAGGCATAGCCGCATAAGATCAAATTTGAAATTGTAATGGTTATTTTGAGTTTGTTCACTACTCTTAGACATTATTATCTCATTGTTGTTGAACATTGTAATGGTTATTTTGAGTATTTTGAGTATTTTGATTATTTTTAGTCATAATATTGAGTTTCAGAATTGTTTTATTTTAATTTAATTCTTATAAAAATAAAAATTAAAAACCGACTAGTCACCCGACTAGTCGGCTAGTCGCTAGTCACCGGTCTTCCGCCCGACTAGCGACTAGCGACTAGCGACTTTTAGAACCTTGTCAGAGACAACACCAAGTATCGATTTGCATGCCCTCACCTTAGATTACTAACCAATTTAAATCCTAAACATGCTTCTAATACCACTGCCCTAATTATCCAACATACAAAATCCACAAGTTAAAATTACAAAACCTTGAAATAAACTTCAATCATACAATTGGTTTACATAAAAGTTCAATAAAAACCAAGAATCGAATCGAGTTCATACAATACAAACAAACTAGAACAAATACAAAATCCATAGAAGGGATGGATCACACTTTTAGAACCTTGAAGACTCCTCAATCGTGTGGTGGAGAAGGTGCGGCTGCTGCTTGGATGCTCGGCAGGAAGCAAGAACAAGGCAGAATTTCGGGTGGTGGTAGAGATGGTTTTTGGCTAAGTATTTGGTGTTTGGTGCATAAGAGACTTGGTAGAGTTTTTGGCTAGTACTTGTGCTTGAGATGAGATGATATTTTCTGAAATTTCGTTGGCTTTATATAGAGGAGAGTCTAGGGTTGTCGGCACCTTCAAGGAATAACAATTTCTTGTCCAAGTTTATTAGGGTTTCCTTGTGGGCAAAACAATGCATTCTTGGACTTCAAATTCTGATTATGGACTTCAATCAGCTGCAATGGTTCAACATGGATATGTCCAACACGTCTTCAGGTCCATAATATCCGATCCATGCTCCCAAAATTCCAAAGGAGAGTTACCCTGATGAAACCGGGAAAGTTTTATTTTCCCGGCAGAATGACATTGTTCTAGTAAATCCGGCATAACTTCCTCCTCATTTCTCCGATTGTTGCGATTCCAAGTCCTGGAGAAACTAGACTCACGGGGCTTTCCAAGGGCATATGGTACTTTTTCTGGTTCCAAACGATGCGTCATACAAAAATTCCGGAAGTCAGGACACAGTACCAGGAAAAATTCTGATAGTCCCTGGATCATTTTGCTCAAACTGTCAAGTTTCAGCCATCCTTTGGGTGACTTTCCGAACTCCGATTGATCTGAAATTTTGAAAAAACATACATCAGCTTACCAAAAAAATGTAAACCAAATTTCATCAAATTTGGAAAAGGATAGGTTAGTTTTCCACGAGTCTCAGAATCACAAAAAAGACAACTTTTACATTATTTTCCAGATTTATTAAATTTAGTCATTTTTCGGATTATAAAGCACATATTTCCAAAACTCTACCGAATTGACACTAAACTAAATTATGACTCAATCTTAGATAAATAAGGGTTAAACAAAGCCTAAATGAGGGCGTAAACATATTAATATCGTCGCACATTGTGCTCCTATCAAGTTCCTTAATATAGTTCAGTTGTAGAGAAGAGGAGGGAGTTTTTAGAGATCATTTGAATGAAATATCAGATCTGGTAACATTGTTCCAGAATTGGTTGTGTCCTTTTGTTCTCTTCTTATTCTCAATAGGTTTGTTCTACATCAGCTGGTATCAGAGAACATTCGAACCCAGCAAAACTTGCAAGAACACAAAAAGGGAGAACACAAATAGTACCATAAAGATGTGTAAATAATGGGAATTATCCATACTTGATGGTTCGTGGTGGACGCCGTGGTGGGCGCGGCAATCAGGGACCTAACCCCCACGAGATTGAGAATGAGGAACTCAGGAGGCAAGTCCAGCAACTAACAGAGCGTTTGCAGCGCTTTGAAGCCTGGGGTCATGAGGAGGACGATTCAGCCTCTGACGATGACCATGGGAATTGTAGAAAGTGATTTCCATTACCTGTCTAAATTACAAGTCTTCAGACTATATAGCAGTAGCTATGCTAAATTAGTGCTACTGTTACAATATGAGAATAAAGAGCAATTACACCAAATCACAAACTGATATGCAGTTACATGAAATCTACAGTAAAGCCTAAACTAATGCTATGTCAAGGGCTTGATTCCAAGTAGGCCTCATCATTTGGCCCTTCCGCCCTAAAGCCCGCCCTACCCTATAGAGCCGAAGCCCGGCCCGGCCCTAACCCTTTTCGAGTAGGGTAGGGTGAGGGTCGAGCAAATTAAACCCGGCCCTACCCTACGGCCCGGCCCTATTGAGCCCTTTAGGGCCAAGCCCTACCCGACCCTAAAAACCCAGCCCGGCCCTACCCTAAAATTTTAACTATTTTATATTACATAATACATACAAATGTCTTCACTCAGCGATTTGGGGCTCTAATTTTGTCGGATTTAAGTATTTTTTTTACCATCACCATATTTCATCATAACGATCAAATGCTATGTCATAGTGTTTTTCAAAATTTGACTTATTTTATATAGTTGTTTCGAAAAGTTGTACACTTGAGTATAATCTACTAATCAAGTTATACAACATTAGTAAGTATGTTGTCATTATAATGTCTAAATTCACAAACTAAAAATTTTGACCGTCTGATATGATCGTTATAGTCAAATATGAGTAGAGTATAAAAATCAACTTGTTTCGTGAACGTTCGATGCTCGATCGAAACGGTCAACCATATTTTCATAAAACTTATCACACGAAAACGCTATTATGTACTTTTAGATGACCTTGTTTCGTCGACTCTTCCAAACATTAAACTCTCAAATAGATGAGACGTAATCATCCATGTAAAAATTTGAGAACGTTTACCTCCCGATACTATGGCTCCCCATAGAGAGAGATAAGTTTAAATAAGGTTGACCACATCGATCGGGGCTCTAACTTTGTCGGATGTAAGTTATTTTTTTACCATCACCGTATTTCATCATAAAGATCAAATGTTATTTCATAGCGTTTTTCAAAATTTGACTTCTTTTATATAGTTGTATTGAAATTCTAGTGACATTTAAAATATATATATATATATATATATATATATATATATATATTCAACTAAGATATCAGCCGTTGATATTAATCTAAACTCTCTCAGTCGTTGATATTTTAGTAAAGGTCAGTAGGTCAGACTCTCCTCGTCTCTTAGCCTCTCCTTTCCTCGTCTCTCAATCTCTCATCTACTAAGATATCAGCCGTTGATATTAATCTAAACTCTCTCAGTCGTTGATTTTTAGTAAAGGTCAGTAGGTCAGACTCTCCTCGTCTCTTAGCCTCTCCTTTCCTCGTCTCTCAATCTCTCATCTAGTGACATTTAATATATATATATATATATATATATATATATATATTCAACTAAGATATCAGCCGTTGATATTAATCTAAACTCTCTCAGTCGTTGACTTTTAGTAAATGTCAGTAGGTCAGACTCTCCTCGTCTCTTAGCCTCTCCTTTCCTCGTCTCTCAATCTCTCATCCTCTCCCAAGTTCCCAACTCTCCATTCCGCCGCACCAATCGTCTCTGCCAGATCGACCGGCTCATCCGCCGCCAGCACCCGCGGCTTCAGCTTTGGCTCCGGCTCTGTCTCTTGGAGCCCGTCAAGTCCTCCTCGGCCTCGGCTTCGTCAGCCTCTCCCAAGTTCCCAACTCTCCACTTCTGCCGCACCCATCGTCTCTGCCAGATCAACTGGCTCATCCGCCGCCAGCACCCGCGGCCGCGGGTTCGGCTCCGTCTCTTGGAGCCCGTCAAGTCCTAGTCGGCCTCGGCTTCGTCTCCGAGGAGTCTGAGCCCTTCAGTCTAAACAACAGGTATTCCGTTCAGAAAATTCTATTGCTTATTGAGTTTCTTCTCTATCTAAAACTAAACAATTCGTTTGGTGTGGGAGATTGAGAATTTGAGACTTTGTTGGACTGTTGATTTCAATATAGTACTAGTTTATTTCATAAACATTATTCATCATTAGATTTACTGATTCTTTATATATGTTATATACAAGGGGAAGAAATGGGAGCAGTAGCATCAATGCAAGGAGGAGAAGATGCATTCTGTGTTCATTGAGCAATGGTTTCTAGCATTTTGTTATATATGCTTTCAAGTAAACTCTAAACTTTTCTCCTAATAGTATTGTAAGTTGTTGCTCTGTTGTTGTATTGTTGGTGTACTAGTTGTTTTGTTTGCTATCCTTCCGAGTGTGATGGAGGCAATGTCTGAGTCTGTAACTAGTCCTATGTTTGTTGCTCCCATAGACCCAATCCCAGCACCAGTGACTCAAACAGCCCCACAAACAGCACCAAAAGTAGCTGAAAAACCTCCCTTACCTAAAAACCAAGTAGATAAACAGGAGACTGTTTGGGCCTTTTATGAAAAAATTGAAGTTGTTGAGAACGATGTTGTTAGCCTTTTTGCTAAATGCAGTCTTTGCTCTCAGTTATTAGTTCGTGGAGGTAAGAATGACACTAGCCATTTACGTAGGCATTGGTCGAGTCATATAAGTAATCAAGTTCAAGATAGCACCCAATCAAAATTAACTACGGATTCAAGTGGAAATGTATCGAAGTGGTCTTATAGTAAAGATAATGCTAAAAAGGAAGTTGTGGACTATGTCATTAGGGCTGAACAACCATTTACATTCGTAGACAAGTATGATTTTGTGGGTCTAGTTCGAAGAGCTTTTGCACCTCAGTTTGGGGGTATATCAGCTTCTACATGCAAAAGAGAGGTTATGAAATAGTATGATACTATTAGGAAGGAGTTGGTTAAAACTTTTGAAAGTTTTAAAGGAAAAATCTGTTTAATTTCCGATTGCTGGTCATCACGTCAAAAGATGGGATACTTGTCTTTAACTGCTCATTTTATTGACAAAAAATGGAATTTGAATAAAAAGATTATTACATTCAAAATGATAGAGTACCCACACAGTGGTGAGTCTCTTGCACATCACATAAATGAGGAGTTGATTTCTTGGCGCAGTCATGGAAAAATATTTTCAATATCTTTAGATAATGCGACAAATAATGATGTTATTACTAAAATACTCCCTGATTTTCTCATGTTGAATTCTGTCCTAAGAAATTTATTTCATGTGCGATGTAATGCTCATGTTCTAAAATTGATTGTTCATGGCTTGTGCTTGTTATCTCCATCGGTTGAGAAAATAACAAATATAGTTCGTAGCATGAATTCATCAATTAAGAGGCATGAGTTATGGCTTAAATGTTGTGAAGATTTGGATATGCCAAAGAGGAACATCGATATTGATGTTCCTCATAGGTGGAATTCCACCTATGATTTGTTGCAATTGGCTGAAACTTACAAGTTTGTTTTGAATCGATATGTCGAAAAGCTAAACTAATCAAATCGTCATTCCACTTTAACACTTCCCACCGACGAAGATTGGTTAATAGCTGCAATTGTGTGTCATTTTCTGAATGTTTTTAATTCTTCAACAAAAATTTTGTGTGGTGTGGATTATCCGACTTCATGTCATGTAATTCCATGCCTAGTAAGGATCAATGCAGCCTTTAATAAGTATGCTTGCTATTCTGTAATTGCTAATGCTTTGGTTGCCATGAAGTCAAAGTTTTCTAAGTATTGGAAAACTTTCCCTCAATTTTTTTGTCTTGCTGCTTTTATGGATCCTAGGTATAAATTATTTGCACTTACCCAATGGATGAAAAGTATGGGTCTGAATGATTGGGAAATTGAAACTGTTATCTCTAATGTAAAACACCAATTGTTTGAATTACATGAAGTGTACAAGCATAATGTGGTGCCTGTGGTTCCTTCCTCTACCCTAAGCTCTAATTCACATGGAAGTTCTGATTCTACTGTCTTGCCTAATGAAGAAGATGAGGACTTTACTGAGGAGGTCTTGAAAAAGGCTAAGACAACAACTTCTACTTCTAGCTCCTCAACTTCTGATTTACAATATTATATTGATATGTCTTCACTTGAAGTTCCTGATGGATCGGAATTTAATCTTTTAGATTGGTGGAGATAGCATGAAGAAGTCCATCTAGTCCTTTCCTTAATGGCTCGTGACCTGTTAGCTGTTCCAGCTTCAACAGTAGCATTCGAAGCAGCTTTTAGTGCCGGTGGCAGAGTTGTATCAGAGAAAAGAGCAAGCCTGAACCCAAGCACAATTCAAGCATTGATTTGCTCGAAAGTTGGAAGTTGGCAGAAAAAAGGTTGCAAGATAAGGAGCAAGAAGAGCTCATAGCTGAAGATGAAAGAATTGCTAAGCTAGCAAGACCTGAGTAGATGGTTGCACTTGAACGTGATGGCTCAAACACAGATGAGGTCGAGTCTATTGGAGACTGAGGAAAGGTATGTTGTATATGAAATTATTTGTTTGAAATTGAAAATATTGGTCTGATATTATATTTTATAGCTAGCTGTACCCTCTTTGCATCTCATCTGGTTTGTCTTCTTTGCGATTGTTGAAGCAAATTCAGATGTCTATTTTTATATTGTTTGATTGATTGAATTAGATTTTTTTAATGGATTTGTAAAATTTGGGCTCTTGTTGAAATATGGATTCTTGTAGAAATCTGAGTTCATGTTGGCATTTGGGCTGACGTCGACATCTGAAAACATAATGGATCTGGGTTCATGCTGATGAAGTCGAAATAAGTTTATGTAGTTAGTAGCAAAGTTAAAAAAACCCAACCATCATATGGGCGTGAGAGGAAAAAAAATTTGAAATTGAAATTTTTTAGCTCGTCTTGTTTCGATCTGCCATGAGATTAATTGCTAATCAAATGATAGCAGATGATAAGCATACTAGTTAAGCAAAGTCATAAGTCATCGAGCCATTCATAGGGTGGGAAAGAAGAGAAGGGGGGAGATTTTGTGATGAGAGAGACACAGACTGCATTTCATAATTTAATTTTTTTTATTTCTGTCAAAGTGTCGAACATTATTATTCATTCAATACAAGAACAAAAAACTAAACGAAGTTAGATTGCTGCTAGTTTGTCCTAGGGGCAGGCCACGTGTTAAAAATTGATTAAGAGACAGGAGAGGAGGCAGGGATTTAGGAACAGAGGATCAGCTGTCCTTTTGTCCCATGCTTTCCTATGTCATAAGTCATAACATAGTTTCATATTTGCATCACAACATAGTTTCATCATGACTAAACTGATGTAATGCATATAATCTCCAATTGTGAAAACTGAAGAGTGCATCAGATTAAGGAACAATTGAACCATCTATTATATGAAAATCATACTACTTCTGCCCTTGGTTAGCTAAATTATTGATGTGGTTTAATGTGCAGGTTCTTTGTTTGGTTAAGAGATGAATGAATCATGCTTCACTGAGTTTACTTTTTGTATAAAAGATTACTACCTCTTGTGAATTGATGAAGACCATTTTTTGTATACAAATTTTTGTAGCCTCAATGGCAACTGCCTCTTGTGAATTGATGAAGTCCATTTTTTGTATACAAATTTTTGTAGCCTCAGTGGCGTATTGAGGCACTTTCATATGCAGTGGGATAGTGAGAAATTGAGAATGTGAGTTTGAGTTGAAGTGGGATTTGTAAGTTTTTGTATAATTATCTCAGGATATCAAATATTACATCTCAATTCTCAATCTCAAGTATTTAAATGTGTGTCAATGTCTTTTATTTTTTTATTTTTATTTTTTTTATAACTGATTACATTGAGTTAGGTAAAAGCCCGGCCCGGCCTAGTTTAAAGGGCCGGCCCTGTTAGCCCTAATAGAATGGGCCTTAAGGGCGGGTAAGGGTTTACATATCGAAGCCCTAGCCCGGCCCTAAGCTCTGTTGACTTAGTCAAAACCCGACCCGACCCTACCCTAAGCCCTAAATTTTAGGGTAGGGCTTGGCCCGGCCCGACCCATGATGAGGCCTAATTCCAGGCAATGAGTTATGAGCTTTAACATCCCCCCGCAAACTTGACGGTCTTGGACTGACAAGTTTGGTAGCAAGAAGAGCATGACGGTGCCTGTGAAGAGGTTTGGTAAGTAAATCGGCTGGTTGATCGACATATGGGATAAAGCAAACCCGATGACTAACAAGTGCCACTTTTTCACGAACAAAATGATAATCGAGCTCTATATGTTTAGAGCGGGCTTGAAAAACTGCATTATTAGTGTTGACAGTAGCCACCGAGGGGCTACCTAGGCCCACAGACCCACAACAACCACACCCGGGCCGGTCCAGGGGTCAGGGAAGGATTATGAACACCTAGACCTGGGACCCAGCCATCTATCTAGCGACCCGGGGGCAGGCAACCGGAGGTGCCAGCCCGCCAAACGAGCCACCAATGCTGCCCGTTATATGTGCAGAAGGGGAATCAGTCTCACATCGAAGAGTAAGCTCAGACCTCACGCTCGGCAGCCTATATAAGGGCTCCAACTACCATCATTAATAGGTAACTAATTTCTCCAACTACTTATTCCCGCTTAAGTTATCCATTTATACCAACGGTACTGACTTAGGCATCGGAGAGGTGAAAACCGGCCCGCCCGGTGTTCCCTTAGTTAGCAGGAACTGCAGGAGGATACCACATCGAGCACCTGTGTCCATTCATCTTTATTGCACTTCTGTGAGTCTACGGATTCAGACAGAAACAAGTGGCGCCGTCTGTGGGAAAATTTGCAAAAAGTTGTGTTGCACTATCAGCAGATAGAAGATCGGTTTCAAAGAAGAAAAAAAAGGAGAAAGATTGTACCATTGACATGGCCGGAAGTTCAGAAGCAAGAAGAAAAGGCAATACAGGGGAGGATCAGCGGATCCTGATGGACCAAACATTATCGCTACCTCAGTCACGATACGGGAGCAGCTTCCCGTTCACAACGGTCAAACCGAAGTAACCAATCGGTATGAAAGAACCGCGCGACAGCAGCACGCGCGGGAAAGCCCCGGCGGCGGACATCCAGTTCTTGGACCTTGGCCCTTTGCTGACATCCCGCTGGCCAGGACGCCGCATATAGCCCCAACCAGTACGATATGGCGGGAGCTCCGGTAACCAAAAGTCTTTGAAACTCACGTACTCAGAGGCCGACTGTCCATACCAGCACTTGGACAGCTTTCGGTCCCAAATGTGCGCCAAGGGTTACTCCGAAGTTGTGTTCTGCAACATCTTCCAAGAAACTCTGTCTGGGAAGCACTCAGCTAGTTTTACGAGCTGCTATCCAACTCCATTGAGGCATTCAAGCAATTGGCCGATCGGTTCGTCGGCCGCTTCATCTTGCGGGTCGAAGGAGCTTGGACGTCGACAGTTTTCTTCAACTGCAGGCAGGCCGATGGCGAGGAGCTGCGGCGTTCGTTAACACTGGCAAACAACAATTAGGAACTTAGAGAAGGAGATCGCTGAGATGGCCTTCAAGCAGGGTCTCCGGCCCGGGTAATTTTCTTACGCCTTGTGGATAGAACTCCCGCAGGGGTACGATGAGCTAATGGCAATGGCCATCAGGCACGCTCAAGCCGAACTTGAAACCTACGGGCAGCACCTGCTAAAGAGGAAGCGGGAGGAACCCACCCTTGTCCGGCAAGACAACATGACCCAGCAATAGGGCTAGGACCGTGGCGCCCAACCCAACAAACCGGCCGGGAATTAGGGGAACCAACAGCGCCAGAGAGGCTTTCCTGACAAACCCTATTGAGGGCAGAGGACCGCACAGTACCAACAGGAACGCCCCCTGGCGATTATGCCAGCGGGACGTCAAGAAGTTTTCACCACTCTAAGTTCTTCATACGAGGATATTCTGTACGAGAACGGGGACGTCATTCCCCCGCCGCCAAAGAGAAAGCACCCAAAGGGGAACCTCACCCAGGCGCAAACCGGCAAGTACTGCTCCTACGAAGATGAGGCAACCCATCGGATAAACGATTGCATCCCCCTCAAAACAGCGGTGTAGGGGTTAATTAGCAGCAGTAAACTGCAGCGGTATCAAGGTGAGGGCCAGGCTGATACCTCCCGGGACCAGGGCTGGTAAGCGCGCCCAAGCCCGGTGATAAGCCAGGCGACTCTAGGAGTTTAGAGCCCAAGGCTAACAGCTAATTTTTCCAGCACAATTAGATTGGCATTCCAACGGTTCCACCCGTGTAACACCATATATATATATATATATATATATATATATATATATATATTTCAATTGTTTTGAGCAAAGCACAAGGCAAACCACCGGCAAAAAAAAAACAACAAACAAAACACAACTATGGGTAAAAAAAAAAAGTATTCCATTCATCATATCAAAATTATATACGACAAAGGAGAAAGAAAAAACAAAATCCTAAGGCTAAGGGACTGCAGCCTGCTCCCCCACAGCCTGGTCCTCCACCACGGTTTCCTCCGGACCAGCGCTGCCTCATCCACAAGCTCGGACTGCTGAGGCTCCTCCATCTCCCCCTGCTAGTTCTCCTCCACCGGCTGCTGCTCCTCCTCCGCCTGCCCTTCACCGTCATTGACATGCGTCGACGGCATGAGTGAGGTATCCAGATACCCCTTCTCCTCCCATTCTAGGTAGGCATCGGCATTACCCACTTCCCTCGCCTTCTCAAGTAGAGCGAGAAACTGTCCACTCTTGTGGTACTTCGCTACAACCCGCTGGAAGACCTCCGGGTCCTCCTCCCTAATGGCAGCGGCCGCGGCAGCAGCCCCAGACGCTGCTGCAACTTCAACGTGGAATTCCTCCACCCTTGCCTCCAGCTCGGCCCTCTCTTTTTCAGCCTTCTCTTTCTCATCCTCGAGGCTCCAGACTTGGCCCTCTAGTTTGGCCACTTGCTTCCGGGCCCTCTCCTCTAACCTAGCCTTCTCCCTCTACAGCTTAAGCTTTTCAGCTTCCAGGCGCTCCCGGTCGCTACTCAGGACTGCCACCTGCTTCTTCAGCTCCAGGAACTCATCACTGGCATCCGGCCGGTACAGATTATACAACAGCTGCGCCACGACAGGGAACCAGTTAGAAAGCGACAACAAAGAAAATTAACATATATGAAAAGGCAACTACGGTCACTAAAAACGACTAAGTTATACTTACCCGGAGAGCCATCTCTCTTCTCTTTTGCCGGCTCTCCTCCGGCCAGGCCCCAACAGCCTCGGTCTCACCCAGCCCCAGGCGGGCAAGGTATTTCAGCAGGCTACGGACTGCCGGATCATCTGCGGTATCGCTAGGCACCCGCTCCGTGTCAATAGCCCCAACCGGGCCTGAAGAGTTACCCTGGGTGGTAGTTTCCTGACTGGTGGTCACCTTCAGCCGTTTGGCCAGGTTCTTACCAGACGACCGGCCGGTCAGGGTCACCAACGACGATGTCGGGACGTCCTTGGTCCACTTTCTCTTCTTCCCCAGATCAACAGGAGAAGAAGATCGCGCTCCAGGCGTGGAGACCCTGGTCAAAAGTGGACGGTGAGGGATCCTACCGGCGTCCCCGAGAATCCTCGGAGGCCCACCAACGGTTTTCCCCCTCTAAGGAATCACCGACAGCATGGCCGCAAGAGTCTTCACACGCATCAACGTGTAATCCTCGTCCGCAACATCCAGCGCCACCGACTAATCATGTGTGGTCTTCTCACCGGTCCACCGTTGTCCGAGACACGACCTCTCCCTTTTCCTTCAGCCTCAGGACAAGATCTTCACCGTCTATAGATAGAGTTTTCTGTGGCTTGATGACCGCCCGGAAAGATGCACCTGTAGAACAATCAAACAAAGGATTAGACGAAACATAAACAAAGCCAGCGGGAACAGCACCAATAACTTCCCCACAACCCACCGGGATCCTTCCCTAGACTGCAGTGCTACAACACTTCCCGCCTAATGAAGTTGTAGGAACTCCGCTAAAGCTCGGGCTAGCACCCGAATATACGGGCTATCCTGTCCCGCTCCAGGTTAGACAAGACATACGATTGGTCACCGATGGGCTGAAAGGCACTAGGACTAGGAATCTAATTTTTCCAGCACAATTAGATTGGCATTCCAACGGTTCCACCCGTGTAACACCATATATATATATATATACAGGGCCCTTCCAATGAGGGATCCCTTATTATGACTTATATGAGGGATTGAGAATTACACCAACTTTTCGATCATCATTTTCAATCTTAACCATTCAATCTCTTCATATATATGAGTAGATCATTTCTGGAAAATTTCATCCCAATTGGTGATCGTTAAGGCTTCGAACTAGCTTAAATCAATAGACGGCTCAAATCTGGCAGATTTGAACCATTCATGCACATCGCAGTTTTGAGCACCTCAACGATCACCAATTGGGATGAAATTTTCCAGAAATGATCTACTCATATATATGAAGAGATTGAATGGTTAAGATTGAAAATGATGATCGAAAAGTTGGTGTAATTCTCAATCCCTCATATAAGTCATAATAAGGGATCCCTCATTAGAAGGGCCCTGTATATATATATATATATATATATATATATATATATATATATATATATATTTCAATTGTTTTGAGCAAAGCACAAGGCAAACCACCGGCAAAAAAAAAACAACAAACAAAACACAACTATGGGTAAAAAAAAAAGTATTCCATTCATCATATCAAAATTATATACGACAAAGGAGAAAGAAAAAACAAAATCCTAAGGCTAAGGGACTGCAGCCTGCTCCCCCACAGCCTGGTCCTCCACCACGGTTTCCTCCGGACCAGCGCTGCCTCATCCACAAGCTCGGACTGCTGAGGCTCCTCCATCTCCCCCTGCTAGTTCTCCTCCACCGGCTGCTGCTCCTCCTCCGCCTGCCCTTCACCGTCATTGACATGCGTCGACGGCATGAGTGAGGTATCCAGATACCCCTTCTCCTCCAATTCTAGGTAGGCATCGGCATTACCCGCTTCCCTCGCCTTCTCAAGTAGAGCGAGAAACTGTCCACTCTCGTGGTACTTCGCTACAACCCGCTGGAAGACCTCCGGGTCCTCCTCCCTAATGGCAGCGGCCGCAGCAGCAGCAGCAGCCCCAGACGCTACTGCAACTTCAACGTGGAATTCCTCCACCCTTGCCTCCAGCTCGGCCCTCTCTTTTTCAGCCTTCTCTTTCTCCTCCTCGAGGCTCCAGACTTGGCCCTCTAGTTTGGCCACTTGCTTCCGGGCCCTCTCCTCTAACCTAGCCTTCTCCCTCTACAGCTTAAGCTTTTCAGCTTCCAGGCGCTCCCGGTCGCTACTCAGGACTGCCACCTGCTTCTTCAGCTCCAGGTCACTAAGTTATACTTACCCGGAGAGCCATCTCTCTTCTCTTTTGCCGGCTCTCCTCCGGCCAGGCCCCAACAGCCTCGGTCTCACCCAGCCCCAGGCGGGCAAGGTATTTCAGCAGGCTACGGACTGCCGGATCATCTGCGGTATCGCTAGGCACCCGCTCCGTGTCAATAGCCCCAACCGGGCCTGAAGAGTTACCCTGGGTGGTAGTTTCCTGACTGGTGGTCACCTTCAGCCGTTTGGCCAGGTTCTTACCAGACGACCGGCCGGTCAGGGTCACCAACGACGACGTCGGGACGTCCTTGGTCCACTTTCTCTTCTTCCCCAGATCAACAGGAGAAGAAGATCGCGCTCCAGGCGTGGAGACCCTGGTCAAAAGTGGGCGGTGAGGGATCCTACCGGCGTCCCCGAGAATCCTCGGAGGCCCACCAACGGTTTTCCCCCTCTAAGGAGTCACCGACAGCATGGCCGCAGGAGTCTTCACACGCATCAACGTGTAATCCTCGTCCGCAACATCCAGCGCCACCGACTAATCATGTGTGGTCTTCTCACCGGTCCACCGTTGTCCGAGACACGACCTCTCCCTTTTCCTTCAGCCTCAGGACAAGATCTTCACCGTCTATAAATAGAGTTTTCTGTGGCTTGATGACCGCCCGGAAAGATGCACCTGTAGAACAATCAAACAAAGGATTAGACGAAACATAAACAAAGCCAGCGGGAACAGCACCAATAACTTCCCCACAACCCACCGGGATCCTTCCCCAGACTGCAGTGCTACAACACTTCCCGCCTAATGAAGTTGTAGGAACTCCGCTAAAGCTCGGGCTAGCACCCGAATATACGGGCTATCCTGTCCCGCTCCAGGTTAGACAAGACATACGATTGGTCACCGATGGGCTGAAAGGCACTAGGCACACGGTATGCTCTATTCATCCTCTGCCATGTCCCCACCCCCCCCCCCCCCCCCCCCCCCCCCCCCTCCTCCCGCCATCACCACCTTCTTTCTCCAACTTTTATCCATCCAGGAGGGCAGGTAGGTGACAATCGGCGTGTAAGCCCTGGCGGCAAAAGTGATGCACTCTCGAAATTTCTTCTTTTTAGAGTAAGTCAGCCTGTATAGTGCTCAGAATTCATTCATCGTTGGCACGCTCATCCCGGACAGCTCGTATAGGCATTCAAGGCTCAACAACTGCCCCAATTGGTTTCTGGGCAGTTGTGAGGGAGACACATTCAGCGCACTCAGCAGGTACTGGACAAAGTTTGGCAATGGAAGGGAGAAACCATGACGGAACTGGTCTTCATGAATACAGGCTGAATCTCTGGGGTTCAGCTGCCGCAACAACACCTCATCTGATATACCCCATGTCACCTAGAAGGCGGCAACCTCTGCTGCGCTCAAGGTACCGTCCGGCTCGTCACACTCCACGACCCGCTCACCGTCCGTAATCGTATAGCCTCCGGAAGGGGCACTAGGAAAGGCTACCATGTGGGGGATCTCTTCGTGCCCTACAGATCCAGAAACCGACGTCTCACTGGTTAAGCACCCGACGACACCCAAAACCGAGGAAGACAACGCAAGCCAGTCGTCCATCGTCTCCTGGTCATCCGACAATAGTAGCCTAGGAGCGTACGATGGCCGATTCAAAATTGCCGCTAGAGCCCCTAGAGTCCATGTGACCTAGGGGAAGGAAAATAAAACCCCACTGGTCAGCAAGAACCTAAAAACAAGGCCCTCCGCGGCTGTTCGCCAAATCTCCAGCAGATTTCACGCCCCAAGCAACCCAGTTCCGACGCGGTAGGGACCCCCAGGCAAAAATAAAACCCAACAAAGCAACAACCAACAAACAAAATGTTCAAGACAAAGGAAGAGAGGTTGAACTCACCGATTAGTATGCACAACCGAGGAAAGTCAGTCGTAGGAAAACATTGAACAATTGTATGACAGAACAAGCACTCCTGGAAGAACGAATAGCACGAGTATCTTGATGCACACTTTCCATATCCCTCTTCAGCGTTTTCTCAGGCAAAAATTACACTGAAGACAAGAAAGAGCTTTATATAGAAGGGTCCAGTACCCTAGACACCCCCGTACTCCCCCAAAAAATACTCAAATCAGGGCAAGTCAACCGCCTGCGGATCCGGACCATCCAGCTCGCACCGTCCCTTACTGACACGTGCCCCAGTATCGATATACTCCCCATGCCATCATAACTGATGGGACTTCCTCCTTACACGCATGTCAGACATTTGCCTTGTTCACAGATGGAGTTGAGGGAGTAGGGGTTAGAAACGAGGCGTTCAAACCCCCTCCTCCCTCCCCAAGAGCCAAGAACAACTCAAGCAAGGCTACTCCTACGGGTTACCACCAGTCTCTTAAAAATCCCATCGAGCATCCGGCATTCCACCGGTTTGCTGATACTCCACCGAGTCTATAGTATCCCACTGGTCCACTGACATTAAAACAGTTCCAAAAGTATTTCAACGGTAAAAGGCATTCCACCGGGTAACAGGCATACCAACGGTAGAGCCTATTCTAACTAACGGCTGCGGCATCCCATCGATCGAGCTGGTACCAGATTACCACTCACTTTCCTACAGAATAAGCGGTCCAGCTACCCGAAAAATTCCTACGAACAAGCCGACAATAACTCATGGCTTCAAAACACGGGCTTTATAAACCCGAGAGATTTTACCTCTAACACAGGCAAATTCTTCCAGCAGGTTAGAAACCCTGCATCGCACCAAGCTGTGAACAAACTAGGGGAAACACGGACAGGCCACCCCACCGGGAGAATTGTTACTCTAGCAAAGGAAAAATCTTCCCGCAGGCTAGAAACCCTGCATGTATATGTCACGCCCGTTCCAACAAAGGCTGTGACATGATCGGTGACACACCCAACAACAACGGGATCACTGACCGGGAAAGTTGTTCCTCTACCACAGGACAAATCTTCCCGCAGGCTAGTAACCCTGCACATACCCAAAGCCTGTAAAACAATAAAGGCCGGATACCACTATATAAACTTGCACCCACCGAGAGCGTCGTCCTTTGGGCAGTGGCCATAATTCCCGGTGGCATAAGGTTCACCCAACACAACGAGAAGCCGCAGGCTTTAACAGCTGCCTTTCTTCACTTGGGGGACTCAATCAACATATACATGGCTGATGAGTACCTAAACACACACAAATAATAAACCCTACAATCGTTAGTAGTATAGAAATAAGTAAGGATCGTTCTAGCCAGGGATTGAGGGTACCTGAAACATGAGTATGTTAGACAATTTATTCACATATATACATCAAAACGTCACACTTTGGGGGATGAAATAATTCGGCAGCAAAGCTGCCCCTAAAACCTAAGATGCGAAAATAAAATCCTACAAGTTTGATCATCATCTTTCACGCAACACATAGCACAAAAACACACAAATACACACACAAGAAACCATGCAAGAATCGGCAGCAATAGTTCAAGTTTCTTAGACTCTATTCAATTCTAATTTCAATAAGAGCCTCAACGGTTATCTAATCATTCTAGACTTCTTAAATATTTAGAAAACACACAACGTCGAATCCTAAAATTATACTAATCATGTTTGAAAACACTCAACGTCGAAGACAAACACAAAGAGTAATTGAGCACAAAAGTCTTTTAAATTGGAAACATATCTTTAGGTATGGCGTCACTCATCCTATTAACATGCAAGTTTCTATGAATTATGGTAACCCTTTTTAAACAATATAGAATTAAGTTTGATAAATGCCTAACTCGATCCTATGTTATTATGGTGAATGAAATCGCAACCTACACAAGTGTCATGGCCATGGCATCATGTAACCATTGATTTTTATGCACGAATTCATGAAACTAATCGAATAAAAACTAAAAATACATGAACATGCTACTGTCCTAATCTAATGCACGAATTCAAGCATGTAATTGTTTGTAAAATTCATCACATAAATTCCAATAGAAATCGCAACTCATGTTCATCATACAATACCAAACGAAAACAAAGTATTTTTATAACAACAATTATGACTAAACCAAAAATAAAGATACAAGCCATAGGGATGGATCACACTTTAGAAACCTTGGAGAGCTTCGCCTTTGTGTGGTGGATGATGTACGGCAGGGGTAGTAGGTAAGGTAAGGATCAGAAGTTTTAGGGATGGTGGTGGTATCGGGTAGGCTTATGTGTTTACTTTTGGCTTAGAACTTTGGATATATTTCGGCAGAGTTTAGGCTAGTGCTTTGCAAGAGATGAGATGATGATTTTCTGTGGAAAAGTTGGCTTTATATAGGGGAAAAACCCTAAGGCTGCCGACATCACAAGGAAAGGGAATTTCTTTTCCTAGTTGGCTTATGTTTCATTGTGGGAAAAGCATTGCATTCTTGGACTTCTTTTCGGAATTTTCTTCATGGCATGGGCTGCATATCTTCATGGACTTCTTATGTGGACTTGCCAACTCCATTTGAATGAACTTGATCCATAGAATTAAGTCCATGGGCTGCATATCTTCATGGACTTCTTATGTGGACTTTACTCTTGGGTTGTAGCTTGAAGTTGATAACATTATACTGTTTTATTTTTTTGTATCTAATAGAAAGTGAGTTCTATTGCTTGGTAGTGGAAGTTGTTTGTTTTGGGGGAGCAGGTGGCTCCAGGAGTCGGGATGGATTATTTTTAGAAGTGTTTGTTTGTTTCCCCAGGTTAGGGTCGTCCATTTTAAGAGAGGTCATGCCGAATTTTCGGTAGAACCTCCCTTGAAATGGTCCCCGCAAGATCCACTCTGGATAACAGTGTTGTACCCGGGGCGGGTCCTGTCAGTTAGGACTATAAACACTTAAATGCTGCATGGGAGGCAACCCATATCACCATTGAAAAGCGAATGAGCCATCACTGAGAGTTGGAAATTTCTTAACTCTTCTCTTTTTCATTGGTTTGTGATGATATGTTGGAACATGTTAGTCTATTGCATGCTTAGGAAATTCTTTGCTATAATTTTATGCTTACATTGAGGACAATGTAATTTTGTAAGTGTGGGGTGGGTTTGCATGTTTCGTTTATGTTTTGAGTCATATATTGAAAACAAAATACAAAATTAGAAAATTCAAAAAATCGTAACACAAAAATTGAGTGTTTAAATTGTTATTTTGAATCTTAGGATGCCCTTAATATGTCAATGATGTTTTCTCCTCTTTACATACATAGATGATGGTTGTGCATATAATTAAAGTTGTGAGTTTCATGGATTATGTGCATTAGTAGGAGCATGTAGGACTTGTTGATTAATTCAGCATGCATGTTTTAGCTAGTTTGTTTCCATAATAACCTATGTGAGCTTTAGAACCAAATTGGTTTCTTCTTGAGTGATAAAAAGATAAAATTCGATAGACACATAGGAAGCATGAAACCTTATAATTCTTTGATTATTCGATGACTATATGCAATAGCTTTTCATGGACTCTATATTGCTAGAACTCGCTCTTGTGATTTTTTGAAACTTTATAGTCATAAATTGCCTTGATTTTGAAAATGATTGAAAACATTATATTAGGATCACCACTATTGCCAAATAAAGCATATATGTGCCCTATTTGTGCCCGTCGTGGGACTCCTTAGAAAACCCCTTTGAGCCTACATTGAGCCTTTTCTTTCATCACCCTCATAAAAATTCCTATGCTTAGAATAGTTATATCTTGACCCTTGTCTCACGAGACTTGGCAAAAGTGTGAAATTGACTTGGAGTTGTAGAGTGATGAAGAAGAACAAGAGTGAAGAAGAACAAGAGTGGGGTAGACTTAACCGAAAAATTGTATGAAATTGTATGTTGCTGTGCCTAAGAAAAGAAAAGAAAAGAAAAAAAAAAGTTTTTGCTCGGACAAAAAGAAAAAGAAAAGCAAGAATCCGAGAGCATGAAAGAAAATAAAGACACGGTTTCGATTAAAAAAATTTCTAAGTCTTATTCCTCGAATAAATATTGTGAGCTTGGAGTTTAGTTTTGTATTTATTTGAAGGTCTAGCATTGTTATATTTTGACATTTGTTCATATTCACTATATTTTGGGGAAGATAAGAATGAAGTATGGGTCCAACAACAAGAAAATCCGACCCTTGGCGAGAAGACATAAGGAGAATTGAGCTTTACTAAAGGCCTTAGTGACGTTTTGAGCCTCCTTATCCTAAATATCGAATACCTCTTAGCCAAACCCCATTACATTCCTTTTCATTGATCTTTTCATGATTCTTAAGATGATTAAAATTGATTTGTGGAGATTATCTCAAGAGTAATCATATGGTTTTGGTTCATTGGTGTCATCGTTGTTATATGAGGCTTTTCCATAAAATTTCACAAAGAGCTTTCGTTTCATGACATATGCAAGTTACTCTTCGTAATTCATTATCTTTCACTTGCATATACTTATGTGTGAATAGCCATGCTTCGAGTGAAAAGAAGAGAGTATACCTAGTGAGGTGGATCAGATTAGCTTAACATGTTTACATACTTACTTTTTGCTCTTATATGTTCTTATTGATGTTGCATGTTCATGAAACTTGAAATTTTCGTACTTAGCATTCTCATGCATTAACTTGAAAGCTATGTGTACATACGAGCCTGTGACAAATTTTTAGGGGCAATAGTTTGTTTAGAGTCTTAGTTTTATTTAGTTTTATTTAGTTTTGCTAAGGGACTAGCAAATGATAAGTGTGGGTAGTTGATAGGAGCACAAAGTGAGATTATATTAATATGCTTATGCCCTCATTTATGCTTTGTTTAACCCTTATTTATCTAATATAAAGTCATAATTTAGTTTAGTGTCAATTTGGTAGAGTTTGGCAAATTGTGCTTAATAATCCGAAAAATGCCTAAGTTTAGAACTCTAAGGAAATAAAGTAAAATTTGTCTTTTTCGTGATTTTGAGGCTTGTGTTAAACTGACCTATCGTTTTATAAATTTAATGAAATTCGGTATGCATATTTTTAGCAAGCTAAAATTTGTTGTGTCAAAATTTCAGATGAATTAGAGTTCGAGAAGTCACCCAAAAGATGGCTGTAACTTGGCAGTTTGAGCAAAACTATCCAGGGACTACCAGGATTTTTCTGGGACTGTGTCCTGACTTCTGGAATTTTTGTACAATGCATCACTTGGAACCAAATGACGTAATTTATATCAATGGAAAGCCCTACAAGTCTAGTTTCTCTGGGACTTGGAATTGCATCAATCAGAGCTCTGAGGAGGAAGTTATGCCGGATTTGTTGGAGCAAGGTCATTCTGCCGGGAAAACCACAACTTTCCCGGTTGCATCAGGATAACTCTCCATTGGATTTTTGGGAGCATGGATCGGATATTATGGACCTAAAGACTTGTTGGACATGTCCATGTGATAGGAGCACAATGTGCGACGTTATTAATGTGTTTACGCCCTCTTTTATGCTTTGTTTAACCTTTATTTATCTAAGATTGAGTCATAATTTAGTTTAGTGTCATTTTGGTAGAATTTTGGCAAAAGTTGGTTAATAATCCGAAAAATGACTAAGTTTAAGAAATCTGGAAAATAATGCAAAAGTTGTTTTTTCGTGATTCTGAGACGAGTGGAAAACTGACTTATCCCTTTCCAAATTTGTTGAAATTTGGTATGCATATAATTGGCTTGATAAAGGGTTTTGTTTCAAAAATTTCAGATTAATCGGAGTTCGGGAAGTCACCCAAAAGATGGCTGCAATTCAGCAGTTCGAGCAAGGAAGAAAAGTAAGTTTCCAAACAGAATCAAGGAAGTGCCGAACAGGAAGCTGCAATTGCCGAATGCCGAGAGCACTACCTCTATCGCGGCGCATCTCGTGCAAGAAGACACCCACGCCGCCGAGACGTATCGGACACGGGCATCTCGTGTCCGACGTGTATCCAGGATTAAAGATGGCGTATCCGAGCACGTATCCAAGACGTATCTGACAAAATTTGTGCCTTCAATGTGTCGTATCGGATACGGGCACCTCGTATCTGATACTGGCATATGCCACCCGCGCGCACCGCACCAGCACGCCCTACCGAGAAGAAGCCCCCGCGCGCAAGCTTGCACGCCTATGCGCATGCGCGCCTGAGAACTGCTCCAACTTCTGCCGATACTGCTTCCACTCAATTTCTGAGTTGTTTTTCTCCCTTTCTGGTAGCTGCATGCGTATGCATCTCATCCTAAGACTACTAGGAAGCATTCAAAGCATCTAAAGACTAAGGAAAAACCCTGCAGTTGCATGAAGACCTAGAGAAGCAAGGAATCCCTCCGAGACAAGGATTGGTGAACCCGGGGAGGCTAGGAGAGTTGCAGCCGAATCTTTGGACCTCGATCCAACAAAAGAAGGATGCTAAGACCACGAAGGAAGTCCACAAAAGTGTTAAATCCCAAACCATGAAGAAAAATTCAGAAAAAGAAATCCTAGAAGAGCCAAGAAAGGAATGAATCAAAACCTTATTCTACAAGGTTTTGTTTGCCGATTGCAAATAGGATTCCTCCTAGAGTTTTGCCGGCCTCTCTCATATATATAGAGGTCAATTTTCCACAGAAAACTTGTCACATCCTAAGCCAAAACATAAGTCCAAAGCTCTACCAAATTTTCTACCTTAAGTCCTAGATAGAATTCTTGCCGAAACACCATCACCACCACCCATAAAATTCCTGCCGAAACCACCATTATCCTCCATCAAGATCAACACGAGTTGCTGCCCAGAGGTGTCTAAATGTGTAATCTACTCCCTTCAGCTTGTAATTTTATCGTTTTACTAAACTATGTCTATATAGTTTGTAAGTTCTTTCGGTATTTGTTTTTATGTCTATGTAAGAACAATTTGTTTGTTTGGTGTTGCATGTTTAATATGAAAGTAAAATTTCGTATCTTGGTTTTATTTGTTAATTCTAAGTGTCGAAATTTGTTGTTCTTAAAAAGATAACATGTAAACGTAACTTGTAGAAATTGTAGGTTAGTCTTTGGAAAGCATGTTCACAATTTGATTCTTTTCTTGACTTGGTTGTTCTTTAAAAAATCCGTGTGCCTTAAAGATTTGTAATCTATGCAACTGCAGTGTGTAGGGTATCGATCTCACTTAACAAAATAATTCAGGTTGATTCGAATGTGTCATTGTTTTAGCTTGAGTTGTTTTATAGGTTCGAGTGGTTTAAAAGAACTTACTTGGTGATAAGAAGAGTGACGCCTTGCTTGTTAACTTGTCTCCAACTAAAAAGACTTTGAACTTAATTACTTGGCATACATGTTTGTTTTCGACTTTGTAAGTGTTCTCGAATTTGCCTAGTATAAATCTTTAGGGTTAGGCTTTAATAGAAAATCTTAAAGTGCTTGAGAAGTCTAAAATCGATTAGTGAAACCTTGTAGGAGCTAATTAGGTTGGAACTAAGTCGAGTCTAGAATATTTTGTTGCATGCTTGCTGTGAGTCTTACTTGTGATTTTCTATATGTTATGATAGTTTTGGATGAGTGCTTTGTGTGAAAGATGTCGACCAAACTTGTACATAGTAGTATTTAGGTTTTATTTCGTGTCTTTTAGCTTTAGGGCAGCCTTGTTGCTGCCGAACCTCATCTTCATCCCCCATGATAAATTCGTATATATGTATATAAGAGTGACAATTGTGTGCATATGTGTTTGTGAATATTTGTCTTAACATTCTCATGTTTCAGGTACCCTTAATACCCGGCTTAGAACGATCCCTACTTGCTCATACTACTAACGATATTTTGTAGGGTTATTATTGTGTGTGCCGCTTCGGCGACTCATCACCATGCTACCCAAATGAGGCCGATTGAAGTAAAAAATCAGAAGAAGAAGTCCAAGAGAAAGTATTACTTTGCCAACAAGGAAAACTAAAACCAACTTGGACAAGGAATTACCATTCCTTGTGTGGCCGGTAAACCCTAGAATCTCCTCTATATAAAGCAAACGAAATTTTCAGAAACGATCATCTCATCTTTTGCAAAGCACTAGCCCTAAAACTCTGCCGAAAGTTCTCCAAAGTTCTAAGCCAAAAGCAAACACACAAGCCTACCCGATACCACCACTTTCCATCAAAAATCCGTACCTCACCTTTACCTTCTGCCGTACATCATCCACCACACCAAGGCGAAGCTCTCCAAGGTTTCTAAAGTGTGATCCATCCATATGGCTTGTATCTTTATTTTTGGTTTAGTCACAATAGTTGTTATAAAAATACTTTGTTTTCATTTGGTGTTGCATGATGAACATGAGTTGCAATTTTTATTGAGATTTATGTGATGAATTTTACAAAAAATTACATGCTTGAATTCGTGCATTAGGGCAGTAGCTTGTTCTTGTGTTTTTAGTTTTTATTCGATTAGTTTCATGAATTCATGCACAAAAATCAATGTTTACATGATGTTAGGGCCATAACACTTATGTAGGTTGCGATTTCATTCACCATGAATAACATAGGATCGAGTTAGGCGTTGAGCAAACTTAATTCTAGGTTGTTTAAAAAAGGGTTACCATAATTCATAGAAACTTGCATGTTAATAGGATGAGTGATGCCATGCCTAAATATATGTTTCTGATTTAAAAGACTTTCGTACTTAATTACTCTTTGTGTTTGTCTTCGACGTTGAGTGTTTTCAAACATGATTAGTATAATTTTAGGATTCGACGTTGCGTGTTTTCTAAATACTTGAGAAGTCTAGTAACGATTAGATAACCGTTGAGGCATAATTGAAATCGGAATTGAATAGAGTCTAAGAAACTTGAACTAATTGCTGCCGATTCTTGCATGATTTCTTATGTGTTTTTGTGTGTTTTTGTGCTATGTGTTGCGTGAAAGATGATGATCAACTTGTACATAGTAGTTTTAGGATTTATTTTTATGTCTTTATTTCGTGTAAAGTAGCTTAGGGCAGCCCTATGGATGCCGAACCTTTATCCCCCAAAGAAGTGACGATTTAATGTATATATGTGAATATTTTTGTATTAATATTCTTATGTTTCAGGTACCCTTAATCCCCAGCTAGAACGATCCCTACTTATTCTATACTACTAACAATTATAGGGTTATTATTTGTGTGAGCCTGGTGGCTTTTATCAGTTACTCGGTGGAATGTTACCCGGTGAGATTCTTGGTGGAATGCCACTTGACCTGTTAATATGCAATCGTACCGATGGAATGCCCTAAACCGTTTGATCGAGACGGGACGGTTGGGATACTATGGACCCAGTTGCATGCCAATAAACCGGTGGAGTGCCAGATTCCCGATGAGATATTCGGAGACCAGTGGTATGTAGCTAAACTATGGAAAAGCCACGGTGGTAACCCGTTGGAATGGCCTTATTTGAGCTTTACTTAGCTCTTGAGGAGGTGGAGCGGGGGTTGGGACGCCTCGGTTCTAACCCCTTGCTCCCTCAACTGCCGTTTGTGAGTGAGGCAAGTGTCTGACATATGTGTAGGGAGGAAGCCCATCAGTTCCCATCAGTTATGATGGCGTGGGGAGTATATCGATACTGGGGCACGTGTCAGTATGGGACGGTACGGGATGGATGGTCCAGATCTGCAGGAGTTTGACTTGCCCTGATTTGAGTGTTTTGGGGGGATTACAGGGGCGTGTAGGGTACCGGGCCCATCTATATAAAGCCCTTTCTTATCTTCAATGTTATATTTTGCTTGAGAAAACGCTGAAGAGGAATCTGGAGAGGAGTCTTTGCATCAAGAAATCCTTCCGCTATCCATTCTTCCAAGCGTGCTTGCTCTTTCATACGATTGCTCGTTGTTTTCCTGTGACTGACTTCCCTCGGTTGTGCATAGTAATCGGTGAGTTCAACCTTCCTTCCCTCTTTTCGAACATTTTGCTTGTTGGTTGTTGGTTTGTTGGGGTTTATTTTCGCCGGGAGATCCCTACCGCCTCAGTGCTGGGTTGTTTGGGGCGCGAAATCTGTGGGAGATTTGGCCAGCAGCCGCGGAGGGCATTGTTTTTAGGTTCTTGCTGACCGGTGGGGTTTTATTTTGCTTCCCCTAGGTCACATGGACTTTGGGAGCTCTAGCTAGAATTCTGAATCGGCTGCTAGGCCACCGGTGTCTGATGATGAGGAGAGGATGGACGACTGGCTTGCGTCGTCTTCCTTGGTGTCAGAGGCCGTCGCGCGTTCCACCGGCGAGACATCGGTTTCTGGATCTCTAGGGCACGAAGAGATCCCCCACAGGGTAGCCTTTCCTTGTGGCCCTTCTGGAGGCTATACGATTACGGATGGTAAGCGGGCCGTGGTGTGTGACGAGCTGGAGGGAACCCTAAGCCCCGCAGAGGTTGCCGCCTTCCGGGTGACGTGGGATATACCGGATGAGGTGAAGTTACGGCCGCTGAACCCCGGAGAGTCAGCCTGTAACCCGGAGGAAGGGTGGGTTGCTATCCACGGAGACCAGTTCCGTCATGGTTTCTCCCTTCCTCTACCCGACTTTGTATAGTACATGCTGAGCGCACTGAATATTTCTCCCGCGCAGCTGCCCGGGAACCAGTGGAGGCAGCTGCTGATGAAAGCCACGAGGCTCACACAAATAATAGCCCTACAAAAGATCGTTAGTAGTATAAGCAAGTAGGGATCGTTCTAGCAGGGGATCAAGGGTACCTGAAACATGAGAATGTTAGACCAAAAATATTCACATATGTATAGATAAAATCGTCACTATGGGATATAAGAGGATCGGCAGCCATAGGGCTGCCCTAAAACTAGATACGAAATTTAAAAGACAAAGAAATTAAATTCTAAACTACTATGTACAAGTTTGATCATCATCTTTCACGCAACACATAGCACAAAAACACACAAATACACACACAAGAAACCATGCAAGAATCGGCAGCAATAGTTCAAGTTTCTTAGACTCTATTCAATTCCAATTTCAATTAGACCCTCAACGGTTTTCTAATCATTCTAGACTTCTCAAGTATTTATAAAACACTCAACGTCGAATCCTAAAATTATACTAATCATGTTTGAAAACACTCAACGTCGAAGACAAACACAAAGAGTAATTAAGCACGAAATCTTTTAAATTGGAAACATATCTCTAGGTATGGCGTCACTCATCCTATTAACATGCAAGTTTCTATGAATTATGTTAACCACTTTTTAAACAACCTAGAATTAAGTTCGATCAATGCCTAACTCGACCCTAAGTTATTATGGTGAATGAAATCGCAACCTACACAAGTGTCATGGCCATGGCATCATGTAAACATTGATTTTTATGCACGAATTCATGAAACTAATCGAATAAAAACTAAAAATACATAAACATGCTACTGCCCTAATGTAATGCACGAATTCAAGCATGTAATTGTTTGTAAAATTCATCACATAAATTCAAATAGAAATCGCAATTCATGTTCATCATACAACACCAAACGAAAACAAAGTATTTTTATAACAACTATTGTGACTAACCAAAAATAAAGATACAAGTCATAGGGATGGATCACACTTTAGAAACCTTGGAGAGTATCGCCTTGGTGTGGTGGATGATGTACGGCAAGGGCAGGGGCAGTAGGTAAGGTGAGGTGCGGCTGAGTTTGATGGGAAGTTGTGGAATTGGTAGGCTTGTGTTTATACTTTTAGCTTAGAACTTTGGAGAACCTTTGGTAGAGTTTAGGGCTAGTGCTTTGCAAATTTTTTATGATGGGTGCTGGCCTCTATATATAGGAGAAAAGGTCTGTGCAATTTGGAGCTTTTCTTTGTTCAAAACAGGATAGAAATCTTCATTAAGTAAGGTTTCCCAATCCAAATTGGAATAGGCTTTTCTCTCCTTATTGAACAAAGAAACTCTTGCTTGGCCGGCTTGTGATTTATTCTTGGACGTTGCATAGATCTTTGGAATGATTTGGCACACTTGCAGCCGCTTGAAAATACTACCGGAAATTCCTCTTGCTCGCGGGTACAGACTTTGTTAGTATTGGGTATTGGTGAGGCTTCTTGGCGGGTTGCGCGAATCATGTACACTGGCCTGCGCGAATAGTTGGCGAGCGGATATGTGTAGGTTGGCGAACCAGTGCTGGCGGGTGATCTTCTGGCGAGCAAGGTTGTTGGCAAACGAACAAGGACTTGGCGGATGAGCTCTGGCGAATGGACATGGATTTGGCGGATTTGACCTTTGTGTCTTCAGGCGAGCATAACTTTCTCCTCAGAGCTCCGATTGATGCGATTCTAAGTCTCAGAGAAACTAGACACGTAGAGCTTCCACCATATAAAAGGGCTTGACCAAATTCCTTGTGAAACGTCCGGAATGAATTTTTGAAGTCAGGACACAGTCCCAGGAAAAATCCTGGAAGTCCCTGGATTGATTTGCTCGAACTGCTGATTTGCAGCCATCGTTTGGTTGACTTTCCGAACTCCGATTGATCTGTATTTTTGAAACAACACCCTTTAGCAAGCCAATAATATTCATACCAAATTTCGACAAATTTGGAAAAGGATAGGTCACAATTTCATTCATCTCAGAACATGAAAAATACACATTTTGCATTATTTTCCAGAATTCTTAAACTTAGTCATTTTTCGGATTCGAAAGCATATAATTTCAAAAACTCTATCAAAACAACACTAAACTAAATTATGACTCTATCTTAGACAAATAAGAGTTAAACAAAGCATAAACGAGGGCAAATATACTTTAATATCGTTGCACATTGTGCTCCTATCAACTACTCTACGTACACTTATCATTTGCTAGTCCCTTAGCAAACTAAATTAAACTAGAACTCAAACAACTATTGCCCCTAACAATTTGTCTCAGGCTCGTATGTACACATAGCTTTCAAGTTAATGCATGCGAATGCTAAGCACGAAAATTCCAAGTTTCATGAACATGTAACATCAATAAGAACATATAAGAACAATAGGTAAGCATGTAAACATGTTAAAGCTAATCCAATTCACCTCACTAGGCATACTCTCTTCTTTTCTCTTGAAGCATGGTTATTCACTCAATAGTATATGCAAGTGAAAGATAATGAATTACGAAGAGTAACTTGCATATGTCAAGAAAACGAAAGCACTTTGTGAATAAATTTCAAGGAAAAACCTCATATGATAACTATATGCACCAATGAACCAAAACCATATGCTTACTCTTGAGATAATCTCCACAAATCAAATTTAACCATCTTAAGAATCATGAAAAGATCAATAAAAGGATTGTAATAGGGTTAGGCTAAGAGGTATTAGATATTTGGATAAGGAGGCTCAAAACGTCACCGTGGCCTTTGGTAAAGCTCAAATCTCCTTATGTCTTCTCATCAATGGTCGAATTGCTTCTTGTTGGACCCATACTTCATTTTTTTCTTTCTAAAAACATTACAACAAAGTTTTCAAGACTCAAGCCATGATAAATTTTCTTTTTCATGCCTATGTCGTGCCCTACATTTTTTTTCTTTCTTGCTCTCGGCTCTGTTCTTTTTCTTTTGGTCCGAGCAAAACATTTCTCTTTTCTTTACTAAGGCACGGCATACATATATTTTTCATACAGATTCATGGCTAAGACTACTCCACACTTGTTCTTCTTCATCACTTCACGCGAAAACTCCTTTAAAAGTCAAGCTTTACCAAAATTTTGATCAAGGTAAAGGCATCACTATACTAAGCTCATGGAAAGTGTTTAAGGGTGATGAAAGAAAAGACTAATCGTAGCCTCAAAGGGGTTTACTAAGGTGTCCCACGACGGGCACAAATATGGCTCATGCTTTATTTGGCAATGGTGGTAAACCTAAAAAGATCTTTTCAATCACTTTCAAAATCAAGGTATTTTATGACTAAAAATGTTTTGAAAATCAACAAGAGTAAGTTCTAGTAATACTCGAGTCCATGAAAAGCTATTGCATATAATCGTCGAATAATCAAAGAATTATGAGGTTTCATGCTCCCTATAAGTCTCTTTTTATCACTCAAGAAGAAAGCAAATTGGCTCTAAGCTCACATAGGTTATTAAGGAAATAAACTAGCTAAAGCATGCATGCTTAATTAAAAATCAACAAATCCTACATGCTCCTACCAATGCACATAATCCATGAAACTCACAATTTTAATTGTATGCACAACTATCATCTATGTATGCAAAGAGGAGAAAAACATCATTGACATATTAGGGGCATCCTAAGACTCGAAACAAAAATTTAAACACTCTCTTTTTGCATTATAATTTTCTGAATTTTCTTTTTTAAACTAAGCACACGAAAACATAAACGGAATATGTTATCCCACCCTACACTTAGAAAGTTACATTGCCCTCAATGTAAGCACAAATCTATATCAACGAATTTCCTAAGCATGCAATAGTCTAACACATTCCAACATCTCATCACAAACCAAAGAAAAAGTAAAGGGTTAAGAAATTGCAAACTCTCGGTGATGGCTCCTTCACTTTTCTTTGATCGAATTGGGTTGCCTCCCAATTAGCGCTTTGTTTTTATAGTCCATTGCTTAGACTTGTCACCGTTGAAAATTTCAGGTGTTCATCGTGGTCCAAAGTGTAGCGCAACAAGGTGCTCGTTGCACCATGTGGAAGTCTCGGCAGCTTGGCTTGTATTTGGGTTCTCCTTCGTATCGGCAACAAGACTTGTCCATGTATCGGTGGTGGCGGCAGCAACCGGCTGCTCGGCAGAAGGCTGCATCTCGGCAGTTGGATGTGGCGCGGCATGAAGCTGCTGCCCGGCTGCTCTCCTCTCGGCAGTAGACTGGATGGTGGCGGTCAAAGCTTGTGAACTCGGTGTATCGTTGATGCTAATCACATCATCCAAAGCTTGGAAAGGTGCATGTTATAGCTTGAGACGATGGCCATTGACCTTGAAAGTCTTGTGAGTCTGTAAGTCTTGAATTTCCACGGCTCCATGAGGGAAAATTCGAGCAATGATAAAGGGTCCAATCCATCGAGAACGTAGCTTTCCGGGAAAAAGTCGAAGGCGAGAATGAAATAGAAGCACATGTTGTCCAACCTCAAACGTCTTACCCCGGATCATCTTGTTATGATAGGCACGCGTCTTTTCTTTGTATATCCATGCGGCATCATAGGCTTTATTACGAATTTCTTCAAGTTCATTGCGTTGAAGTTTTCTATGAAGTCCGGCATCATCAATGTCCATATTGAAAGCTTTAACGGCCCACCATGCTTTATGCTCAAGTTAGACCGATAAGTGGCATGCTTTACCATAAACTAACCAAAAAGGAGACATACCTATCGGTGTCTTGTATGCAGTCCTATATGCCCACAAAGCATCATCGAGACGATCACTCCAATCCTTCCTCGAAGGTCCAACAGTCTTCTCTAGTACTTGCTTGATCTCTCGATTGCTAACTTCAGCCATGCCACTTGGTTGAGGATGATAAGGTGTAGAAACCTTATGTGTGACACCATATTTCTTCAACAAGGCCTCGATGGTGCGGTTACAAAAGTGGGAGCCTCCATCACTAATCAAGACTCTTGGAACTCCAAAACGTGAAAAGATGTTGGTCTTGAGGAATTCGGCAACCACCTTGGAATCATTGGTGCGTGTGGCCTTTGCTTCTATCCATTTTGACACATAATCAACCGCAAGCAAGATGTAGAGGAAGCCCTTACTTGATGGAAACGGCCCCATGAAATCTATGCCCTATAAATCAAAAATCTCTACCTCAATGATTGGCGTGAGCGGCATTTAGTCTCTAGCTCCAATGTTCCCCATTCTTTGGCATCTATCACATGCTTTACAAAACATGAATGAGTCTTTAAAAATCGTAGGCCAAAAGAAACCACAATTAAAAACCTTCAATGCCGTCTTCTTCGGACCAAAGTGCCCACCACAAGCTTCACTATGACAAAAGGCAAGGATGTATTGATGCTCATCTTCCGGAACACATCGTCGAATAACTTGGTCACCACATTGCCTCCACAAGTACGGTTCGTCCCACATGTAATGGCGTGATTCTTTCTTGAGCCGATTCTTAAGGTGGCTCGGCATGGCATGGGGAAAGTGGCGGCATGCAATGTAATTGGCAATGTCGGCAAACCAAGGTGCGCTTGTTGCATCGATCCGAAAGAGTTGCTCATCCGGAAAACTCTCCAATAGGGGTAGCCTGATACGCCCCGAACCTTGTCCCATTTCTGAGTAAATTTATTTAATTTTTTTTTTCGCTCTTGAGTATCGTTTTATTTTGGCGGTTGAGCGGGAATCGTTTGTTACGTGAGGTAGAACACGTTGAAACGAATATTTGGGTTGAGTATTTCTTTTTCGTCGGAGAAAAATTTAAAAAAAAGGTGTGTTGGAAAACAAGTTATTTCCGATTTTAGGCTTGGTATAAATAGAGGAGAATGTTTCCACTTTGGGAAACATTTCCTTTTTCTCCTTTTTCTTCTTTTCTTTCTTTTCTTTCTTTCCCCTTTTTCTTTCTCTCTTCTGCCCGACGCCTCCTTCTCCACTGCCACCACCCAACTTCTCCGTCCGGCCACCAATTCTCGCACCACCGGTGCCGGCCGATTCGTCTTGTCTCCCTCTCTCTGTTGGTGGTAGCGGCGTGGCGCCAAGCGCCGCCGTTCGGCCGGTTCGAGCCCAGAACAGTGGGAGGTGGTGAGGCCGGAACTCCCACTTCCGGCCACCGATCGGTGGGTTCTTGGGAGGGGGGAAAAGCAAGGCCTCGACCCATTGAGTCTTTTCCCCAGAGGAATTGAACTCTTTTGCAACAGGTAAGAAGAAATTGGGAATTGAATTTCCTAGGGTTTGTGCATCCGATTTGGGGGTTGTGATTTTAGATGGTTTTGGTTGTTTTTGGCTGAATCTTGAGGTTGTATGAGTTCAGATTAGTGGTTAGGTTACTTTGGGTTGAAATTTGAGTGTAATTGGTGGGAAATTGGAGAAGTATAGGTGGGAAGGGGCTGTGGCCGCCACGTGCGGCGGTGGCGAGACTTTTGGGTAGGAGATTTGAGGTATTGAGGTGTTGGGGATTGGTTAGGGTGAAGTTGGAGGTGATTTAGGGTCACTGTGGAGAGGCTGTGGCGGCGGTGGCGGCGGCGCCGCTGCTGCCGGCGGCCAGAGGTGGTGCAGGGTAAAAAGTAAAAAGTAAAAGTAAAAGTAACTTGGTAAGTGGTAAAACCGTAATTCGGTAACAGTAAAACAATAAAAGTGAAACAGTAAAAGTAAAAAGGTTAAATAGTAAATGGTAAAAGTTAAATAGTAAATGTGAAAAGGTAAATTATAAATTACCATTTACGGTCAGATTTTTTGGAATTTCTTTGGACGATTTCTTTTCACTTTTGGAGATACGAGTAAAGGGGATTCTCGACGAAAAAGACCAATAAAAGAGTTAAGGGTCTTATTTGAGATATATTGACTAATTTCAGGCAATACTTATTCAGGAAGTATTGCGTTTGGTTATTTTGAGAGTTTCGTTTGAGTGAGGACGCCTTCGAATTTAATTTATAACTGAATTTCCGAGCTCGGGTTTTTCTAAATATTTCATTTTAGCAGGCCGAGGAGAGACTCAACATGAGGAGGACTCGAGTCAGAGATCAACTTAGTTGTTGTGAGTGGACCTTATTTTAAATTTGATGCATGCATGAAAATTTTGAGTATATGGGAGTTATATACATATTTTGGTTATTACTTTGGAAATGTTTTGAAATTATTGAAAAGCAAGAATGTTATTTAAACGGATATTTCATTTCTATTGGTTTGTTTTAAATGCTTTTAAAGTAAACTAAGTACCCTGAGACTTTTCGAAAAGTGTTTTGAGAATGTTTTGATTATCGAAGAGCAACAATGTAATTTAAATGAATAAACTATTTCTATCGAATTGGTGTAAATGATTTTAAAGCAAGTAAGGTACCTTGATATCCTGAAGCTAATATTTATTGATATTTAGACGGAAAGGGGATTTCCGTGTATTATATGATTTGAACTATTCGGATTTTATGACTTATCATTTATGTTGATATTTAATCGGAAACGAGATTTCCGAGGATGATATGATTTTACTTGGTTTCGATATTTATGACATTTGAGATATGTGGACTTCATTTATTTTCTACGAGGCTGTATTGGTGTTTAATTATATTTATGAGTATAAGCCTCGGGTGTACGGTCGGGGATCGTACAGATTTTTATATATAAGGGGAAACGTGTTTTCCGTTTGTTTTCGGATTTTCACCATATCAGGGTCGGGACTCTTGTGATATATATGTTGATGCTAGTTAGCTTAGTCGCCTGAGCCCACGCGAGGTAACGACTTAACCACATAGGTCAGATTCACGCTCGGTGGTCGACGTGTACGGGCATAGCGTGACGACGCTATTGGGACTCTTATGATTGACCCTTAGCCTTAGAGGCTATTATTATATGGTGGTTTAGACGCTCCCCTATATTTTTATATATTATATGACCAATGGGATTGGTCGCGATTTTATATAATTGAGTTCGAGAATATTTTATTCTATGAGATTTTATATTGTTTTATAAATTCTCGGACCTGGGTATTGGAGATTTTTATATTTACGGCATGTGAAAGTAAATATTTCAGTATTGAAGGCATGCATCTTGACTTATGAATCTCGAAAAATGAGGAAAGTAATAAATGATATTTATTTTTTCTTTATATTTTATAGTGTACAGTTATATTTATTTTTGTCCACTCACGCTAATGTTTTTAAATTACTTTCCCTTGGCTTTTCGTTTTAAACTGCCCAGCTTGCAGAGTTTGGTACTGGTAGGAGGCAAGGTATAGAGATCATCTTCCGCTGCCAGTTATTGTAGGTTACCTATTTAACCTACTTGTATCATTTTTCATTTGTCTAGTCGCTCTGATACTTTGTTGATGTTGTAAATTCTCAAATGTTCACCTTTGGGTGTAACTTGACATTTTGTTATATGCAATTTCATTTCTTTTACATATTTGTAAAGTTGTTTCCTATTGTTGGTTTTTGAGAAGTTGATTGTTTGTTGGGGGAGTAGGTGGCTCCGTGAGTCAGGGTGAATTATTTTAGAAGTGTTTGATTGTTTCTTCCAGGTTTGGGTCGTCCATTTTAAGAGAGGTCAGGCCGAATTTTCGGTAAAACCTCCCTTGAAATGGTCCCCACAGGATTTACTCTGGGTAACAGTGTGTTATCCGGAGCGGGTTCTGTCATAGCCGATCCTCTTCCTTGATGATTCTACTTAAATGATCGGCCACCACATTCTCTACTCCCTTCTTGTCTTTAATCCCAATGTCAAATTCTTGAAGTAGAAGAATCCATCGAATAAGCCTTGGCTTAGCATCCTTCTTTGTCATAAGGTATCTCAAGGCGGCATGATCACTATAAACAATGACTTTGGAATTTAAAAGATATGATCGAAATTTTTCCAAAGCAAAAATTACCGCCAAGAGTTCTTTCTCCGTTGTGGTGTAGTTGAGTTGAGCATCATTGAGAGTCTTTGAAGCATAGTAAATGACATTCGGCTTCCTCTCTACACGTTGACCAAGCACCGCTCCAAGCGTATAATCACTTGCATCACACATAAGCTCAAACGGCTCCTCCCAATTTGGAGAAGTCAAAACCGGCGCGGAACATAGGTTATTCTTTAATCGGCAAAAGGCCTCCTCACATGCATCCGTCCACTCGAATGTCACCTCCTTTTGTAACAAGTTGCTCAATGGCTTTGCAATTGAAGAGAAGTCTTTGATAGATCTTCGATAAAACCCGGCATGGCCAAGAAAACTCCTCACGTCTCGCACACTCTTAGGGCTCGGCAATGCTTGGATAAGTTCCACCTTGGCTTTGTCAACTTCTAACCCTTTGGCCGAAATAATATGCCCAAGCACAATACCTTGCGTGACCATGAAGTGACACTTCTCCCAATTGAGCACAAGATTAGTCTCTACACACCGCTCAAGTATTGTTGACAGTAGCCACAGAGGGGCTACATAAGCCCACAGACCCGCAGCCAGTGCATCCGTGGCCGGACTGAGGCCCGGAGCAAGATCACCAACACCCGGACCCGAGGTCCAGCAGTCTACCTTGTGACTAGGGGCCCGGGGACCGGGGACGCCAGCCTGCCGAACAGGCCACCAGAGTTGTCCTTTTGTGTGCGAACAGAAGGAAACCAGTCCCACATCGAAGAGGAAGACCAGACCTCATGCCCGACCACCTATATAAGGGCCTCAACTACCCTCTTTAATAGGTAACTGATCTCTCCAACTGTTTATCACTCTTGCTTAAGTTATCTATTCATCCCAACTGTACTAACTTAGGCATCGGAGAGGAGAAGACCGGCCCGCCCAGTATTCCCCTTAGTTAGCAGGATCGCAGGAGGAGATCACATCTTGATTCAACAGTATCCATCAGGCCCACGGGTTTGTGCAGAAACAATTGGCGCCGTCTGTGGGAAACTTGAACTTATATAAAAGTCACGTAGGCATCGCCAAATGGCAAAAAGCTCAAAGGCGGGGCAGGAAAGAAATACAACGGAGAGTCAGCGGGTCACACCAGAGCAAGTGCTCATCTCCACCCCGGTCGCTGTACGGGAGCAGCGCATCGACCAGGGCAACCAGGACGACGGCGGCTATGGGGGGCCGAGCAGCATGCCTGGGGAATACAACGATAGCGCGCGCGGGAAAGGCCCGGTGGAAGGCGACCAACCAACGCACCGGGGCTTTTCGCTGACATTCTCGGACGATCCGAGCGACAAAGAGGAGAGTCTGCTCGGTGACAGCGACCAGGACACCACGTACAGCCCCGACCGGCACGATATGGCGGGGGAGATACGGGCGATGAGGGCAGAAGTCGGTCGCCTGCGCGCGGAGAGCGACCGGGATAGAGCAAAATCCAATGCTCGGAGTGAGGAAATGGAGACGGTAAACGCTGCCCTAGTGGTTGCCCTGGAAAGAGGACAGCAGCGCAACGCCGATATGGCAAAGGCACGTACACCCGCGCCAGGCCAACCTCAGCGCCTTGAGGCGGGACAGTCATCGGGAGGAAGGTCTAGCGACCGCAGGAGGGCGGAGTCCCCGGGCGGCGCGGTCTTGCCAGCAAGCACGCCATTACCCCCGCAGTCGCGCGCTTCATTCGAGAATAAAGTCGCCACCTAGAACGCACGGGCATTACAGGTACTCACCGACTCTGTGTCGGATCTAAAGGCCCAAATGGAGGCCAACGAGAGAAGGGCGGCGCGGCCGATGGAAGGCGCGCGATTCAACGTACGCATGGGCCCCTTCTCGCACCGGGTTCTGGAATCAGGGAGGTCTGGTAACCAGAAATCCCTAAAGCTCACGTACTTGGGATCCGGCTGCCCATACCAACATTTGGATAGCTTCCGGTCCCAAACGTGCGCCAAGGGCTATTCTGATGCAGTGTGCTGCAACATTTTCCAGGAAACCCTGTCTGGAGAGGCGCTCAGCTGGTTCTATGAGCTCCCGGCAAACTCCATCGAGGCGTTTGAGTAACTGGCCGACCGGTTCGTAGGCTGCTTCATCCTCCGGGTCGAAGGAGCCCGGACATCAACCATCCTCTTCAACTGCAGACAGGCACCTGGCGAGGAGCTAAGGACGTTTGTCAACCGCTGGCAAACAGCGACGGCCGGGGTTCGGAACCTCGACAAGGGCATCGCCGAGATGGCGTTCAAACAGGGGCTTCGGCTAGGAAAATTTTCCCACGCCGTACGGGTGAAACTCCCGCAGGGGTATGACGAGCTAATGGCGATGGCCATCAGGCATGCTCAGGCGGATCATGAAACGTACGGGCAACACATGTTGAAGAGAAAGCAGGAGGAGCACCCCCCGGCCGGCCGAGAAAACAAGGCCAACCAGCGGAGCGAGAACCGAGACGCCCAATCAAGCAGACCAGGCAGAAATTAGGGAAACCAACAGCAGCAGAAGCCCTATCATGACAAACCCCAGGGCGAGCACAAGCCGACGCTGTACCGGCAAGAACGCCCCCTGGCGATCATGTCAGCAGAACGTCAAGAGGTCTTCACCACTCTAACCTCTTCATACGAGGACATCTTGCACGAAAACGGGAATATCATTCCCCCACCGCCGAGGAGCAAGTACCCAAAGGGGAAACTTACCCAGGCGCGAACATGCAAGTACTGCTCATATCACGATGAAGCTACCCATCAAACGAACAGTTACTTCGCCCTCAAGACAGCGGTGGAGGGTTTGATTAACAGCGGTCAGCTTCAGCGGTATATAGGGAAAGAAGAGCAGATCCCGACCGAGAGCAGGGCCAAGGCTGGTAAGCACTCCCGGACCTAGTGAAGGGTTAGGTGCTAGAAATTTCAAGCAGTTAGTTTGACATACCAAAGTAATATCATAAGATATGTATGCCAACTATTTTTTAGAGAAATCCAAGGAATTCTACCGGTGCAAAAGTGTATATCCAAAGGGTATAATACAAAAAAAAAACTCGTTCCAACAGATTTACAAAAAAAAAGAGCAAAACAAAAATCTTAAGGAGCTGCGTCTCCCTCCTCAACGGGCACTTCACCAGCTTCCCCAGATGAAGCCACCGCATCCTCTCTAACTGGTTCAGATGGACGCCCGGGCACCCCACCAATTTGCACATGCACGATTACGCAAATTGCATATTGCTTATGATAATTAAGGGAGAGACTGCAGGGCCATTTATTGATTTTGAATTGCATTTAAAACACACCAGGTATATTTTCTTAACCGTCTTGTATTTAAAATATACATGGTGTGTTTTAAATGAAATTCAAAATCAATAAATGGCCCTGCAGTCTCTCCCTTAATTGCCATAAGCAATATGCAATTTGCGTAATCGTGCATGTGCCTCAAATGAAGTTCAAGTGGCCCCACACTCACATGCATTGTGGCACGGTGAAAATTCATTTCATGGCGAAATTTATAAACTGAGATCAAAGATTGAAATGAAAAATAAAATCTTGATTTATATTTACATGTAGCTTAACAAAGAATTTTACTGTGCGTCTCGCCGCCGGTGTCCCAATGACTAAATGAGGCATAAAGCATTGATCTATTAGCTTTAGTCTGAACAACACTCTCAGTCATGTTAGACCTAAGATCCCTATCAAAAATATAGGTAAAAATTTAATTGCGAGACCAAACTTTGAAAAAGTCCTCAAGATTCATAACAAAAGTTACAGATTTTGACAAATATAAATGTGTGGGCTCATTCCAAAAGAAAACACTGATCAGAAAACATTGATAAGAAAACACGTATATTATGCCTGTTAAAAATGAGACATTTCCCAACCCTTGAAGACTGAAAGTTACGTTCAAAACATGCTATGCATGTCTAGTTTATCTTGCAAAAGAAAGACAGAGAGATAATTTTAAATATCTCAAATATATTGTTCTATAACAATGAGCTGCGAGTTTTGAGAAATTTCTAGAAAACAAGTTAAAAGACAGAAAATCTCACCAACAATTTATCTTTCAATCATTTCAAATACAAATATCCAGATTTGAAATTGATACGCAAAGCTACTATCTCCCAAAATTTTAGGTCATTCACAATTTAAATGCTACTTCAAACAGAGATTTCAGTCACTTAGAAAGGTCGTTTATGCAGAAATCCTAAAACACTGTGCAACCTTCAAAAATCAAATTCGATTTGCATTAAACCAAGTTTAAAATGATCATTAAAAAGTCTATTTTGAGATTCCAAAAGTTGAGAAATAAACAAGAAAAATAGGTTTTCTGAAATCATGGAAAAACCCACTGTTTTAACTTGGCTGTGTCTTGGTTCTGCTAAGAATAAAAAAAAACGAACAAAAGGAATTATTAATACATACAATTTGTTCAGCATTTCAACTGCTGAACCAGAGCCTGAACCAAGCACAAAGTGGGGGAGTAAGGAGTCGTTAAGATTCTCCAGAGGTAGTAAAGTTACCCGGGCCACTCGAATCTTATAAGCGTCATAAACCTGAATCAAAAAATAAATATCATATATTAAATACAAATATTTGACCAACAAATCTAATCAAACGATATGAGAAGATAGCAACAAATCCAATCAACCTTATTTGCTTGATTGTCAAAACCTTAAAACACATTTATATTTGTCAAAATCTGTAACTTTTGTTATGAATCTTTGTGACTTTTTCAAAGTTTGGTCTGACAATTAAATTTTTACCTATATTTTTGATAGGGATCTTAAGCCTAACATGACTGAGAGTGTTGTTCAAACTAAAGCTAATAGATATTAGCTTTATGCCTCATTGGGACACCGGCGTCAAGACACACAGTAAAATTCTTTGTTAAGCTATTTGTAAATATAAATCAAGTCTTCCTCCTCAAGGGGTTGGGAGTACTCTCCTCCGAATTATGCGGCTCAGTAACAGACTCAGAAGCCTGTTCAGATATTGCTGCAACCTGGAACAAAATATATATCAAGTAAGAATTGGATATATAGTATAAGGAATATAATTAACTTGAGAGGAATTCATGTTGTAGACTGTTGGTGAATTGCTTAACGTGACTAAACAACTAAGTCATCTATCCCAACATCGAAGAAAAGTGGAGTCTTTGTTCCACAACATGGTCTATGGCTCCTCATCAAACAGATACAATGACACATGAACTTTGAAGAACCTTTTCAAAACTCCATACATGAAAGTATAGTATCCATTATGTATGTACAAATGTATGCTTCAATATTCATGAACTATCATTCAATCAAGGGGAAACAAAAGAATATTTCACCTACCAGGCGTTCTAGCCTATTCCACCTTATGGATCCATCATTGCGTATAAGAAGTTCTCTTAAAATTTTTCTCATATCAGGATTTGGATCAGCCAAAAGTCTTCCAATCACAAAAGGATATGCACTCTCAACAACTTTGAAATCAGGATCCAGAACTTTGGGTTCTAGTGATCCCAGATCCATCATCGTATAGTTGGTCCATTATTCCCTGAAATTCATTAAATGAGTGTTTAACAAAGGGAGAAGCAAAGCAATAAGACAGATCACCAGAAACCAACACAAGCACACATACCCCTACATGTGTTTATAACCAAGTTATCATGTCCAAGCGCATAATTTCCAAAGTCCCCTTATTTGTTGCTATTGAACATGACCTCAATATTACAGAACAGAAAAAATATAAGTTTTTTTTTTTTTTTCTTGATAGCCCTTGCTCTAACTAAAAATTCGAAATATTTCTCTCAGTAAAAGCTATAACTTTTAATTAAATGACTGGTAGCAAAGAAATCTAGTAACCTGTAACTTAACAAGCTCTTGGCAGTATACAGGTGGTAGTATATCTGGCCTGGTGCTCAAACCCTGACCAAGCTGTTCTTCAGACATCATTGGGTTAATAGTTACATCTTGTCATTGTGCAAACAGAAAGGAGAAAATCATATAACGGTTGCATTCAGTTGGATGCTACAGATCATGCAAAAGAAATAAAATTGGTCTTGAAATTTTTTTACAACAGATATAGTGACTTGCCTCGACATAGAAAGGTCCCAAGTGGATGAGAGTTTCACGAAACTGCAATAAATCACTTAAAAGTTTCTGTAAAATTCAGATCGAAGCCTATTTACTAGAATAAGATACATATACCGAGTTGTAGATAGCATCCAAAGTTTCCCATATTTTAGTAAGTCAGTAAGGATAGGTAAAAAGTTGGTCATGTTTAACCTGAAATGACATAAATGCAAAAACTTAAATCCGTAGTGACCTGTGGTGTTCTAAATCAGCAGACCAGCTAAAGAAACATATGCAACAGAAAGGAAAAAAAACTAAAATACCTTGATGGCACGTTTTCTCATGTCTTGAACAAAGAATTGCCAGATTGTAAGTTTCAACACATGAAATGAAATAATTGCTGCTCTATACAAAGCCAAAAATGGACCAAAACGGTAGGCAGCTGAAAAGCTTTTGGAGCGATTAGCTACAAGAGCATGTCCAAATTCACTTTCGAGTGACTCCTTCCTCAACTTGGCATACTCCACAGACGGACTCTCTCCATGCACGCTGGTGAAACCCCTGGAAAAACTACACCCCAAATTAAGTAAACAATTCAGAAAAAGGAATATGTCTTGCATCACCGGTGTATTGAAGATACTGATAAACTTGTCATGAACTCACGAGTGTCGTTGTAGCCAGTGATATGGAGACACATTGTCTTGTTTCCATCCAATTTCAATATACTTGTGGCATCCCAGAGGTATGCACTTGCGTATATATATTTCATGGCATAGAGCTGTATAAAGCCACAATTTAAAATAAAATAAAAAAATTAAAAATTAAAAAATAAAAAAAACATTATTCAACTTGTAAATGAAATCTGTGGAGAGAGATACTAGTATCTCAAAAATTGTAAATACCAGATTACTATAACATATTCAGAGTTCGGCCTAAGAAGTCCGCGTAAAGTAATTAGGAAAACAATCAAACAGAGAATAAGCAATTGAATTATTGGTTGTTCTTGCAGATTCTAAATAGAGAATAAACGAAAACGAAAAGTAACAGAAAAGTGAAGGAATCAGGAGAGCGAAAAGAGAGCTACTTTGGGACAGCAGAGTGGCATGGCGGTGACGCTTGACAGTGGCAAAGACATTCCTCATCGGCAGCATAACATTTAGTGCAGCGGGGCTCGCAAACCCATCAGATATTGATTTTGCCCCTCAACACGGAGATCACCTGCCACGTTTTAACTCGACACCTCCACCTCCACGCCCAAGCTCATCATTTATCGGCGATACCCAGACTGCATCTAAAAATTCAACAAAACCTCGTCAACCCAATTCGGTACTTGAATTTGACAGCGCCGAAACCTCGTCTCCCATATTTACACAAACGCAATACCCAGAGAAGTGATGGCCATAGATGTTAAATTCAGCAAAGTGTACTCTTGAAATAAATGAGTGAATACTGAGGACGAGGGACAGAGCTAAATTCAGCAAGGTGTAATTTTGAGATGGATGAATGAATGAGACGAGGGATTATGTGAGTGTGAATAAGAGAATGAAGGACGAGAGAAAAGAGAGGGTGTTATCTTCGGACATCAAATCTGAGAACTCAGCATATCACCACCTAAGGCCTAAGGAGGTTGAAAAGGAAACACGGTGTCAAATTCAAGTGTACCACCGATGGAAATAATATTTCTGTATTATACGTATCAAGCGCATCAAGCACTTGTTTTCAACTTCTTTTTTTTACCCCATATCCTTTCTCTCAACGTTATTACGTGAGCAAACAAAAGGAACAAAAATAAATGATCGACTGTATTCTGGGGAAAATGAGTAGAGAAAGGAGAAAAAGAAGGTTTTATCCATTTGTGAAGCGTAAATGATCTTATAATTTTAAAGCACTTAATTCCGTGACTTATAACCTCACATTTCAAATGGAGCCTGAAATTTCATTGGCACGTTTGTGCTAAGTAATGCACAATGGATATCCCCATAACTCATGACCTGCTCCGTGTGCTAAAATAACTAGGGATCAACGTATCAGAACTCGTGACCAGTTTCCCTTGTTCTGTCCTCTTCACTTCTATTGACTAATACTACCATATGTTGATAAATCGATAGCGCCTCGGCACCTTGCATCCAATAACAAAGATCAGCAAGCTATATACAGTCTCCGTTGCCTAAGAGCTGTGAGATAAAATTTGAAGATACAAAACAACAGCGCATCCCCTCTCAAAGAAAAAGAAATTTAGATGTGAAGTCCAATGAATATTGACACCAGTAATCCGGAAGCTTCAAACTTCAATTAACCTGACAAAAATGATAATGAAGTGTTAAATACCAGATTTGAAGACCATATGTGCGCATAGACAAACAAAACATTCATTAAGAGTGCTATATCGCATCAGTCAATATAGTTGCAGCAGTCACATTCACAAACTCAATTTATTTCTTGCTCAGTTGTGCTCAGCTAAATCATACCCGAGGGTTTAGTTCAACCATTGGATTTAGATCCAAGGGAAGCTGAGAATGAGAACTAAATTAAGAAATCAATTGAGTATATGTCGGAGTCATAATTGCGACTGTTCAAATAGTAGTACACAAGAAACAGAAAACGTATTGATTCTATGGCAGAGTTCACAAAACTGCAGTGTTGCAATTAATAATTAGGAATCCAACTCCATACAGCATCTTCTCCATTCATGAAAATGCCAATGGGGTTAAATTTCTAAATAAGGTCGGAATTATACAAATCACATTTTAATAATTTTAGTGCGGATCGGAAACATTAATTGACAGTAAATTACAATTGGACTGTATTAACTATTGCTCGGTCCAAGGGTGGAAAGTAATGCAGTAATAAACTACATTCGAAATGACTGCCTCATTCTCCACCTAATTTAGATCCAAGGGCAATTGAGCACAACTGAGTATCTCAAGAGGTCTGCTGATAGTAAATACGAAACAAACACAAAAAACTGTAACTCTTATCATGACATCGACTAGGTTTCAGCTATAATATTTTCATTTCTGCTCATATTACGAGCATGTAAATGCAGGAAATAACATGTAGGAAGGACTCTGTAATTGAAAAGGTTAAAAATCTGAATTTTACTGTCTAATAGGACCAAAAAGGATCTAAAAAAAAAAACAACTTTAACTGAAAAATCGAGAAAAGCAAAGTCCAAAAAGGTGGACAGAAGTCCACTTAGTGGAAGAAAGATACGCAAACACCCTAGATTGGCTTAAACTACAGCTGCATTTCATTATATAGAGACTAGCTATAGTTTCTAAATTCCCCAGAAACAGAAGCCATAAGGGACGCCCAAAACCTGACTCTCTAATAGTAAAACTGCAATTAACTGTAACACAGATGGAAGAGGAAAAAAACCTTGCCCCCCATTTATTGACTTCATCATTCATAAACCCCATAATTAATGCATCCAAGACAATATAAAGAAAAACACACAGGCAATCTCAATTCCACTGAAATTTTCCACTTCTTTTGTGGAAATCCATAATGTTGCCTAGCCATACATTTGATGCCAGAAAAATGGAGCTGAAGGAGCAGAATTAGCTGTCACAGAGCAATATGGACAAAGGAGTGATATAATTGTTGAAAGAACTCACCCTATATTGTCTTCACATTGGAAAATAGGGGAAACTGGAAGGGCCTCAACATATACCATCATGGATAGAAATACAAAAACTACAGAAGCCAGCTATGCCATCTTTAATGCCTGCTTCAACTGTGTAAGGGCCGAGGGATGCATGTTACCAATGGCCTTACTAAAAGATTCCCCATGAAGAGCAGCACATGTCTGAAGGTTTTCCCTTATTGAAGCTTCTAGAGACATTTGATTTATAGGGTCTGAAAACTTGACCTTCAGTGGGATATAAACACTTCATAAGGAAAATATTTACCATAAAATGATCAACTATAGACAGCTTATATTACTTATAAAAGTAGTGTACTGATGACAAAGGACAGAAAAAGAGTTTCACCTGTCTTCTTCGCAATTCTCTACTCGGGATGCTGTCCTTACTATGACACCCGCTGGAGCTTATACTATCACCACTGTTGTTGATTGGCAACATTCATGAGTTATATAATCGTATGGTCTAGACAAAAACATTAAGGATAATCATATGGGAACTAACCTGGACTCCTCTAATAAGTCAGCATTCCCACCCATAATTACAGTTGTACACACACTGCACATATTAATAAGCATCATTTTAAGATGAAGAAACATGACTGTTCATGAATTAGAAGCAGATGACTCACTGAGGTCATATAAAACTCATACCTTAGAATCTGATCAAGTTTATTGAGGACTTGAGGAAGTCTTAATGTCAAAATTATAGAAAGAGCTAAGGCATATGTCTTCCTTTGGACTGAAGATACATTATCTACCTGAAACAGCAAGCACTAAACTGAAGGAAATATATATACACACACACACACAAACACATATAAAGAAGCGCAATGCGTTATAGTGAGGTGTGAATTTGGCTACAAAAAGTTCCATTCAAACAAAACATTAAAAGCAGTATGGAAACCTATCAATTGCAAAATCCCATCAAGTATGACCAAAATTGTTTTTCTAAATTTACTAATCTACTATTTTGTGTGGACAGAAGTATGCTGTAAATCATTCTCCTGCACAGTTTACTTAAACTAGAAATGCTAAGATTATATATATTCTTCAACTGAAGGAATTATTTTCATGTAATAGTTCAACTGTATGACAAGAAAGGCAATGACACAGAAGGACCAAAACAATGATACCCAGAGGCAGAGTACAATAGCTCTGGCGCATAAGGCGAGTATATGAGTGTATAATGCACTGGTATTTTGGGTTGTGATACACACTAGGACTCATACTATAAATATATTTTAGACCACACACACACTTCACCGACCATGATAGTTACTTTAGTGAGAATGATATTTACTTTATTGTCACGCAAGCAAATTTAGAAAGTTAAATAATGCATTCTGGAACATTTGATGAATAAAAGAATAAGGCCGTTCCGCAAAATTCTGTATTGGAAAGGATCTCTTAACATTTTATTTGAGTATGAAAATGGTAAACGAATCTAAAAATCCATGACCACAGATGTTAAAAATAACAATAAAACACAAATCTAGCTATCAACATGCATCAAAATGTGCATCGAAGTATCCATTACGCACAGAGAATTCTTATAGCACATTTTGGTGTCTCAGACATAGGCATACAAGGTCTAATTACTGAAAGGAAAATATTGACAATGTTCGGAAGTATTTTCGTAGTGAAGATGAAAGCTTACTTACCTTGTCAAGCCATATGTCGACAAGACAAAGAAGTATGTTTTCCTCAATTGGGACACCCGACTTTTGAAGGAGTAACAAAAGCGATGGCTCGGATGTCAAGTGTGCTAGGTAATTGGTGTTCATAACCAATATTCTTGCCAAGATGGCAGCAGAAGATGCTTTAACTTTGGCCTTAGAAGGATCTCGGTCATCAGCTCCGGTCATACATATAACAATTAATTTCTAGCAATATTTAGCAGAAAAATAATTTTAGCTATAAGGGCTTCAAAAGGGATGACATAATAATTCTACTTTTTTTATTATCATTAATATAGGAAGGATCTTAATAGCAAAGAATCTCACTTGTAATGCACTGCTGATCAACTGTGGCACTTCTGTAGGGAAACACTGCAGAGAAACAAACTGAATAAGAAGCAGAAACTTATGGTTCTATTGATATAACGATTTGGCTGGTTCAAATAGACATAAGTACATGAATATGAAACCTTGAGAAAAATCAGTTATAAAAAAATTAAAAGTTACAAGCTCTGAACAGGTCAGTCAATAACCAAAAGCTTTCCATTTTTTCCAGTATTTAAATAGCAGATTGAGTGGGTAGCCAGCGCATCCTCTTAGGACTATTAGAAGAGCTTAGTTCATTCCCAAAATTTTCTAGATGGCCTATACTATCCTAAGACAATAATTTCCACTAGCAAGTATGATCGTTACCTGTACTAGAATATCAATGACAGGGAGAGTTGAAAGAAGTCCTCGATCATTGACATTTCCAACAACCAGATCTAGTATTTTGGCAACACTAGATGCATGCATACTCAGAAATTCTGATCCGCTTAAGATGATGTAATCTTCAATTATAGTGACAGCAACCTGTAATGAAGTCTCAGTCAAGATTATTTATTTAAACCACAAGCACGATAAACAAGAACACATCGAGAGGGAGGGGAGGGACAAAATCAAAACTGTAAAAAAAGTAACAACTCAAAAGAATTTGGAGTGCTATCTTTCATGCTAGTTCAGTAATGATAGATGGATGTCACACACGCACTGAAAGTAACTCTAAAATACGCAGGCAAAACCTAAGATAATGAAGGCAACGCCATCTCTAAACATCGATTATTGTTCATATAATTGATGTACAGAATGGTTGAAACATTTCAATCCTAAAGCCACCTCCTGTCTAAAGTTGAGCCGTATGGTCTAGAGACTAGAGGTAAAGCACTTCTTCAAAACAAAATATTTGTTCAGGTCCCAACTCCGAATCACCCGCTGACCAAAATAATAAATAAATAAAAAAATATCTAGAATCTGGTTTAGTGGTAAAGCAATTCTATTATAACTATATATTAGTCCAGGTCCATACCCTGAATCCCCATCTTCAGTAACTCAAAAGAAAAGGTACAATACAAAATGCTTGGTTGCCAGAGTTATAGGTAGCAGCAAAGGAAGACCGTCAAAATGGAATAGTGGAATTTCACACAAAATCAGACAAAGTTCCACAGGAACTGAACAGAGAATAAAAGAACAGGTCCTGCAAAATATAGCATAGTCCTGGATCCAATATTTCTAACCTGCAAGTGATCAAAACTTCTTTCCAGAATCTCAAATAGGCAAGGGAAGTATGCTAGTAGTTGAGGCACCATTGAAGGGGCTTGAGAAAGTGTTGCTTCCCATAACTGAAATATTATACAAACTGAATCAGCATACAAGGACACTTACACAAAAGACAATTTCATAAGGTCCAATACCAAAACAGGCCAGAATAATAACTAATTACCAAAACAGCCAGTGGACACCTTTTTTTTCTTTTCTTTTCTTTTTGCAAACAATGTTGCAGCCAAGGTAGCAAATTTATCCTAAAACAGATAATTGACATGTGGAGTGCTTATTTTGGGAATTTTTATGCATTGTACATTGTTTTGATATATATAGTGCTTTAGCTCATCTGACTGTTCATCCCTTTTCCATTTCTCTAGACCATAAACTTTGTCGGATTAATATTGTTAGTGCCTGGCGATATCAATCATATCAATCTTATAAAAGCTCAGGAACGATCCTGCTGCAGTCGGTATGAATATTATGAGTATTGTTGTCTGCCTTGAACATTCTAAATAGTTTCCAACTTCAGATCAAACCAGACGTATTTAATCCTACCTATACCTCCACCATTACATATATGCCAAAACAGACTCAACAAATCTGGAGTTTGGCAATCCAATTGCAGTTCAGTGGCAATCTTGTTGTATATTTGCATAAACCAACCACCTTGAACTCAACCTTAGAGCCAAATTGTTATTGGTTCAAGATCAACACAAACAAGACACACTCAGTTTCACTCACACCCATACCTAGACAAACACACAAGACAAAAGACCCAACCATCAGAGTTGGAAGAAGTTTACTGCCTGGTAGTAACATTGAAATTAAAAATTTAAGAGAAGTTTGACTGGCTTTTATTGTAATGAGCCCTCCTGAAAGGGCATATATGTAACGGGTCATAATAAAAGAGGATAAGGATAAGGATAAGGATAAGGATAATAATAATAATAATAATAATAATAATAATAATAATAATAATAATAATAATAATAATAATAATAATAATAATAATAATAATAATAATAATAATAATAATAATAATAATAATAATAATAATAATAATAATAATAATAATAATAATAATAATAATAATAATAATAATAATAATAATAATAATAATAATAATAATAATAATAATAATAATAATAATAATAATAATAATAATAATAATAATAATAATAATAATAATAATAATAATAATAATAATAATAATAATAATAATAATAATAATAATAATAATAATAATAATAATAATAATAATAATAATAATAATAATAATAATAATAATAATAATAACAATAATAATAAAGACAAACCAGTATGCTATCCTCAAGAAGATTGAGTTCATCAGGGCTATTTATATCGATTCCTTTTTGTAGAACAGGCAGCAATATGTTGTAGCAGAGTGGTGATTGGTAACCAAGCGCAACCACAAAATTCTTCAATGCAATGAGAAGTTGAATCTGCAGAAGACATTCACCAGAAGATTCCTCCCAAACCTTCGGCAAAAAAAAGTTTAAACTCACCAATAAGAGAGAGAGACAGAGAGAGAGTGTGTGTTGCTACTAAACTGAAAAAAAAAATATATATATATATATATAAAAATAGCAGCATATTTTTCTGCCCATATGTTGTCTACTTTAAAACATGAAATAAATCAGGTCACCACATTGTTAAAATTTGAAAAATAAAAACTTAATATCAATCTCCAGACCGCATTTCTCTGTCGACATTTGACAGCAAAATAATGAGACAATATATATTAGTAAAATGTCATGTTTTAGAGGTTAAGTGCTGTTTCTGAACTCCAATGTCCTAAAAGATCTAATTAAACAACTGGTATTGATCCTGAAAATTGTAGAGTGCACTATTGCCACCCTACAAACTATTTTTCTCACCCTACATTCTCTTATCACCCTACATACTTTATTTTCAAATTGTGTGATGCGCCTTCTTTATATCTCTCTGTTTGCTCTCTTCTGTTTTCAAATGATTGTTCTGTTTTTCTTTTCTGTCAAGTGCATCAAAATTATCGTGCTCGGTTTTGAACATGAATACATATATATTTTTTCTAATTTTAAATTTACTTTGTTCACCCACATTTGCAGTACCCAAAATATCTTTTTACAACACTACTTTGTTCACCCTATTTTTGTTTAACAGAGGCAATAGTTTCACCGAGGTGTAAGAGTTTACAGAGGAACTCTTTCAACACCTCAACCTACTTTCAGAAATTTCTGATAATTTCGAGGATTAAGAGGGAAATTGGTAAACCAAAGACGTTGCAAGATGTCACATAAAAAAGATAAGTGTTTCTCAAAGACAAAAAAAAAAATATAAAAATAAATGAAAACAAGACAGTACAGTAAGCTGGTCTCGTACCTTCTGGAAGAATAAAACAAGCTTGTTTGCGAATGGAGTAACTTTACTCACATGTCCAATGAGAACAGAAATCAAGTTCAAAACCTGAACCTGGAAATAAGTCCAAATGGATAAGAACTTAGAAATTATACTTTTACAATCAGCACCATCCATCAAGACAGTTGTGAAATCTTGTCTTAAAACATAAAAGATATGCTTTACCACATTCACACCTGAAGCTACTTATAGAGAGCATGTATATATCAATTAGAAGAAATATAATAATGATTGAACCAAGGAGATCCACCCTGTTTTGTCGAAACGTTTTTAGTGTGGCAAAGGGAAGCAGACCATTATTTCGCTTTCAGTTATTAGTGTAATTCTAGCTCCTGCTACTTTATTTTATAAGCTTTGTGCACTTTTTTGTACCCTCCTTTGCTTCAGTAAAATGTGATTCTTAGAGAGAGAGAGAGAGAGAGAGATGAAAGTCAAAGGTCATTTCCTCAATAACTAGTTGGAACAGTAAAAGAGGTTCAAGTAATACTTACATTAAGCCAACAAATATTCAAATTTGTTAAAGTAGTCACTAACACATAAAAATATTTAGTTGAATCATTGCCTCCGAGTAAAGTAGCAGTGATATTTACCTTCGAGTCAAACTCCTGAACCTCCTCAATCAACCTAAAACTTGAGTCCCAACATATAGGAAGAAGATCAATGAATTCTGCTTCTGAAAAGCTAGCATCTTCAATATGTGAACACAGAGACCTACAGGCTGCCAACTAAAACATACAGAACAGACTATTGAGTGATAATCAAGGAAACAACCAGATACCAGTGCCGGCAAACCAATTAAGAAGACAATATTTCATATAAAATGAGCATACCCTGACAGAAAGGTCTTTGTCCTGTAGTAAGCGGATCAAAGCACAGTAAACTGGCCTCTTCGTGTCTTCTTTAATCTGGCATAACAACAAAACAAACCAATCAGATTGCAATAATGAACAACGGATCTGATATGCGAAAAGATCTATTGATCCATCCAAAGCTTCAAATCATTTAAGAGCGAAGTAGGGGGAGTGTCCTGATAGAACATAGCCCACTGAAAAAAAAAAAAAAAAACTATCCTCAAAAGTAGAGCAATAAGACAATGAAAATAGGTGATTCTCACTCTCAGCTCCGCGTTTACACGTTATATAGAAATGATGAGAAAGACAAACGACCTTCTACACAACCACATCATGCGGTCATTAGCAGAAGATCACATATGTCTCTCATAGTAGTAGTTTTATGTTTGATTTAGGCGACAGTTACAAAGTTCACCTTTTCTACAGCAATTTCTTCCCCAAACATGAAAAGTATGGGATGTTAGCCTAAAGACAAGCTAATTGGTTGATAACATATCTAATCATGGTTGTTCTAAGAGGGATCCATGCTAAGGAAAACCAAACTGGATCTAACAGTAAATTCAATACAATGAACTAAACCTCCATACCTCAGAAACCCACTGTCCCAAAATGAGTGCAACTTTCCGATGGATAATGCGCATATTTGGATGATCATTTGAGAGTTCAAGGGATAACGCACCATTAAACCTGAAATAATTGATTCAAAAACAGAAGTCAGGCTCATTCAAACTCTTAATAAAGCTAGAAAAGGAAGAGAAACAGATAAAATTACTGCTTTCGATCAAATCCTGAACCGTCATCTAACTCATAATAAGATAATCGAACACCCTCGAAGTAGTGTTGAATGGACTTACCAATCTTTAAAGCTCAGGTAATTCGAGAGTTCGTAATAAACATAGGCGGCAGCACCATAAGCAGCATCTTTAAGAAGCAACCCTGGAGTGATTTCAGTCACTGACGTTGGGCAGCCACTCATTGCCTCTTGAAGGATGGAAACCACAACAGGCCCTAGGAGCTAAAATTAAAAAATTAAAAAATTAAAAAAAAATAGATAACATAAGCACATATTTTGTTAATTTGAGCAGAATAACATTTTGTTCAAAACCATCTGATTGTACACAAAAAAATGCACCCACCTGGCTGTTGTTTTCAAAAAGAACAATGTATAAAGCTTCAGCGCATGGCCTTATTTTTTCTGTCCATTGAACCATATCCTGCTCATGATGAAAAGATTCCGGATTCTGGTACCACTCTTCCAAATCACTACTTGTTAGAACAAAATACCTGCAACAGATCGTTTAGCTAAATTTCGAAACAGATTACAAGTAATTTATAAACTTAAATTAGAGCTATTATTGCAAGGTATATCTTCCAAATGCTTGCATCTTAGTGCCATTCTGGATGTACCATATCTAGAACATAATGGCTCGCAATGTCCAATAATCTTTCCTATTTTGTTCATGTTCAAAGATTTCATATATTCCCTAACATAAAGTAAGAGACATGAACACAACTACAACAAGATAAAGACTTACATCCACAACTTTTTCAAGATTTCTTGCACCTCTTGAGTTACAATGTGGGTTTGGAATCAGTACACTCTAATCAATCTGTAGTTACAATATGGCTTTCAAATCACATAGCTGTACAAAAGTTAACTATGTGAAGCACCAACAAGATATAACATTTGACTGGCATGTCCAAATTACTGCAATGTTGCGTTATTAAGTAGCAATATTTCTTATTAAAGTTTATATTCTTTTTTATTGATGGAACTATTATTAGTGAGTAGTGTTTTTCTGAACTACGCAATAAGTGTAGTTATCCGGAGACATGGTTGGGGATGTTCAAGAGGATTTATGGGACAGAGGTTTTGGCCAGGCTGCAAGCAAATATGTCTAGGATTCTAACTCTTTCATGTTTCAGATAGGAAAAAAGTCTTCCATGTTTATGGTTTGCTTGTTTTCTTACCTTACTTCTTCCATGTGAAGCTATTATTTTCCTTTCTGTGTGGATTACTAGTCCACAATGTGCATTCTCTCATTAGTCTTAGCAATTAAGTCTTGTCTTTTTAAAGATAATAATTATATATAGCAACCTTGTCCAACTGAAACGTTAAATATAAATCTATAAACCACGCAAGAGAAGGCCATAGGAACTTGATGAAGTGAAAAGAGATTAAAGTATTGTTACCTTCTTATCAGTACATTACACAAGATTATAATGCGTTCACTTGTCATAAGGGAGGTCAAGATGCCACTGACAGCACCAGATATATTCTTCTTCATTTGCTCCAGTGTGACCCCATTTTCATCCATCACCCGACCAGTGAGACTTGGCTTGTACTCTTTACATTCTAATACAGATTTAATCATTACCATACATTGAATAAGGAACTGCTCAAAGGATGATACATCTGGATCAGGATCTGTTATCTTCTGTAAACAGAAATCAACTACAGTCGGAAGGACACATTTATCACTAAATGAATAGGGATGCCTGCCCTGAAGTGCAATTAGAACCTTCATCAGTTTAGTACAAGCCCTCTTTAGGAAGTCCAAAAATTTAGGATGTCCTTTCTGAAAAGATGAATCTGGAAAAGGCAACAGTTAAAAAACTTTATTAAGAAACAACATATTTGAAACCACAATACATAATGCATTATTCATTTCCGTATATTCTATATAGTTATTCATATAGATTTCAGCTTTTTCCACCTAAAACATTATACAAGAATATCACAGGGGAAAATTGAGGACCACATGAAAAGTCATCTGACGTAACTAACAGAAATTGACAGATCACACATTATTTTATCTTACATAGCAATTCACAGAAACAAAAAAAAAACGTGGTGAAAATTAAAAATATATGAAACCCAAAATAAAAGGCATTTGCCAAAGATATCTGACCAAAGATTTCCATAATCAGTGGCGTAAAGGATGACAATATTTTTTGGTGAGAGAGGGAGCGCGCTAATATTATCCAAACAACCTATCACATAATTGCCATACAGGAACAAAGATCTGCGGGTGATGTAGCCTTTACATCATAACCCTCCATCTCTTTTGTCTAAGATTACTAAAGCCGGAATGCTCACAAGCCTAAGTATTGCATGACTTCGGTAATGCAAAATCATCTATATAGGTTGCAATGTTGCATAAGAAGCATTCCACTGAAAACACTTTCTTCCACTTTGTTAGATTGGAAGGCTGCTATATTCTGGTTTTGTGATTCTTAAAGGGGAACTGTTTGTTTTTACTTCAGCCTTGTTGCTGCTGTTGTTTGTTTTGGGATTCTGCTGTGTAGCTCTGTTCCTTTGTGGATCTCATCCACTTTCTCTTTTGTATCCTTCCCTCTTTTCAATAAGTTTTGTTTCTACTCTAAATAAAACCAATAATAAAAAATAAGAAAAATGCTATTGATTTGCATAGATCAGAAGCTAATACAAAGTAGTATTCTTCATTCATTATTACTATTGTTTTACTTCTAACAAATCTATCACGTACACCAAGAAAAAATGGTACTACTGTGTAAATGAATAAGACTTATCAAGAATTAACTGTTTAACAATATAATAGAAAAGCAATATCTCACAGTATGGGAGAAATGACTGAATGGCATTCAGGAGCATGGGTGAGACCTCCATGACTGGTCGGACCTCCTACAAGATATACAGACGATTAGAAGTGAAAACCTATATTGACATCTTTAAGAAACTTCATGGTTAACAAGTGACACCAACAAATTCTGTTTCCTGCTTTTCTTTTTCTTTTTCTTGAGTTGGGTTGGGTTGGGAGGTGGAGATACCTACCTGTACACATTTTGCATCACTTGGAAACCCTGAAACTATTAATTGGCGTATAATCTTCAGGCACAACAGCCATCGCTCACACGTTAGATAAAGATCATCATGATGTTGCTCCAATGTACTTGAGTTGTGGCTTTGAGAAAATGTAGAAAAACCATGCAACAGCGTTTGCACATCCGTCTGCCAAAGGTGCCAGCTATAATCAAAGAAGCGAGCTGATATCTGCCAAGGAATGTCCATAAGTACTAGAATTTCATAAAAGATAGTGAATTTCGACCAAAGATGTCTTGGAATACAGGATACTGATTCGAAAAATATGCCTGGAGCTCAACCACTGAAAACCCATCTATTTGGAAACTAGTATATTATTCTCCTTTAAAAGATCCACTTCATAGTAATCCCCATCACAAGGAACTTTGAAATTTGCAATAGAATTAGTGGAAACAGAGTAGAGCAGAAAGTATAACATCATCTCTGATCAACAGTGGGAATGATACCCCCTTTCAAAGAAAAAAAATTATTTATTTGTCCCAAATGTTATGCACTAACATCAAACTTCAAACTATTCCCTGTAGAGCACAGAAATCTAGTCACGATAATCCTCAAAATCACCTATGAACTCATTAGTAAGAGAAGAACAATTACTTTTTAATAATTCTAAAATATCTTTTTGAAATCCTTACTAAAAAATAGAGACCACACAAGCAGGCATAAATAGTTAACACCGGAAGGGCTGCTGAAATGTACCATCCATGTCCTCTTTCACACTGGGGGTATCAGATTAAGCTACAGTTCACATGCAACCAATGAACCAGGTTGAAGAAAGAACTAGAAACTCAACTATAAAAGTGTTCCATCATTAAAATGGTATCGCAGGGCATATATTACCCATTCTACAGGAAAGAAAACTACAATCAGGTAGGTATCCATATCTTATCTACTATCGGAATGAAAACTAAAAAAAAATAGATAAAAAAACATCGCACAAAAATTTACTGAAACTAATCTATAAAGCTATAATACAGAAAACACATGTAAAGCCCAAGCCTCTTGGAGGAAAATAAAACAACCACGGCTTTTACAGTGATGCCCTAATCAGCACATTTTTTATTTCACCAATATGATCAAATGAGAAATAGTGGAAAGACTATAGTAGCCTATACCTCTGCAAAGTTCTTTTGGTCTGAGATGAGACGCTTAGTGGACAACTCCTTCAAGGTTCGAAAGAGGGTCAAAAAAATTATGTGGGAAGAAAGTATATCCGCTGATTGAAGCTTCTGTGCTAAAACAGAAAAGAGCTCAGGCCTGCATGCGACATTAAACCTGTTATATACTTGATGAAGAAAGATCCAGTACGGTGCTACAGAACGTTTTTGAGATCTTAAAGAAGGATAATAAGTGAGATCTGAAACCTCACATTCAAAAACCTTCATATGCCTAAACTCAGCAAGAGATAGATAAAAGGTATCAGAAGTTTCCAAGTATTGATGCAATCTGATCAACAATTAGTATGTCCATGTCTGAAATTAAAATTTGCTTGTTGCCCTATATAAAAATCCATATCTCAGTTCACCTATACAAATGCTAATTCCCCACTCTGTTCACTCTGGGGTCAATTTTATTCCAAACTATAGGGAACAAGGACGAATGTTCATTCTGGCACTCTGCATTGTCATACACCTGAGACATGTCGCCGTATTATAGTTTCTACCAATTTCTTTGCTCGATGATTCCATGCAAGGCAGCTTCATATAATTTCTGTCACTAGAATTATGATTTGCACTTCATAGTATATATCATGTACCCAATTTCTCAAAATAGAGAAACTCGGATGCATGCCAGAAAAAGTATCACAAACTTTATTCCAATCGTAGCTTAATTGCTACAATATAAATACAGTCTTATTGCTATCTATAGTTTTAGCCCTCTATCCATGTTCTTTCTCCTGTTCCCTAGCCCATCTCTCCCGAACCATTAACTATATAAGGAAACGCCAAATCATCTCATTATCAAGTTTTATAGCACCATAAAGCATAAAGCTCAAGCACAATAAGAGCTTACAAGTTTTCCATAGGGTCCATGTTTGATCTTTGAAAATATAGAAGTTACAATAACAACAAAGTCCCCTTTTAAAAAAAATAACAAAGTCCAGAGAAGTGGACAAAAGAATCCACAAACAAGAAAGCCTTGAAAGGTCAATAAAACCTTAAAATTCTGTCTTATTTCAGTAACAAAATATAAGTTTCTTCCCATACAGTAAAATTTTAAAAAAAAATATAACAGCAACGCCATACCATTCTTTTGGGTAATCTATACGAGCAATTTTGGATACAAGCACAGCCAACATTTGCGCTATCTGTGTAGGAAAAAAAGAAATGAAGAAAAGAAAATAGAAATCAGTAAAGTTGGGTAAACATTTAAGTAATTATAGGTTAGAACTTGGAAACCCAGAGAGGAAGGTGGGAGTAAGTGAGTGACAAAGAGAAAGGGGGGAGGGGATTTTAGTGACCTTAAATCCTGAATACGTTGTGAGGAAACCAAAGGACTCATAGTACTTTCAGATGTCCTATGAAAACTAAATCCCATCTCTTATCATCGAGGTGCTAAAATAGTGACAAGTAAACAAAATGTAATACTCTCAAAAAGTTGACTGGTAGCATGTCTGAAAATCCAATGCAAGTAATTTAAGACGTCACTCTAAAGGATTCAAGAATAGATAACGAGTCATACCTTGAAAGCCTAAGTAAATTTCCGGTTATGTAAAACATTTTAAGGAAAATTAAGTTATTGAATAAAAAAGGATGAAATGACGAACCAAAAGCATGCAAAAAGCTTGCAGTGCTTAACCTACAAATACCTATCCAAATTTTTTTTGTGGAAATTAGAATCCAAATGCAAATAGGCCTCATAGTCAAGCTCACCCCTAACATGTTTAGACTAACAGCCAATAAGATTACAACACCATAAACTAATGCAATCGCATATACCAAAAGAAAAGCTGGTACTATAATACCTGATTGTTCTCTTCACCGAAATGTGATAAGAGTTTCTGTCTGAGATATAGTTTCTCTTCGTTGCTAATTCCACTGAAAACAAACAAACAAACGAACAAACAAGAGAGAAGTGATGAGCCTGAAGATTGTTAAGTGATGAGAGAAAGGCGAAGATCAATAGCTTACGAGGAATCACGCCTGTGCCTCCAGTAACGATTAATACTATTCTTGAAATACACTGAAGCCATCAAGCGAACATCTACATGAGCTACCAAATCCTTGGCTGTTATAACTTCCTGCATAATTTCACCACATTTCATTTCACGGCCTAAACCCTAGAATCAGGCAAAGGCAAAAGAGAAAGGTGTGCTTACCATGAGACAAGAGCAGAAACCAGGCCTCGCCTCCGACTGAGAGAGCGCCGCCTCTGCCGGTTTCCGGACGCTTTCATCTCGGCTCAATGAGTTGGTCAGCAACGAAAACATGGCTGGTAGGTCAGACGCCGAGAGCGCCATTGCTTTACACCGCCCACTCTCTAACGCGCCCCTTGAGCAATTGTTTTTGCTACACCTTACTGCCAATTGATCACAAACCTCCTTTTCTTATTCCAATTTTTAGTTTTAAAGCCATTTCTTTTTCTTTTTCTTTTTTCTTTTTATTATAATTTTTTTTTAATTTCGAACCAGTTTAAAGAAAAAAAATTGTTATTTTATAAGAACTTTTTCTTTTTGCTCGACTATTTTTTCATCTATTCTTTTGTCTATGCCTTATAAATATCGGAAATTCATTTATTCTGTTATCGAGGCTAGACTTGTGATATTCTTGTGTTGAGATATCCTGTTATGACTTGAGAGTGACGAGACCTAGTATTCTAGGATTATCCTGCGATATCGATGACCGAGAACCTCCGGAGGGGCAATGCCCTATTTATCGTCTCTTAGTCTCGCATTACGGCACCTTGATGTCGTGGAAATTATAAGAGTTATTCTCTTTCTCATCACGTGGTATTTAATACTACAAAAATTATTTGAGATATTCTGATTATTTCTTTTCTCCTACTGTACTTGATGCAGTGAAAATTGTTTGAGAAGTAGCTTTCTTTTTCTCCCGTTGTACTTAATGCAACGGAAATTGTTAGAGAAATCATATTGGGCATCTGCCACGAAAATGACACTCACACTTGGACCGGTCACCTTTGATATATATAAAATCTCGCGAGTTGATCTTTTCTTGATTTCATTTTTAGTGTTAACGTTTTCGCATATGGATTTATCTGCCTTCAAAACCAAATGTTATTTTTGTTATTTTACCGTTGATTTGATTTTTATATTTACATTTTAAAGCACGGCCGCCTTTATTGTTTTTAAACCCTGTCTTGGTTGGCTCCGGCCTTATCCTGAGTTAGCGAGGACGAGTGCTCACCCTTACACTTTTCGAATATCTCAATATCTAGCTTAGACGAGTCGAGCTAGAAGTTGGTGATGTAGTAGCCCTTAGCATTCGTTGTTCGTAGTTCGAGTTCATTCCGAAGATTTATCCATCAATCTTTATGGTATATTATTATTCTCGATCTCTTTTCTTGTGTTATATAATTTATTGGGCTGCGTTCTTTGTTATCGAGACGTAAGTTTGTATCTTATTGTCCAAGTCTCATAACACCACATTCCGTATTTATTAAATAGGTTGTTGTTTATTTATTAAATATGTTTAACTTTTATTTCATCAATAGCCTTGTGGTTCCGAGTTGGTGTATGGTTAATACGTCATTCTAATGTATTGGTTGTTCATTAATTCAGAATCACGGTGAATACTGCGCGTTTCAGGTCAGGAATCCCCCAATGTATTGGTGTATGGTCAATACGTCATTCTAATGTATGTGACTTAATGCATAATATGCATCGATTTTAATTTAAGATTGTAAAATGAGTCATTAAAATAATATTATCATCCTAAAATTAGTAATATCAGTACTCAAATTGGTAATTGACTCATCAAAGTCGACTTTAAAGACTCAATTGCCACTTTCAGGACTAAATTTAATACTTGAGCAACTCATGTAGTATATATAATAATTACAATTTAAGAATTCAGTTATAACTTTGAGGACTAATATACTATATTAAAAACTAATTTTACAACTTTAAAATAAAGTTCAACACACCCTAACCTGGAAGACCCATTTTTCGATTATGATTCTACAAATAAATTGTACAATGTTTAGATATTCATGAATAAAATTATGAGCAAATGATAAAAAAAAATACCACTTACACACACTAATGATAATTAGATCACCCATTTTTTCCAATTGTTAAAAAGGTCAGCTCTGTTTATAACAAATGATAAAATAGTCTAATTATGTTATATGAAATGATAAAATGTCCAGAGTTTATATTTTTATATGACTGTTTTACCCTTGATTATAATAGCCTCACACTCTTTCTCTCTTCTAACCGACCACCCAATTTTCTTATCTCCCACGTTATTTCCTTTCTTTCCCATTTTGAATTATGAATAGCCTTCGTCACTTTCGCCGATCTCCACTCTCTCTTATGCGTCTTCCTCTAGCTCCAGGACTACAATTGCTCCGCCGTCGACAAAGGCCTCCTCATATGCGTTGTCCTCCTCGACGATCGCCGCTTCTTCAACTCCGATTTTGATTCCCTCCGCTGCCGTGCCGGACGCCTCTTCCTCTAGCTCCAAGACTACGAGTGCTCCGCCGCTTCATCGATTTCGGTTCCCTCCGCTGCCACGCCCAACTCCTATTCCTATAGCTCCAGGACTAAGAGTGTTCCGCCGTCGATAAAGGCCTCCTCGTCTGCGCAGTTCTCCCCGACGATCGCCGCTTCTTCGACTAGGTCAGTTTCCTCTCTCTCTCTCTCTCTCTCTCTCTCTCTCTCTCTCTCTCTCTCTCTCTCTCTCTCTCTCTCTCTCTCTCTCTCTCTCTCTCTCTCTCTCGTGTCTTGCATGCCTAATGAAACTGCTGCAACCTTCGATGAAGATTCGCAGCACCACTGAACATAATTTGTATATACATTATAGGATCTTTTCAGTGATACATAACTGGTATAAATATAACAAAAATAGACCTACATATTCAGTATGTTGTTGCTCTATTATTAGAACCAGTAGTGTAATCATGCTCTACTGTACGTTACTGGTTACACAATTACTTTTTATAGGTACATTACTAGTTACATTATTATTCATGTTTGCTTATAGTTACAGAATCAGTTACATTTTATAAGTACATTACTAGTTACACTTTATAGTTATATTTTTATGTTCTGTTTTTGCAGGCGCAATGGAGTGTATCTACACAGCAAAGCTTGTGTGTTGTGGTAAGGGAGCAGCGGTTTCATTCTCGGATAATTGCTTGTTTTTAGATTTTTGCAAGCGCGTAAGTGATCGCTATCCAGATTTGAATAGAATAATCTTCAAGCTTCGATTTACTGTCCATCCTGATGTTACTGTATATCAATTGGAAAATGACGTTGATATAAAGATACTTTTTAGTAGGGCTGGGCATTTGGTCTCGTAATCTCGATCCCGTTCCTAAATGGGACGGGACGGGAGGGGATTGAAGTTTGAAAAATGCTAATCTTGTCCCGTCCCGATCCCGTTCTAAAACAACGGGACGGGACCGGGATTAGCTCAATAAATCTCGTCCCGTCCCGTCCCGCAGAAAAAAAAATTATATTATATATATATACTTACTTCATCTCAACCGTTGAATTAAAAACAAAAAAATATTAGACCGTTAGATTAATCCTTAATTCCTTCAGTCCCTCACATTCTATCTCTTGAGTCTTGACTGTCTCTCTATATCTCAGTCTCAGACAACCAAAGGTCCAAAAGTCAGAACCTTTCCCTCAGACCTCACTCCCTCAGTGCTCGACCCGACCCTCACTCCTCCACGGCTTGACTAGTCCGTCTCCGATCCCTGATCCTCTCCCGATCGGCGCTCGCCCGAAGCCCCAAATCGCACCTCGAGCCATCGTCGTCTCCTCTCCCGTCTCCGAGCCCGTCTTGTTCCTCTCCCGTCTCCGACTTGTTCCTCTCCTGGTCGGTGTTCGCCCGAAGCTAGTATGATAAGGGATTAAGTTGACTATCTTCTTGTAGGCCTGTACGTCAAGGGCAAATTAATCATGGCTTAATGCTTGACAAATTAATAGTAGTGGAATTGAGTTAATTGTTATATATAAAGTGTCGAACTATGATCATGAAATTGATTATGGGTTCATGTTTGATTACGTGTGGTTGAATCTGCACGAATGTAAATTGATTTGTTGGTTAGTTTCTTTTTTGTGGGCTATGATTCTGGAACGATAAAATTGTGAGTGACAGTTATATTATTTCGAGTTGGTGTTCTTCTTGATGATATGTTGTTGTGGCTTATATCTGGATTATTGGCATGGTCTTATGGTTGTGAGATTACCAATCAATTAATTAGAGTTGGGTGTTTGATAACTTGAGCTTTGATTTGGTTTGGTTTTGAATATTCTATTACAGTTCTGTTAGTAGTTTTTAAACTAAATACAAGGTTAGCTGTGAGGTTTGGTATTAAGGAAAACTTATTGAGATTCAATTATGTTTGGTATATCCCTTTGCTCTTAAGTACGATTATGTAGCAGGCTCTTATTTTAACTTGTGTTTTATTGTATAGTGACCTCCTAATTTTGGTGCTATGTGTTGCTATGAATGCAAAATAGAATTCACGTTTTGTGCCGGGAGAACAGGAGAACACCCTAGTTCGGATTAAGCTATATTAACTCGGGTATGGGTGTTACATGTATGTTCATTGGCTGGCCGATTTCGCACTATCTATGTTATCTCCAACTTAGGAGACTATACTAGATTATGAGCAAGTAGAAATTTACATGGAGAATGAAATAAAGATGCCTATTTGGTGTGTTTTTTTTATATGCCTATTTGGTGTACTCTGTTGATATGCATATTGGTGTACTTTGTTGATATGCCTATTTATACCCAAAATGTTGATCAGCAGGGGCAGCAGGGAGTGTTGATCAGTAGGGGCAGCATGGAATGTTGATCAGCAGGGGCAGCAGCCAGCAGGGGCAGCAAGGGCTTTCTTGAGTTCTTCTCTGGAGTTAACATTACATGTTCTATCATTTACCTTGTCACATAACAGATATGTTGAAACAACCTTGTCTATAGTTTAGGCAATATATTGTTTATGTTACGTTACCTGGATATTAACTTGTTAATTGTTATGTTAATAGGACATTAACTTTGCTATGTTGTTCGGTATGAGATTTGCTATGTAATTCAATATGTGTTTTGTTATGATGTCGACATTTGCTTTTGAATTGCAAGAGTTTAGTTTTATTTATGAACAATTGAACTTATTCCTTAAATTGATGAACAAGGATCCCGTTTTAGTCCCAGACCCGTACGGGATCCCGGGCCTGTGGGATCATTTTTCAAAAAGCCTAATCCCGTCTCGTTCCGTCCCGTCCCGTGCCGAGCCCCAAGCCATGGCACCGAGCCCCAAGCCATACTCCATCGTAACACGGTGATTCCGAAGCCATAACGACTATATCTCAAAATTTATGCCGCATGGAATCATCAAGAATCGCCAACTTCCAATCATCACTGACCTCCCAAAGTTACCATTACCACATCTTCAAATTTCTTTCCCCACAAATATAACGTATTTCGAGGTAAAATCTCCAATATGGGTAGGTATTTCAATTTCTAATTCTTCCTTGGTTCAATCTCCCGACCAAGGTCGCTAAGAATTTGAATTACTTATAGTTCCCACAATCTCTATATAGCTCTCCATTCCTTCCGTCATAACTGATATGCCCAATATCAACACAAGATGGTTATGAGATTCACATGTACTACACCTGTACACTGCTACTTAAACGTTCACATACTCATTTTCTCCACATACGCCAAATCCATTGGTCAATCCACAAAATATAGCCGAAGAGTGGCTCTCACACAAACCCAAAACAATCTAAAATAACATTCAAAATGTTACATATTCAATTCCTCACTCATTACAGCAAAGTCGCAACGACGACAATCATCTCACTGTGGCCATATCAACATTTCTAAAACCGATCACTTTAATAGGTCACTCAAAAGCTAGAGTCAATCCCTGAACACAGCGTGAATAAGAGACTAAAGTCTCAATGTGTAGCCCTCTCAGGAATAACACATTCCTATCTCGAAAGAAATAGGGTTGAAACATCCGAGTTCTCAACTCGTAACTTGACGCTAGAACTGCTGCTAAGCGTCAACGCACAACTGAATAGGTATAAACCACATACCTATTAAGTAAGCAAGGATAACGTCCTAAGAGGTCGATGTACTCGAGGCATAGTCTAACAGATACAACTCGATACCTGGAATGTACTTTACATACCTAATAATGACATTAGCACCAAAGAGCACGATGGGTATCCGCTGCAGTCGGATCCATCAGTCGGAGGTACTAAGCATTACCAAGCATATAAAATAACAGAATAAAATAGTACTCTACAGAGTACATAACAAGACACCAAAGAATCTGACTCACACACTTAATGAACACACTAGCATCGAGGTATATGATGGAAATCCGCCGCGGTCGGACCATCAATCCAAGAATACTAGGCGTCATCAAGTATAAAAGATAACATGACTCAGGGAATGAAATGACCTAATGCTCTGATACCAACTGTCAGGACCCGCCCCGGATTTCACCCTGAAATCCGGATAAGATCATGCGGGGACCACCTTAAGACTAACTCTATCGATAAATCGATAAAGTCAATCTTAGGGTGGACAACCCTAAGACCTGCAACAACCAAAAACACTTCTATATCTCGTTCCATCCTCAACACCTGGAGCCACCTGCTCCCCAAATCCAGTCCCAAACTCCAATTTCTCCAAAAATCAACCAATTCAACGCCAAATTACACTCAATCAACTCCAATCAACATCCTAAACACGAATCTAGCCTCCAATTACATCAAAAACATCAATTACACAACTTCCACCGAAAATCACACAAAACCTTAAAAATTTCAAATCCTAATTTCTCCTTACCTGGATCGATTCGGTTCAATTCCTTTGGTGGGATGCTTGTGCGAATCAAGGTCTCCATTTCCCCCTAGAATCGGGCCAAGAAGTGGCCGGAGGAGAGAGCTCCGGTTCGACTGTGTCGAACCAGCTCGGACTGCGCACGGCCAAACGGCGGCGTTTCACACCGTACCGCTGCCACCGAACGGAAGAGAAGAAGAAGCCGGTTCAGACGCGACCGGCGGCGGCCGGACGGCGGAGAATCGGGCGGAGGTCGGGCGGAGTCGAGGGAGAGGAGTGAGAAAGGAGAGAGAAGAAAAAGAAAGAAAAGAAAAGAAAAGGAAAAAGAGAAAAATGGGGGATTTTCCCTTTCGGGAAATTTTCCACCCGCTATTTATACTCGTCCAAAATCGGACAAATTTCTGATTTATACATCGTAACTTTTTCGTACGAACTCCAAATTAAACGTGCTACGTGTCCACGAACTCGTTTCAACGTCTTCTACCTCGTCATGAAATAAAATACTCGGTCGGGTAAGCTTATGTAAAAGTCAACCTTTAGAACTTTCGAATCATAAAAACAATTCCCGAGGAGAAAAAGTAAAAGTAACACAGTGAAAACGTAACTCTAGGTTTGGGATGTTACAGGGTAGCCCCTCTGTAGCTACTGTCAACAAGTCCCCCAAGTTCCCGGATGTTCCCGGTGGGATGTCGCAACGGTTGCTAGATATGTACCTCAAAAGAAGAAAAAATGAACAATTAATCAGAAATATAGCCACTTACAACAAGCATGGAGTTGTTATACTATGCTTGTGAACATGTTGACTGCCCGGTGATACGAATGCCATGCATACAGATGTTAATTGAACACATATATCATCATGTATCGAATGAAGGCATGTATTGCTTGAAGATGTCATGCATAGTCTTTCGTTGGTGTTGGCTTACCCGTTGGAATGCCTCAGCCGTTGTTACTGGCTCTACCGTTGGAATGTCTCAGCCATTGTTACTGGCTCTACTGTTGGAATGCCTCAGCCGATGTTACGAATGCCATGTAAGAATTTGAGTACTTAGCTTTGCTGGAAGTGAACAGGTTGATTTGCTGCACGGGTGCCCAAAGGAAACTGATGGGTGTCCAGAGAAAAATGATTCCAGTCAGACCAGCGTTGAACCTGGCCCAAACCCGCTGGGCTGATGACCGGGCGGGTTGACCCGCTGACCCCCATTTTTTTTTAATTTTTTTTTCACTTTGCCTTTTTCTTTGTCCCTCTGCTCTCTTCTTCTTTTCCAGCTCTTTCTTCCTGTTTTTTTTTCTTCCTCTTCTCTGCTCTTCTGACTCTTCTCTCCCTCTCTCCTTCTCTGCTGCGGGTGCAGCTGCCGCAGTCCCTCCCTTCCTTTACATTCTCTTGGCATGCCAGAGGGAGACGCCCGCACCGGAGGGAAAAGTCGAGCTGCGGCGGAGAGATGACTGCACTGGCCTAGGGGGGGAGACGAGCCATCGGACGGACCTGGAGGGAGAACGACCGCACCGGAGAGGAGAGACGACTGCATGGAGATGAAGACCAAGCCCGGAGAGGAGGAGAGGACTCGCACCGGAAGGGAGGAAGCCGCACCGGAGGAGAGAAGAACTCGCACCGGACAGGCGACCCAGCGGCTGGAGAGGAAGACGCCAGCGACAAGGACCCAAACCGGAGGAGGAGATGACACATTGGTACCCGGAGATGACGGGAGACGACCGGAGAGTGCGAAAACGCGGGGGGGGGGGGGGGGGGGGGCCGACACTAGGGACCCGGACGGGCTCTCCGGTGCTCCAGCCGCCACGGCAGGTGGCCTCGAACCCGTTCCGAAGCGTGGAAGCCAACGAGCCTGTTTTCCGGTGCCAGCCTCCGAAGTCCACTACTACTGTCGTCCCGGCCGGAGCGAACTCTGGGCTCCCTAACCCGGAGGGGAACCTCGGGCTCTCATGCACCAGGCAGTGGTTCGACTTAGCCGGTGGCTTACCAACGGCCCCTCTGAGGCGGCGGGGATCCTCGGACGGCACGTGGCCCGCTGACATGCTTGACCGAAGCTGCCGATTCCTGCTGACCTACTGACTGGTTGACTGGGGCGCGCACACGCTGACCGGGCTGCATGCTGGGCCGCTGACCAAGTGTCCCTTGCTGACCGATGCTGGGCTGGCCTGCTAACCCGGATGAAAAGAAAAACTGCTGGCCAGTTTAATTGTTAACACAGCCAGTAGAGCACAAAGAACTTTTTGTATAGATTCCCACAGACGGCGCCAATTGTTTCTGTTCAAACTCGTAGGCCTGACAGAAGCACAATAATAAAGATTAATAACACAAGCACGTATAGTGGTTCTTCGTGCCGCCGGAGGGCACGACTACGTCCACTTAGAATATACTAGTATCGGCCAATAAGCCTGGTGATGTTACAAGGGTGGAATGTCTTGGAACCAACTTGTCTACTATCTAAGGGGGAGCCTTCTATTTATAAGCAAGGAAGGCTCCCTCCCTTTTACATTTCTCTAATGTGGGATGTTTGACCACCTTGCCTGCTTATGAAGGCTACTTCAGGGGCCCGGAGGCACGCCTTCCGGATGTTGCACCGGTGATCTTCCACCATGGGGATGTAGCCGGGGTGCTGGTCTACCCGATGGATGCCGGAAATAGGACCTTTGGCGCCGGTTGCACGGTTTACGAGGTCGTCGGATATGCTTGGCGGTGCACCATATATATCACTAACACAGTGGTTCAGATTTTTGAGGGTGGGGTGGAAGATTTTAGGTTGAAGCTGCGGATGTATGCCGTGGAGGTTGGATTTGATCTTCAGTTTTTGCGGAATAATAAAGAAACTGTTGTAGCTTGTTGTTCCAAGAAAGTTTCTGACGGCTGTGACTGGTTTGTGAAGGCCTCCTTGTGCAGGTACATGAAGTTCAATTATTAAAGTTATAGTTACAATCATAGTTACATGAAGTTTAGTTTTAGTTTTGCACTGTTACTTTTGTAGCTACAATAATTGTTAAACTTATAGTGACAATATCAGTTGCATGAAGTTTAGCATTAGTTTTGATATGTTTACTTTGTATGGTTGCATGAGTTGTTACACTTCTCGTTACATTCTGAACTGCATGATTTTCAGCTTTAGGTCTTATGTGTTGCTTTTGTAGTTATACATATAGTCACATTTCTGGTGACATCAATTTATTGGATTTAGTTTTATTGTTACATACATAGTTACAGTGGTAGCTTCATGAACACTTTGTTTATGTTTGTGCAGGTTTAACGGTTTTTTTTTTCTTCAGATTATGAAATTGGTCAATGAGCATAGTTGTTGTGGTGTTATTCGCCTTCAGAGTAGTAGGATGATGGATTCCAAGATTATAAAGTATGTGATGCTTGACACGCTTCGAGAGAATCCAAACAAGACCGCTACAGATGTATGTTGAGAGTTAAAACTGATTTTAGGTTAGATGTTCCTTATCGTACAACATGGTACGGTAAAGAGCGTGCAAGGGAAGCTATAATTGGTGATGAAGGAGAGCCTTATTTTGAGTTGGTGTGGTTTTGTGAGCGGACGGTGGAATCTAACCCTGGTTCTAGAATCATACTGAATATTTGCTCTGAATCAAAAAGGTTTCAACAGATGTTTGTTTGTTATTCTTCTTGGATGAAAGATTTTCAATCGTGCTGACCCCTTTTGTTCATTGACGCTACATTCATCACCAATAAATATCAAGGCCAGCTTATTGCTGCAACGGCAAAGGATGGTAATCAAGGTACTTGTGTTACTTTTTCACTTTCCTATTTTTTTTTTCTTTTTCAGTTTCTTGTGTGATTTTGTTCACTTTCAGCTACAATATTTATTTCCAGTTAAAACTTTAGTTACTTTAATAGTTACAAATTTCTTCTGACAGTTACCCTGACAACTGTATTATTTATTTCCAGTTACTTTTATAGTTACAAATTATTTTAACAGTTACCCTAACAGCTACATTATTTATTCATGTTTGGTTGTAGTTACACCAGTAGTTACAGAAGCAGTTACATGCACAATTACTTTTGATAGCTACATTACTAGTTACATGAAACATCTCTTTTTGTCTCTTTAATCAGTTATATGATGAAACGACAATGCACATAATCAGTTGCATGACCAGTTACTTGTGTAGTTATGGAGTTAGTTTGGGTTACAAAAAATCAGTTACATGGTCAGTTACATGACCAGTTATTTGTGTAGTTACAGAGTTAGTTACATGACCAACTATATTACTAGTTACATGACCAGTTAGTAACTTGTGTGACTTTATTTACTTTCTGCTACACCAATAGTTACCGTAAACTTTTGTGTGAGAACCTGTGTAACCTTATTTGTAACTATTGGTGTAACAAGTGTTGTATCTAACGAAACTGACATCATTATTTTTCTTTCCAGGTATGTATCTTGTAGCTTATGCTATTGTGGATTCTGAATCGGAGAGCAATTTGACATTTTTCCTCCAATGTTTATCTGAAGAACTAGTTAGGTATTCTACAAGGCGGGTCACTTTTGTTTCTGATCATAATAGTGGCCTTCTTAGTGCATATCCAAAAGTGTTTCGTAATAATCCTTTAAGATTTTGTTTTAGGCATCTTCTTAAGAATCTGACTCTACTGTATCCTAAGAATTGCTACCTAAAGCAGAGGATCCCGCAGTTGTTTATGTCTTGTGCTTATTCTCGCACACCGGATATGTATGAGAGCAATATGGAATTGTTAAGGGCAGAAGGTGGCAAACTAGCTGAAGATTTTTTGAAGGATCTTCCGAAAGATAGCTGGTGTGTGGCTTTTTTCAATGGGGACATGTTTGGTGAAATGACAACCAATCTCACGGAGTGTTTTAACAACTGGGTGTTGCCCTTGAAATGTCTTCCTATTGTTGAGATGAATGAAGGTATTCGTGTGAAGAACATGGAGATGATTTCTGCTCGGAAAGAAGAAGCAAATGAATGGTTTTCTTTTTTTTGTCCGAAGATGGAAAAGAAGCTGAAGGAAAACTTAGCCGAAGGAAGACATCAGAAAGTTAGCAGATCTGATACTAATCTCTATGAAGTTCATTGTCAGAAATATAGAATTCTAGTGAATTTGGCAACCTCATATTGTTCGTGTGGTGAATGGAGCTCTCATGGCTTTCCTTGTTCAAATGGTCTTGTTGTTATGCAAAATGCTGGTGTCTCGCTGTATTCATATGTCACTCCGTTTTACTAGGTGTTTTTTTCATCCTTGTTCATCTTGTCAGTATTATTATTATTATTATTATTTTGTATTTACACCAGTAGTTACACCAGCAGTTACATATACAATCACATGCAAAATTACTTTATAGGTACATTACTAGTTACATGAAATTAGGTGTTTATAGTCAGCAATAAGTACATCACTAGTTACACAGTTACTGTTTGTAGGTATATTACTAGTTACATTATTATTCATGTTTACTTGTAGTTACACCAATAGTTACAAAAGCAGTAACATTTTTTAGGTACATTACTAGTTACATGAAATTAGGTGTTTATATTCAGCAACATGTACATCACTAGTTACACAGTTACTTTTCGTAGGTATATTACTAGTTACATTATTATTCATGTTTGCTTGTAGTTACACCAGTAGTTACAAAATCAGTTACATTTTTAGGTACATTACTAGTTACAATATGATTCATATTTGCTTGTAGTTAAGTTGTAGCTAATTATTCTCTTCTTTTTCACTTTAAGGTGGAGAAATACCGTCAAACATATTCTTACACAATCAATCCTGTTTCTTCTATTGCCAAGCCGTTAGAGCTTCAGAAGTCTAGTATTTTAGTACAACCACCATTGACAAGGAGAGCACCCGGAAGACCAAAAAACAAAGATTCAGAAGTAAGGATGAAGTACTGAGAAAACAGATAAAGTGCAGCAGGTGTGGAAAATATGGCAGGCATAACAGAACGAGTTGTAAAAATCCGATATAGCAATAATGATTGTTTTACATCATTTCATCCATATTATTTCAATGGTCACTTTGGTAGTTACAAATTTCTTCTGATAGTTACCCCAACAGTTACATTTTCTAGTTACACTGATAGTTACATTATAGCTATTTGGAATATGACTTGGATTATATTCGAATATAAGAAAGTGAAAGATTATTTGACTTGGTCTTTCATTAGTTATTTTATCTCAATAGTTACATCAGCAGATTTTTAAGTGATCCAAGTCAACTTGAGCAAGTACATAGATTTATTTTGAAGTCACATAACAACAACATTTCTTTGTAATATAACCCTTGATTGAGTTTTATGGTTGTGATATGGTGATTGTTTCATGAGTTATTTTGATAGTTACAAATCTCTTCTAGCAGTTACCCTGACAGCTCCACCATTCATTTCCAATTACATTTGCAGTTACATTTTCATAAGAAATTTTCTTTTATATATGCATTGTGCAACGGAACGTTGCCGTTGCGGTGCAGCGGCACGCTGCAAAGTTTAAAGGGAATATATGAAAAATATTCATGTTTGGTTGAAGTTACACCAGTAGTTACAGAAACAGTTACATGCACAGTTACTTCTCATAGGTACATTACTAGTTACATGAAACATCTCTTTTTGTCACTTTAATCAGTTATATGATGAAACGACAATGCACATAATCAGTTGCATAACTATTTACTGGTGTAGTTAAAGAGTCGGTTTTATGGTCAGTTCAGTTACATTTATAGTTACTTGGTACCCAAGATAGTTACATGCACAGTTACGACACTAGTTACATTGCTAGTTATATTTATAGTTACACCAGTAGTTACAGAAGCAGTTACATTTTTTAGGTACATTACTAGTTACATGAAATTAGGTGTTTATAGTCAGCAACATGTACATCACTAATTACACAGTTACTGTTCGTAGGTATATTACTAGTTACATTATTATTCATGTTTGCTTGTAGTTACACCAGTAGTTACAAAAGCAGTTACATTTTTAGGTACATTACTAGTTACATTATGATTCTTGTTTGCTTGTAGTTAAGTTGTAGCTAATTATTCTCTTCTTTTTTACTTTAAGGTAGAGAAATACCGTCAAACTTATTCTTACACAATCATTTATATGCATTGTGACTTAGCTAGTTAAGTTACATTTATAGAAATTTTCTTCTATATATGCATTGTGCAGTGGAACGCTGCCGTTTTGGTGCAGCGGCACGCTGCAAAGTTTAAAGGGAATATATGAAATATGTTCATGTTTGGTTGTAGTTACACCAGTAGTTACTTAATACCCAAGATAGTTATATGCACGGTTACGACACTAGTTACAATGCTAGTTACATTGCTAGTTACATTTATAGTTACTTGATACCCATGATAGTTACACGCACAGTTATGACACTAGTTACACTGATAGTTACATTTATAGTTATTTGGTACCCAAGATAGTTACATGCACAGTTACGACACTAGTTACTTACTAATTTTACATTTACTGTTCTCTTGGAGAAGCATTCTATTTACACTTCAATAAATCAAATGTTACTCAAGGTACCGAAAATAACACACATCATTTATAGAATAATCATTAGATCAAATTATACATCAGTAAGAAGAGGTGCTTCAGTGTCGTCTTTTAGAGCACGAGTTAGTGTTAAGCTTGCAGGCATAACAAAGGGATATCACCTGAGCAAATATTAACATGTTTGTTAGTCAGCAATGAAAGGCAGACATTTGATCTTTTGCCTCTTGTTAATACCATTTATAGTTACTTGATACCAATGATAGTTGCATGCATAGTTACAACTCTAGTTACATGACCAGTTACTTGAATTGTTACAATTTTAAATAACTGTGAATATAACATAGTTCCCTAAAAGCATATGAAAATCAATAAACAATCTACTTAAACGACACTCTTCTTCTTCTATATTGTATCGATATCCAACTTTTCTGATGATTCAGTAACTTCTTGATCACTTCGGATCGAAACTTCGTAATATCTGGCTTATCTTCAAAATCTCTCTCATCGGCAAGCCTGTTCATGTAGTACATTACAAATGAGCCGCAATCTAATTTGTTTGCCAAAGAAAAAATCTAGTCAGTTACATATGTAGCTACAAATAAAGCCCGTTACTGTAAAAGTAAAATTGTGCTAACCCGACCTGACCTGGCTAGGGAAGCTAGCAGGTAGGCGACCTGACCTGGCTAGGAAAGGGAAGCTAGCAGGTAGGTAGGTCACACATCCCACATCGCCCGGGGAAGAGTGGACGCTGTGCTTATATGTGCAGAGTTAGCTCAATACTAAAGGACGCGTTTTGGGGGCGCAATGGCTTCAGAAGGGGTTGAGAACTCCGAAGTTAAACTTGCTAAGCTCAGAGCAATCCCAGGATGGGTGACCTACTGCGAAGTTGCTCATGCGCAAGCCTCTAGAAGTAAATCTGTGCGGGAGTGCGGACCCAAAGCGGACAATATCCTAAGTATATGAGCTGGGCTGTTACAAAAATTTCCTGCTACATACATAGTTACACAGTTACCCTGTGAGTTATATTTATTTATTTCTAGTTACATCTTCAGTTACATTTTTTCTGTATGACTTCTGCACATAGAGCTTAACTTATAAGTTGAAAGACTTTTACTTACGAGGAGGGTTGTTGTTGAGGTGGGCTTTCTCCTTTTATTGTTTTAAACTTATGGATACAGATCTCGCTCTCTTCAAAATTTGTTTGGATGTATCTGATCGTCTTCACATCTTTTGCGGTGAGCTTCTTTTTCTTCAATATCAATTCTTCTTGGGTGCTTGAATCGTGATACTTCATCCTAAAACCCTCGTTAAGCATTTTCCTTGCTTGATCTTTTACTGCCTTAATCCAAATTTCAATCATTTTTGCCTGTAATTTAAGTGTCATAAAACAGCCATGAGAAAACTAAAGAAAATACTTTCTCGTTGCATGCAGTACATATTAGACTTGGGCAAAATCTTCTTGCCGTTTTTTTTGCATCTTTCTAAGCGTTGTCACGATTTGGTCTACTTGGCTGCAATGAGTCGAGGTGGAAAAATTGGGGCGGATCCGTTTGAAACATTAATAACGTGTGGTGAAATTGATTCTGATGTGTCATCGGGAAAAACAACATTGTTGATTCTCCTAAATGTTCAAACAACTTCTCGCACATGTAATAGTGAAGGTTCCTCGTATGTAGATTCTCCACCGAATGCTAATTCAAGCAAAACAGTTACACAAAAGTATAGTCAGCAACATGTACATTACTAGTTACAAAACACTTACTTTTTATAGGTATTGATAGGAGCACAATGTGCGACGATATTATATGTTTATGCCCTCGTTTATACTTTGTTTAACCCTTATTTGTCTAAGATAGAGTCATAATGTAGTTTAGTGTTAATTTGGTAGAGTTTGGTGAAAAATGGTTAAGAATCCGAAAAATGACTAAGTATGAGAAATCTGGAAAATAGTGCAAAATATGTCTTTTTCGTGATTTTGAGATGAGTGAAAGAGCGATCTATTATTGTCCGAATTCTATGAAATTTGGTGTGCTTAATATTCATATGCTGAGGAATGTTTTGTTAAAATTTCAGATCAATCGGAGTTCGGGAAGCCACCCAAAAGTTGGCTGCAAAACGGCAGTCCGAGCATTCCAATCCAGGGGCTTCCAGGATTTTCCTGGGACTTTGATCCAACTTCGAAAAATCATTCCCGACGACTCATAAGGAATTTGATCGAGATATTTTATGGGGAGATGGCCATATGTGTCTAGTTTATCTGAGACTTGGAATCGCATCAATCGGAGCTCCGAGGGTGGAGATATGCCGGAATTACTGCAACAATGTCTTTTCTGCCGATTCCAGGAACCTATTACTTCCGTTTCACAATTGCTGCTTTCCGATGGACCATATGTTGTACAAGAGCATTTGTGAAGACATTCCAAGTTTATGGAAGGAAGGAGGATGGCACTTAGCCATGGCATTGAAGAAGAAATTGAATAAAGAAGTTCTCCTAGTCAAACTAGGAGAAGCTGCCGAATAAGGCAGATTGTGTGCCTTTGTGTTGTTGCCGGCAATTGGGCATTTTCGGTGGAACAAAACTCATGAAATGAAGTCCAATGATTATTGAAGAAGTCCATGAAGATGTGAAGCCCAAGCCTTGAAGAAAAATTCAGAAAAAGAAAACCTAATTGATCTATGAAAGGAAGGTTGCAAATCCTTATCCCACTTGGTTTTCTCTATTCATTTTGCTATAGGGTTGCCGGCACCTCCTCTCCCCTATATAAACCCTCACTTTTTCATTCTGAAATCATCTCATCTCAAGCATAAAATACTAGTCTAAAGCTCTACCAAGTCTCTCAAGCACCAACACCTAAATACTTAGCCAAAACCCATCACCACCACCACCAATACTACCGAATCCTTCCACCTTGGTTTCTGCCGATTCCTGTTCTTGCCGAGCACCAAGGAGCAGCAGCCGAGCTTCATCTTGTCACCTTTGAGGAGTCTTCAAGGTTCTTAAAGTGTGATCCATTCACCTATGACTTTTGTATTTATTTATGTTTGGTTGTTTTGTACGAATTTATTTCGATTCTTGGTTTTTCTTGAAACTATGTATGAACCGATTCTTGTATGTTATATATGGTTTTTCTGAATTTTAACTTATGGATTTTGTATGTATGGATAATTAGGACAGTGGTATTAGAAGCATGTTTAGGATTTAATTTGGTTAGTAATCTAAGAAGTGTGCCTTATAAACCGAAGCATTAGTATTGGCTGGAAGCATGTAAATCTAGATGTTAGGTTTCATTTAACCGAGTAATACGAATAAGTCATACGCTGGAGTAGTTTGTTTTGTGTTGCTCACCTAGGGTAAAAACCTTAGATTACTTGCATGTTAAATAAGATGATTGACAACCTTGCTTGTTTACATGTCTTCGATTTAGACTCATATGCTTAAATGTTAAAACGTGTAAAACCGGATTAGCATCACCTTAGAAGTCATACGCTGGAGTAGTTTCTAAGAATTTAAGAAGTCTAACAATTGGAAAACTACTGGAAGCTCTAGTTGTGTCGAAACTAATTTAGGTCTTGAACATGCTAAATATTTGATCCTTACCTTCTTGCATGCGAATCTATGTGTTAAAGAGTCTTTTGTGTGAACTGTTTTGTGTGAGAGATGATGATCACTTGTATATAGTAGCTTAGGTTTATTTTCTGTTTTATTTTCGTGTCAAATAAGTTTAGGGCAGCAAGTTGCCGATCCATATAAATCCCCCATATGTGACGTTTATATATATATGTTTGTATATTTTTGTCCAACAATTTCATATCTCAGGTACCCTTAATCCCCGGCTTAGAACGATCCCTACTTGCTTATACTACTAACGATCTTTTGTAGGGTTTATTATTGCATGCGAGCTTAGGCTCACGTCAGGTACATTACTAGTTACATTATTATTATTTTTTGCTTGTAGTTATACAAGTAGTTACAAAAGCAGTTACATTTTTTAGGTACATTACTAGTTACATGAAGTTAGGTGTTTATAGTCAGTAACAGGTACATTACTAATTACACAGTTTCTTTTATATTGGTACATTACTAGTTACATTATTATTCTTTTTTGCTTGTAGTTACGATTTTCAGGTACATTACTAATTACACCAGTAGTTACAAAAACAGTTACATTTTTTAGGTATATTACTAGTTACACGAAATTAGGTGTTTCCAGGGCCTTACCCATGACAAGCTTGGCATACACCTTGGTGTAGGGTGACCTGAAGAATTATATACATAATATTCGTCGTTTAAAACACCTCCATAGCTGTCTATCACGTTCATTCCAATTGCTCCATTCTCTATCAACAACTCTTTCAGATCATGTTTTCAAACTTCCAACCCAGGCATCGTCCCTTTCCAAACGAATTCCCTACAGAGACGAATTATAGTAAATATTAGAAAGGACAGTTTCATTGCGAGTAAAAAAAAAAAAAGTTTAAACCGAGACTTCAAGTTTGTACCCATCTGGTATAGTGTTCCATAATCTTGTCCATTTCTTCTTTGTGCTGTCATCCATGAGATTAAAAACTCTATAACTCGTCCAGTCCTCAATTTCTATGTGTGTAGGCTTAGGGATTTCAACTTCACTGTCGCTGATAACTTCTATTATATCTCCTTTTTTATTGAATTCATACTTCTTTTCATTAATAGCCTTGCCTCCTTTTCCCTTCACTTTTCCCTCTTGTTTCTCTATTTGTTGTTTCATCTTCTTTTGGAGTTGTTCTCTACCTTTTGCTCTCTTCTCTCTGTCTTTCTTCACCTCTCCCCACCAATATATTGTTTTTGTATCTCTTGTCTTCACCCTTTTTCTGCTCTTAATCCGTGCTGTATATGAGTATGAGTACAACCCCATCGACTCTGCAGTCCTGCCAGATACTTCATCTCTTATCTTCAAACGGATCTCTTCTTTCTTCTTCGTTACCACATCCTCAGGATACATATTGTAACGACCCGAACCTTAAAATACCCCCTAAAAGTTTTAAATTAATTTTGACATTTCAGAAATTTATTTTATGAATCGGAAGTTTCAAATGTTGACTTTTTATAAGTTGACCCGATCGAGTATTTTATTTCTCGACGAAATAGAGGACGGTAAAACGAGGTTGAGGACACGTAACAAGTTTAATTTAGAATTCGTATGAAAAAGTTATGACATAAAAATCGGAGGGGAGGAAATTTCTAGAAACGAGCGGAAAATTCTAGAACATGAATATTCTTAGAATTGGGGGAATATTCTTTTCTTTTATTTTTATTTTTTTTCTTTCTTTTCTTTGGGGAGCTCTCTCTCTCTCCTCCCTCTCTCTCTCCCCGATCGGCCGACCCGAGCTCTCCCCTCCTCCATCTACCTCAGCCGTCCGGCCGAGCTGGACCGCCGCACCGGTCACGTTCAGACCGGCTCGGCCTCCCCTTTCTTTCTGTGGCGGCGGCGTGGTCCCAATCGCCGCCGTTCAGCGGGATTTTTCGGGAGAGGGGTCGACTGTGTCAACCCGAAACGTCCACCTCCGGCCACCGATCGGCCAAATTCAAGGGGGGGGGGGGGGGAGACTTCGTCCTGCTCGACAACTCCATGGAAGGAGTTAGCTCGAATCCACCTCGGTAAGTAGAAATTCAAATTCGAATTTCTAGGGTTTTCGGGTTGAATTTGGGGAGTGTGATTTTTGGTGCTTTTGATGTAATTAAAGATTAGAATTGGATTTAGAATGATATTTAGAGTTGAATTTGTATAACTTGAGGTTTGGATTGTTGGAATTTGGTGATTTGTAGGTTTGGGGGAATTGGGCCGCCGTATCGGCCGCCGTTCGCGGCGGCTGTGTGAGTTTTAGGCGGTGGAGATGCTAGGGATGAGTCCCTGAGGTGGTGGCGGTGCTGTGGGAAAAATTTGGTACGGTTTGGAGGTATTTTGGCCTCCTGTGGCGGAGCTGCCGGCGGCAGTGGTGGCGGAGATGCTGTTGCCGGCGGCGAGAGGTGGAAGAAGGGTAAAAAGGTGAAAAGTAAAATAGTAAAAGTTGAATGGTAAACAGTAAAACAATAATTCAGTAAATAGTAAAAAGTAAAAAGGGTAAATAGTAACGGTAAAAGGTTAAACAGTGAAGTGAATAGTAAATCTGACTTTGACAGTTGACTTTTAAATGTTACTGTTGACTTTCTGAAAAAGGTAAAACTTGTTTAAAAATGGGGTTTTACGCCAAAATTTGCGACCAAAGAATTGATCGGACCTTGTTCCCAGTGGGTGGGTGTTGGCGGTTTGGGAACAAAGGGATTTTTAGTGGGCTTTTAGGTTATTAATTAGACCTGTTTCAGATTTTCCAAGGGAATTTCTGGGACGGGTTGTTACAGTGGTATTAGAGCGGGGATAAGATTCTAGGGTATAAATTTTGGGGGAAAAGTTGGAATCGTTAGTTGGATGAGTTTCAATATTTTGAGCAGTTTGTTGTTTAGCTACCATCACCTTTGTGTTCAAATTTTTATATATTTCTTAATATACATATATATTTATATATAATTAGAGCCATTCTAATGAAATGAGACGTGTTTGGTTGAGTTGGATATACGTTAGTACTACTTCTAGTCTTCAGTACTAATATATAAAGGTATATTTTTGGCTTGATACAATATAACCTTTCAGATTTGGCATATTAATTACTGCATCACTATTTTGGTACTTGATAATGTAGGCCTCAATGTATCATTTTCATCCATATATGAGGTCGAATTTTCTTTATTCATTCGAACTGTAATTTGAACTTAATTTATTGTTTATATTTTGCAAAAAAAAAAAAACTATTTTTAGAAATATAAGTTTTGAAAGAGAGTTCGTGACTATTAGTAAATGAATACATGGATATATTCGTCATCGCAATAAGGTATTTATCATTAAATTCTTTTCTTTTATATATTTACACGGTTAATTTTTTGTTGGTGATTAATCACCTTTCTTGTTTAGTGATACAGTATACATTTTATAGGAATGAAAGTTCAGTGATGCTTACAATTGTTTAATGCCAGTTATTTTTGTAAAAGTTAGTCTTAGTTCGTCTTACTTTTCATTCACGTGATTAGTGTTTTGTATATATATGACCATTTATTGGTATTACAAAATTTTGTAATTTTGGGTAACATCATCGGTGGACGAATGCAAGTAGTAGACCAGGAGGTTCTTCAAAAGTGAAATGAGACGGGAAATAATATTGTGGTTGCTGGGAGTCATAGAGGGATAGTCGTGGATCGTCGAGGTAAGCTTTTATGACTATCATTCACGTTTTGCCCTATTTATTAATTTCTTTTTACTTGGTATTTAACCTAACCTGGTCTTGAGAATTAAATAAACTCTTATATTATTATGAGATATTCTATGCAGAAGATTTAAAATGAGGTTATTTATTTCTTAAGCGCGAGAAATTATCATAAAACTATACGAGTTATCGGGCCCAATAATTCATATAGTTTTATGATAATTGTATATTTGGATATATTGGGGGAAACGTGAGTATGGATATTTATTCACCACATCAGGATCGTCTGATGCTAGCTAGCAGTAGCGTGGGACGCTACTAGCAGCCCTGGGAGGTTCCGACCCTAGTCTTGGAGGCTCACTGTTACATCTGGGTCGTCTTGAGCTAGCTAGCAGTAGCGTGGGACGCTACACGTAGCTCTGGGAGGTTCCGATCCTTAGTAAGCCTGAGATTGTGTTATGAGAGGCCGGGTCGTCTTGAGCTAGCTAGCCGTAGCGTGGGACGCTACTAGTAGCGTGGGAGGCTCACTGTTACATCTGGGTCGTCTTGTGCTAGCTAGCGGTAGCCTGAGACATTGTTTCAGTAGCCCTGGGAGGTTCCGACCTTTAGCATGAGAGAGGCTTAGGTCGTCTTATTGTCCACGCTGGTTTAGTAGCCTTGGGAGGTTCCGACCCGAGCCTGAGGCTTACTGTTATATGGTGGTGCTGACTTTCCCCTGATGTATCTGATATGATGATATGGCTGGTGAGAATGTTTTTTGATATTTATTATTTAGTGTTCGGAAATATCTTTCTTTATGAGATTTTATTTATATGATAAATTTCCGGACCAGCGAGGCTGGAGTTTTATTATGAATATTAATTGGAAATAGGCCGATGGGATTGGCCAGTTATTTATCATTTGGTTTCCAGAAATGTATTTAAAAATATTATCTGATTATTCGATATACCGCAAGGTTGATTCATGGTATCATTTTCTGAAACGTGGGATATTAGATTAAATGCATGCGTCGTGATTAATCTTTTTTATTGGGAAAAAAATATAATATTGTTGTTTCTTTCCAGTCCATAGTATTAAGTGCTCTGATTTCCTGTGGGCTGATGGTGGTTTAGTTAGTATCGGTTTTATGTATATTTATGAAGGTGGTTGTGTTTTGGAAGCAGATGGCTCCACGTGTGGACGGATTTTCTTATGAGGAGAGTTATATGAAATTTTTTGCAGGTAGGGCTGTTCACTTTAAGGGAGGTTATGCCGAAATTTTCGGGTATAATTTTTCCTTAAGGTGGAGCCCGCAGGGTTGATAGGAATCTGTGTTCAAGTTGGTGACTATGAATCTTATTAAAGAATTGGTTATGAATTTTTGGATAATTTGAATGTGCCAAGGTTAAAAATTTTTGTTGGAACTTAACTTGATCTTCCTAGTATACGGAAAGTGAATTGATTAAGTGGTTTGAGATAAGATTCACTAAGCTATATGTTATATTTCAAGTATTTAAAGGTAGAGCGTCGGCTAAGTGAGGCCATATACGATTGGAAACTTGGTTTGTTCCTCATTTTCTCATCGCTAGAAATTGATTTGGGTGTCTATGATAATTCTCAAATGAAATTACTACGTGGTGAATTGGTTAATTGAAGTTAAAGTTAGAGAACAAATTGAACGTTTTATTAAATGTTGGTTGGTTGCGCTTGTATGGTTTGAATATTATCGATTCTTTTAGTTCTAAATTCTTGCAAGTTTTATTCTATGAAATTTATAATTATAGAATAGAGGGACGTTTGGACCCCAGTCTTTACTTTTTAGCGATTTCGCAAATTTCGCGGACGAAATTTTTATAATTAGGAGGGTAGATTGTAACGACCCGAACTTTAAAATACCTCCTAAAAGTTTTAAATTAATTTTAACGTTTCGGAAATTTATTTTATGAATTGGAAGTTTCAAAGGTTGACTTTTTATAAGTTGACCCGATCGAGTATTTTATTTCTCGACGAAATAGAGGACGGTAAAACGAGGTTGAGGACACGTAACAAGTTTAATTTAGAATTCGTATGAAAAAGTTATGACGTAAAAATCGAAGGGGAGGAAATTTCTATAAACGAGCGGAAAATTCTAGAACAGGAATACTCTTAGAATTGGGGGAATATTCTTTTCTTTTCTTTTATTTTTTTTAATTTTTTTTAATTTTTTTTTCTTTCTTTTCTTTGGGGAGCTCTCTCTCTCCTCCCTCTCTCTCTCCCCGATCGGCCGACCCGAGCTCTCCCCTCCTCCATCTACCTTAGCCGTCTGGCCGAGCTGGACCGCCGCACCGGTCACGTTCGGACCGACTTGGCCTCCCCTTTCTTTCTGTGGCGGCGGCGTGGTCCCAATCGCCGCCGTTCAGCGGGATTTTTCGGGAGAGGGGTCGACTGTGTCGACCCAAAACTTCCACATCCGGCCACCGATCGGCCAAATTCAAAGGGGGGGGGGGAGGGAGACTTCGTCCTGCTCGACAACTCCATGGAAGGAGTTAGCTCGAATCCACCTCGGTAAGTAGGGTTTTCGGGTTGAATTTGGGGAGTGTGATTTTTGGTGTTTTTGATGTAATTAAAGATTAGAATTGGATTTAGAACGATATTTAGAGTTGAATTTGTATAGCTTGAGGTTTGGATTGTTGGAATTTGGTGATTTGTAGGTTTGGGGGAATTGGGCCGCCGTATCGGCCGCCGCGAAGAGTTTTAGGTGGCGAAGATGCTAGGGATGAGTCCTTGAGGTGGTGGCGGTGCTGTGGGAAAAATTTGGTACGGTTTGGAGGTATTTTGGCCTCCTGTGGCGGAGCTGCCGGCGGCGGTGGCGGCGGCGATGCTGTTACCGGCAGCGAGAGGTGGAAGAAGGATAAAAAGGTGAAAAGTAAAATAGTAAAAGTTGAATGGTAAACAGTAAAACAGTAATTCCGTAAATAGTAAATAGTAAAAATGATAAATAGTAACGGTAAAAGGTTAAACAGTGAAGTGAATAGTAAGTCTGACTTTGACAGTTGACTTTTAAATTATACTGTTGACTTTCTGAAAAAGGTAAAACTTGTTTAAAAATGGGGTTTTACGCCAAAATTTGCGACCAAAGAATTGATCGGACCTTATTCCCAGTGGGTGGGTGTTGGCGGTTTCGGAACAAAGGGATTTTTAGTGGGCTTTTGGGTTATTAATTAGACCTGTTTCGGATTTTCCGAGGGAATTTCTGGGACGGGTTGTTACACATATAGCTGATAGGAGATGGTGTTGCAACTATTTGGTAATTTTGCGGCTGAGCATCCATGTTGCTGATTTCAAGTGCTGGTGGGGTTTTCGAAGGTGCCCAAGGAGAGATGATGCCTGGCATGAGATCAAATGTTGGCATTTCGGTGACTGGTGTTTTTGGTGACGATCTAGCTTCTTTGGGAATTGAGTGAGGTGGGAATCGTACTTATGATTTCATACTTTTCCCTGTGCAGAGTAGGGAACACTGTCAGTTACAAGAACATTTACATGAAACTGGAGTTACTAAATTAATAGTCCAGTTACACACAGTCACACTAACAGTTAAAGTCAGTTACAACAAAGTCACAAAGATAAAACAAGTTAATTAACTCATAATAGAGTAAAAATATTAAGAACTAGCAATCACCTTTTCCCTGTGCCTCTCGTTCAATACTTTTGACAACCTCAGAAATCACTGTATCTATATTTTCTGTTGTCGTGTAATCTGCAGAGTAAGGAACACCGACAGTTACTAATATAGTTACATATTAAACAGACATAATTTGTCAGTTACACTGTGAGTTACATAAATAGTGATAGACCAACACCTACATTTCCATGTCTTCTTCACACACATGCATATCACATTTTTGTTTTGTTTCATAGATAATTACATAATTTAGCATGGTAGATTTGATGAATTATATATCATTCTCAGTTTCTCGCTGTGCCGCCTTTTCTATATGATCCCGCTCGATTTCTTACATAAACTTCAACACCTCTCTTTCTAGATCTTCATCCATCGAGTAATCTGCAAATTAAGAAATATTGACAGTTACTGATAGAGTTACAACTCTAGTTACACTGACAGTTACAACTCTAGTTGCACTGACAGTTACAACTCTAGTTACACTTGACAGTTACAACTCTAGTTACAAAATTAGAAAGATAATCCCAACAACAACAAAAAGTTGTGAGATTACCCTCCGCCTCTGCCTTTTTCTGTCCATCTTGTTCAACATTTTCCTCAGCTTCTTTTCGAATACAATCACCTGGACAATTGCCAGTTACATATCAAATATACAGTGACATAATATAAATAGTTACATATACGTCAAGATACAGTTACATATAATACTTGATTTAAAGTATATTTCAATACTTAATACTTGATTAAAAAGTTAATAAAATACAAATCCATAAATTTGTCTAAATACAACTCTTAATAATAATAATAAAAAAAAGAACACATAATCTAAACCATCTTTTCAATTTGTTTCCATTTCCTCCTTTGATACGTTTTACATGAGAAATTGCCCTTTTTCTTAGCTTCCTCATCCTTTTGCGCTTCAATCTCTTCACCTTGTTGTGAATTTTCAGAGTTGGACAGTGCATCAATGATTTTGTGTAACTTGTTGATTTCTTCATTCTTCTTTGTAATTTCTCTCTCCAAATCTTCTTTTGCTCTACTGATCTCTTCTTTCTTCTCTTCCACCTTCCTCATCTCTTCCTTCTACTTTATCATTTGTTCTTGAACTTCCATGTTGCACATCGCCAACCTCATCTCTTTCAAATTCATGTTTTCCAAGCACAACTTCTGATTTTCCTCAACCAAGTCTTCAATATTTTTCTTGTTTGCCCTCCACTCTTTCTCCAAGTTTTTGTTGGCCAGAAGTATTTCTTGAATCATCTTATCTTTTTTCCACAGCTCTCCATCCTTGTCAGTCAACTCCTCGCTCAACTTTGATCCGGGATTTGCCTATTCACTTTCATCATTGCTGTCTTATGGATCTGGTATCGCATTGGCAAATACTTTTTGAAATAAATTGCAGCAAGCAGTTAGTATGCAAGAATTGTAGTTACCAGGCTAGTTACAATACTAGTTACATTTATAGTTACTTGATACCAATGATAGTTACATGCACAGTTACTACACTAGTTACACTGCTAGTTACATTTATAGTTACTTGATACCAATGATAGTTACATGCACAGTTACCACTCTAGTTACACTGCTAGTTACAATGCTAGTTACATTTATAGTTGCTGGTTACATCTATAGTTACTTGATACCCAGGATAGTTACATGCACAGTTACCACTCTAGTTACACTGCTAGTTACATTTATAGTTACTTGATACCCAGGTAGTTACATGTACAGTTACCACTCTAGTTACACTGCTATTTACATTTATAGTTACTTGATACCCAGGTAGTTACATGTACAGTTACCACTCTAGTTAAACTGCTAGTTATATTTGTAGTTACTTGATAGAGAGTAAAATAACATATACCGTGTATGCTTTGAGATCATAGTTCACCAATTTTTTCGCCAATGCTTTAAGGTCCCATTTCCTCATCAAGTGTTCTTCATGTTCTCTTCCCTCAATCGGCGTCACAACTTTTGTCTTCTCGCATAGCCAATACTAGAAAGAAAATTTAAAACATTTGTTAGTAGTCAATATGTGGCAGTTACATTCATAGTTACAATTGCATAAGCACACAACCAAAGTCCAAAAAATGCATCCAAATATAGAAGTTATATGCACTGTTACACTGCATAACCGGAGCTTAAAGAATGGATCCAAATAAATCAGCACCATGCATGATTACAATTGTTTGATCCAAACATAAAGAAGTTTATAGAATCGAAAAAAATTACCAGAATCAGGAAGACACATCCTCCAGAGTTGATGTTTTTGGTTGTCACCCGCTTGTTTTTCTGTCGTAAGATGGTCTTTCTTAAAAAAGCTCAAACTTCAACAGCCCGTGCAAAGTTTTCATAATCACCCCAAATAGCTCTCACGAATTTCCATGAAAGAAATCCAGAAACATTAGGGAAAAGAAATTCAATGCATATCTCTAAAACAACAAGTCTGGCCAGATTCTTTTTCTTTCTCTTTCTACCTTCTTCACTTTCTGGCTTATGATCCTGTAGTTTCTGAACAACACTTTGAACCATGTCTCTTTGAACCTTGTCTTCTTCTTTTTTTTCCCTCTCACCAAATAACTGAACCAACACATCTTCAGCCTCTTGGTCTAATTCAACAGTTTCTACCCGATCTCCAGTCCTTGGTAATCCAAGAATTTCAGATGTAATGGTATCGGTAATTCTGTACTTCTTTCCACCAAACACAAACACCTCTTCTTTGGGGTCAAATGCTTCCAAAATCAGCCACACTTGCCTGTCGACTTTCCCAATCACCTTACTGCTTACTTTTTCTTCATAAAAGGCTTCAAACAACTTATAAAAAGGCCTGTTCTTTAATTCTTCAACCACCTCTTCATTTATTCCTTTTTTGAATGCTGAAAAGTTTGGCAGACGACATCTATATTGTATGCTTTATATTTTTCCCACTCTTTCGTCTTCCATTACAACTTCTTGCTCTTCCTCACTCTCGTCATTTCTTCCTTCCTCATATCCTTTCTTCTTCTTCTTCTTCTTCTTCTGTTGATTTTGAGCATCTTCTCCATCATTACTGGATTCTGCAACTTTTCTTGTAGCTCTTGTTTGTTTTTTCTGCACATTTTTGTTAAAGAAAGAAAAATATTAGAATTGCATAGTAGCCCAAGTAACTGTCTATGTAATTGTACTATCAGAGTTACATTGACGGTTACATGTCATCTACATTTCTAGTTACATTACCAGCTACATTACTTGCTGCTCCGTAAATGCAACTTTCTGCTTCTTTGTTTCCATTATTCTCGGTGATTTTCTTGTTCTCAAATCATTCTTTATTTTGGTTCTGTTTTCATAGTCCATGTCATCATCGGATTCAATGTTTTTACCTTTTGGTTCTGCCATTGTTTTCCTGAATAGTACAATAGCAAATAATAGTTACAAGATAGGTACACTAACAATTATATGTCCAGCAAAAGAGAATAATAAAAAAGCACAACAGTTGCTAATCACAAACAAACTTAACAATAAGATCAAATAGAGATTACAACTACGTACACCAGTAGTTACAAAAACAGTTACTTGACATGTAGTTACACCAGTAGTTACAAAAACAGTTACTTGACATGTAGTTACACCAGTAGTTATAAAAACAGTTACTTAACATGTAGTTACACCAGTAGTTACACAAAAGTAACATTAATAACTCGACTATATAAAGACAGTGTATATAATAGCTTAATTAGGAAGTAAAGACATCTCACTTAGGCATTTTGTCGAACACCATATGATCGTAATGCTTTAACTCCAACAAAGAAGAAAACTAAACATGCACATTAAATCTACCATATTTACATAGTTGCCTCTAAACCCACCCAACACAACTATCAACTATGTCCTTGAAGACGGAGGCGTTGGACCTTGAAGACGACGACTGCGCTGGATCTTGAAGACGACGACGCTGGGCTTTGCTTGGATGAAGCCGCGGAGGACGACGAGTTTGGCAGAGTCGGAGTCGTCGAAGATTAGGGATCAAAAGATTGGAGACCTTGACAGAGGTGTTTGGCGGATCTAGTGGAGTGCGGAGGATCTAGATGGCGCAGACGGTGGTGAAAAGAGAGTGAGTAAAATTATGTAGTCGGGGAGAAACAAAACTGAGTCGTTATACAATAGTGGCACAAATCTTAAATAATTACAACTTTGTGGGCAGCGGTTTAAGAGTTTTAATTAAGTGACATAATTATCATTATGAAACAGTTACTAACATTTTCATAATTAGGTACAGTAAATCTGACTTTTTTATCATCAGCTCTAAAATTATTTACATAATTTTTAAACTAAATTGAAAATGGTCAAAGAATTAATAACGTACGTGATAATAGTGAAGAGAGTATTCAGCGCTTCCTAAACGTTCAGTACTGAAGTTTGAAGAAAACAAAAGTACACGCAAAAGATATTGATCGTTGCTGCAACCCATACATAGTTACATACAGAGAGCTGATTCTCAATTTCTACTGGATCATTTAAATTTGCAGCAAAAATATGATTCTTTTCTTCTTAAAAAAAATTATATCCATTTCCATCCAGACAAAAAATATATGTTAAATAGAAAAGAAATGAGTAATATTGATGGAATTAATAGTAGGGAATTGGAGGAGGAGGAGGAGATGCGTATGAGACTCCTATAACTGGTGGAAGCGGAGCGCTGTTATCGAACTTAGGGGGCTCACCATGTGGAGGGTTTAGTTGATGCGGCGGCGACGACGGTGGTGGATGATGCCAATGTTGAGGAGGTGACTGGTGATAGCTTGGTGGAGGTGGTGGAGGCGGTGGAATTAGTGCTGGAATGGTACAGCCTATGGGCGGCAGAGGATGGGAAGGTGATGGTTCGGACGGGGGAGGTGGAGGTGGACTTGCAGCTGTTTTGGGTGGTGAATAGTGCTCGGGCGTGTGCCAAGGTGGTGGTGCTTTTGTATAATGTTCATTCGCCGGGGGTGGAGGTGGACTAGCATATGTTTTGGGTGGTGAGTAATGCTCAGGAGTGTGCCAAGGTGGTGGTGCTTTTGTATAGTGTTCATTGGGCCCCGGCGGCGGAGGTGGAGGCGGACTATGGTGATAGTTTGGAGATGGGACATAGGAAGAATGATGTGGTGGCGGTGGTGGTGAACTGTAAGAATGTTGATAGCTTGGAGCTTCTGTTGGTGGGAGATGAGGGGAGTAGTAGTGCTGTGGTGGTGGTGGTGAAGCATAAGAATGATAACTTGGACTTGGTGGTGAACGTGATGGAGGCACTATATGAGAGTAATGACCGGGCGGGGAGCCACCGTAAACCGGTGGTACAGATGGTGCTGGTGCTGGTGCTGGAGATGAATGGTAATGGGTTGAACTGGGGGGAGGTGGAGGAAGATGGGTACTTGGTGATACCTTTTGGGTAGGTGGGGGTGGTGGCACATGAAGATGAGTTCTGGGTGATACTTTTTCAGTAGGTGGTGGAGGAGATGAAGGCGGTGAATGGAAAGGCTTCGACTTTGTCGGTGAAGGTGAAGGAGAAGAAGGCGGGGGTGATGTTGATGTTGATATTGGAGGTGGAGGATGTGATCTAGTGGAAGGTGATGACTTTGAAGTCGGAGGGGCAACTTTGGGAACAGGAGACCGCTGAGGCGATGGAGGACGGCGTGGTTTTGTTACAGACCCGCCTCGGCTACCACCACCTCCGCATTTGAGCTTACTGCAGTCCACGGGACGTGCAGCCGGGGAGGCACATTCCCTTGGAGATCTCTGATCCAATTTGCCAGGAATGCAGTTCTTGGTACCATTACTGGAGGCAGGAGCAGCAGAGCAAGCAGGAGCCTCTCCGGTGAAGTAGTTGAAGGAATAGGTGAAGTTGTGCAAGGCTGGCAGTTGGCAAATGCTGGCTGGTATTACACCAGTGAATCTGTTATGGGCGACATCCAGCTCCTCCAAGCTCTTCATTTTGGCTATGGAGGCGGAGGGCAGAGGCCCTTGAAGCTGGTTGAAGCTCACATCAAAGACAGTGAGATTGCGGAGGCGGCCGATCTGGGGAGGCAAGCAACCGGTGAGATTGTCATTCAACAGGATAATCTCGTTGAGCGTATTCCACATGTTGCCGATGCTACCAGGAATGCAACCCCCAAGATTATTGTTGGCCAACACCAGCACCGAAACGGGCGAGTTGCCGAGATTATGAGGGATGCCCATACGGAACCTGTTGTCGTTGAGGAAAATGGCATCCAGATCCTTGTCGAAAAGCTGGGAAGGAACGGAGCCTTCGAACTCGTTAAAACGGAGATCCAAGTACTTGAGGGAAGGCAAGGAGAGCACCACTTTGGGGAAGTTGCCCACAAAGCGGTTGTTGCTGAGATCCAGCTCGTGGAGCAGTTTCAGTCGCCGAAAGCTGGTGGGTACGACGCCGCAGAAGCGGTTGGAGTTGATGTGGAAGAGAGCGAGGTCGGTGAGGAGGCCTAGCTCTGGAGGCAGGTAGCCAGCAATGTCAGCGTGGTTGAGGTCAATGCCGGCGACCACACGCCCGACAGAGGGGAGAGCAGTGCAGAAGACTCCCATGTAGGAGCAGACGTCCGAGCCATTCCAGTTGGAGGTGAAGTTGAATGGGTCGGAGAACATGGCCGACTTCCAAGCTTGGAGGGCGGTGTAAGCCTTGCGGAGCCTTGGGTTCTCAAATTTGAGAGAGTCGTCGTCATCATCACCAGCAGCAGAGACAGCAGCGTAGCAGCAGATGTAGAGGAAGAGGAGCAAGAAAGAGAGTCGACGAAGAAGACGAGACATTGGTACGTGGTGGCGCAAATGAAATCACATGCTCTCTCGATCAACAACTTAATTTTGGACAGTGTTCCTCATCTCTGATTGATCTCCCATGCTATCTAGCTCTCTGTTTATAAATACTAACCAATCACTTCACTTATTCTATTCTATTGGTTAATTATTTTTTTTTCGTTACCCCCCTCGTTTCATTTTTACTTGAGAGTTGGGATTTCAGACTTGGCCTTGGGTGGTGGGGTTTTGTAATAGTTATTTATGCGCGCAGTACTGGTGTATGTACCAGAGAGTAGATATCACTCACTCTTGCTCCAATAATGGTCAATAAGATAACAATAGATGGGGGACATTTCAAATTTATGTCATAGGCAGTTGAATGGAATCATGATATGACATGCTGGCACGTCTCACGGAATTAGAGAGAGAAAAATATTTGTTGTTGTAAAGTGTTTTTCTTTTTATTTTTGGTTAAATTATTTGGTGTAAAGAGCTACAAGGTAATGAATGGCCGGGCCGGAATTCCTCAGAACGTGTCAGCGAGTCTTTTATCACAATAGCTCCAGCACGATCTCAGCTGGATTCATTAGACTCGGTCCATTATGACCTAGACAATTTACTGTCTCTCTAGTTTCTACGGTGGTAAAAAGAGTTGTGCAGCACCGTCACCATTTTGTCTTCCAGTGCCGAGAGGGGGGCACATTGGTACCTCTGATTACTCTCTGTTGTCTGCACGATCTGATCAACTTGGGGGTGGGAGGGAGGGAATCGTTTTCAAACTTAAATTAGAATTTAAATACGCGGAGTTGAATATGAGCTCTGATATCGGAACCAGATATGAAATCAATTTTTATTTTTTAACTAGTTCATGAAGAGCGAGGCCAATTCAGGAAGAGTGGAGGACTGGAGAGATAGGCACCTCAATAATCGTATCTACCCTACTACTCCTACGGTCCTACGCAATGCAGAAGAAGCCACAGCCATCAATCACATTATCATCGACATAAGTCCAGGACAGGAGGCATGCCAATAGTCCGTTCAAACACTCTCAAGTGTTCATCGTTCAAAATTAACATCCTACCATGCAAAGCAATTCCAGTTTTAAACGAGCAAGCATTTTGCAGACAAATTTGAGGGTGTTATACCACACCTTCCAAGTTTCAGAATTTGAACAAACCAAATAATGCCCAATCACCATCACCTTCCAACTAGGCCACATATATTCTCTATGATGAAACAGAGTGGAATGCTGGTTCCCTAACTAGTAGCTAATGTGGCACCTAGTGTTCTCATGAATTAATAGAAGCAGCCTAGTTGGAATAATCAGAAGCAGCCTTGGCATAAATCAATTCATAATACAGTTAGCGAAAAAGATAATAAGAACCGCAATCAGGCTCAGAGGCCTTTGGAGAATTCCAAGCCTCCTTTCTGAGCCTACACCTCCATAATATGGTTCAATCATTATCTCAAACCTGCAAGATCCAACTGATGGATTTGTTTTGGTGATCATCGAGAGGTTTGGGAACTTGCAAGCAACGTCCAGTTGATTGTTCCTCTGATAGTAACTATTAAATGCGTACGAAATATTTCCTCTAGCGTCCAAGTTACCACAAGATGTACCGTAACCAAGGCTTGTGCAATCTGCAAGTCCGCAAGCATAACTTACGCTGAGTGCCACCTGTGGATCATCGAGGCTTGCTGATGGCCTCATCACACACCACTTACGTTCCAAATAGCGCACCCCTTTTGCCGCTACTACTGACCCTGAATTTGTCGTACCAAGATTAAGCTGGTACTTTGGTATTCCGTCAAAAGTAAATATTCCCCAGTGTCGTTCAAAATTTCCTGGATCAATGCTCTTTGAATCCTCATCGATTAAACTGAATAAATATGCATCAATCGGCCCTGGTCTCATTGGAGTTCCTCTCCCGCTCAAAATGTGGGACATGAAACCTTGGTTGAACTTCTGAGCATAAACTAGATTAGCATTCCGGTCTCCATCAGTTGGCCATCCAATTTCTCCAACAATGATCGGTAAGTTTCCAAAACCATTCTTCTGCAGGGCCCAAGCTAGAGTGTCATAATTCGCATCGAACATATTGTAGTAGGTTAAACTGCCATCTGTAATAGGCGATGCATTGCCATCAAAGAATGCATAATCAACTGGGAAATTGGCATCAATGTAAAGGCTAATAAACGGGTAAATGTTCACTGTGAAAGGTGCACCATTGTCACTCAAGAACTTGATAATTTGAAGCATTAGACCATGGATCTCAGTTCGGAAGTCACCACCAGATGGATACCCATTGGAACTCTCATAGACGTCAGCATTTTGGGGTACTGTCACCTTTACTTGGTTACCAATACCAGCTTTTATGAGGGCTGCCTGAACATTCTTCAGAGCAGGGAAGATTGTCCTGAGGAAGCTACCATTATATGTTTCCAAGAAAGGTTCATTTCCAACTGCAACATACCTGAAGAATCATATAAAGGATGATCACATACAAGGATGTGAAGACTAGAGATTAAGCAGCATAGAAGAAAGCAACTAATCCTCAGCAGATTCGGTATATAGCTTTATTAAGCAGAACATTAAAGAAATCAACAGAATGAGTTCCTCATTGTACTTATAGACTAGTCAGACGGATTATTTAGAATACCACATATCGTACCAACACCAGAATGAACATGTCTAGGCAAGATATTACCACTAAGGTTTAATAGGCACTGATATGCACAGCCACGCGTATAAACAAACACAAATATATTCATGAATCATGATCCTCCTTGCTGAATGGTGGAGGCTATACTGCTACACAACAATTCAAAACTCTTATCTAGTACCAAAACATGTATGTTACTTGACATGCTAGGATCTTATATTGTGCAAATGTTAGGGAGTAAGATGCAGTTTTAACAACATGCAATTTGTGAAGGTTTACTCTTCTTGGAAAGCTTATCATTACAGAAAAAAGTTCTCCTCTTTGATTGCAATCCTCATTCTTCTAATTTCTCTGGGTAAATGATAAACCAATCTTGGTTTCTGAATTTTTCATGCGATTTGATGTACTATTTCAATCAGAGGTAGATTGTTGAGCATTAGTATTCAGTTTTCACCCAGAAGCCTTCATTTGAAATATCCCAGGCCCCCTTGAAGAATTGCAGCATGGATTTAGCACATGTAAAAACAAATCAAAACTTATTCGAATTAGATGACTAAACCTTTCTCTTTGATTTCCTCAATGGTGATGGCTTTGTTAAACAAATGGGCTGTAGTTTCAGTTTAGACCAATGGACTTCCGACGAACTTTAACCAAAGACTTTGGAGGATTGAAGAAGCTGAGATATGAAAAGTATCTTACTATATTTACACTTTCCCAGTTTGGATGAATCTATACATGTAGAGTAGGTACAAAGTTGAAAGAACCAATGAGGCCCTCATAAGCCTAATGAAATGTAGCAAATACAACTTTCCAACAAAAGCATTGCTCTTAGAGTTTTAGCTGAAACATGTCAATGCTAGAGTCTGGAGGTAAAGAAGCATAACATGAACCTAAACAAACGGTTTACTTGCTAAGAATAGTCAATAATTACAAAGCCGGGTTGGTAGACGAGTGCTACTGAGTATAGAGAATCTATGGCACTTGAACAGCACATATGCAATTACCATTTCTACGACTACCAAGTACCAATATTCCAATAACAAGTACAATAAAATAACGAAAGTTCCAGACTTCCAGTCCAAAAAACAAAAAAGGAAGCACTTATGAAATGAAATAATGAAAATGAAGGTTACCTGATCTTGACGTTATTGGAGGAGATGTGTGCGGAGACATTTTTGGAGACCCACTTCTCAGCTGCCTTAACACTGGAGGCTAGAGATGCCAGCATATCATTAGGAATACCCACCATGACCTCAATCCCAGACTTACCCAAAGTTGTCAGTGTATCATAGTCTGCATCAAAGAGCTTAACCTTTTGAATCCCATTTTGTCTCAGCAAGCTCACCACACTATCTGGGGGCAGAGGGTGGCTTGCCTGCGTACCCCAGTTTGCACCAATCCCACTCACTACTCCACACATCATTAAATTTGAAATCAGGAAAACTACCCAAATAAAATTAGCACCTGAAAACCATCTCCCCATTTTCTCTTTTAACTCAAAGAGAAACAAAAACACAGAAAGTAGTGGGAGCTGAAAGCAGAAAAGAAATAAAAGGCAGCGAGGGCAACCAGTTCTGCAAGCTCAACAACACAGAGTGACTGACCGACTCACTAGTACAATTGTTCTAAATAAAAAAAATAATTCACTTGTTGAGGTCTCAACAAATCTAGCTAGAGCTGTTTCGTAACCAAAAGAAAAATCTAGCAAGTTGAAAGAGACCCAGATTGATTCGAAGCAATTGCAGTAGTATCATACAAATCTAGAGGAAAAACGGAGGAGGAGGAGGAGGAGGTAAAAGAGCTAAACTAGTTAAGGATCCTGTTCTCTCGTGCTCGTGGAGTAAAGGAGGAGGAGGAAAGAAAGCTTAAGCTAATCACTCAATGGTTATTAGAAGTAGAAAAAGCAGCTACAGCTCTACTTGGTTGATGCTGCAGACGTGTGATGAGAGAGAAAAGTGAAAATTTTTAGTGGGGGAGGAAGGAAAAGCTGCAAAGATGTCATTGCAGATAGATACTGATGCACAGCAAACAAAACCAAAAGTAAGTCTTTGTGTTGTGTTCTGTGTTTTTAACGCTAAACCAGAGGCAAACGGCAAACGCTTGTCTAGTACATTGCAACGAAAGGAAGTGACCCTGGGCGTCGCAGTTTCTTTGACGGCGACATCACGTCGTTATACGTTCTCTGTTGGTCTGTTTGAAGTTTCTCTATTTAAATAGTTGGAAGGCGCTCCAGACCAGAGAAAACAAATTTCCGATTACAATCTTCTATACACACACTTTCCCATCTCCCTAACAACAGCCTAATTTTAGTAGTATTTTGTACGTATCACATAGAGGCGATCCAGAGCCTAGAATAAGGCGTCGTTGCCTCTAGTCGATGTCTTGTTACCACACCACTAACTGATTTACACGATTGTTTAGATTGTGTTTGGATGGGAGAAAAAATGAGAAAATTTAATTAAAAATGAGAAATTTGTTGAAGGAAAATACCATAAATGTGCCTTCGTCAAAGTAACTGACGATAGCGAATTAGGAAACTAATATCAATCTGATGTAACGTTTCAATCAGTGTTTATTACCATTATTGTAATTGATGTTTCCATTGAGAAAATTTAATTAAAAATGAGAAATTTGTTGAAGGAAAATACCATAAATGTGCCTTCGTCAAAGTAACTGACGATAGCGAATTAGGAAACTAATATCAATCTGATGTAACGTTTCAATCAGTGTTTATTACCATTATTGTAATTGATGTTTCCATTGTAATCGTCACCCTATATAAATGGATTCTCTAATGAAATGAGTAGACCAATTCCGATTATTCTACAACACGTTATCAGCACGATGCTTTAGCCAGAGAAAAGAAAAAAAAAGAAAAAACCCTAGGCCTTTTGTTTCTGAAAAAAAAAAAAAAAAAAACACAGAAACCACAGAAACCATGTTCTGCCGACGACATTTTTGTCGGCAGAGGGTACAAATGCTCAACGCACCCAGACAATTGCTCTGGGCACCCTCCTCCGCCGTCGCCGTTGAAGCTTGAAGCTGCAGCCCTCCAGGTCGCGATCCGCTCCAAACTCGATCTACTTTCCTCCTCCGATCGAGCACGATCCCACGCCGCTAGACCCAATCGGCGTCGCCCGGCCTTGGCCTCCAATCCGTCGACCCGAGGCCTCCAATCGGCGTCGCTCACCTCCGATTCGACCTCCCGCGCCGCCGACTCCAATCTCCGACGATCGGCCATCGCCGCTCGGCTCCTCCGATTCGCCGCTGCGTCGACACCCGAGCCACGCCAGCCCGGAAGCACAGCAGCCCGGAAGCACAGGAATTCGATTCCGTTTTCTACCGACGACAGCTCGTCGGGAAAAAGCAGCCTCAGATCTTTGCCGACAGAGCTTCGTCGGCAGAAGCTTGACCTGACCCGGATTTTTGGGCCCGACCCGGCTCCTTTGGGCCTGGTCTCGACCCGGATCGGCCTGACCCGACCCACGAAAAAGAGGAAAAGATTTTTACCTTTATGGTAAAATTTAATGGTAATTTTAAAATTACCGCATAGTAATTCTTATTTACTGTGACTTTTTACTGTTTTATGAATTTAATGGTAAATATTAAATTATTTAATTGATATGGTAAATGTATGATTAAAGTGACTAATCATATGAATATTTTTTTGTGACATATCAATTACGATGCGGCGATGAATATGTGACGACAATTTGGAGTCGGAGATCGAGCAATCGCCTCATACGCAGTTTATTTGGCAAACTTACAGTATGAATTTTGCCGCATTCGTTAAATCTCATTTAAATTATTTCATCATATAATGCTTTTATTAAATCGCATTAATATTTATTTAAATGATAAATATAGAGCATTATATGTTCATTTTATTACTGTTAGATAATTACTTTATTTAATAGTTTAGCCATTGCCATGATAATGCAATTTTATGAGCATTGTAATATAAAGAAAAATGGACAAACCTACTACTGTGAAAAAGTATTTTCACGAAGTAAGAAAAATATGACCATTACAAATTTTGGTCTTGAGATCCAATTTTAATTTCTGGAAAAATTTTCATCATGGATATCTTCTTGATTATATAAAAAGCAATGATAACAAAATTTCATTAGTTTTACATGCAATGAATATGAAAAAAAATTAAAATTTTATTGTGATAACGAAATTTCACGAAGCATCGGATTTACCATAAAGTATATTGGTTTATTTTAGTTGTCGTGAATGTCATAGACCGCGAAACTAATATATTTTATTCTTCCTATATTTTACAGATGGTTTAACCATCACAGTTTAGTTTTGACATATTGGACGCTGAAGAATTTGAGTACCAAATTCCCCTATTAAGCCGACTAAGGCTTGAGCATGGTATATTTATGCAAATTGCTTTATGTAAATAGCTAAATAAATAATTTCAATATATTGAATGACAATGTAATGTATGAGAAAAATAAATTTCATGAAATACATTATGCAAAGTAATGCAACAACCCTAAAACAAAGGGCAATGACGATGTAAGGTCTGAGAAAACAAAGGGTAATGACGATGTAAAGTCTGAAAAAAAAATTATTATTTCTTGGAACAAATTGTGTAAAATAATGCAACAACCCTAAAACAAAGGGCAATTACCATGGACGTAAAGATTTCTATAATCATCCACAAGCAAGTGGAGATAATGTAACATTTAAAAGATGACATAGGGGACATGTCATGTGCAGCGAAACACTCTGTCATTGTTGTAATTCAATGAACTATTGATACGTACATTATACGCTAGCAAAGAATTAGCTACGACTTTCAATAAATATGAAGAATCATATAAATACGCGGATTTTGGAAAAGTATCTTCAATATCCAACAATAACATTGAAAATAAGTTTACAACTAAAAACAAAACATCTGGGAAGAATATGTCAAATGACACATCTCATTGCAGCTATTAAAAGAGCAAAAAAGATCTGGCTCAATCCAAGATAGACTTTGATTAGTCTACTTTTAAACTTACAAGATATCCTTATAAAGGCTATTACGCCTAAATACGACTTTTGGTCCTAAATTAGACTTTTTGTCTTAAAGTTTCTCTCTCTAAATTGGACAAGACTAAATGTAATCGTTGGCACGTTCATTTTTGAAAATTCTCTAAAGGAATTGAGATTATTCAAATTTTATTCATAAATATACATGATTCAATTTTCTACATCTAACTTTGCAAAGTATTGCATAAAGTAAAACAACATATCATAATATAGGCATGACACAAAGAACTGTGTACAAAGACATAATATAGGCATGACACAATGGACTGTGTGCATAAGAAATACACCATGTACTCCCTAAAATAATAGTACTGAAGGACAATAGTACTAATATATCACAAAAATTACCATAATAGTACTAAAGAACTGTAGTACTATAATGAAAGTGATAAGAATCTAAATATATGTTCCCTTGGGATTCATAATGCACTTGCCTAACTGGGATTACAATACCCTTTTATTACAATCCCCATCGATTTACTCTAAAGAACTTGAGTTACGTTTCGATGTATATATTGAGCATATGTCAAATTGACAATTTATGCGATAAAAGAAAATTGAATTTTGTTTTCCACATTATAAAGAAATTTACGCCACGATTTTTCATGTGAAAAAGACACAAGTGAGAATTCATTTGAGCTCCTTTGCATTACCTCTAAATGACTGCGAATGTAAACGAGTATTAGAGAAGATTATATGTCAACTTAGTAGGTTCTAAGTAACCGCTAATTAAATCCAACGTCATAAGAAAATGATCTTTTGGAATTCTGACATAGATTGGCTTTGATATGGTGATCCATACATTAAAGAAACTACTATGGACACCCATATTTTTGGATAAATAGAAGCAAACACCAGAAGAATATGGTTCACATACGAATCTGAGGACGATCAATGAACATTTTATCCTCAAATATTGTCATATAGGGTTGAAGACGTATGTTCAATTCCTAAATTCCGCCACTCCCCCAATGTGGCATTATAATATATTTGATGCACAAGCATATGCATTTACACCTTATTATGCTTCTCATATCCGTCGTGATTTTATGGATAAAAGTACATCATTCAAAACCTATTCGTTAAAGCAATTATGATTGAGATCATCATATGCAAAGGACACATGAGTTCCTCATTATGTTGTTATATTGAATCAAAAGAGGATTCAGTGGATCGATTCAACCAACTTGCGGACACCATAGATATTTTATGGTGTTGGTTGTTGTGTCAACACGCTGGTCACGTATCATGACACCATCCACAATTAAAATTTATGCTGCTTATGCTAGAAAGTCAAAGCACCTAGGCCGGGTTAATTTCCGTAGGTGTGATGATTTTATGGCTTATTATATGTGATTTGTAATGGACATCATATTCCTATATAAAAACCCAATTGGTCTCACGGAAAATGACTACAGTAATAGTCTTAAGCACACCAATACTTCCGTTTTGGGTTATGCAATTTTTGCATGCAGCGCTACTTATTCATCTATGACCACATCATTGAACCAATTTACACCATAGTTAGTGACTATGTGTGAGGATTTTAAAGGATTTCAAACGAACTTGTAATCCTTGAGCTCTTTTGGATTGACACGGATCTACAATCCTTGAGCTCCATTAAATGTTTTTATGTGTCAAAATTACGCCGCCACAGCGCACAATGATGGGTTATTTAAGATGAATAAATATTTATGCTGGATATGAACTTCCAGCTATAGTCCGCTATGTCGAAACCTTGACAGGCGATCTCCTCACCGCTAGATTTGCGGTGTGTCACTTTGATGAGACAGTCTTCCCGTCGTTAGGGGGAGATAAGAACAAGCATGTTCAAAGTGGAACGACAGGAATTGTCGTGGTTTGTCCCCACTGTGTCTCATCTCGATCCCCAAAATCACACAAAGTAAAGTGTGTAGATGTCTTATACATTAAAGTGACGAGATCATATAAACATGCTGCAAATATACCTGTAAGGATTGTGTTTTATCAAAAGGACATGGTACCACCCAAGAGGAATTGGGTATTGCACTGCCACCATGGATGGTGGCATGGTGACGCCATAAGTGGCATAAATGGTGTCACAGGCCGTGGCTCTCCAAGGAAGAGGGGGAGGCCACCTTAGGTTCGATACATACTTGTGTAAAGGAAGAAAACAAGTTTGGCACAACCTGATCTATTAATCAGTGATACTCAAATCCGTCTCATGAGAATATTTATGGATTGTGGTTATCATTGGGGGACGCCTCAAATGTTAGAACCAATCCTTAAAGTATAGAGATCTCTACAAACACATTACACTAGTGTACATGAGGACGTGGAATAATGAGTCTACTATCGAACCATACTTCGTTGAAAAATGTCAACTTAGTAAACTGGCCTAATGGAAAGAAGCGATTCAGTATAAACAAAGAGATAGGTATTTGGGCAGGTGACGCCGACACCGCAAATATAAACCATATCAAATATATCTTTGTTAGAATGCGTAATGAGAATAAGAGCATTCAGACTCACCTTATGGCGCAAGGTCTCTCAAAAACGCACTGGAATCGACTACGAGGAGATATTCTCTCGTAATGGACTACGATGAGACAATCTCTCGTAATGGATATCATTGCACTCCACTACCTTATCAGTTTGGTAGTTTCCGAAAAACTGAATATGCAGCTTACGAAAAGTGATCAAAACATATATCTCTATGGGGATCTAAATTAAGAGATATACATGAGGATCCTAAACGGACTTCATCCACCCAAATCAAGTGACTCTTGATCACATGAGTACGTTTGCAAAAGAAATTGAAACGTTCACTAAAGTGACTACTTGATTGGGAAGAGATTGGTGAATTATGCCATTGCGTGCTCATTATGGATATACACAGACTCTCAATGAATTATGAGATACTCTATGTATTGTAAATCCTAAGTTAAGAATGAAAAGATCTTGAGAATACACAGTCTTGAAATGAAACTCAAGGACTGTAATGATGGTGACCATACATCAATCGGCTTAGGCACTCTAAAAGAATAAAGTGAGGCCTCCATATACTCTCATGATCAGTCGAAGTCTTTACTCTAACAATAGATCCGTTTTTCATCTAAAGGAAGATGACGAAGAAGTATTGGGAAATGAAATTCCTATACAAGTGCAATAACGCATGATTGTACTCAAACATAATATGTAAGACTTGACCTCTCATTCGATGTAAATTTGTAAAGCTATGTTTAGCTCTGCGCCTACACAACGCAAATCGTTCTTTCATTAAAGATATGAAAGATTTAGGCTTATTCAATCTCTATATAGAATGTGACATGATAAAGAAATTATCCACGTCATAGCTAACTATGCGTAAAGAAAACCGCATTAAAGGTGAGATAAGAAAATCTGTTATTACAGATCAATTTCAAATCTCTTAATGGTTCACTCATACTCTAGACGAAGTTATGACCATTTTGTTACATGAAGGTCATACCACGAGTGAACCTGATGTTCAATATGAACCTATGTATTCAGTTCATGAACAACCTTATCCTCAAGATCAAAGTAAATCAAGTTGGATCTGAGGACGATGTGGCAAGATTTAGTTACTAAATCATTGCTCAAAGTCACATTTGGAAAAACATGTGAAAATGCATAAGTATGCTAATAAGACTGAAGCTCCCTTGATCAAATGAAAGAATCAGGGAGAAACCCATGATTAATGTAAAAATCAGGGGGAGGTGCAGACATCAGGGGGAGTCTAGCACATACATGTTGTTTTCAAATGTAATAGGTGCGTTGCGCTCTTTTTCCCTTCGTCCAAGTTTTATTTTGTCCCACTGGGTTTTGTTACTTGGCAAGGTTTTTAATGAGGCAACGATCTATGCACCATTTCGTCTTTGACTTGGCACAAGGGGGAGTGTTGAAGGAAAATACCATAAATGTGCCTTCGTCAAAGTAACTGACGATAGCGAATTAGGAAAGTAATATCAATCTGATGTAACGTTTCAATCAGTGTTTATTACCATTATTGTAATTGATGTTTCCATTGTAATCGTCACCCTATATAAAGGGATTCTCTAATGAAATGAGTAGACCAATTCCGATTATTCTACAACAAAATTTATAATTTTTAAAAAACAATTCTCTCAATTTTACATTATTAAGTAGGAAAATCTAAATTTATTTAGAAAAGAAAACGAAAGAATTTGTCATTTAAATTCCTCAATTAAATTCCTCACAAAATAATTGTCATATATAAACTATTTTGGAGTGTGTTTGGATGAAGGCAAAATCAAGAAAATTTAAAAGAAAATAAGGAATTTGTTTAAGGAAGATTAATTTCGTAACTTCCGTAATGTATCTTGACCTAATTAGACTAGATATCTAGAATTTTTAGTAGATAAGGAATCCCAAATTTACAGGGATTATTGTTGTAATGCCTATATAAAGGCCTCCTTATCAATCAATAAGATTACGCTTTGCTTATCCTTTGTTTCTCCTACAACACGTTATCAAGCACTTTTGCTCTTAACCTGTTGTCTAATAGCCCTAGAAAATTAGAAAAACCATGATTCTGAAAAAAAAATTTCGAAAAAAAAATTTCATTGTTCCTTGGTGCCAATTCAGTGTACCGCCGACACCCTTTATATCGGCAGACCTAGTCCCTGCCGATAGTCCCCCTCGGCAGCGCAGCTGAAACGACCCGAACCTTAAATACCCCTTTAAAAAGTTGGCTTGGCGATCCGTTGTTATTTTTGAAAAGTTTTCTTCATGAAAGTTGTAGAGCACGACGGTACGAGTTCGTAGTCACGCGGCACGCGTGAAACGGACGTCGTAGGAAAAAGTTATGACGTGAAATTGGGAGAAGAAATTCCGGAAACGAGCGGAATTTTCCAGAAAGGAATATTCGGGAATCTTGGAGGAATATTCCTTTCCTTTTTATTTTTCTTTTCTTTTCTTTTTCTCACTCTCTCTCCTCCCCTTTCTCTCTCCCCGATCGGCCCGAGCCCGAGCACAGTGGCACTGCTCTCGGCTCCTCGCCGTCCGGCCACTGATCGGCGCGCCACCGGTGCCGATCGGTTCGGCTCCTCCGTCTCTCCCTCGCTGCGGTGACGGCGTGGCGCGCAGCGCCGCCGTTGGCCCGTTTCGGCCCAAGAACCGAGGGAGGTGGTGAGGCCGGAACTCTCACTTCCGGCCACCGATCGGGCTGATTCTTGGGGGTAAAAGGAGCATCTCGACCCGTGCAACCTCTCCTCAAGAGGATTTGATCCGGTTCGGCCAAGGTAAGTAGAAATTTCGGTTTGAAATTTCTAAGGTTTTTAAACCCGATTTGGGGCTTTGTGTTTTTGGTGTTTTTGGTTGGTTTGGATGTTAATTTCGGGTCTAGGATGATGAGAGGAGTTGATTTGATGTTGTTTGGTGTTCGATTGGGTGAATTTTGGTTAGATTCGAAAATTTGGATTTCAGGCCGCCGTACCGGCCGCCGTACGCGGCGGCTGCGTGGGATTTGGGCGGCAGAGAGGCCGGGGATGAGTTCCCGGGGCTGTGTTGATGCTCGGGTGAAGTTATGGGCCGGATTGGAGGTGTTTGGGCCTCCGGGGGCGGTGGCGGCGGCGCTGCTGCTGCCGGTGGCGAGGGTAAATTGGTAAATTAGAAAGGTAAAAAGGTAAATTGGTAAATGGTAAATTGGTAAAACGGTAATTCAGTAATTAGTAATTAGTAAACAGTAAAAAGGTAAATAGTAATAGTAAAAAGTAAAAAGTAAAGTGAATAGTACCGTTGACCGTTGACCAGTCAATGTTGACCGTTGACTGCGTTGACTTTGACCGGCGTTGACCGGCGCCCGGATTTGACCGATTTCAGAACTGCGGCGATTTGGTCGAACTTTGTTTCCAGTGGGTGGGTGTTGGCGGTTTGGGAGCAAAGAAACATTTTATTTGGTTTTTGGGGTATTTTAGGACCTGTTTCGAATTTTCCGAGGGAATTTTTGGGACGGGTCCTCTCAGCAGCCCTGCCGACAGCCCCGCTCGGCAGCACCAGCCCTGCCGATAGCCTTGCCGCTCAGCCCCTCGCTCAACAGCCCTGCGCAGCAGCCTCCTACACAACCCCTCGCTCGGCAGCCTTCCTGCCTGCTGTGCAGCCCTTCGCTCGACAACCCACGCACAACAGCCCGCGCGACAGGCCCCTATCGACAGCCCCGCAACAGACTCGCAACCTGCTCGGCAGCCCTCCCTCAATATTTTGTGTGTGCAATCTCTCGCACACACTCCCCCGACGTCCAAAATTGCTCGCAAGCCCATCAAACGTTCTTCAAAGCCTTCGTCCCTTGCTTCGAAGAAACCAAGAAAAATCGAAGAAAACAAACTTCCCCAAATCTCAAGTTTCTTTCGATCAAGAATCAATCAACGAGGTAAATATTTATTAAACGTTGCCGCTTTTCGAATTTCAATTTCTTGGGAATTTTGTCTTTCATCTGGGACCTTTTCGTGTCCCTGCTACATCATCCCAATTCTTTCGCTCCTCAGGACGGTATACGGGGGGTTGATTGCCCCGGTACCAAACGTTTATTGGGGTAACTGTGACGTTACCGTCCACCGTTATGCTTGTAACTGTGACGTTAGTGTGAACCACAACGTTTTTTTTTTTTTTTTTTTAAAAGAGAACAAAATGGAAGATACTGATAGTGACTTAAAGTCACGATTTGCATCGATTTATGTGACCATAACACATCTTGGCACATGTTCTAAAAATATAATCAAACTTGCTTAGTACTCACTATGATCGATACTAACGTCTCCCTTTTTGTATTTTGTAGATGGCTGACATTCAGCGTCCAGAATTCGACATCTTGGATGGCCAAGGTAAGGAATACAAGAGGTGAGTCTCTGATGTTGAGAATACCTTCATCGGAAAGAGATTCACGACCACCATTGTCCCTCCAGAGGATGAACACCTGCAAAATTCTCCTGAACAAAAGGCTCAAGCCCTGATGTTTCTCAAGCGCCACATCCACCCAACGTTCAAGAAGCAATATCTTAGGACAACAGATCCCAAAGAGCTATGAGACATCCTCAAAGATCGCTTCGACAATGTGCATGATGCACAGCTTCCTGACTTATTGTCAGATTGGGAGCAAATCCGCTTATTGGACTTTGATACCGTCCAGGAATATCATCAGACTATGCTCAACTTACAGTCTAATCTGAGCTTTTGTGGCGTCGAGAAGCATGACCACGACATGATGGAGAAGACGTTCACAACGTTCCCAGAATATGCGTGCATGTTGTCACACCAGTACCGTGATCTCCTTGAAAAGGGCACCATCAAGAAATTCAGTGACCTGATGAATGTGCTCCAACAAAAAGAGAGGTACCATGAGTTGATCCTTACTACCAACAAGAGGCCTAGAGGCCCGAAATTCATTGCGGAAACTCACCAAGCCCGCTGTAAGGCTCTCAAACAGAGGAATCAACCTCGTGAACGTCAAGCACCGCCACCACATGTGCCAAAGGCAACACGCGGCGGCCGAGGAGGAAGAGGAGGCGCCGGCCCTAGCCGGAACCTCACTTGGAAGAGGGATGGCGGCGCTGCAGCTGCTCCCGAGGAGAAAACCGTCCCGGTTTCGGCTCCAAGCGTGGTAGCCACCCACCCAATCAAGTTTTGGCTCCTTGCTTCAAATGTGGCACCAGGAATGATCTTCAGCGCGATTGCAAAGCTAGTAGAGATGTCCAAGCCGCCTACAAGAAACACAAGCAATATATAGCTCAAGAAGCCAACTATGGAGACTTCGAGGAAGAAGATGATGAGGAAAATACTAAACTCACCATCGATGACTTCCAACTTAACAAGAAACGTAGGACAAAGGAGTATGATACTCCGGATTATGAATTAGCTTCTATGCTTATGACTCATGTTCAAGTTTGATTACATTGCTATTTTTGGCTTTGTTTCTAGTCATAGTACACAACTTTGTTAGATAAGTCGTTGTTTTAGAACATCCTTGATGTATTTTTCAAAGTTGTCAACAATAAAATTTCTCTTATTCAATGAATGAAACGAGATTTTTACATCCCCTATGAAAGCATTAATAGTTCAATGCGTCAAATTTCTAAAGGCATAATTATTTTGAGTTCACCACGAAATTGATGATGTTAACTCATATCGAATCCAAATCACAAAACAAAACGAGAAAATCGCGAAAATCGCTACAAGACAGCCTGGCTGACATATCGGCAGCCTGCGCAGCGCACGCCTCGCAGGGCACGCCCTCGGCAGCGCACGCCCTCAGCTGCGCACAACACGCCTCGGCAGTGCATGCCCTCGGCAGCGCGCAGCATAGCCTTGGCAGCCACGACACCACCCTCGGCAGCCTCGCTGCCATGCTGCCGGCACGCACCCATGTGCAGCCGGCCAGCACCCCGGCTGCCGACCCGACACCGAAAAAAAAAAATTTAGCCACGGCATCGCCTTGTCTTCGGACTTGATATGCTTCGATCATAGCTCAACCTTACCATCAGATTGCCTGACGCACAACCGAAGCTCGGCCTTGGTCCATTTACATGGCTATTTATAAATAAAAAGAAAGATTTTTTTTTTTTTTTTCTGATAATGATGTTTCCACGGTGCCAAGTCAAGGTTTCGTCAAATTGTATATGTAGAGCTAATACATTGTTGGCCTGAACATAGCTCTACATCGTCTGCCCGAACAGGTCGTTTTATGATGATAGATTGCCCCAACACCCTATATAGGATTGCCCCAACACCCTATATGGGATTGCCCCAACCCCATATAAGGGATCGAATTCCGATTATATTCAAGAGTACTCGCCATGTCTTATATAGACGTACATTTGATTCAATTTACATTGTTTTTGTAGATGTTTCACGGCGAGATCGAGTGTTTGTTGGATTGTGCAACGACACACACCATTCTCCGGAAGCGGCAATTGTTTACTGATTTTATGCCCCACGGATCGTTGCTATCCACGATGACAGGAACATGACCGATTGTCAAAGGTCGAGGTCCTGCCCGATTTCTCTTGCCTAACGGCACCGAAATTAGAGTATCTGACGCTCTATATGCGCCAAAGGCGCCACGAACCTTGCTGACTTTCAAAGATATACGTGACAACGATTATCACCTCAACACTTATGTTGAAGATGGAACTGAATATCTGTTGATCACCTCCACTCAAAATTTGCGTACTCGCATTTTGGAGAAGTGTAAGCGTGTTCGAAACATAAAGTATTTCACAACCGTTCGAGCCATTGAATCCAATGTAGTTATCCTATGCGATACAGACGCTTACAAACTTTGGCATGATAGACTCGGCCATCCGGGTCGCGATCTGATGATTCATATTCTGAAATGCTCCAACGGTCATCCGTTTTTCAAATCACAGAAACGAAAGAGAGATCAGCACTACGAAGAACATGTTGCCAACACCGTGCCTAGGCGCCTCCCCCATGGCTCGGCCTTGGTACAGACGCCGGCAACCTCTCGACTCCAAGGAGAGGACCGGCTGACCCCTTCTTCTCATGCCTTTGTGGCGATGTCCAATGTCCATCGCTCATTTTGCAAAGCTTGTTCACTAGCAAAACTACAAGCAAGACCATCTTTTGCTATTATCTTCGGGCTCACCACCCCAACAATCTGATTAAGTCAATCAGACTGGATAATGCTGGAGAGTTTATATCTAAATGTTTTGACGACTATTGCATGTCAGTTGGGATTAAAGTTGAACATCCCATGCCCCAAGTTCATTCTCATAACAGTCTTGCAGAAGCCGCCATAAAGAGACTTCAGCTTGTTGCTCGGTCCCTTGTCATGGCCACTAACTTGTCGGTTTCGGCATGGGGATATGCAATACTACATGCAGTTATGCTTATTCATCTACGACCCACAGATAGCCAACCATTCAGTGCGTACCAGCTGGTAACTGGTTACGAGCCTGACATTTCGCATTTGTGCACCTTTGGTTGTGCCATATATATGCCAATAACGCCTCCACTGCGTACCAAGATGGGTCCTCAACGATTAGCTATTTACGTTGGCTATGAAGCACCAACGATTATCCGCTACATAGAGCCTACGACAGGTGATCTGTTTACTGCAAGATTTGCAGATTGTCACTTTGATGAGACATCCTTCCCGCCTTTAGGGGGAGATGAGAACTCATCCGTCCCAAAGGAACGTCAGGAATTGACGTGGTTCTCTCCCACTATGTCTCATTATGATCCCCGCACGTCTAAGTGTGAGACGGAAGTGCAACGCATATTGGAACTACAAAAGGTTGCGGATTCGATGCCCGACTCCTTTACCGATATCGCGAAAGTGACAAGATCAACTATACCTGCTGCGAATGTACCTGCCAGGCTCAACGCCCCTCGACATTGACGACTACCACGTGCCGCCGGTCTCGAGACCGGTGTCCTGGGTGTCGTCGGCAACCTAGGCTCGGCCTCCTCAAGTAGAGAGCCAGCGTCGACTTCGGATCCCCCGAGAAAGAGGGGGAGACCATTCGGTTCCAAGGATACTGTACCTAGAAAGAGGAAATGTGTTCCGGCACAAAGTGATCCGCTCATCATCGATACTGTGACACCGTCACACGAGATTGTCTCCGATTATACCTATGTCCAAGAATCAACTCTGAATTCCCCGGGGGACACCTCAGACTCACCGTTGATGTTGGAGAACAAGGAAATCTCACTAAACATCTTATGCATGCACAATCTTATAGAAAGGTCTTCCATGTATATCGATGATGCATTCGCCTACGCCGTTGCTCAAGAGATCATTGATGACGACAAAATGGAACCCCACCCTGTTGGTGTTTCTGTCTGAATCCGTAGACTCACAGATACCGGTGGATCTTGGTGTGATTCCTGCCTGCAAACCCTGCTAACTAAGGGAATATCGGGCGGGGCCGGTCTATTCCGCTCCGATGCTTAAGTCAGTATAGTTGGAATAAACTGGTAACTTAAGCGAGAATGAATAGTTGAAGTATTGATTACCTATGAATGAGGGTAGTTGAGACTCATATATAGGTTGTCGGGCATGAGGGCTGGCCTCACTCTTCGATATGGGACTGGCCCCCCTTCTGCTCATATTGCTGGACTGTTTCGGCCCCTGTTTGGGGAGCTGCTATCCCCGGTTCCTGGACCCCGGCCACAAGTAAGACCTGTCCAAGCGTGGGACCAGGTGTCCATGCTACGCTCCCGGGCCCTGGGCCGGGTCTAGGGCTCCTGGCTGCGGGTCTGCGGGCCTGGGTAGCCTCTCTATCAACAAGTCCGGGTTTAAGATTGGGCTTGGCCGGACATTCGAATAAACTTGTTATGATGATGCATAATGTGATGAGTGCTTGGTTATGATGTTGATACTGACAGTTGCATATGAGTGAAAGATGTAGTACATGAGATGATAATGTGGCATTGAAGTACGCCATACTATGTTCTAGGAAAACCCGGTGAATATAGTGAATGGGATGATGTGACGTTGAAATCCGCCATGCTATGTTATGGGATAACCCAGTGAATATAGCGAATGGGATGCTATGACGTTGAAATCCGTCATGCTATATTCCGGGATAACCCGATGTATATAGCGAATGAGATGACCGAGTCCCCCAAGTTAAGAACGGTAGCCACAATAGTCGGTGAGTGCCTTGAACAGTTTGAAGAGGTCACCCAGTACCAGCAGGAAACGTGTCCTGTGTTATAGGAGTTCCTGGTGGGTGGCGTGGCCCGGAGTGATCCTAGGCAGCCGTTCCCACATGTTTCACAGCCTCTTGTTTTTGCAGGCATATAGGATGTGCATGGTTTTTAGCCTGCGGGAAGAGTTGTTCTGTATGTGAGGATCAAGTCTCCCGGGGTGAAGCGGTCCCGTGTTGGTACCGGAGACATCTCCGATCGTTTCATAGCCTCTTGCCCGTACATGCATGAGGTATGTGCATAGTTTTTAGCCTGCGGGAAGAGTTGTCCTGTGTTACAGGATCAAGTCTCCCGGTGGGTGGCGTGGCTCGGAGTAGTCCTTGGTAGCCGTCCCCACGTCGTTGCATTTGTTCCTGCAGGTGGGATGTATGTGCAGAGTTTTCAGCTTGCAGGAAGAGTTGTCTTGTGTTAGAGGATCAAGTCTCCCGGGTTTATAAAGCCCGGTGGTACATTGGATCCGTTAGGTCGTACACGGCTGTCCGTAGGAATGTCTCAGTTCGACAAACCGGTTATTCCGTAGGAGAGCGATAAACAAGTGCAATTATGGCCGGTGTGATACCGCATCCAATAGGTTAAGCTGGATGGACCGACGGCTAGGATAACCTTGAACAGGAGCAGACACTACGGTTGGAATATCGTAGCATGTACATAATATTGATGCATGGTTTTTAGCCTGCGGGAAGAGGTTTCCTGTACTAGAGGAAGACTTCTCCCGGGGAATATCGAGCTGTTGTTGTTTGGCTGGAAATGTGGAATAAATTCAACCGGTGGAAAGCCCCGTACCGTTGGAATATATGTTAGAATGCCCCATACTTGTTGGAATATTTCAACGGTAACAATAATAATTCTGCAGGGTTTCCTGTGTTAGAGGAAGAGTTCTTCCGGTAGGATACCTCGATTTGTGGGAGTATTTCAGCGTTAGGTGGAGTAGGCTCTAGGCGGGACGGTTCGATTATGTCCCCTGCTTCTTTCAACTACCCTCCGCATGCGAGACAAGTGGCTGACATGCATTGAAGGGGGTATTCAATTAGTTCCATCAGTTATGATGGCCTGAGAAGTTACCAATACTGGGACACGTGCCGCTAGGAGACGGTCAGGGATAGATGGCCCGGATCCGCGGGCGTTTCAGTTGCCCTACTGAGTAGTTTGGGGAGGGGGGGGGGGGGGGGGGGGGGGGGAATTCAAGGGCGCTGTACCTGCATATAAACCCTTGCCGCTTGGAGTGTTTTTCTTTTGGCTGAGAACTGATCCCTTGTTTAGCCTCGCTCAACACAATTGCTCAGTGCTCTCCAGCTGTTGCGTTTTCGTCGTCGTACATACTAATCTGTGAGTCTCAGTCATTTGCGACTCTGCAATTGTTTCTCCTCCTTTTTTTGTTTGTGGTTGGATCAGATGGGCACTTGGTTGTATCTAGATTAGCCCTTTGGATGGGACCCTTGTAGTACCGAATCTCAGCGAGAGCCGGGAACTTTCGGCTGAGAGGCCTAATGGCCGGTGTGGGCTGTGCTGAGGCACTATTTGCTTCGTACTACCCTGCGGTGGTGGTTTTAGGTTGTGTTTCTGATCGGCCAAGGGGTTTTTTTTTTTTTTTTAGGTTACATGGATTCTGGGAGCTCCAGTGAGATCTCTGAATCGGCTGCCAGGCGATCGGTGGGGAACGACCAAGAGAGGATGAAGGACTGGCTTGCCTCCTCGTCCTCTGGGCCGAACGCCAGTGCCCGTTCGACTGGTGAGGCGTCAACGTCCGGGTCACTGGGACATGAGGATGCTCCGTATGGAGTGTCCTTGGGCACTGCCAGCCCAGGAGGGGCCTCGCGCCACATACTTGTGGACGGGGATATAGCCATAAACTGTGATGAGCCGGAGTGCTCGTTAACTTCTAGTGAGATTGCTGCTTTTCAGGCTAGGTGGAATATTCCCAGAGAGGTAGATCTGCGGCCTCTGTATGCCGGAGAGTCGGCCTGCAACCCGGAGGAAGGTTGGGTTGCCATTCATGAGGACCAATTCTGGCATGGGCTATCGCTCCCGCTGCCGGACTTTGTGCCATCAGGATATCACCGGCACAGCTTCCCGAGAACCAGTGGAGGCAACTACTGAGCCTGGGCTGTCTCTACTGGCTGAGTGATATGAGTTGCCCAACGGTAAATGAGTTTCGGGCCTTGTACCTACTGACATACTCGAAGAAGAGTATGGCCCGGGGGTGTGTGAGTTTTTCCGCCCGGCATTTTAAGCCGGTGATAACCCACTTGCCCTCCTGGCTCAACAATAATTGGAGGAAGAAGGTGGTGATGGCAGGGGGGGCTGGCAGAAGAGGAGTAGGACTTACCGAGTTCCCAGTGCCTTTCAGCCGATCTGCGATCAGTCGTATCAGTTACCGAAGCTGGAGAGAGATAGGATCGCCTGGGTATTTGGGTGCTGGTCGGACCTGGAGCAGAGTTCCTACAACTTTATCCGGCGGAAGGTGCTGGAACTATGTCATCTGGGGGGGAATCCCGGTAGGTGGTGGAATGTAGGTTGTAGCTCTGATCCCGTTGAACGAATTGGTGTTGACTAGTCTGTTTGCCTTGTGTTCTGCATGTATATCTTACCGGACGACAATTAAAGCTCACGAAACGCTGTCGATGGACAATCATGATCTGGTCTTGAAGCTGAAGGAAAAGGGGGATGCTGCCGCGCGGTCCACGGTTGACCGGGGAACCGGGGAGTTGACCGTATATGATAAACCGGTTTCGCTAGATTATGTCTTAAAGCGCGTAAAGACTCACGCTTCGGGACCCCAGGCGGTGTCTGGATCGGGGAAGACTGTTGGTGGGCCGTCCAAGCCCCCGGGTGGTGCTGCAAGGATTCCACACCGGCTGGGGCTGGTGCCAACTGTCGCCAGGTCCCCATTGTCTGCCGCCCAATCTTCTTTTTTACAGGTTGATCTGGGTGAGCGGAGGAAGAAGTCTCGAGAGATGCCGGCCTCCGCGCTTGTTACCTTCACCGGCCGGTCGATTGGTGTGAGTTTGGCCAAGTGGCTGAAGCTGACGCGTGGTGGTACCACTACCGCCCACGTATAGATGTCCGGACGACTCTTTCGCCCGGAGCCTGCTCATGAATGTGAAGGGAATAGAGCTAGAGAAGATTCGGGCTCCGGGAGGGCGGCCGAAGGAGCACTGGCTGAAAACCAAGGAGATGGCCCTCCAGATAAGGATAGTTTGCCACCGGTATCCGCTCAACATTATTTCGTAATTTGTTGCTTTCTAACCGGTGCCTGTGAAGCTGTAGCTGTTGTACCACTTGTATCAGTCAGATGCAAGTGAAGAGCTACCAGAGCTTAAGAAGCAGGTGGCGAAGTTGGCAAGCGCCCAGGAGCTCCTGGAGGCAGAGAAGTCCAAGCTCCAACGGGCGAAAACCCGGTTGGAAGAGAGGGCCAGGAAGCAGATGGGCAAGCTGGAGGCCCAGGTCGAGGCTCTGGAAGAGGAGAAGAAGGGCCTGGAGGAGGAGGGGGCCGAGTTGGAGACCCCGGTCGAGGAGCTCCAGCGGCAGGTGGCCACGGGCTCCGCTTCTGCCTGCAGGCCGGTCGATGAGAATGACCTGGAGGTTTACCAGCGGGTGGTTAAGAAATATCAAGAAAGTGATGAGTTTCTTGACCTGCTGGAACGGGCCCGGGAGGCGGGGATAGCCGTTGCTTATGACGATTTGAAGAGTAAGGGCTATCTTGACGTCTCAATGTTGCCGCCGCCGCAGACGGATGAAGAAGAAGTTCAGGAGGGTGACACTGAGCCGGCCGGTGAAGACGTCGCTGGTGAAACCGCTGCTGAAGGAGCTCCTGCTGAAGAGGGGGAGCAGGCGGAAGTGCCCTAGCAGGCTCCAGACTCTGTACACTCCCGCCCTCCCTTTTTGCTTTAAGCCTTTTTTTTTTTTGTACACGCTGCCCTGAGTTATAATGAATTGACATTTTGCCTGAGCTTGTGTTGTGTCTTTTTCAATTTGCCTGACTTGGCTACCCATGGATTGCCCTTTGTACTTAGTTGAAAACAAAGTTGGAATAGACAACTGCTGAAATTACACCTGCCGAACTGGTTGGAATGTCTAGCTAGTTGTGTTTAGGAAAGAAAAAACTAGCATCTTATTCAGGCTGACAAGTTGTTGGACCGCTGAACTTCTATACGGGTTTAAGATTTCGACCTGTCGTATGAGCGTTGGTGTCGCGGGATAGACGTCCCGATTCCATGCGGTCCCCACTGTCCGGGTTACCCTTGATACCGCTGCAAGTCACCGCGGCGGACTAGGCCCTCAATAGTTGTTTTCAAGGCAAGGCAATCGTTTGTGTGGTGTGTGGCTTCATCGTGGTAGGAGCAGTATTTACCGGTCTGTGCCCGATCAGGTTCCCCTTTGGGTGCTTTCTTTTTTGTGGAGGGGGGATGTTGTTCCCGTTCTCATACAAGATATCCTCATAGGAGGAGGTCAAAGTAGAGAATACCTCTTGTCGTCATGCTGACATGACCGCTAGGGGGCGGGTTTGCTGCTAGTACGATGGGAGGTTCCCTGCTCGTTGGGGAATGTCGACATAGTCCCTCCGGCGCTGCTGGTTCCCCCAACCTCTTGGTCTTTTGTCGGTCGAGGCTCCTTGTAACGACCCGAACCTTAAAATACCCCCTAAAAGTTTTAATTTATTTTTATCGTTTCGGAAATTGGTTTTACGATTCGAAGGGTTCAAAGGTTGACTTTTTATAAGTTGACCCGATCGAGAATTTTATTTCTCGACAAGATAGAGGACGGTAAAACGAATTCATGGACACGTAACAAGTTTAATTTGGAATTCGCATGAAAAAGTTATGACGTAAAATCGGAGGGGAGGAAATTTCAAGAAATGAGCGGAATATTCTAGAACGGGAATATTCTTAGAATTGGAGGGAATATTCCTTTTCTTTTCTTTTTCTCTTTCCTTTTTTTCCTCCTCTCCCCCGACTTGGCCCCGAGCTCCACCGACCCGGGGCGCCACCCTCGTTTCTCCGCCGTCCGGCCATCGATCGGTGCGCCACCAGTCTTGATCGGCTTGTTTCCTCCTCCTCTTCGAGTCTGCGTTGGCGGTTCAAGGCGAATCGCCGCTGTTTAGCCGTACGAAGCCCTAGATGGTTCGAGACAGTCGAACCGGAGCTCGCTACTCCGGCCACCAATTAGCCCGATTTTCGGGGGGGAAAGGGAGACCTCGGCATGCACATCAATTCCATGGAAGGAATTGACCCGATTGAGCCCAGGTAAGGAAAATTTTGGATTCAAAATTCTAGGGTTTCGGGTTCGAATAGGAGGGTTGTGATTTTGATGTTTTTGATGTAATTGGAGGGTAGATTTGAATTCAGAACAGTGATTGGAGTCGATTAGGTGTTGTTTGATGTTTAATCGGGTGATTTTTGAGAGAATTGAAGGTGCTGCAGTGTGGACCGCTGTCTGTGGGGGAGGAGGTGACGGGGATGAGTCCTTGAGGTGGTGGCGACGCTGCTGCGAAATTTTGGAATCGATTAGAGGTGTTTTTGGCCTCCTGTGGCGGAGCTACCGGCGGCGGTGGCGGCGGCGCTGCTGCTGCCCTCGGTGGAAGGTGGAAGGTGGAAGGTGGAAGAAGGGTAAAAAGATAAAAAATAAAACGGTAAAAGGTAATTCAGTAAATGGTGAAACAGTAAAAGTTATTAGTAAACAGTAAAAGTGAATAGTAAATAGTAATTTTGACTTTGACCATTTACTGTTGACTTTGAATATTACTGTTGACCTTTAATTTTACAGTTGACTTTCTGTAAAAAAGGTAAAAAGCTGGTAAAAAATGGGGTTTTGTGTCAAATTAAGCAATAAATGAATTGATCGGTCTTTGTTCCCAGTGGGTGGGCGGTTGCGGTTTGGGAGCAAAGGGATTTTTAGTCGGTTAATGGGTTTTATTTCGGGCCTGTTTCAGATTTTCCGAGGGAATTTCTGGGACGGGTCGTTACACTCCTCGGTCCCGGCCCTGCAGCCAGTTTCTGGCTTCCTGTCGGGCGGGTTCGGGCTCTTCGTGTTTTCTCTTATGTTGACGGCTCCAGTAAGTTTCGTTGTTTGCTTGGGCGTGCTTGATAGACATCGCCAACAGTTCGTCGTTACCCTGCGGGATCTCCACCCGCACAGCGTACGAGAACTTTCCGGGCCGGAGACCTTGCTTGAAAGCTGATTCGGCGATCCCTTTGTCCAGGTCCCTGACCCCGGCGGTGGCCGTTTGCCATCGGTTAACAAAATCTCTCAGCCCTTCGCCGTCCGCCTGCCTTCAGTTAAAGAGGACCGTCGAGGTCCGGGCCCCTTCGACCCTTAATATGAACCGGCCCACGAATCTATCGGCCAGTTGCTCGAATGCTTCTATAGAGTTCGCCGGTAGTTCGTAAAACCAGCTGAGCGCCTCTCCGGACAGGGTCTCCTGGAATATGTTGCAGCAAATGGCTTCGGAGTAGCCCTTAGTACACGTTTGGGACCGGAAGCTGTCCAGGTGTTGGTATGGGCAGCCAACCCCAGAGTATGTAAGCTTTAGCGACTTTTGGGTGCCGGATCTTCCGGAGTCCAGAACTCGGAGTGAGAAGGGTCCGGCCCGCTCGTTGAATCGTGCGCTCTCCGGTCATCTCGCAGCCTTTCTCTCGTTGGCCTCCATCTGGGCCTTCATATCTGACACCGAGTCGGATAGTATCTGCAGTGCCTGTGCAGTCGAGATGATGGTATCTTCCTCGAACGAGCCGCTGTCCCTACAAGGGGCTGGGACGATCTTTGGTGGCACCGTGTCCGCCGGGAGCACGTCTCCCGCCACGCCGGTGTCCCTCTCCCCTCCCGATGACTGGCCCACTTCCTGGAGGGGAGGCTCTTTTTTGTGTGGTGCGAATGATTTTGCCAGAGCGGCATTGCGCTGCTGGCCTCTTTCCAATGCAGTCATCAGTACGGCATTAACCGCTTCTAGGTCTTGATACCTGGCGGTGGCTTCTGCTCTATCCCGGTCGCTTTCTTCCCGCAAGCAGGTGACTACCGCTGGCATCTCTTCTATCTCTCCTGCCATATTGTACTGGCCGAGAATGGAGACATCGTCCGAGCTGTCGCTGCTGGGCAACCGATCTTCCCCTCTGCTTGGGGTCGTGGGGGACGTCGGTGCGGGTTCCAGGCCCAAGACTTGGCAATCGTCCGTCGGGCCTTTCCCACGTAGATCTCTGTTGCGTTCACCGGACGTACCGCCCGGATCACGGTTGGTAGCAGCATTCTGACTGGAGCTACCAACGGGCTGCCCCTGCCCCGCCCCCGAGATTTGGACTATTACCGGCTCCAGAACCCACTGGTCCTCTGGATTTCCTTCCATCTTTTCTCCTGTACTTCCAGACATATGTATTTTTTGTGACCCGTAGGCTGATCGATTCCGTTCCCGCTAGTACGACAACACAAACTTTTTGAACTCTTCCCACTGACGGCGCCAATTGTTTCTGTCTGAATCCGTAGACTCACAGATACCGGTGGATCTTGGCGTGATTCCTGCCTGCAAACCCTGCTAACTAAGGGAATACCGGGCGGGCCCGGTCTATTCCGCTCTGATGCCTAAGTCAGTATAGTTGGAATAAACTGGTAACTTAAGCGGGAATGAATAGTTGAAGTATTGATTATCTATTAATGAGGGTAGTTGGGTCTCATATATAGGCTGTCGGGAAGGGCTGGCCTCACCCTTCGATGTGGGACTAGCCCCCCCTTCTGCTCATACTTCTGGACTGTTTCGGCCCCTGTTTGGGGAGCTACTATCCCCGGTTCCCGGGCCCCGGCCACAAGTAAGACCTGCTCGGGTGCGGGATCAGGTGTCCATGCTACGCTCCCGGGCCCTGGGCCGAGTCCAGGAGTCCTGGCTGCGAGTCTGGGGGCCTGGGTAGCCTCTTTATGGCTACTGTCAACAGTTGTGCCAACGAAGGGCGGATTGGCCGAAGTGGGAAGAAGCAATCCAGGCTGAACTAGACTCTCTAAAGAAAATGAAAGTATTCGGACCGGTTGTGGCTACACCGCCGAAAGTGAAGCCAGTTGGACATAAATGGGTCTTTGTCAGAAAGCGCAATGAGAATGGCGAAGTCAAGCGATACAAAGCTCGACTTGTGGCGCAAGGTTTTTCTCAACGCCCTGGAATTGATTATGAGGAGACGTATTCTCCGGTCATAGACATTATTACCTTCCGTTATCTAATCAGTTTGGTAGTCTGAGAGAGACTCAATATGCAGCTTATGGATGTTTTTTACAGCGTATCTTTATGGGGATCTAGATTCCGACATGTATATGAAAGTACCTGATGGAATTTCACTACCCAAATCAAGTCAGCAGAAACCACGAAGTGCTTTTGCTATCAAGCTCAAACGTTCCCTATATGGACTTAAGCAGTCCGGAAGAATGTGGTATAATCGCTTGAGTGACTACTTGGTTGGGAAGGGATACAAGAATGATGAGTTATGCCCTTGTGTGTTCATAAAGAGAACAAGTTCAGGATTTGCCATAGTCGCCGTCTACGTTGATGATATGAACATCATCGGAACTCTAAATGAGATCAACGAGACCGCAAGCTACTTGAAATCTGAATTCGAGATGAAAGATCTGGGAAGGACTCGGTTTTGCCTAGGCCTAGAACTAGAGCACCGAAGTGGTGGAATCTTTGTACACCAATCTGCATATGTCCGAAAGATGCTCAGGCGATTTAATATGTACAAAGTTATGCATCCTACAGGTACTCCCATGGTCATTAGAAGTCTGGATATCAACAAAGATTCGTTTTGTCCGAAAGAAGATGACGAAGAGGTCTTGGGAGCTGAATATCCGTATCTTAGTGCATGTTATTGGAGCCTTGTTATACTTAGCTCAATGCATTAGGCCAGACATTGCATTCTCAGTGAACTTGTTAGCTAGATTCAGCTCTGCGCCAACACAACGTCATTGGGCTGGAATCAAGACTATCTTTCGATACTTGAAAAGAACCAGCAACATGGGCTTGTTCTATCGATATATGATGGAAATTATTTCCAAGCACTAAATACATGCAAAACAACTTCATACATATATTACCCTTCTTGCGTCAATTGTAGTAAGGACAAGTAGGGATCGTTCTATCCGGGGAAATCAAGGGCTTTCAATCACATGAAGCATTACAAAATCAAATGGGGGGTGTCGAAATTTATATTAATATCCTACTGAAAATTACGAAAATAAAACCTAAATTAATATATACATATGATCATCATCTTTCACACATAACACTACACACAAAACTCACATAACACATAACACTTTCGCATAGGGTATCAATATAGCAATCGGCAAGCATTCATGATTCAATTGGTTCCAATTTAATTAGAGTCCTTGGTGGCATCATCCAATCATACAAAACTTCTCAAGTATTTAGAATTATCTTTGCGCTTAATCCTAAACATGGTGCTAATCGTTTAAGAACACTTGGCGTAGAAAATAAACACGAACAACACATAAGCATAAGAGTCGAATTGGAAACATGTAACAAATATGGCGTCACCTCACCTTATTAACATGCATATTTTCTGAATTACTCTAACCCTTAGAACAAATACAAATCAAAACAACTTGGCGTATGATTCAACTTATATTGGATCGGCAACATGAAGCATACACCTAAGAATCAGCCATGTCCTAGGCTGCCCTCAAGTATACAACTTGTTATGCATACGAATTCAGAAAATAAACCAACATATATTCAAGAACACATGCGATTCATACATATATCAATAACCCTGATTAAAACCGAAACATGCTATGATCATCAATCAAACAAATAGAAAACCAAAACACATAACAGAATTTCAGAAGTCCAGAGTTAAATTAATAAAACCAAATAAGCATCCACAAATCTTTATAAACTTCATAGACAAAGTTAAGTAATTATACAGAAAATTACAAGACATGAGAGATGAGTGAATCACACTTTAAAAGAAACCTTGAATGGTCTCGGCAAGAGTTGATTCAATGGAGATTGATGGTGCGATCTTGAATCGATGGAATGGTGAATTCGGCTTGTAACTTTTTTTTGGATATGTGGTGCTATTTTGACAGAGTTTTGGCTATGTGAAAGTGAGAAAAAAGAGATAATTTTATGTCCTTAAGTCGTGCTATTTATAGAGAAAGGCTAGAGGAAATCGGCAGCAATTAGGGTTACACAAGTCCTAGTCCCAATCGGTTTTGCTTGCTTGCTGGCCAAGTTTGGCTCTTCTAGGCTCTTCCTTTGATTGAACTTTGCACTTGAATCTTCTCATTAAGTAAGTATGGACATGTCCAACAAGTCTTTAAGTCCATCACAGCTGATCCATGCATCAAAAGTCCAAAGGAAAGCTTTCCTGACACAACCGGGAAACCACAGTTTCTAGGCAGAATTGACCATGGTTCAATAAATCCAGTATAACTCCCTCCGCAGTGCTCCGATTGTCATGATTCTAAGTCCTGGAGAAACTAGACTCATAGGGCTTTCTATCCATATAAGGCACGTCCTCTGGTTCCAAGTGAAGCGTCGTACAGAAGTCCTAGAAGTCAAGATACAGTCCCAGGAAAATCCTGTTAGTCCCTGGATCGTTTTGCTCAAACTGCCAAGTTGCAGCCATCTTTTGGGTGAATTCCCTAGCTCCAATCGATGTGAATTTTTGACACAATATACTTCAACTTTCCAAATATATGTCTGCAAAATTTCATGAAATTTGGAAAAGAATAAGTCATTCAAACACAGGCCTCAAAATCACGAAAACAACATATTTTACACTTTTTTTCCTCATATTTCTATACTTAGTCGTTTTTCTGACAATTAAGCACATTTTCTCCAAAACTCTACCAAAGCGACACTAAACTATATTATGACTCTATCTTACTCTAAATAGACTTAACAAAGCACAAATTAGAGATAATAACACATTAATAACGTCGCAAATTGTGCTCCTAGCAATATACTCATCAGGATTCGACTATTGGCTGAACCCTTGTACCCCGCGATGGCAACCGAGGCTCGGATCAACTTAGGACAGCCATCCAGTCCGGCCCTGGTTCGGCTGCTTTCCGCACCGTCGCCACCTCTGCTACCGGCGAGGCTTCTCACCACAATGCCGCCACTGCCGACACCTCTTCTGATCACGAGGATGCCAAAGCGTGGTCACGATATGGTTTCGGTAATACCCCCTCCTACCAAGATACACCAAATAACGTGATGGTAGGATTCGCTGATGCTGGATATTTGTCTGATCCACACAAAGAACGTTCCTAAACTGGTTATGTTTTTACCATGGGGAATACGACGATTTCTTGGAGATCAACGAAGCAAACCCTTGTTGCTACTTCCTCGAACCATGCTGAGATCATTGCACTACATGAAGCAGTCAAAGAATGTGTTTGGCTTCGCTCAGTTATATCTCACATTCGAGAGTCTAGTGGGCTTGAGTCTACTACGATGGGACCAACTTGCATATACGAAGATAATGCAGCATGCATTGAGCAAATGAAGTTGGGTTACATCAAGGATGACAATACTAAACACATTTCGCCTAAGTTCTTCTACAATCAACAGCAGCAAGAGACTTTGAATATCCAAGTGAAGCAAGTCAGCTCAGAAGATAATGTCGCTGATCTCTTCACCAATTCTCTACTCAAATCTACATTTGTGAAGCATGTGAAGCGCATTGGTATGTGTCGCTTATCCGAACTCATAGACTGATTTATTCATCAGGGGGAGTTCTCATGTAGACTTTAGGGGGAGTCTACTTACGCATGTTTTGCGCACTTGTAATTGGTGCGTAGTACTCTTTTTCCTTTTACCATGCTTTTATTTTAGCCCAAGAGGTTTTTTTGTTTTGCTGGTAAGGTTTTAGTGAGGCTACACGTTATGCACCATTAGGTATGCGACACAAGGGGGAGTGTTTAAAGAAGGTTAATTCCGTAACTTCCGTAATGTGTCTTGACCTAATTAGACTAGATATATATCCAGAATTTTTAGTAGATAGAGAATCCTAAATTTACAGGGATTCTTGTTGTAATGCCTATATAAAGGCCTCCATATCAATCAATAAGATTACGCTTTGCTTATCCTTTGTTTCTCCTACAACAGAATTCATAATTTTCAGGAATAAATCAACGATAATTCGACAAAGATAAGGAGGAGCTAAAGAGAAGGAAACCGAATTTGATAAGAAAGATAAATCGGAAACCAAAGAGGAGAAGCCGATTGCAACAAAGAGAAGTAAACAACATTGGATAAGGATTCATACAACAAGGAGAAAAAGAAGTCGTTCAAGAGTTAATCTGGGAATTAAGAACATTGAGCCGAGCAACAAAGAAGAGATTGGAAGAGATAAGGAAAAGCAAAGGGAAATAAAGATGGAAAAGAAGAGAGGCCGTGCAAAGAGAAGATAAAGGACGGATGCTGTAATATCCCTCTCCGGCCAACGGAGAGGGGGTGATGTGTCTTATATGTGCATGCCCACCTCCATCTAACACGAGGCCTTTTGGGGGCTCAACGGCTTCGGAGGGGATGAGAACTCTGAAGTTAAACTTGCTAAGCTCAGAGCAATCCTAGGATGGGTGACCTACTGGGAAGTTGCGCATGAGCTCCCAGAAACAAAACCGTGAGGGCCAGAGAGGAGAGTGCCCAAAGCGGACAATATCGTGTTAGGGCGGAGCTGGTCCCGGGATGTGACAATTTGGTATCAGAGTCACCCGAATGAGGTGAAATTACGGCCACTGAATCCCGTGGAATCGGCCTGTAACCCAGAGGAGGGTTGGGTTGCTGTTCATGGAGACCAATTTCGTCATGGGTTCTCCCTACCGCTGCCAGACTTTGTACAGTACATGCTCAGCGCTCTGCACGTGTCTTCTGCGCAGCTTCCCGGAAACCAGTGGAGGTAGCTGCTGGGCCTTGGTTGTCTGTACGAGCTGTCCGGAATGAGCATGCCGAAGGTGAACGAGTTCCGGGCGTTGTACATATTGTCCTTCTCGAAAAACAAAAGGTGTCGGGGTTGTCTCACCTTTAGCTCCTGACACTTTCAGCCTATCATCACCCACCTGCCTTCCTGGGTGGACAATAACTGGAGGAAGAATGTGGTGATGGTAGGTGGGAAGTGGCAGAAAAGGAGGAGGATGTACCGGGTTCCTGGTGCCTTCCAGGCCCTTGGTGACCAATCGTACGTACTGTCTGAGTTGGAGGGGGATAGGATTGCCACGATATTCGGGTGCTGGGACGGTCTTGAGCGAAGCTCCTACAACTTCATACGACGGGAGGTGTTAGAGTATTGCTGTCTCGGGCGGGATCCCGGTGCGTAGCAGGGTTTTAATAGTGACGTTCCCGCTGACTGAGTTGATACTAACCCTTTGCTTGTTATGTAGGTGCATCTTCCCGGACGGTCGTCAAGCCCGGTAACACACTATCCATGGACGGTGAGGACCTAGTCTTGAGGTTGAAGGAGAAGGGGGAGGCCGTTTCGCGGACCTCGGTGGATCGGGAGTCTGGTCGGCTTACCGTCCACGCTAAGCCGATGGCCTTGGATCTTGCGGATGACGCCTACATCTTGAGGCGTATGAAGACTCATGCCGCAGCACCCTCTGTGGGACTCGGAAAGGGAAAAACCATCGGAGGGCCACCAAAGGTTCCTGGTGGAACGGACAGGATTCCATACCGACCGGGATCGGTCCCGCTTGTCACCAGGGTTTCTTGACTGGCGCACAATCTTCTTCACCGGTCGACCTGGGTGAGAAGAGGCGGAGGATCATGGATGTCCCGCCCTCCGCGCTGGTGACGCTGACCGGCCGGTCGTCTAGTGAGAACCTGGCAAAACGGCTCAACTTGACCAGTGGTGGGACGAGTCCTGCTAGGGATAGAGCCGCTGCGGCTTCCAGTTCTGCCGGTCCGCAGAGTAGCCCTACTCAGGTGGAAGAACATAGGAGGGGAGGTCTGGAGAGTCCCTTCGTCCGGAACCTGGTGGAGGACGTGACCGACCTTGGTCTGGATAGGCCTGGGGCCGCTGGAGCCCTGTCAGGGGAGAATCGCCAGAAGAGCAAGGAGTTGGTCCTTCGGTTAAGAATTGTTTGGTGCTACGGTACCGCTCATGAAACTTCTGCAAGAGTTTTTTTTTTTAACTGGCTCCCTGTCGTTCTGTAGCTGTTATACAATCTATACCAGCCGGACCCGAGTGAGGAGCTGCCAGAGTTGAAGAGTCAGGTGGCCGCTCTGACCGGAGCCCGTGAGCGCCTGGAGGCTGAGAAGTCCAGGCTTGAGCGGGAGAAGGTTAGACTGGAGGAAAGGGCCAAGAGGCATGTGGCCAAGCTAGAGGGCCATGTCCGGAGCCTCGAGGAGGAGAAGGAGCGGGCTGAGGAGGAGAGGGCCGAGCTAGAGGCCAAAGTGGATGTGCTCCAGGTGGAAACTGCCGCTGTGCATGCCGCCACCGCCGCTGCGGCTGGAGAAGAAGACCCGGAGCTTTTCCAGCGGGTTATCCAGAAATATCACGATAGTGATCAGTTTCTTGAGCTCCTGGAGAAGGCTAGGGAGTCGGGTATCGCTGATGCCTACGTGGAATGGGAAGAGAAGGGATACCTTATCACCTCAAAAATGCCGAAGGCGCGGGCCGATGATGATGCTGATGGGCAGCCGGCAGAGGAGGAGCAGCTGGAAGGGGAAGGCAGACTTCAGCCATCTGAACCCATTAGGGAGGATGCGGCGGTTCCATCTGAGGAAGCCGGTGGACAGGCTAGGCTCGCTGGGGAGGAAGATGTGGCTCCTTAGGATTTTTGTTTGCCGTCTCTTTCTTTTTTGTAAATATGCTGGAATGGGGGTTTTTTTTTGTTGCCTGCCTTTGGACATATATTTTAGTACCGGTGGTTTTCCTTGGATTTCGTTCAAAATAATTGGCGTACATATTTTGCAATGTTACAACGGCTGAACCGTTGAAATGCCAGGCTAATTGTATTTGAAAATTTAGCACTTAACCCTTCACTGGGTTCGGGCGTGCTTACTAGCCCTGGTCCTGATCCCGGGCGGTATCTGCCTTTCTTTCTCCTAGGTACTGTTGAAGTTGACCGCTGCTAACTAATCCCTCCACCGCTGTCTTGAGGGCGATGCAATTGTTTGTCCTATGGGTAGCTTCGTCGTGGTAGGAGCAGTATTTGCCTGTTCGCGCCAGGGTGAGATTCCCTTTTGGGTGCTTCCGCTTTAGCGGTGCGGGAATGCTGTTCCCGTTCTCGTGCAAGATGTCCTTGTACGAAGAGGTTAGAGTGGTGAAGACTTCTTGACGTTCCGCTGGCATGATCGCCAGGGGGCGTTCTTGTCGGTACTGCGCGGGACTGTGCTCGCCCTGGGGTTTGTCAGGATAGGGTTTCTGCTGCGGTTGGTTCCTCCAATTTTTGTTGAGTTTGTTTGGTTGGGTGCCTCAGTTCTCGCCCCGCTGGCTGGCCTGGTTTTCTCGGGGGGCCGGAATGTGCTCCTCCTGCTTCCTCTTCAGCAGGTGATGCCCATATGTTTCATGGTCCGCCTGACCATGCCTGATGGCCATCGCCATTAGCTCATCGTACCCCTGCGGGAGTTCCACCCGTACAGCATAGGAAAATTTCCCTGGCCGAAGTCCCTGTTTGAATGCCATCTCAGCGATGCCCTTGTCTAGGTTCCGAACCCCGGCCGTCGCCATTTACCAGCGGTTAACGAACGTCCTAAGCTCCTCGCCGTGTGCCTGCCTGCAATTGAAGAGGACCGTCGATGTCCGGGCTCCTTCGACCCGGAGGATGAAGCGGTAGACAAACCGATCGGCCAGTTGCTCAAGTGCCTCAATGGAGTTTGGCGGGAGCTCATAGAGCCAGCTAAGCGCCTCTCCGGACAGAGTTTTCTGGAAGATGTTGCAACATACGGCGTCGGAGTAGCCCTTGGCACATTTTTGGGACTGGAAGCTATCCAAACGTTGGTAGGGGCAGCCGGCTCCTGAGTATGTCAGCTTTAAAGATTTTTGGTTACCGGATCTCCCGGATTCCAGGACCCTGTACGAAAAGGAGCATGTGCGTTCGTTGAATCGCGCGCCTTCCAACGGCCGCGCTGCCCTTCTCTCGTTGGCCTCCATTTGGGCATTTAGATCTGACACGGAGTCGGTGAGTACTTGTAGTGCCCGTGCGGTCGGGGTCACGACTTCATCCTCGAATGAAGCGTGTGATTGCCAGGGTGTCGGCGTGCTCTTTGGTAGGGCCGTGCCGCCCCCTTGGGGTCGCTGGGCCTTCCGCCCGATGAAAAATTGGTGGGAGCCTAAGCTCGCATGCAATAATAAACCCTACAAAAGATCGTTAGTAGTATAGAATAAGTAGGGATCGTTCTAGGCCGGGGATTAAGGGTACCTGAGATATGAAATTGTTAGACACACATATATACATATACACATTAAAAACGTCACAAATGGGGGATAAGTATGGATCGGCAGCTAGGCTGCCCTAGTACTAAGCACGGCATTAAAACACAAAATAAAATCCTAAATCTAATATTTACAGGTGATCATCATCTTTCACAAAACAGTTCACACAAAAGACTCTTTAAAACATAGATTCATATGCAAGAAGGTAAGAGACTAGTATTTAGCATGTTCACAATTCAAATTCGTTTCGACCGCAACTAGAGCTCTCGCTCTGTACCTAGTTACTAGACTTCCTCAAGTTCATTTAGGACAAACTTTCGCTCTAGCCCTAAAGATATTTATGCTAATCCGGTTAAGACTTAACATATAACGCACAAGAGTCTTAAATCGAAAACATGCAAATAAGCAAGGTTGTCAATCATCTTATTTAACATGCAAGTTTTAGCTAAGGTTTTATACCCTAGGTGAGCACAACGAATCAAAACAACCGCTAGGCCTATAGTTTTATTCATTCTACTCAGGTTAGATGAAACCTAACACCTAGATTTACATGCAAACAACAAATGCTTAAGCACAACTAATGTTTCGGTTTATAAGGAACATCCTTAACCCACTAACCAATTTAAATCCTAAACATGCTTTTAATACCATTGCCCTGATTATCTAAACATACAAAATCCATGAATTAAAGATTGCAAAGTCATCACATAAATTCCAACAAAAATCGCAATTTATGTTCATCATACAAAACCAAACGAAACAAAGTATTTTTATAACAACAATATGTGACTAAACCGAAAATAAAAATACAAGTCATAGGGATGGATCACACTTTAGAAACCTTGGAGAGCTTCGTCTTGGTGTGGTGATAGAGATTCGGCAGCAGCTAAGGCAGGGACTGGTTCGGTGGTGAATGGTGGTGGTGAATCGGTGACTATGTATTTTAGGGTTTCGGGTTAGAACTTTGGTAGGAAATTTGGTAGAGTTTTGGCTAGTGTTTTGCAAGAGATGAGATGGCTTTTCTGAATGAAAAGTGGGGGTATATATAGAGGAAAAAGGAGAGAGGCTGCCGGCAGTCCCTTAAGCCAAAAGGGATTCAGAAAACCTAGTTCATTAAGGTTTTGCAACCTTCCTTTCTTAATCCAATTAGGTTTTCTTTTCTGAATTTTTTCTTCAAGGCTTGGGCTTCACATCTTCATGGACTTCTTATATGATCTTGGACTTCATTTGATGTGTCTTGGCCCATCGAAAATGTCTCAAATTGCCGGCAGCACAGCGTTGCACACAATCTGCCTCAATCGGCAGCTTCTCCTAGTTTGACTAGGAGAACTTCTTTCTTCATATTTTTCTTCAGTGCCATGGCCTAGTGTCTTCCTCTTCCCTTCATAAAGCTTGGACCATCTTCACATATGCATTTGTACACCATTTGGTCCATCAAAAACAGAAAACACAAAAAGGGGGCAGTAGGTTCCTGGAATCGGCAGATTTGACCTTGTTGCAGTAATTCCGGCTTATCTCCCTCCGTGGAGCTCCGATTGATACGATTCCAAGTCTCAGATAAACTAGACACATATGGCCATCTCCCCATAAAACAGTTCGATCAAACTCCTTGTGAGTCGTCGGGAATGATTTTTCGAAGTTGGGACACAGTCCCAGGAAAATCCTGTAAGCCCCTGGATTGGAATGTTCGGACTGCCCTTTTGCAGCCAATATTTGGGTGACCTCCCGAACTCCGATTGATCTGAAATTTTAACACATCATTCCTCAACATATGAATATTAAGCACACCAAATTTCATAGAATTCGGACAAGGATAGGTCATACTTTTGCTCATCTCAAAATCGCGAAAAAGACATATTTTACATTATTTTCCAGATTTCTCAAACTTAGTCATTTTTCGGATTCTTAACCATTTTTCATCAAAACTCTACCAAAACGACACTAACTACATTATGACTCTATCTTAGACAAATAAGGGTTAATCAAAGCATAAACGAGGGCATAAGCATATAATATCGTCGCACATTGTGCTCCTATCAACTACCCCACACTTATCATTTGCTAGTCCCTTAGCAAACTAAATTAAACTACGACTCTAAACAAACTATTGCCCCTAACAATTTGTCTCAGGCTCGTATGTACACATAGCTTTCAAGTTAATGCATGAGAATGCTAAGCACGAAAATTCTGAGCTTCATGAACATGTGGCATCAATAAGAACATATAGGAGCAAAAAGGTAAGCATGTAAACATGTAAAAACTAATTCAAATCACCTCACTAGGCATACTCTCTTCTTTTCTCTCGAAGCATGGTATTCACTCATAAGTATATGCAAGCGAAAGATAATGAACTACAAAGAGTGACTTGCATATATCAAAGAAACGAAAGCACTTTGTGAATTTTGATGGAAAAACCTCATATGATAACTATATGCACCAATGAACCAAAACCATATGCTTACTCTTGAGATAATCTCCACAATCAAATTTAACCATCTTAAGAATCATGAAAAAGATCAATAAAAGGGTTGTAATGGGGCTAGGCTAAGAGGTATTCGATATTTGGATAAGGAGGCTCAAAACGTCACCATGCGCTTTAGCAAAGCTCGAATCTCCTTATGTCTTCTCGCCGAAAAGGTCAAATTTCATCTTGTTGGACCCATACTTCATTCTTTTCTTCCCATACAACATTACAACAATAATCTAGACAATAGCCATGCACAAAATTTTTCTTTTCATGCCTATGCCGTACCCCTCTTTTCTGCTCTCGCTCTCGGTTTTCTTTCTTTATTTTTTTTTTATTTTTTTTTTTATTTATTTTGTTAGAGCATTTTTTTTTTCTTTTTCTAGGTACGGCATGCATACATTTCACATACAAATTCATGGCTAAGCCTACCCCACACTTGTTCTTCTTCATCACACACGCGAAAACGCTTTCAAAAATCAAGCTTTGCCAACACACAAGGTAAAGGCATCACTATACTAAGTTCATGGAAAGTGTTTAAGGGTGATGAAAGAAAAGGCTCAACATAGGCTCAAAGGGGATTTACTAAGGTGTCCCACGACGGGCTCCAATAGGGCTCATGCTTTATTTGGCAATGGTGGTAAACCTAAATGATCTTTATTCAATCATATTCAAAATCAAGGTATTTTATGATTAAAAGCGTTTTGAAAATCAACAAGAGTAAGTTCTAGCATACTAGAGTTCATTAAAAAGCTATGGCATATAGTCATCGAATATGCAAAGAATTATGAGATTTCATGCTTCCTACGAATCTATCGAATTTTATCTTTTTACCGCTCAAGAAGAAAGCAATTTGGCTCTAAATCTCACATAGGTTATAATCGAAGTAAACTAGCTAAAACATGCATGCTTAATAATCAACAAGTCCTACATGCTCCTACCAATGCACAAAATCCATGAAACTCACAATTTTAAAAGTATGCACAACCATCATCTATGTATGCAAAGAGGAGAAAAACATCATTGACATATTAGGGGCATCCTAAGACTCAAAACAAACAAATTAAACACTCTATTTTTGTGGAACAATTTTCTGAATTTTTCTTTTCTAAACTAAGCACATAAAAGCAAAAACAAAAACGGAATACGTTATCCCACCCCACACTTAGAAAATTACATTGCCCTCAATGTAAGCACAAAATAATATCAATGAATTTCCTAAGCATGCAATCGACTAACATATTCCAACATATCATCACAAATCAAAGATAAAGAGAAGGGTTAAGAAAATTCAAACTCTCGGTGATGGCTCCTTCACTTTTCTTTGATCACATGGGTTGCCTCCCAAGTAGCGCTTTGTATTTATAGTCCGTAGCCTAGACTTTTCACCGTGTTTTGCATGTGTTCATCGTGCTCCAAAGCATCCCAAATCGGCACGAAGAAGGTCAACGAGAAGAGTGTTGCATAGTGTATCCGATTCGGTGCTTGTAGAAGGCTGCGTATCCGGGTGCGTGTCCGGCCGTGGTTCTGCCGTATCTGGCGTATCCTCTGGCGTGTCAGCCTTGTGCTCGGCCTTGTGTGGCTGTGTGTCAACCCTGCCGGCAATGGCAGGTCCGGCAGGTGGCGGTAGTGAGGCTGGAATCGGCGGCTGCTGCACGGCTTCCATGTGTGAGGCCGGTTCTTCCATGTGGGGACTGCCGGCAAGGACCTCATGATGTCCCGAAAGTGGTGCGTCGTCAACAAGGCACTCCTCAATGATGTGTTTGGAGGAAGACTCATAATATGGCTTGAGACGATGACCATTCACTTTGAAAATATTGCTCGAGGTGAGGCTTGAAATTTCTATTGCACCATGAGGAAAAACTTGAGTGATGATGTAGGGACCAACCCACCGTGAGCGTAGCTTACCCGGAAAGAGTCGAAGTCTTGAGTTGAATAAGAGAACTTTTTGCCCCACCTCAAATTTCTTGCCTCGTAACATCTTGTCATGGTAAGCCTTTGTTTTCTCCTTGTATATCCAAGCGGCATCATAAGCTTCATTGCGAATTTCTTCAAGTTCATTGAGTTGAAGCTTTCTATGAAGACCGGCATCATCTATGCTCATGTTGAAGGCCTTAATTGCCCACCATGCATGCCTTGTGCTCAAGCTCAACCGGTAAGTGACATGCTTTGCCATAAACTAACCGAAAAGGAGACATACCTATCGGTGTCTTGTACGCGGTCCTATAAGCCCACAAAGCATCATCGAGACGATCACTGCAATCCTTCCTTGAAGGTCCAACCGATTTCTCCAATATATGCTTGATCTCTCGATTACTTACCTCGGCCATACCACTTGTTTGGGGGTGATAAGGTGTAGAAACCTTATGTGTGACTCCATACTTCCTCAATAAGGCTTCAATGGTGCGGTTACAAAAATGGGATCCTCCATCGCTAATCAAGACTCTTGGAACTCCAAAACGTGAAAAGATGTTGGTCTTGAGAAACTTGGCTACCACTTTGGCATCATTGGTGCGTGTAGCCTTTGCTTCGATCCACTTTGACACATAATCAACCGCAAGCAATATGTAGAGAAAGCCCTTACTTGAAGGAAACGGTCCCATGAAGTCAATACCCCATAAATCAAAAATTTCTACCTCAATGATAGGCGTGAGCGGCATTTGGTCTCTAGCTCCAATGTTCCCCATTCTTTGGCATCTATCACATGCTTTGCAAAACATGAATGCATCCTTGAAAATCGTAGGCCAAAAGAAACCACAATTAAGTACCTTCAAAGCCGTCTTCTTTGGTCCAAAATGTCCACCACAAGCTTCGCTATGACAAAAAGAAAGGATGGATCGATGCTCATTCTCCGGCACACATCTTCTAATAACTTGATCACCACATTGCCTCCATAAGTACGGATCATCCCACAAGAAGTGTCGAGCTTGCTTCCTTATTCTCTTTTGTTGGTGGCTCGGCATCTCTTTGGGAAATCGGTTTGTGGCAAGAAAATTTGCAATGTCGGCATACCAAGGCTCATGTACTTCAAGTCGAAAAAGTTGCTCATCCGGAAAGGTCTCTAATAGGGGCAGCCGATCCTCCTCTTGCACAAGGCGACTCAAATGATCGGCCACAACATTCTCTACTCCTTTCTTATCCTTAATCTCAATATCGAACTCTTGAAGTAAAAGAATCCATCGAATAAGCCTCGGCTTAGCATCCTTCTTCGTCATAAGATATCTTAAAGCGGCATGATCACTATAAACAATAACCTTGGAATTCAAAAGATATGATCGAAACTTTTCCAAAGCAAAGATTACCGCTAAGAGTTCCTTCTCCGTTGTTGTGTAGTTGAGTTGTGCATCGTTGAGAGTCCTTGAAGCATAGTAAATGGCGCATGGCTTCTTCTCAATTCGTTGTCCAAGTACCGCTCCAAGTGCATAATCACTAGCATCACACATCAACTCAAACGGCTCGTCCCAATTAGGGGAAACTAGAATCGGTGCCGAGCACAACAAGGTCTTCAATCAGCAAAATGCCTCCTCACATGCCTTTGTCCACTCAAACGTCACCTCCTTTTGTAACAAGTTGCTCAATGGCTTGGCAATTGAAGAGAAGTCTTTAATAAATCGACGATAAAACCCCGCATGGCCAAGAAAACTTCTCACATCTTTCACACACCTAGGGCTCGGCAATGCTTGAATTAGCTCCACCTTGGCTTTGTCAACCTCTAAGCCTCTTGCCGAAATTATGTGCCCTAGAACAATGCCTTGCGTGACCATGAAGTGACACTTCTCCCAATTGAGAACAAGATTTGTCTCTACACACCTCTTAAGTATCATCTCCAAGTTCCCCAAACATGCATCGAAGGTGCCTCCATACACACTAAAATCATCCATAAACACTTCGATAATGTCTTCAATAAAATCTGAGAAGATAACATACATACATCTTTGAAAAGTGCCGGGTGCGTTGCAAAGTCCGAATGGCATCCGCCGATAAGCAAACGTGCCAAATGGACAAGTAAAAGTGGTCTTCTCTTGATCGTCCGGGTGTATCATTATTTGATTGTAGCCACTATATCCATCAAGAAAACAATAGTAAGAATGGCCGGCTAACCTCTCTAGCATTTGATCCATAAACGGCAAAGGCATGTGATCCTTCCTCGTTGTAGCGTTGAGCTTCCTATAGTCGATGCACATCCGATGACCGGTTACAAGTCTTTGTGGCACAAGCTCATTCTTCTCATTCTTGACAACCGTTACACCACTCTTCTTTGGCACTACTTGCACGGGAGATATCCACTTACTATCCGAGATTGGGTAGATCACCCCACAATCAAGCAACTTGATGATCTCTTCCTTTACAACCTTCATCATGGGAGGATGAAGTCGACGTTGAGCTTCCTTTGTCGGCTTTGCTCCTTCTTCTAACAAAATACGATGAACACAGGTAGTAGGGCTTATTCCCTTGATATCCGCTAAGGTCCAACCTATAGCGGTCTTGTACTTTTTGAGCACACAAATCAAATCCTCCTCTTGCTTCTTACTAAGCGTTGAAGACACAATAACCGGTAGTGTATCTTCTTCTCCAAGATAAACATACTTCAAGTGACTAGGGAGTACTTTTAGTTCTAACTTTGGGGCCTCTTCCACACTTGGTCGAAATTTTGTTGTGGCACTTGGAATTGACAAGAACGAATCAAAAACTTTGTTGTATGGCCGAGCCTCTATCTCGGCACAAACCTCCATTGGGCTCGGCATGATCATGAAGGGCTCAGCATAAACCCCCTTCTCGGCAATGCATGGCTCGGCTACTTTAGGCTCGGCTTCTTCTTGCTCAAACGTGACTCGTTCTCCCTTCTTGTCAAATCCGACCCCTTGCTCAATCGCTAATTGCTATGCGTCGAGCGAGGTCGACATAACTTGCTCGACCTCCTCCAAAACATCAATGGCACAACCCTCCTTCAAATCAACATTGGGAAATCTCATGGCGTCAAAAACATTGAACTTGATCACCTCACCATCAAACTCCATAGTTAGGTTGCCCTCGGCCACATCTATCTTTGTGCGCGCGGTCCTCATGAATGGTCGCCCTAAAAGCAATTGAGTGTTGTTGACCGGCGAATCCTCCATCTCAACCACATAAAAATCGGCGGGGAATATCAATTGGTTGACTTGCACCAACACATCCTCTACATAGCCCTCCGGATATTTGCTTGAGCGATCCGCAAGTTGAATGATGACATTATCCTTCTTGAGAGGCCCTATACTCAATGTTTGATACACATTGAGTGGCATGACATTGATCGATGCTCCCAAATCCAACATAACATCCTCAAATCGAGTATTGCCTATGACACAAGGCACATTGAAGCTTCCCGGATCCTTCATCTTTGGTGGCAATTTTCTTTGAATAACGGCCGACACCGTCTCACTCATAGTTACCACACGAGTCTCCCTAGTATGCCTTCTAGCCGTGCAAAGCTCCTTCAAAAACTTAGCATACTTCGGTACTTGCTTAATGCATTCCAACAAAGGGATGTTGACTTGCACTTTCCGGAAAATCTCCAACACCTCTTCATCGGATTTATCCTTCTTTGTTCTAGCAAAACGAGAAGGGAATGGAATGCTAGATGATGGCACACCTCCCTTACTTGCTTGGATCGGCAACACCTCATTCTTGGATGTTGCGGGATCATACTCAAGCTCGTTACGCAGCCCCTTATCATTCATACCATGGTTGCCGGCATCACCCTTTTTCTCGGTTGCACCTCTACTCCTCTCGGTAACAACACTGCCGGCATCATCATCATCATGCACGGCAACATTCCACTCGGCTCCCTCATTATGGCTGCCGGCAATGACAGGTCCGGCGGCCCTCTCGTCATCCCCAAGGCCCTTGAAAGTCACTCGCTTCTTCTTTGGACTTGTTGGAGGAAACAACTCTCTTCCGCTTCGAGTTTGAATCACTTTGGCTTGCTCGTTCCTCGGATTGGGAATCGTATTGCTTGGTAACTTCCCTTGCTCATTGAATCTTCCCATAAAGTCTACAACTTGGCCCATTTGAGTCTTGAGCTCACCAATGTCCTTTTGATGATTTTGTTGCCCCGCGAGTAATGCTTGAGTAGCACTTGACAAAGATTGAATCAAAGCATCGTAATTAGGATTACTTGGCGAAGCTTGGCCTTGGCCTTGGCTCGACCCTCCTTGTGACTAGTTCGGCAATGCAGCAAAGTGTCCTTGGTTCGGCATGTATGGCTGCCGAGGCACAAATGGTGGCCTCGGTACAAATGGCGCTCCTCCCTCTCTCGGTTGCATAGGTGCCCTAAGCACGTTATCATTGTTCGCCCATCGAAAGTTCGGATGATCATTGAACCTTGGATTGAAATTGCCAAATCGTTGGCCTCCTTGAAAACCAATTGCATTGCACTCCTCTACTCCCTCATTAACTCCAAATTGAGGGCATTGTTCGGTCTCATGGCCCTCGGTGCAAATTCCACAAACACTAGCACGCTTCTTCATCAAATTACTCACCAAGTCGGTGAGCTTGTCCACTTTATCTTCTAACTTTGAGCTCGAAGACGTCTCATGCACTTTCTCATTCCTTTGCACATTGCTTCGTGCCATGCCAAATTGTTGGTTGTTCAATGCACGAACTTCCAACAAACTTCTTGCCGCTCCGGCATTCAACTCCAAAAAGCTACCTCCCGCGGCCGAGTCAAGAAACTCTCTCTCCATGACACGCAATCCCTCATAGAAATATTGTAGCAAGAGCCCATCGCTAATGCCATGCGATGGACACAAAGAAACTAGGGACTTGAACCTCTTGTAGTAGTCGAAGAAAGTCTCATCTCCGGCTTGCTTCACACTAGTAATTTGCTTCCTCAGATCAGTGATACGTGAAGCAGGAAAGTACTTGAGCAAAAACTCATCCATCATAGTACTCCACGAAACAATGCGACCACTAGGCACCTCAAACAACCACTCCTTTGCTTGATCTTCGAGAGAAAACGGAAATGCCTTCATCTTGAAGTGTTGCAAATCGGTCCCTCTTGGACACATAGACTCCGTGGTGAAGTTAAACCACTGTAGATGCTTATTAGGGTCCTCACTCGGCATCCCATAAAATGACTTCAGCTTATGGAGGAATTCACTCCTCAATTCAATCTCTCCAGTCTTTTCAGCTTCCAAGGGAGGATAAGTAATATTAGAAGGAGCAACTCCAGCTCCAGCAACATGACCATTCTGTGATCTGATTGATTCCATGATCTCTTCTTCTTCTTCTAATTCGGCAAAGGCCTCAAATTCTGGGTTCTGAAGATCACAAGACGATGACACTACTGATGGTGAACTCGGCACTGACTCTGAAATGGACGGCACTATAGGGGAGGACGGCAAGGATGATGATACTGATGAACTGGTTGGTGAAGATGGTGGTAATGGCACAAAACGAGCAATAGCGAGTTCTTGATCTAAACGTTGCAAACGGCCTTGAAGATCTCTTGTCCAAATACTAGACTCGGACATGCACTATTTCTGAAATTTGCAACATTTAAACAAGTTAGAACCTCGTAAAGAAATAGAAAACAAGAATATACATCATTACAAGCCACGGCATTGGCGATTACACAACAAATTTCAACAATGATACACAAGACACAATCGGCAAGCCATACACATCACACGGCAAAGAACAAAAATTTCGGCAAAAGATACAAATATGGCTCGGCAACAAGAAATTAAAAATCGAAAAGTTCATGAACATGTAATTGCTAAGTCTAATTTCTTTTAGATTTGTTCTAACTCTCGAAGTACGTGGAGCAGAGGAGATAACGGTGCAATGGACTGATACAGCCCCCGGTAGTATCATGCTTAATCCGATATACCTCAAGAGTTTGAACCACACAACATGTTTTATCTTTGAAGAAAATAGGCCACATATGTCAAGTTATGTTCTAGCGTCTAAAGTGAGGTGATGCTTCGGCACAAGCTGTCGACTAGGTCGTGCGGATTTTACGTTTCAAAGGTTATTAAAATCACGGAGGGCGAACCCCCTACAGGAACCAGGCAGGACTCGTTGTTGGACACCACGGAGGGCGAACCCCCTATCGACTCACTCACCGAGAATGAACATCAGTCTATGGGCCTTGAGATCCAGTTAAACAAACCTGAGAACCATATCTATGATAATAACTTCCCCATACTTTGTAAAACAAACACGGATCCCTAGCGGTCTCAAGTGTTGATTAAAACCGCCCTCAACCTCATAGAAGTAATACTATTACCGAAGAAACGCTTATATGCGTGGGGGGGATGTATCCCGCGTTTCCCAATCTACATAGAAACGCCCTCCGACAAAGCACCATTCACATGAAGGGTTTTGGTTATGATCAACAAAAGAGGCTTCACCTACATGTTACACTTTAGAAACTACAATAAACTCAAACATGCACAACATATCAACTTCCTAGAAATTAAACTAAGTGATTACCAACATACATCATTATACATCATGCAACTTTCGAAATTTAAACTCTACATGCCAAAGCATATTTCTACTTTACAAAATCCCAAAATAAACTTAAAATTTACAACTTTACAACTTCACAACAAAAATTTCCAGCAACATTATATACATAACAATAACATAAAACAAGCTTTTATAATCCCCGGCAACGGCGCCAAAAATTGAACGGGAGCCTAAGCTCGCATGCAATAATAAACCCTACAAAAGATCGTTAGTAGTATAGAATAAGTAGGGATCGTTCTAGGCCGGGGATTAAGGGTACCTGAGATATGAAATTGTTAGACACACATATATACATATACACATTAAAACGTCACAAATGGGGGATAAGTATGGATCGGCAGCTAGGCTGCCCTAGTACTAAGCACGGCATTAAAACACAAAATAAAATCCTAAATCTAATATTTACAGGTGATCATCATCTTTCACAAAACAGTTCACACAAAAGACTCTTTAAAACATAGATTCATATGCAAGAAGGTAAGAGACTAGTATTTAGCATGTTCACAATTCAAATTCGTTTCGACCGCAACTAGAGCTCTCGCTCTGTACCTAGTTACTAGACTTCCTCAAGTTCATTTAGGACAAACTTTCGCTCTAGCCCTAAAGATATTTATGCTAATCCGGTTAAGACTTAACATATAACGCACAAGAGTCTTAAATCGAAAACATGCAAATAAGCAAGGTTGTCAATCATCTTATTTAACATGCAAGTTTTAGCTAAGGTTTTATACCCTAGGTGAGCACAACGAATCAAAACAACCGCTAGGCCTATAGTTTTATTCATTCTACTCAGGTTAGATGAAACCTAACACCTAGATTTACATGCAAACAACAAATGCTTAAGCACAACTAATGTTTCGGTTTATAAGGAACATCCTTAACCCACTAACCAATTTAAATCCTAAACATGCTTTTAATACCATTGCCCTGATTATCTAAACATACAAAATCCATGAATTAAAGATTGCAAAGTCATCACATAAATTCCAACAAAAATCGCAATTTATGTTCATCATACAAAACCAAACGAAACAAAGTATTTTTATAACAACAATATGTGACTAAACCGAAAATAAAAATACAAGTCATAGGGATGGATCACACTTTAGAAACCTTGGAGAGCTTCGTCTTGGTGTGGTGATAGAGATTCGGCAGCAGCTAAGGCAGGGACTGGTTCGGTGGTGAATGGTGGTGGTGAATCGGTGACTATGTATTTTAGGGTTTCGGGTTAGAACTTTGGTAGGAAATTTGGTAGAGTTTTGGCTAGTGTTTTGCAAGAGATGAGATGGCTTTTCTGAATGAAAAGTGGGGGTATATATAGAGGAAAAAGGAGAGAGGCTGCCGGCAGTCCCTTAAGCCAAAAGGGATTCAGAAAACCTAGTTCATTAAGGTTTTGCAACCTTCCTTTCTTAATCCAATTAGGTTTTCTTTTCTGAATTTTTTCTTCAAGGCTTGGGCTTCACATCTTCATGGACTTCTTATATGATCTTGGACTTCATTTGATGTGTCTTGGCCCATCGAAAATGTCTCAAATTGCCGGCAGCACAGCGTTGCACACAATCTGCCTCAATCGGCAGCTTCTCCTAGTTTGACTAGGAGAACTTCTTTCTTCATATTTTTCTTCAGTGCCATGGCCTAGTGTCTTCCTCTTCCCTTCATAAAGCTTGGACCATCTTCACATATGCATTTGTACACCATTTGGTCCATCAAAAACAGAAAACACAAAAAGGGGGCAGTAGGTTCCTGGAATCGGCAGATTTGACCTTGTTGCAGTAATTCCGGCTTATCTCCCTCCGTGGAGCTCCGATTGATACGATTCCAAGTCTCAGATAAACTAGACACATATGGCCATCTCCCCATAAAACAGTTCGATCAAACTCCTTGTGAGTCGTCGGGAATGATTTTTCGAAGTTGGGACACAGTCCCAGGAAAATCCTGTAAGCCCCTGGATTGGAATGTTCGGACTGCCCTTTTGCAGCCAATATTTGGGTGACCTCCCGAACTCCGATTGATCTGAAATTTTAACACATCATTCCTCAACATATGAATATTAAGCACACCAAATTTCATAGAATTCGGACAAGGATAGGTCATACTTTTGCTCATCTCAAAATCGCGAAAAAGACATATTTTACATTATTTTCCAGATTTCTCAAACTTAGTCATTTTTCGGATTCTTAACCATTTTTCATCAAAACTCTACCAAAACGACACTAACTACATTATGACTCTATCTTAGACAAATAAGGGTTAATCAAAGCATAAACGAGGGCATAAGCATATAATATCGTCGCACATTGTGCTCCTATCACTGTCCCGCCTCAGGGGGTTGAGACCGGCCTGGTGGGGGTACATGTGCCCTCGCCAAATCGGCGTTGCGCTGCTGTCCTCTTTCCAGGGCAGCCACCAGGGCGGCGTTTACTATCTCCATTTCCTGATACCGGGCATTGGAATCTGCTCTATCCCGGTCGCTTTCCACGTGCAGGCGATCGACTTCTGCTCTCATTACCTCTACCTCCCCCGCCATATCGTGCCGGTCGGGGCTATATGCGGTGTCCCGGTCGCTGTCACAGATCCGACTCTCCTCCTCATCGCTCGGGTCGTCCGAGAATGTCAGCGAAGGGCCCTGGTGTGTTGGTTGGTCGCCTTTCGTCGGGCCTTTCCCGCGCGTGCTACCGTTGCATACCCCCGGCGTGCCGCCTATCCCCCGATAGCTGCCGTCGTTCTGGTTGTCTTGGCCGGGGTGCTGCTCCCGTACAGCGACCGGGGTAGTGATGAGCACTTGCTCTGGTATGACCCGCTTATCCTCTGCTGCATTTCTTTCCCGCCCCGCTTCTGAGCTTTCTGCCATTTTTTTTCTTCAGATAATGCGTACGTGACTTTTATCTCTTCCCACAAATGGCGCCAATTGCTTCTGCACAAACCCGTAGGCCTGGTAGAAACTGGTGGATCTTGATGTGGATTCCTCCTGCGAACCCTGCTAACTAAAGGGAATACCGGGCGGGCCGGTCTTCTCCTCTCCGATGCCTAAGTTAGTACCGTTGGGACAAATAGATAACTTAAGCGGGAATGATAAGTAGTTGGAGAGATTAGTTACCTATTAATGAGGGTAGTTGAGGCCCTTATATAGGTGGTCGAGCGTGAGGTCTGGTCTTACTCTTCGATGTGGGACTGGTTCCCTTCTGTTCGTACGCAAAGGGGCAGCTAAGGTGACATGTTCGGCAGGTGGTGTCCCCGGCTCCCGGGCCCCCAGTCATAAGTTAGACTGCTGGGCCTCGGGTCCGGGTGCTGGGGATCCTACTCCGGGCCTCGGTCCGGCCCCGGGCATGCTAGCTGCGGGTCTGTGGGACTGTGTAGCTCCTCTGTGGCTACTGTCAACAGCCACTGACCCTCAGAACTCCGCGCTTCAATAATACAGACCCTCAGAAGCCATGCCGTCCTCCGCCGCGCTTTAATAATACTGACCGCCGTCCTCCGCCGCGCTTCAATACTACTGACCCTCAGAAGCTCCGCCGTCCTCCGCCGCGCTTCAATACTACGGTTTCCGTTCAAACCAGTAGGCCTGACAGAAGCACAATGATAAAGCTATAAATGGACACGAGCAAGTATAGTGGTTCACCGTGCCATCGGAGGGCACGGCTACGTCCACTTGGAATATAGTATGATCGGCCAATAAGCCATCGGGTGGTTACATGCCAAGAGTAGCAAGTATCCAAGATCCATAACTCTAAGGGGGAAGCCTTCTATTTATAAGGAAGGAGGCTTCCCACCTCTACTGCATCTCCAATGTGGGATGCAAACATACTATTACATATTTCCCTACTCTAGAGGCTACTTCAGGTGCCCGGTGGCACGCCCTCTGGGTGCGGCACCGGTGATCTCTGACGTTGGGAATGTAGCCGGGGTGGCAGTCTATCCGAGGCATGCCGGAAGTAGGGCATATCAGGCCGGTTGCACGGTTCACGAGGTCGCTGAATACACTTGGCGGTGCACCATATATACCTCCAACAAGTCCCCCAAGTTCCCGAGTAAGAGTGCAATCTTACTTGGGGAATTAATCATCATGTGCCGCCAAGCGTAGGTGGTGAGCGAGTCACCCCTATTACCACCAGTCCCCCAAGTCCCTAAGTGAGATTGGACTCTTACTGGGCGTTCGAATGCCGAGTCCCACCCCTCCGCTCGAGTGTTACTGATGTGTTCCCAGTAATAGTCCCCCAAGTCCGTGTTGGAGATTTGACTTGGCCGGGAGTGATGTTTCCTTGCTAGTGTCCTCCGTGTTTAGTCTTCCTTGGGGGTGTACTGAGGTGCCGGGTTCTAATCCGCACTGTCTGTGCAATATTTCCCGGAGGCAAGCTGATTAAATTATCGAGTTCCGAAACGGCGGTGGGTGCCCAGGGAGGATCCGGGTTTGACCCGGTCCTGACTCGTTGAAGCTTGATCGGGCAGAGCCGCTGCTGAACAGAGCCGGGCCTGTTGAATCTGGGGTGTCTCGCTGGCTGAGGTGATTGCTGAACAGGACCGGGCCTGTTGAATCTGGGGTGTCCCGCTGGCTGAGGTGATTGCTGAAATCTGGGGTGACCCGCTGGCCGAGGTGATTGCTGAACAGGACTGGGCCTGGTGAATCTGGGGTGACCCGCTGGCCGAGGTGATTGCTGAACAGGGCCGGGCCTGCTCTGGCCCTGGAAGTGGCCTAATGACACCGGGCCTGTTCCCCAAGTCCGTGCTGGAGTTGGGACTGTCCGTTGGGATAACTCAGTTGGTGCAACCAGTTATGCTGTAGGAAAGTGAGCGGTAAGTTGGTACCAGCTCGATCAATGGAATGCATTTTGTCTTTGGAATGCCTTTGGAATACCGTTGGAATGCCTTTTACTGTTGGAATGCTTGTTACCGATGGAATGCCTTTGGAATACCGTTGGAATGCCTTTTGCCGTTGGAATGCCTGTTACCGATGGAATGCCTTTGGAATACCGTTGGAATGCCTTTTGCCGTTGGAATGCCTGTTACCGATGGAATGCCTTTGGAATACCGTTAGAATGCCTTTTGCAATGTCTACTGATATGCGTGCAATACTGGAATATGATGCATACGGATATGCGGTATAGCTTCCAATAAGTCCCCCAACTCGAATAATGGAGATGTAGCTTCCAATAAGTACCTATATGAGATTGATGTCATGTGACAGTTATGAGTGTGTTTGTAATAATGATGATGTTGTGCTTAAGTCTTGCCATGCCATGAGTATGGAACGGGGTGAAACCCGGACGAGTGCATGGGATGATGATGTGGCGTTGAAATCTGCCATGCGATGAATATGGAGCGGGGTGAAACCCGGACGAGTGCATGGGATGATGATGTGGCGTTGAAATCCGCCATGCGATGCCAGGACTCGACCGGTGGACTGCCATGTCGGAACGAGTCCCCCAGTAAAATTTCTGCCAACGGTGGGACAGGCCGGGGAGTAGCCCGGTGGGAGTTTTAGGCCATATCATACCACCAATTCACACCCGATGATTCGTCCCAGCTTGTGTTGTAATAAGCGTGAGGTTTTGTGCAGGGTTGCTAGCCTGCGGGGAGATTTGTTCTGTGTTAGAGAAACAATCTGCCTGGTGGGGTGGCGTGGAGATAACAAGTCTCGCCATGGATCCCCATATTTTTCACAGCTTGGTGTGATGCAGGGTTTCTAGCCTGCTGGAAGAGTTTGCATGTGTTAGAGGTAAACTCTCCCGGGTTTATAAAGCCCATGTGTTTGAAGCCTTGAGTTGTTGCTGGCTTGTTCGTGCCCGTAGGGGCGAAGGAAAGTGACTAAACCGATGGAATGCTTTGGAGCCGGTTGAATGCTAAATAACCGATGGAATGCCTGTGAACTGGTGGAATTCCGGTGAACTGGTGGTGTTTCTGTTACCGGTGAAATGCCTGATAACCGGTGGAATGCCTGTGAACTGGTGGAATTGTTTTGCTGCCATGTTATAGCACCGGTCAGCACCCGCTGATTCATCCCAGCTTGTATTGGAATAAGCGTGGGGTAATGTGCAGGGTTACGAGCCTGCGGGGAGGCCTGTTGGGTACAAGCCAACAGATCTGCCGGTGGGGTGTTGCGGCCATGATCTTGCACCGGTCAACACTCGCTAAAACTTCTCACCCTGAACGTTACAGGTGTGAGGTGCAGGGTTACAAGCCTGCATGGAGACCTGTTGGGTACAAGCCAACAGATCTGCCTAATGGGATGTTGCGGCCATGGTGTTGCACCGGTCGGCATCCGCTGGGTTTATAAAACCCAATGGTACCGAAAGCCCTGAGGCTTGTCCATAGGAATATGTCGATTTTTCAACCGGTTTATTCCGTAGGAATGTGCGCGGGAATTCCGTGCCGGACTGACTGGTGGGTTCCGCAGGCGCTGGACTAAAACGGAATGCGTGCACTGAAATGTATGCACCGTAATGCGATGCATACTGATATGCGATGCATTGTAATGCTGAAATGATCGACCGATGCATAATGATATGCGATGCATTGTAATGCCATGCACTGAAATGCGTGCACCGTAATGCGATGCATACTGATATGCGATGCATTGTAATGCTGAAATGCTGAAATGATCAACCGATGCATAATGATGTGATGTTTTGAGAGTGCATGATATATGCCTCCGGTGTGGTTGGCTTACCCTTTCCTGTTGTTATACCTCAGCCAACCACACACGAAAGACCATGTTGCTATGCAAAGACAAGCTAAAATTATACCGTTCCAGCAGGTAATTACGCGCATATGTATCGTATGTTCCCAAACATGTTATGCACAGGTGAAGCATGCGTTGAGTGATGAAAAGAGTACTTATCTTTGGAGAAAGCTGCCGGGTGTTTGAATAGCCTGCGGGAATGGTTCCCGGGTTGCCCGGTTATTGTCTACGGGAGTAGAGAGCAGCTTGGGTGTCCAAAGAAAACTAGTGGGTGTCCGGAGAAGATTGCTTGCTGCTTGCTTGCTGCAGCTCAATCCGGCCCGGCCCAACCCGTTCCAGCCAGTTGACCCGCTGGGTCCGTTGACCGCTGATATATATATATATATATATATATATATATATATATATATATATATAATGCTGAAATGCTGAAATGATCAACCGATGCATAATGATGTGATGTTTTGAGAGTGCATGATATATGCCTCCGGTGTGGTTGGCTTACCCTTTCCTGTTGTTATACCTCAGCCAACCACACACGAAAGACCATGTTGCTATGCAAAGACAAGCTAAAATTATACCGTTCCAGCAGGTAATTACGCGCATATGTATCGTATGTTCCCAAACATGTTATGCACAGGTGAAGCATGCGTTGAGTGATGAAAAGAGTACTTATCTTTGGAGAAAGCTGCCGGGTGTTTGAATAGCCTGCGGGAATGGTTCCCGGGTTGCCCGGTTATTGTCTACGGGAGTAGAGAGCAGCTTGGGTGTCCAAAGAAAACTAGTGGGTGTCCGGAGAAGATTGCTTGCTGCTTGCTTGCTGCAGCTCAATCCGGCCCGGCCCAACCCGTTCCAGCCAGTTGACCCGCTGGGTCCGTTGACCGCTGATATATATATATATATATATATATATATATATATATATATATATTTTGGCTTCTTTTTCTTTCTCTTTCTGCTTTCGTTTCTTTTCTTTCCCGCTCTTTTTCCCCTTCTGTCTTTCTTTCTTCCTCTGGTCTCTCTCGCATCTCCTCTGCTCGGCGTTCGGGTCCTGATAGGAGAGGAGGGCGACTGGAGAGGGAGGACCATCGGCGAGGAACCGAACCGGAGAGGAGGTGCACCCGTAGGTGAGGTGGTCGAACCGGGCCATCCAACGCGCCACCGGACGGTGCTTGTAGTCCGCCGCAGGATGAAGGCTTCGAGCTCGCCACCCTAACCAGCTGACTTTCTAGGCCGGGCGGCTGGTGAGGTTGCCAGGGCGGTGTTCCTGTTCCGGTGGGATGAAAGCATCATGTGAGCTTGTACGCACCGGAGGCGTCACCCAACACCGGGGGGGGGGGGGCTTTTAGCCGTCGGAGGCCAGATACCGGGCGACTTTGATGCCGGGGCTGCGGGGCACCGGACGCATTACGACAGTTCCTGCAGCCTTCCCATTGGCCGGTTGATGCTGGCTCGGGCTGACCGGACGCATGCTGACCTGCTAACCCGGGCGAAAAAGTGCTGGCCTATTAATTATCTGGACCTACTGTCCAGGCAGCCTGCTGGTTAGAACAACATAAATTTTTGTAACTCTTTCCACAGACGGCGCCAATTGTTTCCGTTCAAACCCGTAGGCCTGACAGAAGCACAATGATAAAGCTATAAATGGACACGAGCAAGTATAGTGGTTCACCGTGCCATCGGAGGGCACGGCTACGTCCACTTGGAATATAGTATGATCGGCCAATAAGCCATCGGGTGGTTACATGCCAAGAGTAGCAAGTATCCAAGATCCCTAACTCTAAGGGGGAAGCCTTCTATTTATAAGGAAGGAGGCTTCCCACCTCTACTACATCTCCAATGTGGGATGCAAACATACTATTACATATTTCCCTACTCTAGAGACTACTTCAGGTGCCCAAAGGCACGCCCTCCGGGTGCGGCACCGGTGATCTCTGACATTGGGAATGTAGCCGGGGTGGCGGTCTATCCGAGGCATGCTGGAAGTAAGGCATATCAGGTCGGTTGCACGGTCCACGAGGTCGCCGAATATGCTTGGCGGTGCACCATATATACCTCTAACAACTACTGAGCCTCATAACACACAAGCAAAAATTCCAACACATAAAAATCAAATCAACACAAAAAGAGAGAGAGACCAATTTCGATTCTTTCTTTCCTCACACCTCGGCTGGAAAAAAAATTACCAGAGAGAGAGACAAAGAGAGAGAGAACGATATCGTCGTCCAGCCAAGTCCTCCACCTCCACCACCACCACCGTGAAGACCGCCGCACCAAAATCGAAGGCGAAGACCACAAAGCCAAGCCCAAGCCCAAAGCAGAAGGTGAAGACCACAAAGGCCAAGTCCTCCACCTCCTCGCGCCTCCGCCTTCCTGCCTCCGCCCTCTCTCTGCCCTCGTGCCTCTGCCTTCGCGCCTCCACCCTCGCCCCTTGCCGCTCGCCGCTCTCCCCTCGCCGCCTCCACTCAATCTCATATCTCAGAATTAGGGTTAGAGATTTTTTGAGAATATATATATATATATATATATATATATATATATATATATATATATATATGTGTGTGTGGTATGAGTTGTAAAGTATAAAGTTTCAGAGTTATTTATGTCATTAAACAGTAAACGGGTTAACAACCCATTACTGTTAATTCCTGCTGATGGTATAAAAAAATTTAATCTTGCTATTAGTAAATATCACCACTAAAATGTAGTTTTAGATAATTAATTAATTATTAAATGGGTTGACTTTGAATTTATATTTTATAACACGTAAAATACATTGACCGGACACGACCATTGACAGTCCTACCTTATTGTGTACATTTTTCATGATCAGTTTGTTTTTACACTAATTTTTTTTATTATTTTAAATTAATAATAATGAGGTGTATCTAGTAAATCCTCTCTGAATTGTATTAAGCTGCAGTGCGCAGTCCAAATAGAAAAGTAAGTGCATGTTTGGTACCTAGTACTGCATTACACCTCTTTAATTTTTAAGACTGTCCTGCACTGATGTGGACTGCCTTAAGTTGTACTAATATTGAGCCATGTTTGGTGTTGCATGGGACTAGAAAGGAAAACTTTAAAAATAAGATTGTTCTATGTTTGGTGGTGCGTTGCACTGGACTATTTTTCAGTAAAGGATTGTAATGCTATGAGTTTGTGTTGTTCGGTGGTGCATTGCAGAGCACACCGTTACTCACTCACAAATCAAAACGCAAATAAAAAATCCACCGTGCAAGTTAACTAATCACAAATATTATCAAATAACTATATAAGAGGTTTACAGCTACAACCACACAACACATTTGACAATATCTTCCTTCTCTTTGCTTTTCTTTTGAGGCTTTGAGCTTCTAATACATAAGAACTAGCACACACCAAGCAGGTGGTAGTAATTCTATATAAAAGACAGAAACTTTAGCTGACCTTCCTCATGAGCCTCTCCGTGTTTGAGCTCTCCCAGAACCAATTGCTTATCTAACACAATGTAGTCCAAAGGATGAATACCCACGAACCAAAATCCCGACACTACACTCATTCGACTCACAGCCCTTCTCACGCATTTTATCAAACACCTGGCGTGCATCTCCCAAACGGCCGCAGTCGCATAGCGCATTGATCAAGAGATTGAGTGAAAGTCTTCTCTGTAAAATAAAACCAAGTTCAACTCTTTACTCATTCATCAGGCCAGAAACTAACAACTTCACAAAGCAATCATGTCTTTAATCTAACTAAACACCCCTTTTCACTAGCTATAGCCCTGAAAGATCAAACCTTTACTAACCCAACACTGAATTAAGATCTTTCCAACCAAAACCAAGATGACCGAGTTCAGTAATTGTTATAAGAACACAAATCAATCAGAAACCCAGTTAAAAATGAGAGGCAGAGAGAGAAGTAACTGTTGGGGTCTTGGGTCCAGGTGAGCTGCATCTGGTATTCCTGGTCGAGAGTGAGGGGCTCAGAGCCGGTGGCCTGAAGCAGAGCAGGGTCTTGCATCCATTCATGGTATTTGGGAACGTGTTATTTCATGTAAGGAACCAGTATCACTTTCCCTCCTTCCAAGCTCACACTCTCCTTGTCTTTCTTCATCTTCCTTCGCGGCGAAGAGCGAAGAGAGTAGAGAGTAGAGAAAGAAATTTTAGGTTAGTGCGTCTTATCTAAGGGTGAGAAAAATGAGCACCCTTGTTAACACCAGCTAAGGAGGTGAAAAAGGAAACACGGGCTTATCTAAGCCTATTTAAGTTTGTACCCTTTAACAACAAACATGGTATAAGCCCTCTAGTACTCCTTATTTAAAACTGTCCTGACTAATCCCAGGAAACAAACACGCACTAACTTCTCACCCTAATACGCTTCTGGTTGTCGTCGGCCGCCGCTCACCAAGTCCCGTAACTTGATTGGATTGGTTGACAAGTTGAGAAGATGGAAGGCGATGCTGGATTGTCTCGAGAGAATGCGAAAGAAGAGCAGAAGGGGGCGTCCTACACTTATTGGGTGAGGCAAGTGACGGAGGAAGCGGCGCCTCCCCCGGTTCCCAGAAAGCTCTCATCTCAGGATATTCTCTCCTCCCAATCTCAGCCTGCCACCCTCGGCTCTCTATGGAATAAGGTATCTTTCTTTTTCGATTAATTTGATTTTGTGTTGGCTAATCTGTCAATCCTAGATTCACTCTTAATCTGTTCCTGTTTAGGCTGGAACTTGGGAGGAGAAAAATGTTAATAAATGGGCGACAGATAGAATAAAGGTACAAAAATTGTGAGCCTTCCCTTTGTTGATTACCATAATCGCTGTAGCTTTGCAATTAAATGATTCCTTGGGTTGCTCTGTTGCAGGAGTTACTTGTATCAGTGGGTTCCGTGGAGTTCCCCGGTGGCAAAGCAGAAATATCAGATGTCTCAAAATGCGTAGGGGATGTGAGTTGATGCCCAACTTTTTTTTTTTTCAAATCTCTGTCCAATGTATGCCAAAGTCCATCACTGAAAATGCTGATTGCAGGTCTCTTGTCCTAGAATTTCTATTGTTCCAGAGTTTTGGGTGCTTCTTAGTCAGTAGTCACGCTTACTAGTTTCACCGATTCATTTTTTGTTTTGTTTTGTTTTAATAACACTTTCTAGTCTTTCCTGCTCATGTATGAGTGTGATTAAATCCCAAATCTTTGTAATGTTTCATTCTTTAATTATGTTATTTCAGTTGAGACTAGAGATTATTATCCTGTTGAATCTGGTGATACAGTAATAGCCTCATGACTCATCATCCCTCATGAGTTGATATTTACTGAGTGATCAGGCATTCTTGGTGACTGTGCGAAACAAGAAACGTGTTGGCTACACCTACGAACTAACCTTGAAAGTCAAAGGTAATTAGATTAGCTCCATAGAATTAGTTATGTTGTTCTTTCCCTATGGTTTATCTGAATTTATGAAATCAGGGGAATGGATTGCCGGAGAGGAGAAAAAGATGGTCAAGGGCCATATAGACATCCCAGAGTTTTCATTTGGTGAGCTAGATGACTTGCAGGTATTTGATCCTTCTTTTTCAAGTTACAGAGAAGTATATGATGGGGAATAAGATGGTGTTACTCTAGTTATGCCTTACAGACTTCAGCCTGTAATGATGTGTGTTAATTTTAGAAAATCATATTGAAGTTAGAGGATATACTGTCCCAATAATTTTAGTTTTCTGGTGAAGGACTTGTGTCAAGTAGAAATCAGGTGCTTCAGATTTAAAGAGAAATGGTGCTAAATGCGGCTTTTTTACTTTTTTTTTTTTTTTATCATTATCCTCTCTAATAACAAAAAATATATCATTTTTCCCACACCAGTAAACCCAAGTGTCAGCTTCTAGCTTAGCTCGATTTTCTCTTATGCCCTATGATCGTGCTTGAATGTGTCAAAAGTTCTTTTAGCTGTGGGTAGTCATACTGGAACTTGGAAATGTGGAGAAGGACGTAAGCACATAGACTTGTTTAAGTTTACCTATATATATACTTTCGTTTGTATTCAAGTCATTTATTTATTGACTTGTCCTATTATGAACTTGCAAAATTAGTAACCAGCACTCTTCGTGTTTTGACCTGTAATCATTTGTAACGTGTTTTTTTGTTTTTGTTTTTTTTTTGAAAGGGGTTTGGAAATCATTTGTAACTTGTTATGTGATTAGGACGTGTCAAGTCTATCCTCATATTCCACTATAAAATGTTGCTGACAATATGCATTCTATTTTTTGCTATCCGCAAAATGTAGATGGAAGTGAGGTTGGGTGAAGAGAAGGATCTTCTGTATCAAGATAAGTTGCAAATTAGCCAAAATTTGAAGCAATTTTTGCAGCCTGTTCGTGAGAAATTACTTCAATTTGAACAGGAACTGAAAGATAGATAAATCTGGGACAGCTCCAGTTTGGTCAAAAATAGTTGCAAAAGCTTACATTTGGCAGACCGTAATCTTATTTCTGTGTTCATTTGATAACTACTCTTTCCAATGCATGTAACGGAAAGTGGGGACAGAGACAAATCTTTCCCATAATGTTTTGAACTGATTTGAGACAAATGTTTGACAGTGATATCTGTATTCCGGTCAGTGGCATGAATTGTTTGAGCATTAATAATAATCTTCAGTAGAAGGCTGCTTCAATTGGCAGCAGTTGCACGATATCAAAATTTTGGGGTTTCAGTTGCTCAGTAGTACACAAAAGAAAAGACATTTGTGGATTGAGCAACTGGAAGGGAGGCAAACATGCAGCCGCTCAAAGTCTATCAAAAGGAGTAAAGCCCCCTACTTTTACAAATTGAACAGAAAGTTTAACCAACAAACCTCGTCTAAAGTGTAAGGAAAACCGCAGGATAACAAATTATGTAGGAATGAAAACAGAGAATCTCAGGGTAGCAGATAAACAAGAACTGAGAACAGCCAATTAGTAAGAATGCCAATACAGAATGCTTCTAATGCTAAGGTGAAAACAATAACCCATGTGTCGCTCGAAGTCTATCAAGAGAAGTAAAGCCCCCTACTTTCACAAATTGAACAGAAAGTGCAACTAACAAATCTCGTCTGAAAAACGCAGGATAACAGAATATGTAGGAATAAAAACAGAGAATCTCAGGGTAGCAGATGAACAAGAACTGAGAACAGCCAGCAAGTAAGAATGCCAATACAGAATGCTTCTAATGCTAAGGTGAAAACAATAACCCCTGTGTGGCTACCTAGGTCATTAAATTTCAATAGAGTACATAAAAGATACCAATCCGGAACAAGTGCCCAACTAAATCGAAATCAGGCTGTCCAAATGTGAACTTGGATTGGTTCAAGTATCATATCCCCAGAGAGAATTGTGCTCAGAACGTCTACTTGTCGATGTTCTTTCTTTTCCGTGACCCACTTAGGGCAGCCTTAGCTTTTGCCCATTCATTTAATGAAGCAGCACTTCTCACAAATAAGCAGGTTTTACCTTTGTTAACAGTTCCTGTAGATGATTGTGTCGGTGTCAAATCACGTACTTTCCCCAGGTCTGGAGAGCAAGCACTGTCATTGCCTGCAATAATCTGTTGGTTCTGTTTAGGAGTACTCTGTGGTAAACCGCGCTGCTTTCCAATAATCCCCAAAGAAGAGGATTCACCTCTAGTAAGTTTATTCTTATCTTGCTTTACTGTTTCCTTCAGCTTGCTGCCAAAAGAGCTCATGACATCTACACCTCTGGGCTTTTGGAAACCTTGCTGCTTGAAAGAGATATCAGCTGGTAGAATTTGTGTTATACTGAATGAAGTTGCAGTATTGTCATTAATCAATTGTGTCCAGGACGATTTCTGTCGCCACGAAGCTCCTCTACCTGACTTTGTTGACTTTTCTAGTGCATTTTGAGGTTGAGGTTCAGCATTCTCCTCCACTGGTTCCATCTCACAGAGCTGGCCTTCCAAGTCTCCATCCCTTGCCAAGTCCTGTTTTTTGCTGTCAGAATGGGGAACTTCAAAAGCACCAGAGTTTGGCTGGGCCTGTTCAGTTACACTCTCAGTATTCTCATCAGTCAATTGAGTCCATGATAATTCCTGATGCAATGAAGGCACTGTACCCGACTTATATGAGTCAAATACTGGGGTACGTTTCTGTTCTGCACTTCCCTCAAGTGGTTCCATATCAGACAGCTGGCTTTCTGAGTTTCCGTTACTTGCCAGGTCCTGGTTTCTGCTGTCAGACTGATGCACATCAGAAGTGCCAGATTTTGATTTCGTATGGTCAGTAGAATATCTGCCAGTCAGTATACGGGAGACGCTGAACCCACTGTCGTCCCTATGACCGATAAGTTGTCTCCAAGAACATTTCTGAGACCATGAAACAGGGGCAGTTGATTGTTGGACACTCAGTGCTGGTTGATCTGGTTGAGCTCCAAAGAGTTTATTTGAATGAGATTTAGAGTCCGTCTTTCCGCCAGGGATATCAGGCTCCAATTCTATTTCATTGAATTTATTGTTGACAAGGGATTTCCTCTTTTTGTTAGGAGGTGCATTAATCTTTGTGCGAACCTGTGTTCCGCTGGATCTCAATTCCTAGTAACCAGGTACAGAGAAAAAGAAAAATAAGTAACCTTGAGCAAAACAAAGTATAAAACTGTAGGCCTAACAGATTAGGCTATGCTGTACCTCCAATGCTGATAGTATGTTTTCTTCTTGTTTAGTTGATGCAATATTAATTATGAGGTCATCTTCCTCAGCTTCCACTTTATGATGTTGTAGACTAGGCAGAGAGAGAGGCAGGGCAGTAGTATTGTGATCAGCATCATCAGAAACATGTCCAACTTCCTTTTGTAGGAGCTTGTCCATGACTTTATTCATTATAGAAAGCTCTTTGTGATTAATAACATGGTCCGATAATTGGTTTAGTTGGTCAGGAGAAGGGCCAGTCATGGCATGCTCTTCGCAGTCACAGAAATGAAGGGGGAGAGAAGAAACTTGAACCCGTTGGAAACTATATTTGTGCTTGCCAGTTCCACTGAAGGGCAAAGCTTTCACCTATGCATTTAGTTATACATATGCAGTTGGAGATTAAACAAGCACAAAAGTATTATTGCCAAGCAAATACTAGTAGATAAAGCGCATTACCGTTCTTAGAGCAGGAAAGTATAAGCGAAGCTGCTTGGTGCTATTTTGTGGAGCAGTTTTATGTTCATGGTTGGTCTGCTGCTGCTGCTTAATTTCAGCAGCGAGTTGAGCCTCATGTTGTTCAGCCCATTCTCGTCTCATACGAACAAGATAATGTTGTTTAGCCTTATGCACCTTCAGCTTCCCACCCTTCCAGACACAACCATTGTACTGCAGACATTGAAACAAGTAATTAATACTAATATTAGCAGCTTAAACAAAAAAAGGTAAAGGCAAAAGAAACAGACCGTGGCGAAGAGTTTGGAGAGGGACTTGTCTGAGATAGGCAAGAAGTCGACGTAAGCAAAACTACGGCCTTTGGTTCTGATTATATCGATGCCATCGACGGTTCCTCCAACACCGGTGAACAGCCTTTTGAGATCGTCTTCCGTCACGTTCCCTCCCAATCCCCCTACGAATATTCGCTCGTTTCCTTTTCCTTGTTCCACTTCCATCTCAATCTCAATCTCCTCCTCCTACTCCGCTCTCCTCTCTTCTGCTTCTGTTGAGCTGCTGATTAAACCCTATTACCCCTTTCCATCTTTTAATTTGGGCCCTTTGTTGGGCTGGCCCAATTCAGCACAAAAGGCCCAATTTAATACAAAAACAAAAGGCGAGAGGGAGGGGGAAGAATCTCCTCCGTCTGCTCTGAGGCGATGCCTGTAAAGAGAGAACCGTGCAGATACTTCCAGCGTGGCAGGTCCTCTCTCTCTCTATCTCTCTCGCTTTTACAACTCAAATTGTTTAATGCTTTCACCAAATAGTTGTATGAATTCTTGCAAAATACAGACTAGATTGATGATCGAGAACAAGTACAGCATGCTAGGTTATATTGGGCATTTGACCCTTTTTTAACCCAAGAAAACGAACTAGGTTTTCGAATACTTATTCAATTTTAGGCTATGAATTGTTTTGAAATTTTCTCCATGCAATCATACACTTAACATCAAAGCTAACTGGGCCAATGTTGGGTTACTTAATTTCAAGACTAGGTCACTCGACTGGTTGAGTCTGCTCCTCTATGTAAGGTTGGAGGCTAGGTCCTGATACCATGTTGAAACTCTAGGTTGAATTTGTCCACAGAAACCAGCGTATAACAAATGATTGCCCTTTCATTTGTTGTTCGAACTCATTTCATCCCGTCCACTTCTGTATCTGAACCAAACTATAGATAGACTGGCTTTATTTAGAATTCATGTTTCTTTGTTTGTTATATAAATTTTTTTGCCATGCTTCTTTCAGCTGTCAGTATGGAGATAAGTGTAGATATCTTCATGTGATTCAGCAACAGCCCGGGTCCAATATCTTTGGTGGAAGTGGGTCGCAATCTGGCTCAGATCAGCACCAAAAGTCCAATCCTTTTGGTTTTGGTGTCCATAACAACTCTCAATCAAAGGTGGGAGCCGATAATGTTTCTTCGTTTCTTGGTTCTACATCCATTTATTAAATAGAAGATCTTCATTATATCACTCAAGGCATTCTCAACCTCGTTCAAATTGCACGTCATAATTACAAGATTTCCAATTTATCAATCTAACAAGCTCAAGTCTTTCAATAATTGATCAATGACAAAGAATCTTATGCTCTTATGGTCATTACTCATGTTGGTTTTCAAATTTTGGAAGTTACATTGTTGAAAGCTCTCTATGTGTCATTTTATATTAATGCTACTTGTGATCAGCCTTTCGAGAACAAATGGACTCGTTCCTCCCCCACAACGGCTGGTGCCACTCCATCATCACGGCGATCTGATAACCAGCCCCAGGCAACAAATCATGAGTAAGTTATTGGTTGACAGTTTATACATTTGCAGCTCTATAGCTTTGCATTGCCATTATTATCTCGTGATATAACTTAAGGTTTCTAACCACATGTGAATCCATCTACCTGAAGGTGCACAAATCCTGAGTCTTGCAGAAGTATAATTATTGAAGATTTTGAGCGTGAGAGGCCACTTTGGAAACTTACCTGCTATAGTCACTCAAGGAAGTATGTTTAATTAGGCACATTAAAAACATTTCATGACTTGGATTCTAGTCACTACTGTGGATGACTTCGTCTTTGATACCCTAGGTAAAACGTTGAGCAGTTAATGTGCACTAATCGAAATAAGCACTACAATTTGAATTTATTTGTTTGCAGTTTCCTTTGTGATATTGTTGGTGATATTAGTTACGAAGAATTGAGGGCAGCGGCATATGATGATGCTAAGCGAGGGTTGAACTTGCGATCAATAGTAAGATAACCCGGCATATCACAGTTTACAATTGAATGTTCGTATACACCTGACTATAATCTTGTGCTGTCTATGTGCTTCTGACTAAACAATACTGTACAGGTTGAAAGAGAACGGAATTTGGTAAATTCCAAGTCAATTGAGTTTGAAAACCTCCGGAAGAATGGTGTTGTTCCACTGAACTCTATTGCTAGCCAAAGCCCATTCACTTCAGCTACCGCAAATGCATTCTTTCAGACTCCACAAAGTAGTGCTCCTCCTTCAGTATCAAGTTTCAGCCAGTTAGGTACATCCCTAAACGCGGGATTAGGACAAAGGCAAGTCTCACTTTTGGATTACATTGGGCTCGACTAGTTTTGAATCCGTCTGTTTCCATGCTTCCACCCATACAAAAAGGCCCTCCCCTTTTTGAGACTTCTAAGCACCCTCATCCTTGTTGACTTTGACATTTTTTATCAGCATCCTGAATCCTGTTTTCAAGATGTTCATTGGGCTTGACAGACCTGCATTGCAATTCTTTTTCAGGCCATCTGCACCAGCAAATAATGTTTTTTTGCAGCCGAGCCCGTATACAAATTCTAGTCATGCTTCAAGTGGATTTGAGGCAAACAATTTTCCATCCGCAAACGTTGGTAAGACTATTTTGTTTCAGTGTATTTCAATCTGTGACACTGATGCTCGTTTGCTGGACTGGTTCATTGGAAGTGAACAAATTGGTGTTTAAAGAGTGTGGAAGTAGGTTGATTAACTGAAATTAATTAGTTTATCTTGGGTCCATTATCCATGCACTAACGATGTATGCCCTACTAAATGGGGACTGTTGATTTATGCTTTCTTTGGTGCGTTCTCAATGACTTTATGCTGTGATCTGAACTTTGTTGGATTCCACATTAATTCTAAATAGTATTTTCATTAAAAGCATATCTTATATGTATAACAGTTCGTTCAGAAATAAACTTTTTGATGTGTCTGGAAAATAAAATTCTGGGGGAGGATTTACTAGTGAATATAGGTCAAATAACTTCTGTTTTGCAATTAAATATATGCAAAAAAAATTAATACCATTACATTTTCATGTTTCTTGCGTTGCTTCTTACTGTAAATTGTAGGTTCACTTGCCAGCCAATCTCATAGCAGTGCAGGCAGAAATATTTTTACCCACAATGTAGGATTTGGCAACCAAACATCCAGTTCAGCAGTGCCATCACAATTTGCTAGTAGCCGGCCACTTTTTCTTTCAGATGGGCCTAGCTCTGCTTCTAATCCAATTGGACAAGTAATTGCAGAAATTCAGTCACCGTAAGTTTGTGGAAATAAGTTTTTCTTCTATATATTACCTTTCAGAAGATTTTTTTTTGATAATTTATGTTTGGGAATTAAAAAAGCGGTTGATCTATGCCCTTTAGTTATTTATCTTATGGGACTTTGCCTTTAATATGCAACCTGTATTTAAATTTTTGCACTTTTTTGCTTATCCTACAGACATAATTTACACAAGGAGAAGATATCTGGGGACATGAGTATTTGGTTGAAAAAGAAATGGACACCTGGAGAGGTACATTTTGGGGTCTCATATTAAGCTTGCTGGGTTTATACACACTGTGCATGATTTTTTCTGCATTTCTGAGTGTTATTGTGTTTACAGATAAGACCAAAGAAATACATGTTTTTGTTCTGCATTGGGTGCAAATACTTGGTATTATTGGGAACATATCCTCATCCTAAACCATTTCTTAGTCGATGTGACAATGTTGATATTTTATGATAATATTAGATAATAATTCCTTATTAAGGCATTAAGAAATTTGATAAAGAATCTTTTATGCTTAAACCCAAAAGTTCAAGTAGTAGAGTAATATAAGACATGTCATTGCTATTTACTATTAGAACAAGAAAATAGAAAAGGCATGTCAGATTGCTTTTCCTCTTCATTAAAACTCTATGATTTCTTATTATTCGAAACCATGATATAAACTTATCCAACTACATGCTCATTTTGTTTCTCCCCAGGTTCCAGAAGAAGAACCGCCAGATGCATTGGTTCAGATTGACTTGTAGCTTACAGTACTTTTTGAGCAGGACAAACAACCCGTACTGTTGATATTAGTATGCAGGGGATGTACCAACAGTCTAAAGAGACGTCTTGAAATCTTGAGTTGGGTGAGCGCAAGGGGAGGACACTAGGAGAGGTATAAACTTTCATTTGTGCAGGCCTAATGGTTGCCTCATTTGAAAAGAACTAATGTGCCATCTTATTACTTGATTTATCTTATCTAAGCACAGCTTATGAATATTAGAACCATGTGATGAGATACTAATACAATATCTGATTACTACGTAGAACGATGTGATATTTCCTCAGTTTTATGGCTTTGCTCGATTATCGACGGTCTCACCTTCTATTGAATTGGCATGTACAAATGAACCCTAAAAAGAATTGTAAAGAAAAAATATGAGATACATATTAAAAATCTGGTCGTTACAAGCTCATGATCAGTTGCTCATAGAATCAGCTATATCCTGCTGAATCCATAGCATTTCCTTACTCTGTGTACCCTCATAACTCTCCTCACCTCCTCCACGCCAGACCAGTTACAGCTTCAGCATGAACCATGCTCAGTAAGGTATAGTTGGCAGCATTCTGAGGCTCCTTTCTAACAAGATGATCCGCGAAGGTTTCAGCTATTTCTTACCTTCCGTGATCCTTGCATGCTGTAACCAAGGAACTCCAAATCCCACTACTTGGTTTCATGGGCATTGATCTTACAATCTCACAAGCATCTTCGATCTTTCCAAATTTTCCGAGAAGATTAATATAGCAAGCGCAATGCTCTAAAGATAAATTTATTCTACTATCTTCTAGCATCTGTTTAAAGATCTTCTTGCCTTATTCCACCAGGCTAGCATCTGTTTAAAGATCTTCTTGCCTTCTTCCACCAGGCTAGCAGCGTGGTTACAAGCAGATAAAACTAAGAGGAAAGAGACGGCATCAGGCTCTATCCCTTTATCCTGCATCTCAAGAAAGAGTTTCAAAGCTTCATTACCACGACCATGAAGGCCATAGCTCTCAAGCATTGTGCTCCACGAGACAGAGTCTATACTTGGCATCTCCTTGAAAATATCATGTGAATCCATGAGAGAACCGCATTTTGCATACATATTTATAAGTGCATTTCCAATGAAAATGTCAGAATTTAACCCAGATTTTAAGACATAGCTATGGACTCCACATCCGATCTGTAGGGAAGAAAGTGAAGTGCAGGCAGAGATGACGGCCAGTAATGTTACAGAATTTGGATCAATTCCCTCAGCTCGCATTTGGCAAAAAAGTTTCAAAGCTTTCACGCTATCCCCACACTGAGAATAACTCCCAATCATCGAACTCCACATAACAACATCTTTAAGAGATACCTTGTCGAAAATTAGCTCGGCTGGACGCAGAAATTTCCTGCGCTTGCAATACATGTATATGAGTGCTGCTGAGCAATGGGGATCTGATTCAAACCCATGACGAAAAGTATAGGCATGAATTTCTTTCCCACATCTTATGTCTCCCAGCTCGGCACAAGCTGGTAAAATGGCCAGCACAGTCACTCGATTTGGTTTCAACCCTTGAAACTGCATTTCCCTGAAGCAATTTAGTGCCATTTCATAGCTGTGATTAGCAATGCATCCCGAAATCATGGCAGTCCAAGAAATTTCATTTTTCAATTCCATGTTATTGAAAACATGTAAGGCCATCAAAGTTTCGTGACACGTCATATACAAATCAAGCAGAGCCGTTGACAAGAACACCGACTCTTCATTAATCTTGTCATCTACAACAACAAGGCCATGAATCTGTCTTCCTAGTCTATACTTTCTAGTCCTCGCACAAACTGATACGATACTGGCAATCAACTCCGGTTTCAGTGTAAAACCATTCGAGTACATTAGTTTAAGCACATTAAGTGCTTCTGCAAGATGCCCGTTTTGTATATAGCAATTTATGATGGAATTCCAGGTGATGGTGTCTCTGTCAGGCATTTCATCAAACACCTGGCGTGCAGCTCCGACAAGTGCAAGTTTGGCGTAAAAAGAAATGAGAGAATTGGATGCAATGGGGTCTGAGTTGGAACCTGACTTGAGACCCATGCAATGAAGTTGAAGGCCAAGCCCGTGCCCTTGGTGGGAGGAGCATGCTTTGATGATTGAAGGAAGGATGGAGGTGTTTGCGTGGAGGCCATAAGAATGGAGCTCCTCTTTGTAAAGTTGAAGGGTTTGATGATATGATCCTTTAGAGACCAAGTCTATGATTTTAATGTTAAGATCAGACGCGAAGCGCCTCGTCACATGGCGCATAATCGTGTTTGTTTGTAGAGCTTGTATACTGATTTCATAGGAGGACTTCTATATATGTTGCGAAAATCTCCTCTTGAAGCTTGGTTAGAGCATTTCCATTAATTTAGATGCAAAATTGTAAGAAAATTGGAGTTAAACACGCACATAATTCAATCAAAGGTAAGTTCAAATCTGTACCCTACCTTCGTAAAAAAAAATGTACTCTACCTCTTATTTTGTTATTACCCCAACTGATTTAAGCATTAGAGAGTTGTTAGTGAGCTGTGGCTTGGTTGGTTAAGTAGCTTAACTGACAACGTTGAGGTCATAAGTTCAAATCTCATTGACATATGTAAGGGTGCGTGAGTTATTTAAAAAAAAGTTTTTAAAAAAAAAAAAAAAAAGCATTAGAGAGTTGAAGACTAGCACAGATGTGTGTGTTTTAACATGTAACCGTACAAGTCACGTGTTTGGTCTCGTATTCCAGTAGTCCGCTATCCGTGACAATAGTCGTACTTTATAATAATACAAAAAAGACATCAAGTATTGTACATAGGTTGTTTGAGAAATGTAAGGATTTTATATAAAATAATCTAAATTTCATCACGGGAGATATCGGTGACGGACATAAAATTCTTACATATCTCCCTAAGCAGAAAACCAGTAATTACAATTAACAAGAACCGATAAGAGTTCAATTGTAACCTAACATATTCCATAAGTCTCAATAATGCTGAATGGGCTTTCTCCGGCAGCCGTGTTTTGAGTGGTGTAGATTGCCCATAATGTTGCCGATACCTTCGATGTGCAAAGACCTTTGGCATCTTCTAACTGCTTTTTAAAAACACTCTTGATTATCTTATTCACTGTCTCTACCTGCCCATTAGTATGTCGATGTGCTAGTGAGGCGTAAAGGATCCTTTACCCGTGGGCTCCAACATAGGTACGCAGATCCTCGTTGTTAAACTGCGTATAGTTTTCCGTGACCAATAGTATTTGGAATCCCGAAACGACAGAGGATGTTTCTCCATAGATTTTTTTTTTTACCTTGGCTGTGGTGATGGCCATCAGAGGTTCCGCTTCAACCCATTAACTCTGTCTGATAATTAATATTTGAATTGACTAGGTGTCCTATTACCGATTAGGTCCAAATCCCACATGGCGAAGGGCCATAGTGTGAACAACACAGGCAGTGGTACCGCTGGGGCTCTAGGCACGTTTATGGCCTGCTCCCTCTACCTTTTATGCCAGGGATCTCATAGTTGGCCAATATTAACTAGCCCTGAGTGTTTTGTGCACAATGGATCGTGGTCTTGCGTGGTTCATGCAGACTCCCTCATGGATATCTTTTAGAATCTGATGCCTTTCTTCCTCAGTGATGCACTTTATGTTTGATATTGGAAGCCCTAGCTTGTACAAAGTACCGTTCAACATGACATTAGTTGCTGCCCTTAACCTTAGCTTCCTGACCTCTATTTTGTCTACCTGAGTTGTTCCCTGTACCAAGAAACCCACGATGGAGCCTATCTAGGATAGAATCAGTGTCAAATTCTCTACCTTGACCCTACTTTGTAAAATTCACTACCTTGACACCACTATTGGTAGCATCCAAGTTTCCGCCGGCCAGCGTGCCAGTCTTCTTGGTATATGTGTGATGGTTACTTTCGGAAATCGCTGGAATAGCACTTGTGCCAATGCCTAGTAAGAAAGCAACTTGGTACCGTTGGTGCCAAATTTACCGTTAACCTGATTCACCACTAGCTGTGAATCACTGTAAATCTTAAGGGTTTCAACTCCCATTTCCTTTATCAGCTGGAGGCCAGAGATAAGTGCCTTATACTCTGCCTCGTTGTTGGTTGCCCTCTCTACTCTTCTTGCTTTTTGAGTAGTCGTTTTGCTTATGGTCCTAGATTCATTCTCTCTTCTCAGTTTATCTACCGCTTGAACGGTTTCTTCGGGGCGTGGCGTGGACGTTGCATGACGCTATGAGTAAGCCTTGCAATTTTCTTATGCAAAACGTACTGCAATATTCATAAGGTTGTTGTAGCTTGGAGGAGGGTTCTTGCACATTTTGAAAAGGAAATTTCCCGATAGTAGACCCTGCCTGAAGGCCATCTCTATAAATCTTTTGTCAAGATCCCTGACCTTTGCATTGGCGGACTGCCACCGGTACATGAAGTCCCTCAAGGATTCTTCAACTTACTGTTGTATCTTGTTTTGGCTATTAGGCGAGACCTGAAACTCTTTGCGAGCATCTGAAAATTGTCAACAAAATTGGCCAATAACTTGTAGAACCAACTCAGCGTTTCCCAGGTGAGGTTTCCTGGAAAATATGTCGCTTCGGAGTACCATTCGTGCTAGTGTGTGACTAGAAAGAATCAAGATGCCGATACATGTCTCCGATGGCGGTGTACTCGATCTTGAGAGGATTCGTGGTGTTTCGACGGATTGCCTCGATGACCCTAGCCGTGAAAGGACCTAGGCGGTACTTAAAATGGACACTGATTGGCTTGCCAAAGGCTCGCCTATTAGACTCGTCCATCCTAGTAGATAGGCCAGCCACGCTTTGACTAATTTGCAACGGTAATCCCAGCCGTGATCCGCTGACTCTCAGGAAGAGGAAGGAGTTGACCTTGCTGCCACACGAGTGGGGAGGGCCGAGATACCATCACCCCTTAGGCTTTATGGGTAAAGTTGGGCAAGTATATAAATCACCCTTCAATTAGTCCTGACACTGGGAGTTGGTCCTGAATCCCCGGCATGGTAGGCGTCTATGTGGCATTGATGATTGCGTCCCCCAAAGCCCTGGTGTGTACTAGTTGTCGTTGAAGCGTGTTCGCCAACATTCGATTCTCCTCCTCGACCTCCCTAATGGTGCCTTGAAATTTCTCGTTGTCCAGCCGATTTCTTCTCCCCAACTGTTATGTCTCACTTCATCGTCTCAATAATAGCATTCTCGATCCTGCTAATCATTCATAATTGCCGCATTTCTTCCATAGACCCCATCGGGGTAAGTGTCGGATTGGGTATGCCACCCTCCGGTGGTGCCATTGCCACTAGGTGTGTCCTTAAAGTTCAGCTGCTCATTGAGCGTTCCCTCCAGATCGGACGCCATGTCACCGTTTGAACTAACTATTTGACGGAAAATATAACACGATCCTCATTTAGTGTTAAATGCTTATGCATTTATTCTCTCCTAGTTATACGAGATCGCTAAGAATGTGAGCCAAGATTGTACCGATGATTCTACATGCATGTCCACTGTTACAAGGAACTACAGAGTCAAAAGGGCAACCGACGGTACCAGTCTATGTCACTTTGATGACTAAGTCAAAGATGTACGTATTTGAGATAACAGTAGGTCTGAAGTCAAAAGTTAAGTTACCCATTAATGAAAGTGGTTGGGCCCCTTTATTGTGGTTTGCCCGTGGGAGGTTTCCTTCGGGATTAGGACTTGTCATATTTCTAGGAAAATTATCCTATTGCGGGCGCTAGCGTCTACGCATCTTTACCACCAACTTCAAGAAAAAACAACCCATTCCAACACTATACTTATACTCTAATTGTCATAATATATGTAGAGACAACCTTCCTAATCATTGACAATAAGAAATAACAGCATTACAACCAATAGTCTTAAAAAACGACACCATAACCATGACACACCCCACAACATGACGCCAACCCAAGAAAGATCTTAAACTCTCACTCAAAGTGTAGGGACGACTAGACTCTCTCTCAAAGAGGAGGAACGACTAAACCAATGAAAAAAACCTACCAAACAAACAAACTACACCCATACCTAGGCCCAAAAAAGTGTCCGGGTCCACCTCCACTCTTTGGACCTCAAGGGGTAGGCCATCCATGAGAATTAGCCCAACACGTCGTTGCAACTTATCACAGTTACCCCGTTGAGCTCCAGTTTTGGCGGAACAACAAAAATTGCGCTTTCATTATGGTCTTACGGAACAACAATTACTTAAATACGTTCGTATCGCCGGAAAAGCCAAAGGGTCAATAGGTCAGGTTTTACTACAATTACTTGAAATGCGTTTAGATAACATCCTTTTTCGATTGGGTATGGCTTCGACTATTCCTCAAGCCCGCCAATTAGTTAACCATAAGCATATTTTAGTTAATGGTCGTATAGTAGATATACCAAGTTATCGATGCAAACCCAGAGATATTATTATGGTGAGAGATGAGCAAAAATCTAAGGCTCTGATTCATAATTATCTTGATTCATCCCCCCTGAGGAATTACCAAAACATTTGACTCTTGACCCATTCCAATATAAAGGATTAGTCAATCAAATAATAGATAGTAAAAGTGGGTGGGTTTGAAAATAAATGAATTGCTAGTTGTAGAATATTACTCTCGTCAGACTTAATCCTAACTAAAATAACAAGGGTTCGGCAAATTTTGCTCCGCTTGTTTAAGTAAGGGACTGACGGAAGTAAGTTAAGGAGTTTGTCCGGGGATTTTTCTCTCATTCATGTATTTATAGATCAATAGGGTATTTTCATTCCTTGTGCATTTTGTCCAGTATTTTCGTACCACAGAAATTGGGATTTAGGAATAAAGGATCCATATCAAAGAAAAGCTACGGGCTAGATGTTGGAGTATCCATTCGTATTTGATGCATTGTGGCCAGTTACATTCCAGTAATATTGATAAATTAGGTGAAGAATACGGAAAGAGAGGGATTCGAACCCTCGGTAAACAGAAGTCTACATAGCATTTACAATGCTACGCCTTCAACCACTCGGCCATCTCTCTTACATAATGATTATAGGCTCAAAAACCCAGTGAATAGTGGGTAATTCATATTCATTTTGTATAGGTATGTACATTTACTTTTCACTATATAAAAAAAAAATGTAACTCTAAAAGCATAAAACTTTTCATAAAAGATAAATCCTCCCTCCGAGGCTGGGGATAAAGATATTTTTTTTTCATACAAATTCTAAAATCCCTTTCCACTTTTAGATTTTTCAACATGAATTCCTTACTTCAACCTCTTAACCCATAGATTTATTCCAAATTCATGAACCACCCCCCGGATCTTTCTATTTGATTGTATTGTGTATACCCACTATACACATAACACAAAGAAGACGGTATTCCATTTTAATCATAGAATTATTATTTGATTCTTTTTACTCTTTTGAATAAAAATTTCTCAAATTATCCTAATCTCTAAAAAAAAGTCTTTGATTCTTCAACTTCAATGAAATCGGAGCAGTTCCTTTCATTTTTCTATTACTGATGAAATCTAATCGGATTCAAATATTTTTATTTTTTTATTGATTCCTGTCAAAAATAAACAATTTGAGTAATTTAAAGGGCGTTTTTTTTTGTAATGAATCCGTTTTTACGTTATTTCGTACTGTACAATTCCTTTGTTTGTGAGATGATTTTCTCACGAAAGGAAATTCAAAAAAAAAAATTATAGAATGGATTAATACACCTATGTCTAGATCTGGGATAAATGGAAAGTTTATTGATAAAACCTTTTCAATTGTAGCCAATATCTTATTACGAATAATTCCGACAACTTCAGGAGAAAAAGAGGCATTCACCTATTACAGAGATGGTGCGATTTGATTATTTTATTTTTACCGCTCTGAGTCTTAAGAGAAAGACAGCATAGGAAGAAAAATTATTGAAAAAATCTATGCTTGTTGAAGGTGAAGTTTGGAAATAAAACAACCCCTTCGATCGTGTATCCCCGATTAATGCAGCCTCAGATGCTTCAATTGTCGATTCTAGAGTATTGAGCGACAGGTTACACCTATAGGTTAAGTTAACCCTACTTCACTAGTACCAATAGGAGGCATAGGGGAAGAAGCACTACTCCCAGGAATCAACACACGAAAACTTTGTTATAAATGATTCCCTTTACTTATTAGGATTAAGACTAACAAGAATGGTTGGGACAACAAACATCTATCTTGTTCGTATTTTGGATACCCGTATAACCATCGAAGATTGTTGAAGTGACTAATTCCTGCAAATTTTAGGGCGTTGAAGACAAAGAAATTGTTGGGTCGCCTTTTTTTATCTAATATAATGCCAACATGTTTAATGTTAAGGAAAGATCTTTTACAAGAAGGTTGGCTAGAGATTTCATGTAAAAACACTAGCCCCGCTCAGTTTATAATGAGACTCTTTCAATCTTTTTTGATTCCATGTCTTTTTTTCATTAGGCACATAAAGGAGGAGCCGTATGAGGTGAAAATCTCATGTACGGTTCTGGAACGGAGATTCTTTGAATCGAATGACGACCGTAACGGATGTCGGCTCAATCCGAAGGAAATTATGCGGAAGCTTTACAAAATTATTATGAAGCTATGCGACTAGAAATTGATCCTTATGATCGAAGTTATATACTCTATAACATAGGCCTTATCCATACAAGGAACGGAGAACATACAAAAGCTTTAGAATATTATTTTCGGGCACTAGAACGAAATCCGTTCTTACCACAAGCTTTAGTTATTGGCCGTGATCTGTCATTACGTGCGACTATCTCTACTATAGAAATAAAAAAAAAAAATCTGTTACTAAATACTATATATAATAAAGTAGGCTTTCTACATATGTATCGTTCAAAACAATTATTTTTATCAAATGTAGTAAGGAAATAAACTTCATAAAAGTCAAAATATTAATATGAAGAAATAAGTATGCCGAAATACTTTTTATTCTATGGATAAAGGATCTAATTGATAGAGGAAGCGTCGTAAAGATCAATTCGCAAGGTTTTGGTCCGATACAATAAGAACTGCTTACTTATGTCATGATATGAGATAAAGGTTAGGAATCGACTTATGTAATAAAGTCGATCCCCTAAGGTATTGAGCAGCGGTGTAGCATCAGATCCCAAAGATAGTAAGTCTTTTCCTTCTTATGAAGGAAGGTATTTTTCAAAGATTCTATATAAATTTATATATGAAGCCGAGATAGTTACCTTTCAGAAAATTCTAATGATAGTGAAAATGCTTACGCTTTATTAATCTGAAGGTGGGACAAAAGATAAAACTGATTATTAACAAAATTTTTAGTTTGAAACTCATGTAATTAACCTCTTTCTTTTGGTTAACTAGAGAAAAAAAGGGATTGCGATATATCTATGAGAAATCTCATTCAATTAGATACGATAGATTACATCAAAAGAATTTGACCGCTGAGCCGTATGAGGTCGGAAACTCTCAAGTACGGTTCTAAGGGAAGGAATTTACCCCCACCCTCCCCCCCCCCCGCCCGATTCCGACCAGGGAGAACAGCAAGGAGATTCGGAAATTGCGGAGGCTTGGTTTGATCAAGCCGCCGAGTATTGGAAACAAGCTATAGCGCTTACTCCTGGTAATTATATTGAAGCACAGAATTGGTTGAAGATTACAAGGCGGTTTGAATAAGAACACTGTTATATTTATATAGTTTACATTTATAATTTTTTCTATTTGTTATAATTGTTATAATTAATTATTTGTTGTCCCTATCGGTCAAATAACCAAAATGGATCATTTTTGTGGGAAGAACCAATCAAAGAATTTCATTATATCCCTTCTAATATCGTTCTATTTTGTCTAGTATTTCGTAGGAATAAACGATATACAGATCGATATACAGCTTAAAGTAGAGAATCTTTTTTGTTTCCTCTTTTAAAACTAATAAAAAAACCTTCAAATAACTAAAGATAAATACAGAGACGTGTCTTAGTTTAGTAATTACCTTTCACCAAATTTTGAATAGAGTCCGGTATAGAATCATATTAGTAACGTCTAATTGTATATGAATACACTACATTGCACAAAAAATTGTTTTTGAGTCTATTCAAAGCCAAGAAAATGGGTTTATAAGATTAAAAAGGTCCGTTAAGCGCCTCTCGGCTATGTCATAATAGATCCGAACACTTGCCCCGGATCGACTTCCAGATCATAATTGCTCTAGTGAATAACTAAAGAAAATAGATAGATGGGAGATGTGAAGAGAAAAAAACTAAGTCTAAATATCTCTCATAGGTTCACTAATTACTTAACTATTTATTGGCGGGTCTCTTTGTATGTGTTGTCCGGAAAGAGGAGGACTCAATGATTATTCGTTCGCCGGAACCAGAAGTTAAAATTTTGGTAGATAGGGTTCCCGTAAAAACTTCTTTCGAGGAATGGGCCAGACCCGGTCATTTCTCAAGAACAATAGCTAAGGGGCCTGATACTACCACTTGGATCTGGAACCTACACGCTGATGCTCACGATTTCGATAGCCATACCAGTGATTTGGAGGAGATCTCTCGAAAAGTATTTAGTGCCCATTTCGGTCAACTCTCCATCATCTTTCTTTGGATGAGTGGTATGTATTTCCATGGTGCTCGTTTTTCCAATTATGAAGCATGGCTAAGTGATCCTACTCACATTGGACCCAGTGCCCAGGTGGTTTGGCCAATGGTGGGTCAAGAAATATTGAATGGTGATGTAGGCGGGGGTTTCCGAGGAATACAAATAACCTCTGGGTTTTTTCAGCTTTGGCGAGCATCTGGAATAACTAGTGAATTACAACTCTATTTAGCTGCAATTGGTGCATTGGTCTTTGTTGCCTTAATGCTTTTTGCGGGTTGGTTCCATTATCACAAAGCTGCTCCGAAATTGGCTTGGTTCCAAGATGTAGAATCTATGTTGAATCACCATTTAGCAGGGCTATTAGGCCTTGGGTCTCTTTCTTGGACGGGGCATCAAGTACACGTATCGTTACCAATTAACCAATTTCTAAACGCTGGAGTAGATCCTAAAGAGATTCCACTTCCTCATGAATTTATCTTGAATCGGGATCTTTTGGCTCAACTTTATCCCAGTTTTGTTGAGGGAGCGACCCCATTTTTCACCTTGAATTGGTCAAAATAAGCGAAATTTCTTACTTTTCGTGGAGGATTAGATCCAGTCACTGGAGGTCTATGGCTGACCGATATTGCATACCATCATTTAGCTATTGCAGTTCTTTTCCTGGTAACGGGTCACATGTATAGGACTAATTGGGGCATTGGTCATGGTATAAAAGATATTTTAGAGGCTCATAAAGGGCCATTTACCGGCCAGGGCCATAAAGGCCTATATGAGATCCTAACAACGTCATGGCATGCTCAATTATCTCTTAACCTAGCTATGTTAGGATCTTTAACCATTGTTGTAGCTCACCATATGTATGCGATGCCCCCTTATCCATATCTAGCTACTGACTATGGCACACAACTTTCATTGTTCACACATCATATGTGGATTGGTGGATTTCTGATAGTTGGTGCTGCTGCGCATGCAGCCATTTTATGGTAAGAGACTATGATCCAACTACTCGATACAACGATCTATTAGATCGTGTCCTTAGGCATCGCGATGCAATCATATCACATCTCAACTGGGTATGTATATTTTTAGGCTTTCACAGTTTTGGTTTGTATATTCATAATGATACCATGAGCGCGTTAGGGCGTCCCCAAGATATGTTTTCAGATACCGCTATACAATTACAGCCCGTCTTTGCTCAATGGATACAAAACACCCACGCTTTAGCACCTGGAGCAACGGCCCCTGGTGCAACAACAAGCACCAGTTTGACTTGGGGGGGGGGGGGGGGGGGGGGGTGATTTAGTGGCAGTGGGCGGCAAAGTTGCTTTGTTACCTATTCCATTAGGAACGCAGATTTTTTGGTCCATCACATTCATGCATTTACAATCCATGTGATGGTATTGATACTTCTGAAAGGCGTTCTATTTGCTCGTAGTTCGCGTTTGATACCAGATAAAGCAAATCTTGGTTTTCGTTTTCCTTGTGATGGACCCGGAAGGGGGGGGACATGCCAAGTATCCGCTTGGGATCACGTTTTCTTAGGGCTATTCTGGATGTATAATTCAATTTCAGTAGTAATATTCCATTTCAGTTGGAAAATGCAATCAGATGTTTGGGGTACTATAAGTGATCAAGGAGTGGTAACTCATATCACGGGTGGAAACTTTGCGTAGAGTTCCATTACTATCAATGGGTGGCTCTGTGATTTCTTATGGGCACAGGCATCCTAAGTAATTCAGTCATACGGTGGTTCTTCATTATCTGCATATGGCCTTTTTTTCCTAGGCGCTCATTTTGTATGGGCTTTTAGTTTAATGTTTCTATTTAGCGAATGTGGTTATTGGCAAGAACTTATTGAATCTATTGTTTGGGCTCATAATAAATTAAAAGTTGCTCCTGCTACTCAGCCTAGAGCCTTGAGTATTGTCCAAGGACGTGCTGTAGGAGTAACCCATTGCCTTCTGGGTGGAATTGCCACAACATGGGCGTTCTTCTTAGCAAGAATTATTGCAGTAGGATAATGGCTAGGAGGATTTGAAAGACATTATGGCATTAAGATTTCCAAGGTTTAGCCAAGGCTTTTCTCAGGACCCCACCACTCGTCATATTTGGTTTGGTATTGCTAACTCACATGACTTCGAGAGTCATGATGATATTACTGAGGAACGTCTTTATCAGAATATTTTTGCTTCTCATTTCGGGCAATTAGCGATAATTTTTTTGTGGACTTCCGGAGATCTGTTTCATGTAGGAGTAACCCATTGCCTTCTGGGTGGAATTGCCACAACATGGGCGTTCTTCTTAGCAAGAATTATTGCAGTAGGATAATGGCTAGGAGGATTTGAAAGGCATTATGGCATTAAGATTTCCAAGGTTTAGCCAAGGCTTTTCTCAGGACCCCACCACTCGTCATATTTGGTTTGGTATTGCTAACTCACATGACTTCGAGAGTCATGATGATATTACTGAGGAACGTCTTTATCAGAATATTTTTGCTTCTCATTTCGGGCAATTAGCGATAATTTTTTTGTGGACTTCCGGAGATCTGTTTCATGTAGCTTGGCAAGGAAATTTTGAGGAATGGGTACAGGATCCTTTACATGTAAGACCTATTGCTCACGCAATTTGGGATCCTCATTTTGGTCAACCAGCTGTAGAGGCTTTTACTCGTGGAGGTGCTCTTGGCCCAGTGAATATCGCTTATTCTGGTGTTTATCAGTGGTGGTATACAATTGGTTTACGTACTAATGAAGATCTTTATACTGGAGCTCTTTTTCTATTATTTATTTCTGCCATATCCTTAATAGCGGGTTGGTTACACCTACAACCCAAATGGAAACCGAGCGTTTCGTGGTTTAAAAATGCCGAATCTCGTCTCAACCACCATTTGTCAGGACTTTTCGGAGTAAGTTCCTTGGCTTGGACAGGACATTTAGTTCATGTCGCTATTCCTAGATCCAGGGGAGAAAACGTTCGGTGGAATAATTTCTTAGATGTATTGCCACATCCCCAAGGATTAGGCCCTCTTTTTACAGGTCAGTGGAATCTTTATGCTCAAAACCCTGATTCAAGTAGTCATTTATTTGGTACCTCCCAAGGGGCAGGAACTGCCATTCTAACCCTTATCAGAGGATTCCACCCACAAACGCAAAGTTTATGGCTGACTGATATGGCTCATCATCATTTAGCTATTGCATTTATTTTTCTGATTGCTGGTCATATGTATAGAACGAATTTCGGGATTGGGCACAGTATAAAAAATATTTTAGAAGCGCATATTCCTCCAGGGGGGCGATTAGGGCGTGGACATAAGGGTCTTTATGACACAATCAACAATTCGATTCATTTTCAATTAGGCCTTGCTCTAGCCTCTTTGGGGGTTATTACGTCTTTGGTCGCTCAACACATGTACTCTTTACCTGCTTATGCGTTCATAGCGCAAGACTTTACTACTCAAGCTGCGTTATATACTCATCACCAATACATCGCAGGATTCATTATGACAGGGGCTTTTGCTCACGGAGCTATATTTTTTATTAGAGATTACAACCCGGAACAAAATGAGGATAATGTATTGGCAAGAATGTTAGACCACAAAGAAGCTATTATATCCCATTTGCTTTAGATGCACGTGGTTCCAAGTTAATGCCGGATAAAAAAGATTTTGGTTATAGTTTTCCCTGCGATGGTCCGGGACGAGGCGGCACTTGTGATATTTTGGCTTGGGACGCATTTTATTTGGCAGTTTTCTGGATGTTAAATACCATTGGATGAGTTACTTTTTATTGGCATTGGAAGCACATCACATTATGGCAGGGTAACGTTTCACAGTTTAATGAGTGTTCTGCTTATTTGATGGGGTGGTTAAGAGATTATCTATGGTTAAACTCTTCCCAACTTATTAATGGATATAACCCCTTTGGAATGAATAGTTTATCGGTCTGGGCGTGGATGTTCTTATTTGGACATCTTGTATGGGCTACTGGATTTATGTTCTTAATTTCCTAGCGGGGTTATTGGCAGGAATTGATTGAAACTTTAGCCTGGGCTCATGAACGCACACCTTTAGCTAATTTGATTCGATGGAGAGATAAATCGGTCGCTCTTTCTATTGTACAAGCGAGATTAGTTGGATTAGCCCACTTTTCTGTCGGTTATATATTTACTTATGCAGCTTTCTTGATTGCCTCTACATCAGGCAAGTTTGATTAATTCTTTATTTTAGGGGTGTATCCGCGAGAATATCATTTCTTTCGGTGGAGAAGGGATCTACCTTCTTATATTTCTACATCTAGGATCTGACTTGTATCATTGATACTAATAGGAATTGAACCATTATGGCAAGAAAAAGTTTGATTCAGAGGGAGAAGAAGAGACAAAAACTGGAAAAAAAAGATCATTTGATTTGTCGATCCTCAAAAAAAGAAATAAGCAAAGTTCTGTCTTTGAGTGAGAAATGGAAAATTCATGGAAAGTTACAATCTCCATCACATAATAGTGCACCTACACGCCTTCATCGACGTTGTTTTTCGACCGGAAGACCGAGAGCTAACTATCGAGACTTTGGGTTATCCGGACACGTACTTCGCGAAATAGTTCATGCATGTTTGTTGGCTGGGGCAACAAGATCAAGTTGGTAAGGATTAAAATGTCCTTATCATTTTTCTATTAATTTCTATGATCATATATCATAGAGGGTCCTCTTTATCATTCTGTATAAATGGGTTATTCTATTTGTACAGATATGGTAGAGGGGCGCATTCAATCCCTGTTTGTCCATTAATTCTCAATTCGTCTCTTCATCGTGGGGTAGAGCAGCGTGGTAGCTCGCAAGGCTCATAACCTTGAGGTCACTTGTTCAAATCCGTCTCCACAACATTTTTTTTGACAAAAAAATCGAATAATTAATTACTGTTTTTTCTTTGGGGTGGGGGGAAAAGAAAGGAAAGAGTAGAACCACTAGACTAGTGCGGTCAACTATACTTATATAGTTAATGCTTTATCTATTAAATAAAATAGATTGAATGCCATCTATTTACCCATTATCCTCGGCGGATAGCGGGAATCGAACCCGCATCTTCTCCTCGGCAAAGAGAAATTTTACCATTCGACCATATCCGCATTATATATATATATAATTGAAATAATTCTTATTTCAAAACGTCTTATAATATATATTTAAATAACTAAAAATAACTAAATATGTATTTAGTATATTTTTTATTTCAATTTTAATATTTTCCATTTTGACATATTTTTACAATACAAATACACAAAAGTTTGTCCCCTCCCTCTACTTTTAATTTTTCTAATTTTTTCTTATTTTCATTTTTGGGACTTCTATTGGATTTTTATTTTCATGTTTCTATTGGATTTTAATGTGTTGTTGAGAAATTTTTTTCTCTTTCTTGGGTGGTATCAACAAATATTTTTGATCTGTTGCAGGCTAGCAGCTCCTTAAGAACTAGTAAAATCTGATCTGTTGTAGGGTATGCAGAAAAAAAAAATTCAAAATATTTGCCACTCCAAGATCGAACAACTGTTTAGAAAAAACATAGATATATATTACAGGTTCTTTAACTCCTTTCTACCCATCACCAAGCAATTATGCTCTAACAATTAAGCAAAACTGATGCAAAGACGTATTGCAAGAGAAACGCATGAGTACAAAGTGCATGCTTAAACAAATATTTTTGTTTTTATAGTTAACTAACAGCTATAGTTAATTATGTGTACATTGCACATCCAGCTTTGAATCCAAAATCATACCTTTTGATTTGAATCCAACTCATACCCATTCTTCGCTGATAATGCTTTTGCAATGCCCACAGATTCCTAAAGTTAAAAATGAATACCAAGAGGATCAATAGAATAGAAAACACCTGATTAGGGTGGTGATAATTTCTGGAAATTCTATCATTCCCGGTGACAGGCTTGCATTCCAAACTGGGTAGCTCGGGCTCACTCCTTTACAGTCACAAATTCCAAGCAAATTGCTTAACAAAGCAGATCTCGAATATCTTGTTCAAAGGATAAAGGTCAGGGCTATAATTGACTTTTGTCAGCTAATTAATAGAAATTTTTAACATAAATGAACATAATGGACTAAATGGTCGAAAATTGATTGTACGAGGAGTGATTGGTTGAAATTGAAAGCACGAGGACTAAACTGTCAAGACCCTGAAAGTATAAGGAGTGAAGTTCTATATTTTATGATGCTACTCTTCTTCTCAATTATTATACATAAAAATATAATAAAAAAGGAAAAATATGCACACATACATATATAAGTGCACGTAATATAATCCTATAGAATATAATTTTTGAGTTATAATTTAGTTCTTGTTCAAGGAAGGTTAACTCCGTAACTTCCGTGGTGTGTCTTGTCCTAATAAGACTTGTAGTCTAGATACTCTATTAGATAGGGAATCCCTGTTCGCCAGGGATACTTGATGTAATGCCTATATAAAGGCCTCCTTATCAATGAATAAACACAGAGAGATTTATCAATCTATTTCTCCTACAACACGTTATCAGCACATTGCTCTAGCCTCCCGTCTAATAAACCCTAGAAACCCTAATTCCGAATTTTTTTTCGAAACCCTAACCTACCGTCGGCCGCCGATTCTTCCCTTCGGCACCGTCGGCCTCTTCTCAGCAGCATCTGCGCTGCTCGCCTGCCGCTTTGTACCTTCGCGTACTACTCCTCCTCTGCCTTTAGGTAGACAACCCGCTCGCCAGCAGCTCTCCCTTGCGTGCTACTTTTTGCACGCATCTGCCAGAAGATCAAAATTGCTCGCAAGCCAAGCAAGCGATCCGCGAACCCTTATTCGTGGTTGAGAAGAAATCAAGAAAAATCGAAGAAAACAAGCTTCCCCAAGAGTCAAGTTTCGTTTGATCAAGCTTCTCTTGAAGAGGTAAATATTTTCATAAACGTTCCCGCTTCTGAAATTTCAATAGTTGGGTTTTGTTTTCTCTTCCGGGACCTTTCCGTGTCCCTGCTTCTTCATCCCGATTCTATCGCTTCTCGGGACGGCATACGGGGATTTAGTCACCCCGGTGCCAACGTTTATTGGGGTAACTGTGATGTTACCGGCCACCGTTATGCTTGTGACTGTGATGTCACTGTGAACCATAACGTATTATTCTTTTTTGGAAAGAAAACAAAGGGAAGATATCGATTGTGACTTGAAGTCACGTTAAGCATCGATTTATGTGACCATGATATATCTTGGCACTGTTCTAAAAGAACAATCAAACTTGATTAGTATTCAAACATACTAACGTCTCCCTGTTTGTGTTCTGTAGATGGCTGACACTCAGCGTCCAGAATTTGACATCTTGGATGTCCAAGGCAAGGAATACAAGAGGTGGGTCTCAGATGTTGAGAACACTTTCATTGGTAAAAGATTTACTGCCACCATCAACCCTCCTGAGGATGAAAGCTTACACGCTTCTCCTGAACAGAAAGCACAAGCCCTGATGTTTCTCAGGCGCCATATCCATCCAACGCTCAAGAAGCAATACCTGAGGAAAACTGATCCCAAAGAGCTATGGGATATCCTCAAGGACCGCTTCGACAATGTGCATGACGCACAACTCCCAGACCTCATGTCTGATTGGGAGCAAATCCGCTTACTGGATTTTGATTCCGTCCAGGAATATCATCAGACTATGCTAAACTTGCAATCTGATTTGAGCTTTTGTGGGGTCGAAAAGACCGATGATGATATGATGGAGAAGACTTTCACGACGTTCCCAGAATCTGCGTCCATGTTGTCGCATCAGTACCGCGATCTCCGCGAGAAAGGCACTATCAAAACCTTCAGTGATTTGATGAATGTCCTTCAGAGAAAGGAGAGGTACCATGAGTTGATTCTTACCACCAATAAGAGGCCTCGAGGACCGAAATTCATTGCGGAATCTCATCAAGCCCGTGGTAAAGCTTTTAAGCAGAAGCATCAACCTCATGAACGTCAAGCACCGCCACCACGTACGCCAAGAGCAATACGTGGCGGACGAGGAGGGAGAAGAGGCGTCGGCCGTGGCCGACCGCTTTCTTGGACAAGGGATGATGGCAGAGCCGCCGCTCCCAGAGGGAGGAACAGTTTTGGTTCCGGTCCCAGGCGTGGTGGCCATCCGCCGAACAATGCTTCGGCTCCTTGCTTCAAATGTGGTTCTATGAATCATCTCCAACGCGATTGCATAGCAAGCAGAGATATTCAAGCCGCTTACAAGAAACACAAACAATACATAGAACAAGAAGCACACTATGTAGGAGACTTTAAGGAAGAAGTATACGATGAGGAAAATACGAACTTCGCCATCGATGACTTCCAACCTACCAAGAAACGTAGGACTCAGGAGTATGATACTCCAGACTATGAATAAGTATTTGACTTAGGTCATGAGATACGTGTTCAAGTTTGATTTTGATTGTTATTTTGACAGAATAGTCAATAAATCACGACTTTGTTCGATAAGTCGTTCTATTTAGAACAACCATGATGTATTTTTGAGTTGTCATCAATAAAATCTATCTTATTCTACGAATGATTTGAGATTTTTACATCCCTGAAAGCAAAATTGGTTCAATACGTCCAATTCTCAATGGCATAATCATTTTGAGTTCACCAAAATTCTGGTGATGTTAACTCATATCCGAAAAATCACAAAGACAAAAGGAGAGATCCGCGATACGCCATCCGCGATCCGCGATACGCCATCCGCGATGCGAGATACGCCATCCGCGAGCCGCGATACACGATCCGCGATCCGTGATCCGCGATCCGCTATCCGCCAACTTGGTCGCGATCCGCCAGGACTCGCTCGCCATGGCTATTCGCCAACTAATCCGCGATCCGCGATCAGCGATCCGCCAACTTGGCTGCGATCCGCCATGCCTCGCTCGCCAAAGCCCATAAGCGCTTGGCCGCGACTCGCTAGGCCTCACTCGCCATGGCCATTCGCCAGCTTGGCTCAGCACCGAATCCGGTTTTTTGAAACCAACAATCGATAGCCTATCGAACAAATGCAACTTTTGCATCAATGGCTCGGCAACGAAGTGTCTTCGGACTCGCCATGCTTCGGATTTAGCTCAACCGTCGCATCGCATTGCCTCAATGCCTGACCGACTCTCACCACTCGCCTTGCTTCGGCTCGGCCTCTGGGTAGCTTCGGCCTTTGCCTTGGCCTCGGTCTTGGCTCGGCCACGCCACCTACGACGGTGTCCGGTCTCAATCTCTGACCTAGGCTATGATTATCATTGGTGATACTCGGTGATTAAAATGCGGCTTATCTTTTTCTCTCAAGTTTTGTCGTTGCCATGGCTATGTTATTGGCCTTAATGCACTTCATTTTGTGATGATATATTGTTTCAGTACACTTACTTTAAAGTGTTCGCCAAAGTCTAAAGTAGACTATTGATTCAATTTACATTGTTTTTGTAGATGTATCAAGGCGAGATTGAGTGTTTGTTGGATTGTGCAACAACTCACACGATTCTGAGAAATCGGCAATTGTTTTCGGATTTTACGCCAAGAGAATCGTCGTTATCTACGATGACAGGAACTGGACCCGTAATTAAGGGTCATGGCACTGCTCAATTCTTACTGCCAAATGGCACTGAGATTCGGGTAGAGGACGCCCTATATGCGCCTAAGGCGCCAAGAACCTTGCTAGCTTTCAAGGATGTGCGTGACAATGACTATCACCTCAGCACTTATGTTGAAGATGGAACTGAATATCTGTTGATCACCTCCACTCAATCTATGCGCACTCGCATTGTGGAGAAGTGTAAGCGAGTTCGCAATGGCATGTATTTCACAACCATTCGAGCCAACGAATCTCATGTTGTTATATTATGTGATTCTGATGCTTATAAGCTTTGGCATGATAGACTCGGTCATCCGGGTCGTGATCTGATGATCCGTATTTTGAAATGCTCCCACGGTCATCCATTTTTCCGATCACAAAAGCACAGAGGGCGCCTCGGCCTCGGTTCGGCCGTGCCGTCGATAGCCGCCTCTCGCTTCCAAGGAGAGGTTCGGTCCCCTCCTGCTTCTCATGCTTCTGTAGCGATGTCTAATGCTCATCGTTCGTTTTGCAAAGCTTGTTCACTAGCAAAACTTCAAGCAAGACCATCTTTTGCTATTGATAATAAACAGAATATTCCGTTTCTACAACGAATACAAGGTGATATTTGTGGACCTATAACACCAGAATGCGGACCATTTCGATATTTCATGGTTCTGGTTGATGCATCAACGCGTTGGTCACACGTAGCGTTGTTGTCCACGAGGAATGCTGCATTCGCTAAACTCCTAGCTCAGATTATTAAGCTTCGGGCTCACCACCCGGACAATCCGATTAAGTCCATCAGACTGGATAATGCTGGAGAGTTTACCTCAAAGTGTTTTGATGACTATTGCATGTCAGTTGGGATTGAAGTTGAACATCCCGTACCCCACGTTCATTCTCAGAACGGTCTTGCAGAAGCCGCTATCAAGAGACTACAGCTTGTAGCTAGGTCTCTTGTCATGGCCACAAACTTGCCAGTTTCGGCATGGGGATATGCAATATTACATGCAGCTATGCTTATTCGTCTACGACCCACAGATAGCCAACCATTTAGTGCGTACCAGTTGGTAACTGGTTACGAGCCTGATATTTCGCATCTGCGTACTTTTGGTTGTGCCGTATATGTGCCTATCACGCCTCCACTGCGTACCAAGATGGGTCCACAACGACGATCAGCTATTTATGTTGGATATGAAGCACCAACTATTGTCCGCTATATAGAGCCTATGACAGGTGATCTATTTACTGCAAGATTTGCAGATTGTCACTTTGATGAGACATCCTTCCCGCCGTTAGGGGGAGATGGGGCCGCATCCGTCCCAAATGAACGTCAGGAATTGACGTGGTTCTCTCCCACTATGTCTCATTATGATCCCCGTACGTCTCAGTGTGAGACTGAAATACAACGCATATTAGAACTACAAAAGGTGGCGGATACGATGCCCGACTCCTTTACTGATATTGCGAAAGTGACAAGATCAACCATACCTGCTGCGAATGTACCTGCAAGGCTTAACATTCCTCGCCATGCGCGAGCACGCGCCGCCGGTCTCGGACCCGCAGCCCTAGGTGCCATCGGCAGCCTAGGCTCGGCACCTCCAAGTGGAGAGCCGGCGTCGACTTCGGATCCTCCTAGAAAGAGGGGGAGACCAATCGGTTCCAAAGACAATGTACCTAGAAAGAGGGCATGTGTCCAGGCACAAAGCGATCCGTTCATCATTGATACTGTGACGCCGTCACACGAGATTGTCTCCGACTATACCTATGTCCAAGAATCAACTCTGAATCATCTGGGGGACGCCTCAGACTCACTGTTGATGTTGGAGAACAAGGAAATCTCACTAAACTACTTATGCATGCACAATCTGATGGAAAGAAATTCCATGTATATCGATGATGCATTCGCCTACGCCGTTGCTCAAGAAATCATTGACGACGACGATATGGAACCCCGCACTGTTGATGAATGTCAACGTAGGGCGGATTGGCCGAAGTGGGAAGAAGCAATCCAGGCTGAACTAGACTCTCTAAAGAAAAGGCAAGTATTCGGACCGGTTGTGCCTACACCGCCGAACGTGAAGCCTGTTGGACATAAATGGGTCTTTGTCAGAAAGCGAAATGAGAATGGCGAAGTCCAGCGATATAAAGCTCGACTCGTGGCGCAAGGTTTTTCTCAACGCCCTGGAATTGATTATGAGGAGACGTATTCTCCTGTCATGGATACTATTACCTTCCGATACTTAATAAGTTTGGTAGTCTCAGAGAGACTCAATATGCAGCTTATGGATGTTGTAACTGCGTATCTTTATGGGGACCTAGATACGGAGATGTACATGAAAGTGCCAGAAGGACTTTCGTTACCCAAGTCAAGTGAGCAAAAACCACGAAGTTCATTTGCTATCAGGTTGAGACGATCTCTATATGGACTCCGACAATCTGGTAGGATGTGGTACACACGGTTAAGTGATTACTTGATTGGGAAAGGATACAAGAATGATGAGTTGTGCCCTTGTGTGTTCATAAAGAGAACAAGTTCAGGATTTGCCATTATAGCCGTCTATGTCGATGATATGAACATCATTGGAACTCTGAATGAGATCAATGAGACCGCTAGCTATTTGAAATCCGAATTCGAGATGAAAGATCTGGGAAGGACTCGGTTTTGCCTAGGCTTAGAACTAGAGCACCGAAGTGGTGGAATTTTTATACACCAGTCTGCATATGTCCGAAAGATGCTCAGGCGATTTAACATGGACAAAGTTATGCATCCTACAGGCACTCCCATGGTCGTTAGAAGTCTGGATATCAACAAAGATCCCTTTCGTCCGAAAGAAGATGACGAAGAAATCTTGGGAGCTGAATATCCATATCTTAGTGCGATTGGAGCTTTGTTATACTTAGCTCAGTGTACTAGACCAGACATCGCTTTCTCTGTGAACTTGTTAGCTAGATTTAGCTCTGCGCCAACACAACGTCATTGGGTTGGAATCAAGAACATCTTCCGATACCTTAAAGGAACCCTTGACATGGGCTTGTACTATCGATACACTCATCAGGATTCGACACATAGTCGATCTCTTGCATCTAACAGCACAAACCATGGCTCGGATCGCCATCCGCCAGCCATATCCGCCAAGACTGGCTTTGGTTCATCCATCCGCCATCTTGCAGACATATCCGCCAACTTATCCGGACCCGCGGATGCTAAGTCGTGGTCCCGATACGGCTTTGGCGATACCCCCTCCTACTCAGATACACCAAATGATGTGATGGTAGGATTTGCTGATGCTGGATATTTGTCAGATCCACACAAAGGACGTTCCCAAACAGGTTATGTTTTTACCATTGGGAATACGGCGATATCTTGGAGATCAACCAAGCAAACCCTTGTTGCTACCTCCTCGAACCATGCTGAGATTATTGCACTACATGAAGCAGTCAAAGAATGTATTTGGCTTCGCTCAGTTATATCTCACATTCGCGAGTCTAGTGGACTTGAGTCTACTACGATGGGACCAACTTGCATATTTGAAGATAATGCAGCATGCATTGAGCAGATGAAGTTGGGATACATTAAGGGTGACAATACTAAACACATTTCGCCTAAGTTCTTCTACAATCAGCAGCAGCAAGAGACTTTGAATATCCAGGTGAAGCAAGTCAGCTCAGAAGAAAATGCAGCGGATCTGTTCACCAAGTCTCTACCTAAATCTACATTTATGAAGCATGTAAAGCGCATTGGAATGTGTCGCTTATCCGAACTCGAAGACTGATTGACTATCAGGGGGAGTTCTCATCTAGACTTCAGGGGGAGCCTAGTTATGCATGTCTCACATACTTGTAGTTGGTGCGTTGTACTCTTTTTCCTTAGACCATGCTTTTATTTTTGCCCAAGAGGTTTTTGTTTGCTGGCAAAGGTTTTAACGAGGCAACGGTTCATGCACCATTGAGGACGCGACACAAGGGGGAGTGTTCAAGGAAGGTTAACTCCGTAACTTCCGTGGTGTGTCTTGTCCTAATAAGACTTGTAGTCTAGATACTCTATTAGATAGGGAATCCCTGTTCGCCAGGGATACTTGATGTAATGCCTATATAAAGGCCTCCTTATCAATGAATAAACACAGAGAGATTTATCAATCTATTTCTCCTACAACAGTTCTAACATATTGATATCAAATCGATTAGCAGTTGAAAAATTATAACCAATTTTTTTGGGACTTAAAAGTTAAAATAATCTGAGTAATAACAATTCAAAGATAATGGAATTGAAAATGATTTTCCCCATTCTTTAGAACAAAACCAAGACTGCCCAATACCAATTAGTTTAGTGGCATTAGCCTCCCATTTGTAAGTAGAAAATCGTGTGTTCGACTCCACGGACTAGTTGTTGTATTTGAGTTTATTTCATTCATTAAAAAAAGAAAAGAAAAAAGAACAGAACCAAGACGGTTAAGGAGCTGCCAGCACATGGCAAAACATCTGATGCATACATACATCTCCTCTTCTCTTTACTCATTCAATGACAGAAACTCATTAACATAGAGATCTCAAAACCAAATAGGTTTTTGAATTGAACATCCTTTTTCTATCTTAAGAAAGAAATAAAACCTGCTAAATACACAAGGCTACATATAATCAACTTATTTGACCTCTTTCTCCTCGTTTCCATTTCACTGAAATTAACTGCTTTCTCTCCAATTTCCTCTTGTGGGATCAGTCGGTTGTCATTGGTTGGGTTATGCAACACCTGAAACGAGCCTTCCGCACAGTTGTCATGATCTCTGTCTCTGCAATCTCGAGCATTCTTACCACCTCGCTGAAGGGTGGTCTGGCATCAGGGTTGGCATCCCAGCATCTCGTCATTATCTCACCGAGAACAGTTAAGCAGTCAGGGGGAATGATAGGACGGACACCCTTATTGACAACTGCAAACGCTGCCTGCACTGCTGTCATTTTCGAGAACGGAAGCATCCCTGTAATAAGTTCCCAAAGAACAATCCCAAAGCTGTAAACATCAACTTTCTGAGTGTATTGCCGATGCTGGATCATCTCCCTGCAGAGAGCCATCCGATATAGCAAATGCAGTCAACATACAATTTAAGTTTTATATATTACGTACTCTAGGTAACTAATAAACAAATTTCTAATAGCAGTTCTCAAGACTGAAAACCAAATAAAGATCACCAACAAGTTACCGATTTTACAACAGAAGAGTACAACCTCGAAACCTGTTCAATATATTGCGCACTCTAGGTAACTAATAAACAAATTTCTAATAGCAGTTCTCAAGACTGAAAACCAGATAAAGATCACTAACAAGTTACCGATGTTACAACAGAAAAGAACAACCTCGAAACCTGTTCAATGTTCTGAAATCCCCATCATGAGCTTATTAATGAGTCTATTTGACAACAACACTTGACAAGCTTCATATTAACTCAACTCATCAATGCCATCCAATTGGGGCCAGTTGGCAAACACAAAAGAAGCAAAAAGTTCAAAAGCAAAAAACATAAGTCATGATGCAATTAAGGCTGACACCAATGAGTGATTGACAAAGATGCAACTAGTTTTGGGTAAGCCGATTAGTTATGGCTTGCATGAAAGATAAGCCGATTTATGAGCAAACAATTCATCCCCGTGTCCAACTCAATCTGGCACATCTGGTCCACGTCCTCCAATACATTTATGGCCAGATGAGAGGAAATGCTGAAAATAAAGTCCCACCTCAGAAATTCCAAGTTACATACATAATGAAGGAATGAATCTACACAACAAGGCCTACACTGATTTGGAATTTTTTTTTTTTAAAGAAAAACAAAAACTGTTTGAGACAGGTTCGAGAGATGAATTTTAACCCAAACAAGAAAGTAAAATCGATTAAGATATTTCAAATTATTCGATCGCATATGAGTGAAAGTCAATACATTAGCCGTGCCATATTCATAAACTATCAATTCTTTGTGTATAAAAATTCAATCTAAGATCCATCTCCCAAGTCCTATCCAACTTGACATGTAATATCTTAGATATAACGATTTTCAAAACATAAACATTTTTATCCCATCTCTTTGCTCAAAATGTTTGAGTTAAATTTCATCAGAATCAGTTGCTAAACTGTTGACCATGCAACTGTCTGTTCATAAATCGCCTGATCTTTCATGCAAGTCATAACTAATCTACATCTTGAAAGTTACAATGCATACGAACGAAATAAAGCTAGTAATCCATAGCAATGATGCTTATAACCTGAAAATGATTAGAAGAATAACTATTTACAGAATCGTAGACCAATTTTAGATTGCATTCAAATACTTGACGGTGTGCTTGATACTTTGTATGCAGTAAACAGAGAAGGCACTATAGCTACCAACAGAAATTAGACCGACACAAATATGGTTTACATGGTGCACCACATTTCATCCAGCCCCCAAGTCAATTACTTTACAAAACCCTATCTGAACAACACAAGGTGTTAAGATTCAAATATTTAGTATCATCTATTGATGGGATAATACTTCACAGGTTTTGTGCCATTTGCAGCTAACACTAATAACTTGGGAAGTTTAACAAAGCAGATTATGGCTAAAGAAGAAGAGCCAGAAAGCTCACACCGGTGGTATGAGATGCTGGTTCAGCCACTGTGTGCAAGCCCCCTATGGCATCTTCTATTTCAGATATAACGCAGTGTCCTCAAATAACAACATGCTCTTAATGTGAGGAGAATTCATACGGTTGGCTGGCTATCCATCTATCTCTACGCAATCAATCGCAGTTATCAACAGATTTAATATTCACCCATAATAGTACATCACATGATTTTTGAAACCAGATAAATCATTTATGTTACAAGAAACAGGAATTACTCTTTCAGTGCACTGCCATATGTTTTCTTGTAGACTTCCAAACCAGTAAACTAGATACAAATCAGATACTATCAAATACTATCAGATACTATGAACGCATCAAGTTTTTACTAGAGAAAATACCAATATCAACAACTGATATTCCTAAGAAAAGATGCTATTAAGATGTATAATTTAAAAATGAATTTTCCCAAACTGAAAGTAAAATTGGCTATCGGTATACAAGAGAGGAATTGAAAAAAGAGCAATTAAGCACAGGTTAATGACAAAAAGGCCATGGAAAGGGGAATCATAATTCAGTAATAAAGACAACAATAGTAACACCAGAAAAGATATCACAGCTATATGGTCAAAGAAAACTTACGGAGCCATCCAGCGGTATGTCCCAGTCTCTGGTGTCATTCCTTCCGTCTGCACCTCAATACGGGCAACCCCAAAATCAGCAATTTTGATTGATTTGTCTGAAAAAATCAAAAGGTTGTCAGATTTCAAGTCCCTGTGAATCAGCCCGAAATCATGGACATATGACATCCCCCTTGCAACATCCAAAGCTTGCTTGACTGCTAACTTCAATGGAACTGATCGGCTCTGCCGCTTCATCAAGAATTGCCGTACCGATCCACCCTTAGCATACTCTGTTACAATGCACCAAACCATTGGTTTACGGCAGCCACCGATAAAACGAACTATGTTGGGATGCTTTAATGTAGCCAACATCTTGACTTCCTGTTGAAACTGTTGCTCCATTAACTGAGCCTTTTCTAGGTCATTCTCAGGCCTCTCCAAAATTTTGATAGCAACATCTTCGCCGTTGTAAGTACCTCTATATAGCTTCCCAAAAGCACCTTGTGCAAAAGCTTCACCCATGTTTAGCTTTCTTAAGTCGATTGTCCATGCCTCATAATTCTCAAGCCCCTCTGTCACGGAATTGACGTCCAATAGAGCACAGGCAAGTTGATCATCACTGAGTGCGTGTGTGACTCTTCCGCGATTGACACTATGTGCAACAGAGTAGTTGTCATTAGTGCGTCGGCGCAAGCCTTGGTGGTTCAAGATGCGAGTGTGGGAATCATTAGTATTTGAAGCAACGCTGCTGTTATCTATAGACATGGCCACAGAGCCTCCATCAACGCTAGTTTGCATACTGTCAAGGGACATGTTTGTACCCTCGCCCTCATGGAGTTTGCGGTAAAAGACTTGAGACAAATCATAGTAGTTGTTATCGTTGTTGTTTAGACCTATAATTCCAGTGTACTTAGCTTCCAACATTTCCTCCTCCAACACAAAAGCACAACCTTCCCAGTTGCCCTAAATGTTCAACATCTATAGTTTGCTGAAACAAGCACCTTTTTTTTGTTTTACTCAAATACCTGAAACCAAAATTGACCCACAGAAATGACTTCAAGAATGAACCAGACTAGCAATAAAAACAGAATCAAGGATTTCCATGATGACTCTTGAGAGTAAAATCAAGCACAACAGAGGCAATTAGCAAACTTGAAGAATCTAGACGGATGATTGTTCTGTTCTGACAACAAATCGAAACAAAGAAAAAGTCTACAGATTATAGTCGAGCTGTGAGCTGAAGCTACAAGGGCAACAACAAGGCAGATGGAATCCAGAAAGTACCGTGATCGAGGTTGGATTGCTGAGAGATCGAACACGAAGACCTCTTCTTCCCAGTCTTCCTTTCTTCTTTCCTCTCTCTCTCTCACTTTTCTTTTTTCTAGTTTTCAATACTTTTCGGAGGTTTTAAATCTCTATATTTACTATTATATACGAAAACACAAGTAAAAGCCGTGGCTTGGCATTTGACCCTTACTTTCAATTTAATTACAGTTACACCATTTTACTAGATATCAATATGCTCCAGACAAGGAAAGCCATTCCCTTTTCTCTCTCGCTCCCAATATGGCAGCAGCAGTGGTTTCTACTCCTGAGCCTATAGACCGAGTTGCAATTATAGAATCTGAAGAACTAAATGTTAAATTTGCAGTGGAGATTATGGACCAAAACAATGAGACAGCTAAGATCAAGAAGCCTGCAGTGAAAGTTGCTTTCTTCTGGAAGCATAGAGATTATAGAGGAAATAGTACAAGACCCAAAACCAACAAAGGAGGAATTATAGTTGGCCAGAAAGGAAGAGGAATTGAGAAAGGAAGAAGAAACTACAAGGTTGAGGGAGCAACGTAGGCAGGAGGAAAAGACCAAAGCTAAGGAAGCAATGTAGAAAAAGAATAGCGGAGAAGGCCCAAGCTAGAGCTGCTATAAAAGCTCAGAAAGAAGCTGGAGAGAAGGAGAAGGTAAATCTTTTGTTAAATTCCATTGACTTCTCATTAACATTTTAGTTACAAGAGATTTATGTCCCACTTAATGTAATATATTCTGTTATACGTACTGTGATGGTGCAGGAAAGGGGGAGAAGCGGGTTAGGAACAAGGAAAGAATGAAGGCAAGTGCAACAAAGGCTACAAATGGTATTAATGAAGGAGAATCTGCTCCAGAACCAAGCTCAGAGACTACAACAGCAACTGAAAACAAATCAACTCAATTATTTTTCGTTATAACCAGTTTTGTTATTGTATTGTTTGCTGCAGCAGAACACATACATCAAATATTGATTAGATAAACTGACGAAGGATCGACAATCTTTCTGATGTACTATAATGTACAATTCTCAAGCACTAATGTTTTATATCGGTGCATGCTGTTCTTTAGTGGTGCATATGATTGTGTGGTGCATATGATTGTGTTAAAAATAAATCGACTTCTTACTTTTCCTCCTCTTTTCCTTCTTCTGCTTCTTCCTATCAGCCTTATGCGGTCGTTCGCGGCAGCGTCGAAGCTTGTGCTTATCCGGTGGTTCACGCCAGCCTCGCAGCCGCTGACCATCGCTGTCTCTGTTTACGGGGGACATAGAAATGAACTGGAAATATTAGGCCATCTCTTCGTATATTTATACTGGAAGAGCCTTACCTCCCAATCCAGTGGATATTGGATTCCAACTCCTTCATTAATGATTTCATAACTGGGCTTAATCTTATTGATAAACGGACCCAACGTCCCAACTCATTATTCCTCATTAAGAAAGCTAAATGTTCTAGTTTAGAAACATAAGTTGAATTACATTTACAAATTTCGTACACACTTGGGCAAGTACGTAGAGATTATTCCCATATCATTGAGAAAACTATCATGAATCCTCATCCGCGTTGGATTTGGCACCCGGTATGGACTCAAATATTTTTCTTATAATAATGACACTTGGTTAGTTATTGACTTTGAAATTAAAACAGGTACAGTATTAAGTTGAGTTGAAAACGTTGTACGTCGTTCTATTTTGGGAAAATTTTAGAAAATTGTACATCAAAATAGGCCTACTATGAATTAGCGTAAATCTCCATTAATGAACATGACCAATTTGACAGTTCATCTATACTATTATTAAAGAAACAGACTTTGTTAGCCAAAATCGTCTTGAAGTTACATATACATCCTTGCATCATATGTTAAAATAATATTAGTTTTAATAATTAAAGGACAAAAGAGTAAATAACAAAATCAAAACAGAAAATTAAAATAAGAAAAAGAACCTAAATCTCTGCTTGTAACTTCCCACTATGTGCACCCACTATCTGTAATAACCTCCCATTTTTTTATAAATTTTCTCACATAAAAATACAAATAAAAATCATATTTACATTTACATATACATAGCATATATGGATAGGCGAGTATTATATATGCAAAATGGAGAGAGTCAAACTGTAGGAGATGATTCATGTAAAGCACAACTCCAAAGTACCATGAATTCCTCACATTAAACATATGTAGTAGTATATGCTCAAAATAAGCTACATCCCACATTAGAGAACAAAGACAATAAAGTCTGCCAGAACAATCGGCGACATCAGACTCCAAAACTAGAGAAATCAAACTATTCACCAAGATTTCAACCCTAAATCCCCAAAACAAAAACAAAAACCCCCTACCGCCCCTCTGCTAGGGTTTGAGGCAAACCTACCAAATTAACCCCATGGATCTTGACGTCTTGAGTTGGAATTGCAGGGGGATATGTGGGGACGATACCACGCGCACGCTGAAGGATTTGGTGGCGCAGAATCGTCCTCAAATTGTGTTTCTGTGTGAGACCAAGGTAAGTTGCGAAGGCGATTTCTTGCATCTGAAGCGGGCGCTAGGGTTCCCTCATGCGGCGATGGTGCTTAGCGAGGGGAGGTCGGGTGGTCTTGGTCTGTTCTGGACTGCTGATGTCCAGCTCTAGGTCCGGTCGTCGTCGGCTCACCATATGGATGCGGAGGTAGCGAACGCTCCTGGAATGGCGTCTTGGCGCTTAACTGGTTTCTATGGTTATGCGGCTACTAGTGAACGGGATAAGTCCTGGCAGTTGCTGCAGGAGCTTGCGGATGCAGATTCTTTGTCGTGGGTGGTGATCGGAGATTTCAATGAAATCTTGAACAGCAGCGAGAAAGTAGACGGCAGTGTGAGGCCGGAGAGGCAAATGCAGGGATTCCGGGAAGCTTTAGGTTATGGGGAACTGCTGGATCTTGGCTATCATGGGAATATGGTGACTTGGGGGAATTCGGAGACCTTGTTGAGGCTGGATAAGGCAGTGTGTACGCCAGCGTGGTTTGATATTTTTTTCCATGCAAAGCTGTTTCATCTTCCGCCTTCGGACTCCGATCACATCCCCATTTTGCTGTGAGCAAGTACGGCTCCAATTAGCTTTCGGCCAAAGGCTCATCGTTTCCATTTTGAGTCCTTTTGGCTCCAACATGAGGACTGTGATAAAACGGTCTCAGATACCTTGGGAGAGGCGGTTACAGGGTATCCCATGTACATTGTGTCTCAGAAAATAAAAAAACTCGTATTCAGCTGGACAAATGGCAGCGGTTAGTTTTCAAGGGTCGGCAGCTCCAGATGATGGGGATACGGAATAGGTTGGAGGAGTTGATGGGTTACCCTATTTCGGAGTCCAAACAGACTGAGAAGAAGACTTTGTCTGCTTCATTACAAAACCTTTTACATCAAGAGGAACTGTTTTGGAAGCAGCGTTCGAAAGTAATGTGGCTAAAGGAGGGGGATAAGAATACAAACTATTTCCATAAAACAAGCCGATGTCACCAAACAGAGGAATACTCTGAAGGGTCTGTTTGATGTGTAGGGGATTTGGCACGAGGATGATGAGGGTATGGAGAAGGTGGTGACAGACTATTTTGCTCAGATGTTCGAAGCCTCTGCGTTGGACATGGATGTGGTTAGTCAAACTCTTGAGTCTATTACTCCTTGTGTGACTGAGGATATGAATATACAACTAAATAAGGAGTATTCTGGGGAGGAGATTAAATTGGCGTTGTTTCAAATGTATCCAACGAAGTCTCCGGGACCTGAAGGAATGTCGCCTTTATTTTTTCAGCAGTATTGGGATTTGGTTGGGAAGGAGGTTGTGGAAGCAGTTCAGTATTTTCTCCACACTGGTCGTATCCTGAAGGAGGTAAATTTTACTCATATTTGTCTAATACCAAAAGTTGATCAGTCGAAGAATATGTCAGATTTGAGGCCTATTGCTCTTTGTAATGTGCTTTATAAGATCTGTTCAAAGGCTTTAGCAAATCGTTTGAAGTCACTGCTCCCGGATATTATTTCTCCTTTCCAGAGTGCTTTTGTTCTAGGTCGTTTGATAACTGATAATATTCTGGTGGCCAATGAGATTGCTCATTTTATTCATAATAAGCGTTTAGGACGTGGTTATATGGCATTGAAGTTGGATCTCAGTAAGGCTTATGACAGGATGGAATGGTCCTTCTTGGAGAAGTTTTGCTTCGCTTTGGTTTTAATCAAAGGTGGATCCATATTGTCATGCAGTGTGTCTCTACGGTTTGTTATGCTTTCTTGATCAGGGGACGAGCGCGAGGCTATTTGCAACCTGGTAGAGGATCGCGCTAAGGGGATCCCCTGTCCCCGTATCTCTTCCTGCTGGGAGTTGAAGTTTTTTCCACTCTTCTTCGGAGCAAGATGCAAAATGGTGAGTTACATGGTATTACAGTTTGTGAGGGTGCTCCTCCGGTAAATCATCTCTTATTTGCAGATGACAGTATGCTTTATGCCAAAGCTTCATTATCTTCATGTAGTGTTGTTCAGGAAGTTATTGATATTTTCAGCAGGGCGTCAAGTCAAAAGGTGAATTTTGATAAAAGTTCTATGGTATTTAGCGAGAGTGTGAATATGGAGGTACGTTTCACTATCTCAAATAGATTGGAGGTGCCGATTGTTGAATTTCATGAGAAGTACCTTGGTTTACCTACGTATGTGGGAAGACAGCGTTCGGCTTGTTTTCAGTATATTAAGGAACGGCTGGACGCTAGAATGTCAGCTTGGCAGGGTAAAATGCTAAGTGGGGCCGGTAAAGATATTCTAATAAGTGTGGTTGCCCATGCTCTTCCAAGTTATGCTATGAGTGTTTTCAGGTTGACAAAGAATTTATGTGATGATCTGGAACAACTGTGTGCGAGATTTTGGTGGGGGAGTACTCTTGATAAAAAGAAGATTCATTCGAAATGATGGAATATTTTGTGTAATCCGAAAGAAGCAGGTGGTTTGGGTTTTCGCAGTTTATCAAATTTCAACCTGGCGTTACTCTCGAAACAAGCTTGGCGTATCCTTACTTATCCATCTTCGTTGATTGCTTCTATTTATAAGGCAAGATATTTCCCAAACTGCTCTTTCTGGGAGGCGCAGGCTGGTAGCTCTCCTTCTTTTTCCTAGCGAAGTATATATGGAGCGAGAGATTTGCTTCAAAATAATACCTATTGTCAGGTAGGTGATGGTTTGCAGATTGAAACATTTGTTGATAATTGGCTTCCTGGTTCATCTGTGGGGATACCAAAGTTCTCTATACTTGTTACAGACTTTGTTGTTCGAGTATCTGACTTTTTGGTTGCGGGGGGTGCTTGGAATGTAGCCAAAGTCAAGCGCTGTTTTACGGCGGCAGAGGTGGACATAATTCTCAGTATTCCTCTGAGCAGACGTCATGTCAGTGATCGATTATGTTGGAAATTGGCAAAGGATGGGAGGTTTTCGGCGAAGACAGCTTACAGGTATGCCTTTGTTAATTCTTCTAGCCACTCTCCTATTCTTCAGACATCTGGTAGAGCTTTATGGAAAAAATTATGGAAATCTAATATCCCGAATAAGGCTAAAGTTCATGGTTGGAGAATATGCCTTGATATTTTGCCATCTTTAGCAAGTTTGGCGTCGAAAAGAGTGGAGGTTGATGGAACTAATTGTGCTTTATATGGGTGTTTGGGTGAATCTACTTTGCATTTGAGTCGGGATTGTCTGTTCACTAAACATGTGATTTCGTTGCATCCTGTTCTTGGAGAGGTTTGTTATCGATGGGGCCGTGTCCATACAACGACTCTGGAATGGCTTGAACAGTGTGCTAATGATTTGACCTTGTCACGTTTTGGAGATCTTTTGTTTATTCTGTGGTCTGTTTGGAAGGAAAGAAATGAAAGAGTTTGGAACAAAAAATCGGTACTGGCTCTGGATGTGAGTGTTCAGCTTGTTGCTCGTCTGGGTGAATATAGGGTTTGTTTCTGCCAGAATCCGTAGACTCTAACAAAAGCACAATGAAGATAGAATAACACAGATGATTTATAGTGGTTCGCCATGCCTACGACGAGCATGACTACGTCCACTTAGAATATACTATGATCGGCTAATAAGTCATCGGGGTGTTACAAGTGTGGAATGCCAAAGGTTCCAAAATCCAGATATCTAGGGGGGGAGCCTTCTATTTATAAGTAAGGAAGGCTCCCTCCCTTTACATTTCTCCGATGTGGGACAACTTTACACTTTTACTACTCACGAAGCTTCTTGCGGAGTCCGGAGGCACGTCTTCCGGATGCTGCACCGGTGATCTTCCACAATGGAGATGCAGTCGAGGTGTCGGTCTACCCAATGCATGCTGGAAGCAGGACCTATCGCTCCGGTTGGACGGTCTACGAGGTCGTTGCATATGCTTGGCGGTGCATCATATATATCACCAACATGGTTCATAATCTTTCTCCTGCTTCACAGATTCCGCGGCGGATTTCAGTTAAGTGGAAAGCTCCACCTTTTGGTTTATGTAAAATCAATGTGGATGGAGCATATCATCAGACTAGTCGGAAAGGTGGTTGGAGTTTTATTATTCGGGACCATTCCAGTAAAATGTTGGCGGGAGGAGCGGGACCTTTGCAGAGTCTAGTGTCGGTTGAGCATGCTGAGCTCTTAGCCTGTAGTAAGGCTATTTTCTTTGCTTTAGATCAGGGTTTTACTCCGGTAACCTTGGAGTCAGATGCTTCAGAAGTTAAACGTCAGTTGGAGGTATCAAATGTTGCTAATACTTCGTATTTGGGTCGGATATATGATGATTTAAAGGTCCAACTTCAATCTCAAGGTTCTTGGATGGTGACCCACACTCGTCGCCACGGAAACAAGGCTGCGCATCTACTGGCAGTACATGCTAGCAGTTTGACTAGGGATGAATTATTTTTTGCTACTCCTTTTTTTTCTTGAGGCTGTAATAACAGCTGAATATTGTACTGTTTAAACTTTGGTTTTCTAATAAAGCTTGGTCAACTGATTAAAAAAAGAAAAGTCTGCCAGAACAATTAATCTACCTTACAAGCCGTAAACTAAACCAAAATTTGACATGTTGAAATCTGTGCTAGCTAAGTTAGATTCCATATATGATTTGCCTACAGCTTTATGCTATAGCAGAATCCAATATAACAGACACCCTCCAATAACTTTGATCACCAAGTGTAAAAGCCCCCTGTTCTGCAACAGTGAAGGAGCATAAGCTATCATCACTGGGAATTGACAATCCCCTACTGATGGATCTGTTTCGGTCTCCACCGCCAAACCAGAGAAGTCACAGGTCCATATTTTCTGGTCATTCACTTGGTAATACATGTTAAAAGCATAAGAAGCATTTCCTTCCAGGCTAAGGTTATTGCAAGAAGAACCATAACCCAAAGCAGTACAATCTGAAAGGCTACAAGCAGAGTCAATGCTACTTGCCAAACCATACATATCTTTAGCATCTGGATTCAGCACACACCACCTTTTGGACATATAATCCACACCTTCCACAGCTACAAGTCCCTTGTTCTGCAATGAACCCGACAAATCCAATTCGTATTTCGGCTTCCCATCAAACTCGAATAGCCCCCAATGCCTCTCAAAGCAGCCAGGAGCGATGCTTTTAGCATTTTCATCAAAGAGGCTGAAAAGATAGACATCAATCATGCCTTTCCTAGCTGGAGTTCCATTCCCACTCAGAGCATGTTTAAGCATTCCCTGATTAAACCTTTTGGCGTTTGGAATATTAGCATTTACAACCCCATCAGTTGGCCAACCCACCTCTCCAACTATGATCTTCATTTCAGGGAAACCAGCTTTGGTTAGAGACCAAACAAGGGTGTCAAAGTTTGCATCAAACACATTGGTGTAGAGCAGGTCACCATCTCTAATGGGCTTGCTTGTTCCATCAAAGAAAGCAAATTCAAAAGGGAAATAGGCATTTCCATACAGGCTGAGAAAAGGGTAGATATTGACTGTGAATGGTGCTTCATTGGTGTATAGGTATTGGATTATCTCAATCACATTGTCCTTAAGTTCAGGGAGAAAGTCACCAGTGGATGGAACTGGGTCTGAGTCAGGGGAGAAGTAGATGTCAGCATTGAAGGGAACGGTGGCTTTGACCTGTGAACCAAGCCCGAAGCGGTTGATAGCTTCCTGGATGTTCTTCAGGGCTGGTAATGTTGTCTTTAAATAGGTGCCATTGTATGCTTTAAGAAAGGGCTCATTGCCTACTGCAACATACCTGCAAAACCCCATTGTCACAATAATAATCTAGAATGCACATATAAACAAAGCTCGCTACTCCAAGGAATCAATTTAAAAATTAGCTTGTAAATATGAACTGTCTCAAGACTAATATAAGAAGTTTGTATGCAACTCTAAGCTCAAGGACTAAAAATTTCTTCAGGTTAGTCTATGCGCTAGAGTCTCAATTATCCTTCATAGGATCCTAGGATCCTAGAATCCATTAAACCAAAGTTTCACAAAGAAGAAAAAGGTGCTACAAAAGACAATTTCAATAGTAGAATTGACACATTTGCACATAACTGGAAAGCCCAACAATCACAACACACAGATATCAAACAAAACAAAAACTACCAGAATCATAAGAAAAAAGCAACGTAACTAACCCATGATTTCACACAAAATGTATCATAATGCCATGACATCAAAATAGTACTCAAACATAACAAAACTGGGTTTTCCTTATCAAACTCAAAGTGCCCAAAAATGGGTTAAAATTCAAGAAAATGTGAGACTCAACTTGATATTGACTCCACCATCATAGCAATAACTGGTGACATTGGCATCAACCCAAGAAATAGCAGTAACAGTGTCCATACTCATCTCCTGCAACATGACATTGGGTATGGCCAACATGACCTCAATATCAGTCCCAACAAGAGCATCCAAAATCTTATGATCAGCTTCAAAAAGCTTGAGCTTAGTAAACCCATTATCCTGAAGCATTTGAACCACTTTCTCAGGTGGGAGCTGGTGCGTTGCCATAGTCCCCCAGTTGACTCCAAAGCTCGAACCTTTATGTGCCATGAAACCAAGAACCAGCAGCATTGTGACCAAGAAAGACTTGGCCTTTGGGACTTTTTCATGCGCCATTCTCGTAATTTAGGAGATCCTAAATTATTTATGAGATTGTGTTAGGGAAAATAATACATAATAACACAAATTTATCTGAAACAATTTCATATAGCACATAAACTACATTTACAACCAAAATACATTTTACAAACATAACAAACCCAAACATGAAGTATCTACATGCAAGAGCTCCTTGTTTTCCAAATTAACTACTAATTGCAACGGATTATTACCCAAATCTTCAAAAGAAAATGAATAATCTTAGATAAACTACTTTTTTGCATCTCACTAGAACCCTCCTTATGTGTTAGCCTATATGGAACAATAGAAGGTGGGTAATTACAAATGTATCCAAAAGTTCGAACTCGGAAATCTTTTTTAGAGTGTTGGATTGGGTATCTGAAACATGAGAAGGAATTCATAATGAAATCACAAACCAAGCACATGAAATTTTGATTGATTAAAAGAATCTTCAACAAAACAAACACATATTAAAAAAAAAAAATACCCAGGTGCATTTATTTCTGAACTCCTTTCGCGTCGGGTTTGGACGGAACGTGAGAGAGAAGAATGGCGAGATTGTATTGAAACCCAAGCCGATGTTCTGTTAGTTTATTGCATTGCTTAGAATTTCTAGCCAATCTCAGCAACCCCTCCTCATCAAAGGTCACAAAGCTTTCACTTGCATACACTTCATATGATTCTTTCATTCATTCAAGATACAAGGTTGTAATCGGTCATACATATCCTCTTGTCGACCAAACTCATCATATGGGAGGCCGAATTTAGAGATAACAACGCATACTTTGTGATCTCTACAGTCATAGGCTTGTGGGAAAGCCTGTGATTCATTAGTGTGGTAGTTTCTTGATTTTGAATGTTTCATATAAGATAAACCTATAGACCCCAACGCTCATGACTATAGGCAAATATTATCTTCCTGACATCCGCCTGGGGCACGTCTACTAATTAAGGGTTTTCTCATAACATAAACAAGTCCTTGATACTCTCGTTTCAGTGTTGGCACCACTTTAGTTCAACCTCTTTACTAGAAGAATTTATAAAGAACAAGTACATTTCATATAGACATGTTCGTCCATGTAGTATAACATCGACTCATGAATACTCATGCACACAGACTCAGCTAATGGTTAATACTTGAAATCATCTTCGGCCAAGTAGTATAATCACTATAATGTACTTAAATATTAACACAAGGTGAGAACTCATACACAGAAATAGCTTGGTGGTCGGTTGATACTTGATACTGGACTCGTCGTACCCTTTACATGTATCTTATATCAAGTGATTAACAATCAGGGCTGGGGTTCTTAAACTCTCTTGTTTTTGCACAAAATTGCTGTTACCAACTGAGCTTCGTTTGATGGTTGAAAACAGTTAATTTAGTATTCGAGTGGCCGCCTTGGCCAGAATTTCAAATTAGTTAATTTACTATAATCAACATTTTCACGCCTAGGGTAAAAAGTTAAACCCAAATTATGATAGGTAGAGATTGCTTGGCGAAGAAAAAAGAAAATGGGAAATTAATAAGTGAAATAACTTTTGCAAGAGAAAAAAAAAAGGAAAAAAGAATAACGAGTCACTAAAAAGCGTTATCCACTTGGGAGGAGAGCTGAGGAGGTTAGAACTTAGAAGTTGGTGTTGATGGTGGATTCTTTTTTCGGTGGCTGGAGAATCTGAAAATGTGGGGTTATAGTCTTAATCATGTTTTCCATGGTCTTATGCCAAAACTTCATTTTTGTTAACAACCGCCGCAAGCGCACCGTTTTCGATTCGCAGTCGAGACTGGCAGCTCAAGTTCAAGTTCAGGTGGGTCAAGGAGGTCGGAGGTGCAGTGGGTTCATTGCGAATGCCGGAAATAGAAACCGGAAATGGTGGCAGAGCTTCTTCTTCGACGAGGATGGCAATTGGCTTGGTTTGAAGGACGACGACATGCTGGCGGTGGAGGAAGACAACTCGGACTCAGACTCGTCGGAAGCTGAGAAATTTGAGGCGTGGAAGACGAGGGCGGAAGCTATAGTAGAATTGAGGGAAGCACAGCAAGATATGAGCAATGAGGAGAATCGCAAGTGGGATGATTGGCTCGCCGCCGATTCCTCTTCCTCTTCCTCATGGGAATACGTGCAGTCTTCGTCTGATGACATTCCTACGGAAACTGAACCCGAAAAAGGTTTGCTTTACTCACTCACCGACTCCCTTCTCGGTAGGGAAGAAGATGATGATGACCTCCTCTATGAAGACCGTGTGTTCCGTTACGCCTCACTCAATTCGGTATGCATTGTCGATTACTACTTTATACTTTCATCTTCTCTTTATAACTTATAACAATGTCATTCTCTCTACAGGCCAAATTTTTGGCTCTACTTATAATTATACCCTGCACCTTGGATTTTCTGGTTCACGACTATGTTTTGATGCCTTTCCTCGACAGGTAACGCCTATATCTTCTTCCATCACATTCACATCCATTTGAAACAGAGAATGCCATTTTTAACTGCATTACAAAGGCTTCGAGACCTAACATGTTCTCATTCATTCCATGTGTTTTTGTATTGTTCTGATACATTCGTTCATGTGTTTCTGGTCAAGATTTATATATATATAAAAAAAAAACTTCCATTAAAACCATCGAGTTTTACCTTTAAATTATGGGATTGAGCACCACTTACATGTGAGCAGATATGTGAAGACAGTGCCACTTGCAGCAGAGATACTGGATGTCAGAAGAAATCAAAAGCTTCAAATGGTTGATGAACTAAAAATTGAGAGAGCAAGATTTCAGCTTGAGATGGAAATCGGCAAATCTCCCCCACTCTCTGATGAGGAGGTCTGGTGGGAATTGCGGCATAAAGCGTAAGATTGACATTTCGAAACATCTCCTATACATTCAAGTATGCATGTCGGTCGTCACTTAAGTATTCACCATTATGGTGATGATTTATACTGTTAAATACAGTTATATATACATATATATGTTAATTTGTCTTCTTCCTCGTATGCTCGATTTCAGACTTAAGTTATGATGATGGGTTCTGGTTTGCTACCTAATTATGGTGGTGATCGTTACCTAATTACTTCCTTAATGCTTTAACAGACTAGAGCTGAGAGATGAATGGAGATTTGAAAATCGTAGAGCATTTGCCAACATATGGTCAGATATGTTATTTGGGATCTCATTATTCATTCTTTTATACTGCAACCAGAGTAAAGTGAGTTATTAATCTTATTATTATTCCTTTCTGTTATCTATTTAAATTTTCTTACGTATGATAATTAGGTGATCAATTGCTATGTATGTCTTTGAGATGTTATACAGTATTGTCATCACGTAAAACTAGGAGGCAGAAGTGCATCGTTAGCTATAACTATTGTTCTATAACTATCAGGTAATACTTAATGATGAGATACATATCAGGTCTAGGTAACTGGACTTGAGCAGATAAGGTCTGTTGAAGGAAGTATCTAAGCTACATATCTAAAATGTGCATATGCTGAAGTTAATTTTCAGCCTTTAAAAGAAAACAAACATGTATCCCTAATTTGTGCTCGCAGTTTAGGTTTTGATCTAGTTTGAGGAACTAACTAGTCATTAGGGATGCTTGTCAGTGTAAATCATTGCCAAAAATCAAGTGTCAAATCGGAAAACCTCCCAATTGTACTTGAGCTACTACGGAAAGGTTATCCTCTCCAATATAGTATGGGAGCGGGAAAAGACACCACTTTTACCTGAACTGGTGTAGAAGAATTTCTAAAGCTCAGCTAAACCATGATTTACTTTGGCAAGTGACTACAAAACTATGATTAAATATAATAGTTCCTTCCATATTTAGTCACTCGTGGTCGTATCGTAGAAAGGGGAGGGATAGTAGGGAGTCGTCACAAAGAGATCTCATAGTAACTTTCACTGAATCATGATTACTCAATATTATGTAACACAATAACAGTATAGTGCTTCACTCAATAGTATTGGAATAGTGAACTTATGGGTTTGGCAAGGCAAATGGATTTTCATCATTCAAAGATTCAGTATGTAGGATTTCAACCAACATAGCAATCTTGGACATAGACACTATCAGTTGAATTCTATGCAAGCTTGTTACAATTATCTCTTCTTCTTTATTTTACATTCCTTTTTTCCTTTCTCTTCCTTTTGCAGGTAGCTTTGCTGAAATTTACAGGCTATAAGATAATAAATAATATTTCAGATACTGGGAAGGCATTTCTAATTATACTCATCACAGATATTTTTTTAGGGTAATGAATCATCTCTTTGTTATTGTGTTCTTTCCATTATTAACTTCATTTTGCCATACATTGTTGAAGCAAATTGGCCTACTATTTAGATATATAAATGTCTGGGCACATGTCAGGGTCATAAAACTCTATAAACCCCTTGGGATGTTTAGTTTCTGAAGCTATCTATCAAATTATTTGTGTGATATTTGTGTGATGAATGATAATTATGTTCAATAAAATTTGTTTCTTTTCCCCTTGGGATAAAATAATAATAAAAAATTGATGACTTTTGTGGGATCAATTGAACCAATTCTATTTCACTATTGAATCAGTTTCATTTCTGTAATCATCTTACACGTATTTAGTGACTAAATTTTATCTTATCAAAATTTCTCTGACATACAGACTTCCATGCTTGCAGGTATCATTCTGAGTCTGGTTGGCAGACTCTGTTAGAAATTTTTGTTGAGCATTATGGGCTTCAGATCGATCAATCAGCTATAACCTTATTTATCTGCTTGATTCCAGTTATCATTGACGCATGCGTAAAACTTTGGGTATGTTTTGCTCAAGTAATTGGTGGTTCTGTTTTCAGCAACAATACTGGTTCTGAGGGTTAAGCTTACCTCATTATACCCGGAAAAAACAGGCTGACAAAGTTACAAAAATTAATTACAATATATATGTTGTTAGAAAGTAAATAATTTTTATTTAACATCCTAAGAAGTAGGTTTTTTTTTTTTTTTTTTTTTTTTTGAAATGCCTAAGAGGTAGCATTTAGGTTTATGGTAAACCAACAACCTCTGTCATTCCAGAATAGGAAATCTATATAAAGGCTACTATCGTACTATCTGACCCATAAGAATCTACCTCAGAGCATCTTTAACAACTCTAGCCATATTTTAGTTAAAAATTTTAAAAGGTTAAAGCTGTTCATGTTGTTATATTACTTAGTACCGGAAGACTAGCGAGGAATTCTATGGCATGTGGTCAGAAATTTTAGGATATTGACAAAGTTAAAGGGTAGTGTCTTACTAGTTAATCTGTATTATTATACCATGTAAGAACATACAATTTTATTAAAATTCACACTAGGTAGAAACTTGATACTGCTTTTTCTTTTCTCTTTCGGTAGGAGAAACTTTGATACTGTTGTTAATGTTTATTTTTTGGTATTGTTTGAGCTGCAGCTGTTTAAGTTCCTTCCAAGATTATCCCCAAAGGTGGCAAATATATTCCGGGAGATGCAGCGTCACTAGTAAAATCTTTCTCAGGGTTTCACCGACTTCTAAGCGAATTCTCAGGAAGTTAGCGTGCCACTAGGATTGCTTCTGTTTCTATATAGTTTCTTTTACTGTATAGAGGTTTATCTGGTTTTGGAAATGTTATTGATAAATATGGGTGTTGGTGAATATTCTGCGGGCTCATAGGACATTGTAGTTTGTTGGGATGCCATTCATACCCATAAGTGTATTGTAAAATGTAAAAGATCTTCATACGATCAAATTTGAGGGAGAGGTGGCAGAAGCAAAAGAAATCGTCGAGTGAAGTGGGATGAGATTGTTCAGCTAATGAGAAAGGAGGCTTGGGAGTGGCGTTTATCCCATACTTCAATTGTCGTCATTTTCATTTGGCTTGTCCATTCCAATTTTTTGTTAAAATGAACTCAAGTACCATCAAGGTAATTTTTGTTTCCCAACCTAAATTTGTAATTCAAATCTGGTAGTTTTTTTTTTTTCCTTTTAGCCAAGGTGATGAAGAAAGGATAAGTAGAAGTGTAGAACTGTAGAAAAGACATCGCCCCCCCACCCCCCAAATATTTTGATGAAACTGGTAAAACATTAGATTAGTGAATAGGGCATGTCCGGTAATGTTTTTAAAAACAATTTTTAACCTTGGGAATGCATTTTTTGTACGCAAGATATCTCTATGCATTTTTTCATTTTTCATACATGTATTTCATAAATTTTTGTATGGAAAAATGCGTAATTTGGGGTATTGACCAAAAAAAATGTTTCTCAAGTTGTGTCTTAAGGATTGATTCTAAAAGGTGGATGTACTTCGAGTATTATGAGGTTTTCTTTTCTACAATAAGGTTATAGTGTGTTCTATCCTATAAGGCCATTCTTTTTAACGACATGCATGTGTGTTTTGTATTTGTACTGCTTGCTAAAACTAATGGAATCACTTACATATTTCTATAAGGGAGAAAGACAAATTAGTTAAAAACATGGTTTTTTTTTGCCCAGTCCCGTGTTTATATCACAGTCTAATGAATCTAGGCAAAAATACATAACTATCATATATTAAAACCACATCTTATCACTCGTTTATCTCTCTCTCTCTCTCTCTCCTCCGCCGCCCTCGACCACCATACCCTTCTCCTCCGCCCACTCCCCTCTGCCCCCTTCATCTCCCAACCCAAACGCTGGCAAGGGTTTCAGACCCTGCGAATTGAGGCCTCGCCTGACCTTGAGAAGCTTCGGCCTCAAGAGACCGGAGCCCTGGCGAGAAGCCAACGACGAATTGAAGCTAAAATCGGAGGCTCCATTAGAATCGCGGGATCCAGAGGGGGCAGGGTTCATGGCGGTGGTTTGATAATGGTCAGATATTGTTTCTGTCTGAATCCGTAGACTCACAGAGACCGGTGGACCTTGGTGTTATTCCTTCATGCAAATTATGCTAACTAAGGGAATACCGGGCGGGTCGGTCTATTTTGTTCCGATGCTTAAGTCAGTATAGTTGGGATAAACTGATAACTTAAGCGGGAATGAGTAGTTGAAGTATTGATTACCTATTAACGAGAGTAGTTGTGACTCATATATAGGCTGTCGGGTATGAGGACAGGCCTCACCCTTCGATGTGGGACCGGTCCCCTTCTGCACATATTGTTGGGCTGTTTCGGCCCCTGTTTGGGGAGCTGTCATCCCCGGTTCCCGGGCCCCGATCACAAGTAAGACATGTCCGGGCGCGGGACCAGGTGTCCATGCTCTGCTCCCGGACCCTGGGACGGGTCCAGGAGTCCTGGCTGCGAGTCTGGAGGCCTGGGTAGCCTCTCTATGGCTACTGTCAACAAGTCCTCCAATTTCCCGATCAAGTGCCATCTTGAATGGGGACTTAAATCTGTCTTGCTTTACAGACCCGCAGACCCGCTGGGATACGAACCCAACAATGCCCTAGCCCCCCAAGTCAGGGTTTAAGATTGGGCTTGGTCGGGCGTTCGAATAAACCTGTTATGATGATGCATAATGTGATGAGTGCATGTTTATGATGGTCATGGTGACAGTTGCATACGGGTAGAAGATGTAGTGCATGAGATGATGATAATGTGGCGTTGAAATCCGCCGTGCCATGCTATGTCCCGGGAAATCCGGGTGAATATAATGCACGGGTGGAACGAGTCCCCCAAGTTAGAACAGTAGTCGGAAAGGTCAGCGGGTGCCTTAAATACAGTTGTCTTGATGAGGTAACGTGAAACGTGTCCAGTGTTAGAGGAGTTCCTGGTGGGGTGGCGTGGGACCAGAGTAAGCATTGGGCGCCGTCCCCACGTTTGATTGCCTTTGTTCCTGCAGGCGTGTAGTATGTGTAGGGTTTTTAGCCTGCGGGAAGAGTTGTCATGTATGAGAGGATCAAATCTCCCGGTGGGGTAAAGCCTGTGTTCGTATCAGCTAACATCCCCGATCGTTTCTTAGCCTTTGTTCTTACAGGCATGAAGTATGTGCAGGGTTCTTAGCCTGCGGGAAGATTTGTCCTGTATGAGAGGATCAAATCTCCCGGTGGGGTGAAGCGGCCCTGTGTTCGTATCGGCCAACATCCCCGATCGTTTCTCAGCTTTTGTTCATACAGGCATGAAGTATGTGCAGAGTTTTTAGCCTGCGGGAAGAGTTATCCTATATGAGATGATCAAATCTCCCAGTGGGGTGAAGCGGCTATGTGTTCGTATTGGCCAACATCCCCAATCGCTTCTCAGCCTTTGTTCTTACAGGCATGAAGTATGTGCAAGGTTTTTAGCCTGCGGGAAGAGTTGTCTTGTATGAGAGGATCAAATATCCCGGTGGGGTGAAGCGGCCCTGTGTTCGTATTGGCCAATATCCCGGATCGTTTCTCAGCCTTTGTTCTTACAGGCATGAGGTATGTGTGGGGTTTTTAGCATGCGGGAAGAATTGTCCTGTATGAGAGGATCAAACCTCCCGGTGGTACCTAGAGCCCGTAGGTCGTACAGGACTATCCGTAGGAATGTCTCGGTTCGCACAACCGGTTATTCCGTAGGAGTGAGCGATAAGCAAGTGCAGACTTGGCCGGTGGAATTCCGCAGCCAATAGTTCAAGCTGGATGTACCGGCGAATATGATAGCCTTTAGTTGGAACATGCTCTATATCGCTGGATGCCGTAGAGTTTAGTTGGAACAGGTATTACAGTTGGAATATCGTAGCCTGTACATAATATTCCTACAAGGTTTTTAGCATGCGGGAAGAAGTCTCCTGTGTTAGAGGTAGAGTTCTGCCGGTGGGATACCTAGCCATTTTTTCTTGGCTTTAGTCAGCCGCCCGGCGGCGAGATAAAACATGCGCAGGGTTTTTAGCCTGCTAGAAGATTCATCTTGTATGAGAGGATCAAATCTCTCGGTTTTAGCCGTTACCGCTGGCCGTAAAGGTGGAATAAGTTCAACAGGTGGAATGCCTCGTACCGTTGGAATATATGTTAGAATGCCCCGTACTGTTGGAATATTTCAGCCTTAGGTTGGAATAGGCTCTGGGCGGGACGGTTCGATTTTATCCCCTGCTCTTTCAACTACCCTCTGCATGCGAGGCAAGTATTTGACATGCATTGAAGGGGGTATTCCATCAGTCCCATCAGTTATGATGGCCTAGGAAGTTACCAATACTGGGACACGTGCCGCTAGGGGACGGTCAGGGATGGATGACCCAGATCCGCGGGCCTTTTACTTGCCCTACTGAGTAGTTTGGGGGTAAACTCGAGGGGTACTCAGGATGCTGGACCTGTATATAAACCCCTGCCGCTTCGTGCATTTTTACGTTTGGCTGAGAATTGTTCCCCTGTTTAGCCTGCTCAACACAATTGCTCGGTGTGTTCCAGCTGTTGAGTTTCCATCGCCGTGCATACCAATCGGTGAGTTATGCCCTTGTGATTCTGAAACTTTCTTTTGTCTTGTTCGTGAGTTGATCCGATTGTCACCTGGTTGTATCTTGGTTTGCCCGTTAAATGGTACCCCGCTGGTACCGAATCTCAGCGAGATCTGGGAATTTTCGGCTGATAAGCCCAGTGGTCGCTGTGTTGAGGCATTACATGCTTTGTGCTGCCCCGCGGCCGTTGTTTAGGTTGTACTGCTGACCAGCCATAGGGTTTTTTTTTTCTTTCTCCTAGGTTACATGGATTTTAGGAGCTCCAGTGAAACCTCTGAATCGGCCGCCAGGCGACCGTTGACGGACGACCAAGAGAGGATGGAGGACTGGCTTGCCTCCTCGCCCTCAGGGCCAGATGCCGTCGCCCGTTTGAACAATGAGGCGTCATCGTCTGGGTCTCTAGGACAGGAGGATGCTCCCTATGGAGTGTCCTTGGGCACTACCCACCCAGCAGGCCGGCGCCCCACGCTACACACTTGTGGATGGGAATAGAACCATAGGCTGTGATGAGCCTGAGGGCTCTTTAAGTCCTGGGGAGATTGTCGCTTTTCGGGTAAGGTGGAGTATTCCCGGAGAGGTAGATCTCTGGCCTCTGTATGCAGGGGAGTCGGCCTGCAACCAGGAGGAAGGTTGGCTTGCTATTCACGAGGACCAGTTCCGGCATGGGTTCTCTCTCCCGCTGCCAAACTTTGTGCAGTACGTGCTTAGTGCCATTAAGATATCACCGGCACAGCTTCCCAGGAACCAGTGGAGGCAAATACTGAGTATAGGCTGTCTCTATTGGCTGTGTGATATGAGCTTCCCTACGGTGCACGAGTTTCAAGCTCTGTACAAGCTAACGTACTCGAAGAAGAGTAAAGCCCGAGGGTGTGTGAGTTTTTCCGCCCGGGACTACAGGCCGGTGATAACTCGCCTGCCCTCCTGGCTCAACAATAATTGGAGGAAGAATGTGGTGATGGCGGGAGGGAATTGGCAGAAGAGGAGTAGGAATTACCGTGTTCCCGGGGCCTTTTAGGTGATCGGCAATCAGTCGTACTAGCTGTCTGACCTGGAGAGGGATATAATCGCCCGGGTATTTGGGTGTTGGTCCGACCTAGAGCGGAGTTCCTACAACTTCATCTGGCGGGAGGTGTTGGAACTGTGTAGCCTGGGGGGAATCCCGGTGGGTGGTGGGATGTAGATTGATTGTGCCTGTTCCCGTTGAGTAAGTTAGTGTATTGTCTAACCTCTTTGCTTGGTGTTCTGCAGGTGTATCTTCCTGCACGGCCATTAAACCCCACAAAACGCTGTCCATGGACAATCAGGATCTTGTCTCCAAACTGAAGGAGAAAGGAGACGCTGCAGCGCGGGCCACGGTAAACCGGGAAACCGGCGAGTTAACCATACATGAGGAACCCGAGGTCATGGATGTTGCGGATGAGGATTACGCCTTAAAACGCGTAAAGACTCCTGTTGCGGGACGGCTGGTGGCGTTTGGATCGGGGAAGACTCTTGGTGGGCCGTCCAAGCCCCCGGGTGGTGCTACAAAGATTCCCCGACGACTGGGACCGGTGCCTATTGTCACCAGGTCCCCTTTGTCTGCCGCCCGATCTTCTTCCTTACAGGTTATTCTGGGTGAAAAGAGGAGGAGGGTTCGCGAGTTGCCGGCCGGTCGGCTAGTGAGAGCTTGGCCAAGCGGCTAAAGCTGACGAGTGGTGGCACCACTACCGCCCAACGCAAGGTTCCTATGGCCTCTAGCTCTTCCGCTCCGGGCACAGGTGCGTCGGTGGTGGAGAAGATTTCTGCTACGGAGCTGGGACCGGAGCACAGTTGCTCGGACGAGCCGTTCGTCCAGAGCTTGCTTATGGATATGAGGGGCATGGAGCTGGACAAGACTGGGGCTCCGGAAGGTCGGACGGAGGGGCACCGACAAAAAAGCAAGGAGATGGCCTTCCAGGTAAGGATAGTCTGCCACTGGTATTCGTCTAACATTATTTTGTGCTTCGTTGCTTTCTAACCGGTGCTTGTCAAACTGTAGTTGCTGTACAACTTGTATCGATCAGATGCAAGTGAAGAGTTGCCCGAGCTAAAGAAGCAGGTGGCGGCGTTGACAAGCGCCCGAGACCTTCCACTAGTCCAGCAAACAACCGAGTCGTCGCTTCAGCTCCATATGCGTCGCTTCATTACCGAAGCGACAACAAGTCGTCGCTTCGATTCCAAGCGACGAACATTGATGCAAATGTCGTCGCATCGATATTTTAAGCGACGAAACCAAAGTTTGTTGCTCAAAAGCGAGCGGCGACTTTTGAGTCGTCCCTTGGATTTTTATGTGACGAAGTTTCGGTCGTCGCTTACCATCTGTAGCGACAAACTTTGATTCTAAATTGGTCGCTTAATGTCATGTTACAGAGACGAAAACATGGGATGAACAAATGGAAGCGATGAATATTGGGCAATGTTCGTCGCTTCGTGCAGAGTTATAGATTAGAAAAACAGGTTTCTGGTCAGTTTTGAACCAATTTCAATATCGATCAAATAACACAAAACCTGCATTCAAATCACATATAACACACATCCAACATAACACAAACACACTACATTTTATAAATACGTAAATTTCATTCATAGCTACAATATGTTACATAATTATAATGTACGATAATCCTCGGGAATGTACTACAATATCCAACAAGCTACAATAATGTACAAAGAAAAAAAAAGGTCCTAATCAAGGTCATCATGGGGGATATGTAATGAAGCACATGAGGATATATCGACGACTGGAGCTGTTGCGGCGACATTGTCACCCGTATTGCCTTGGGCCGCCATGAAAGCTTGGACGGTAGCCTCCATCTGTGCCATACGCCACCTCAGATCTTCATTCTGTTCGGTGACGGCTGCTTGCTGGATCCTCAAATCCTCATCTGCTCTGGAAACTCGTGCACCGCCTCTTAGTTTTGGCGGGCGTCTTAATCCACCCCTAGCCCTGTAAAAATAGTAAAATTAAAACATTAGTCAAATTAAAATCTAAAAACTAAAACTTGTAAAAGATTTAGGTGCAAAAAAAAATTACCTCGGACCCTCGTCCCCGGCTTCCCACCCAGCTCCTTCTCGACTACAGTCATCTGCTCCTCGACGGGAACGAGGCCCGTCACGTGACTGCCGCCCGCCTCACTACCAGCTTTGACAGAATAGCCGACGAAATTTTTTTCGTCGGCTATTCCTTCTACCGACGAAAATTTCGTCGGCTATAATTCGTCGGTAAAAGCCCGTCGGTAAAAGTAATGGCCGACGAAAAAAATGACATCGTCGGCCATTCCAACCTTGGCCGACGAATTATGGCCGACGAAAATGATTTCGTCGACCAAAGCTTGGTCAAATATCCGACGAAATTCGTCGGCTATTTTCGAGTATGGCCGACGATTTCGTCGGAATATATTAATATTTTAAAGTTATAGCCGACGAAATTTGGTTTCGTCGGCTATTTGTTCTGAAGTATAGCCGACGATTTGGGCTATTTCGTCGGCTATTTCGTCGGAATATATTAATCTTTTAAAGTTATAGCCGACGAAATAATGTCAATTTCGTCGGCTATAACTGCATTTTGGGCAAAAAAAAAATACCGGATCGGAGGAGGAGAAGGAGGAGGAGGAGGAGGAGGAGGAGGCCGGAGGCCGGAGGAGGAGGAGGAGGGGAAGGAGGAGGAGAAGGAGGAGGAGGAGGAGGAAGAGGCCGGAGGAGGAGGAGAAGGAGGAGGAGGAGGCCGGAGGAGGGGAAGGAGGGGAAGGAGGAGGAGGAGGAGGAGGAGGAGAAGGAGGAGGGGGGGGGGGGGGGAGGAGGAGAGGAAAAAGGCGGGAGGAAGTGATTTAAAAGATTTAGAAGGAGAATAGCCGACGATTTAATATATTTCGTCGGCTATACTTAGAGAATAGCCGACGATTTAATATATTTCGTCGGCTATACTTTGGAAAATCAACAGCCGTTGGATCTGAGCCATCCAACGGCGGACAATAAAAAGGCGCGGATCTCAAGAGTTTAGCCGACGAAATATAATTTTCGTCGGCTAAACTTAGAGAATAGCCGACGATTTACAATGTTTCGTCGGCTACTAAACTGCCGTTTTGAGGCCCTAAACGAACTCGAAAGCCCGAAAATGCCCACACATCATAGCAAAGCTATGAGTTTGATTCCTGGCGTCGTTCCCTTTCCGGAATGGTATCACAATCATCATTCGGACGCCGGACGCCAAATCTGTAGTAAACCGGGTTTTGACTTATTTCATTATTTCAGCACACGGATTTTATCGGAATCTTATCATTTTTCAACCGTAGACGTATTTCATTATTTCGGTCATATCTTATTTGACAACATATTTGCATTTGAAGAGTGTACGTATAGCAACTATTTGAAACTATACATTCATTTAAACACTTAGTAAACAAGTTAAGGAACATTAGTGCATATGTTCTGATTTTTAATGTAAAAGTTTAGAAAATCTATTTCAACCGTCAGATATCACCATTTAGATTAAATACATGTATGAAAAAAAATCCAACTTCAGCTGACAACGTTAAAGGCTCGATCAGAACGGTCAACCGGGTGAGTCAAACCTCTAAACGCTTAGAAATGGTAATTGGACTGTCTAAATGACGTTTTTGTGCCTGACCTTCAACAGATAATAGTTTCAAATCGATGAGATGCAACTAATCGTATAAAAATTTTCCTCAAAATATTTACCGAAGGTAACGCTACCATTAGGGAAACGAAAGAATAAAACCTTTGACCGCATCTTTCGACACTTAGATTTTATCAGAATCTTGTCATTTTTCAACCGTAGACGTATTTCATTATTTCGGTCATATCTTATTTCACAACATTTTTGCATTTGAAGGATGAAGCAATGGTTTAAAACAAAATAAATTAGAAAACTTAAATCTTAAAAACATATTAAACTGCCGTTTTGAGGCCCTAAACGAACTCGAAAGCCCGAAAAGGCACACACGTGGTGGCAAAGCGATGAGTTTGATTCCTGGCGTCGTTCCCTTTTCGGAATGGTATCACAATCGTCATCCGGACGCCGGACGCTAAATCTGCAGTAAACCGGGTTTTGATCTGAAAATATAGACTTATAGCCGACGAAAATGACAATTTCGTCGGCCAAACTTACTAAAGTTTTCGTCGGCTATACTTTCAGAGAATAGGCGACGAAATTTTTAAATCGTCGGCCATTCTAGGGGTATAGGCGACGAAATATTTTTTTTAGCGACGAAAGAAAAAATCGTCGGCCATTCAGTGGGAATAGCCGACGACTTTTTTTTTTAGGGACGAAAAAAAAAATCGTCTGCCATTCTAGGGGAATAGCCGACGATTTTTTTCTTTTTAGTGACGAAAACAATTTTCGTCGGCCATTCTTGAGAATAGCCGACGAAAATTGGTTTCGTCAGCCGTTTTTTTTTTTCGTCGACAAGAGCCTTTTTCTGGTAGTGCCTCATCACTCACTCGACTAGCACACAGCTCATCCATCTTCCTCTTCACTGCTGCCTACAAAAATAAAAAACAAGTCCAATAGATTAGGGTTATTATACATTTTAATTCAAAAAAAACGAAATCACAAGCGAATAGGGAAGGAACTCACCACTTTCTCCTGGGCATTTTGCGATGGTTGATAAACATCGCAGACTGTCTGCAATATAGGGGCTAGATGTCCTTTCGCCTCATTCGCAGCGACCCGGTAGCTGTAGGGAGTGGTGCCAGAGTGATGGTTGATTGCGTACCCCTTCTCCTTTCCCTTGTTTCAGTAAGCGGCGTTCCGGGTACACATCCTCTGCAAAGAACCGTATGAATATATATTAAAATATTTCATATGAGAATTAAGAAATTATATGAAATGCAAAAACCTGTAATTAATTTCAATTACCTTATAATCGCCGTCCTCAAAGTGAACTTTGAGGTACTCACACTGCTCAGGTCAGTAGATGAACTCTGTCGGCGTCGCCTTTGATACCTCAACGTAGTGAGTATGACAGTCGTACTTCCAATCCTTGTAAATCGTGGAAGCGATCTCGTCGATGTATTTCCACATGCCTGTCTCGGTGGGAGAGCGTCTAGTAAAAAACAATTCAAAAAAATCATCAGAATTAACAAATTAGTAGATAATGTGGTATGTTAATTGGTTTTACGAACCATCGATGGAAATTAATGCTTTACCTCCATATAAGTGGTCAATGCATCCTAGTGCTCCTTATCCAGCTCTGCAAAGGAAGGCGCAGGCATCGGCACTTTGCTCCGAAAGGCGCTCCCGATGTCTCGGGACATCAAAGTCCTCCACTTCAAGAGGCGCGGACCCTTGTGCTCTTCGGCGTACTCAACCTTCAGAGGCTGGTTGTTGTTCATCATCTTCAAATACTGGGTCTTTGTGCCCATGACGATGCCGAGCTTCTTAGGGTTCCGCCCCTTCACCTTCTTCCCCGTTGCCATATCAACTACCTCTGTCATATCAATCATATCAATTCAATCAAACTTCTGATACATTTGAGAGGGTAGTACGTACGTAAATGTATCATCAAACTTTATATATACAGTACTAACGGTACTAACTTATGTTTTGGAGATCATGGTATTTTGAGGAAAACTAACTTCATCAAAACGAGTAACATATAGTAAATCATGCTACTAATTATAGATCTAGATATGAAAGTATAGAGAATTGTTAATCAGCTTCAAAAAAAGAGACAAGTATGGACTATATATTGTTATCTCTGGTGATAATCTTACTACAAACTTAGGTAGCTACTAATCTTGTGAAAAAAATAATAATAACATGATAATTAGTAGTGATTGATCCATCTGTAATGTAGTAAGCGTGTTATATTGCGAAGCCCCATATATCAATCAGTAGAGACATTCATTGTTTAGCTACGTATGAGGTGGATTTGTTCATGATCAGAGAGAGAAAATAAGGAAAAGAAAACATGCTGAAGAAGAAGATTCTGAAATGCCAAGCAAGAAGAATGCGGAGTGATCTGCCCGTTTTCATAGTTTTGGCCAACTTAATCAGTTAGTTAACAGCTTTGCTATATGAAACAAAGTTGCATGTGGTATTCATTTTAAGCTTTGGTCTGCTTCTGCAGTTGTATGACCTCGTAATCCTCTTTTGGACAAGGAGAGCAGATCGATACTGTTACATAAATGAAAATTTGATACTAATTTCAAGTATTCTTTCAGTCTGTATGTAGAAACTAAAAACTCTATGCGACTGAGGTAGTGAGAGGAAAAGAAGATCACAACTAAGGATCTCAGCTAGGCTGATCGATACCATTTAGAAACTGATTCCTTCACATTGCATTTGATTTACAAAAATTACAGCTTTATAGGAAACTGTACAAAGCTCACATATAGTTACAAGATCCATATAATTAGCATATATAAAAGCTATTCTAGATTAATACAAGATCCATATGATTAGCATAACAGTCATACAACACATTACTGGATTTCAGGAAGATAATTGATTATCTTTAACATTGTACCCTTCATATTTTGACTATTCGCCTCTTCTTGGATTCTTCTAAAATTCAAACCTATTTACCTAAGGACTGATCCAGTGTTAGGATATCGTTGAGGTATGTAATGCAATGTTGAGGATCAGGGAGAAAAAAAAAACCAGAAGAAACTAAGGACTGATCCAGTGTTATGATACTTTTGGCCAACTTAATCTATCAATTGGCTTCTTCACTATAAAACTAAGTTGTCTATTCATTTCAACCTGCTTTGTGGTTTTGTGACCTCTTAATTTCACAGGGTAAAGAGAGCAGACAAATTTCTAAGTTGAATGACTGGGAATTAGACCAAATTTTTTTTGTGTTTCATTCAGTTTCTACTCTCTACCCTTCTAATTTCTTGGAGTTAGCTTTCCCTGAATGGGCTTGAACTGATCAGAAAGATTAGATACACATGCCAGATAGCATCATTAAGATAATGAGCACAGAAATGTAAGCCTGATCTTACTTTGGAGGCAATCACCAATCCCACAACTAGTAGTCATTACCACTTTGTGAAAAGTAGTAACTAACATTATGAGTTTCCACTGATTAATTCTCTTTCTGTAATTGGGTCCATTATGAGCCATTCTACACATGCAGTGTATACTCCTAAATAGCATCTCTACTGTTTTAGGCTGATATCCTTTGTAAACAGAAACAACATGCGCAGGTCTAACCAAACATATCAAAGCATTCATCTAACCACAAACAACATGCGCAGGTCTGAAATCGTAGACATAATAAGAATCGAAAAAACTAAAATTTTCAAGAAATTACCCGACTCCTTAGGACCCCTCTTGGTCCTAATGCTTATTGGAGGACCATCCTCGCCTTCCACAGCGGCAGCTCCATCGTCTCCGCCACCGCCACCGCCGCTCCCGATGTCAGCACCACCTCCAGCAGCAGAATTCAAGCCCGAGGGGGTGGTTTCTTCCAGAGACGGGATTGCCACCAGCGTCCCCACCTCTGGTCTCGCCGTCGTCTCCGCCGCCTCTGCTCTCGCCGTCGTCTCCGCCGCTGTGGCAGCCAATCTCGCTGCAACTTCGGCCGCCTTCCTCTCCCTTCTCGCCTCGAGTTGCTTCTTCCTCTGTTGGGCACTAGAACCTGGTGCCATTGATGAATTCTAGGTTTTATTTAGGGTTTCGGGTTACAGAGAAGGAAATCGTAGATTTTGAGAGGGAATTGAAATCGCGGTAATGAGGAAGAAGGAGCTGAGTCTTCATTCATATAATCAGATACTAAGCGACGAACATTGACAAAATTCGTCGCTTAGACATATTTGATTTACCTGAAGCGAAAAACTTTTGCAAACCTCGTCGCTTCATATTTAAGTTAGCGACGATAACTCAAACTTCGTCGCTTCATATAATCTGAAGCGACGAAGTTGAAACTCACAGGGTAACCAAGTGAGGTCCAACTTCGTCGCTTAAGAGTATTTGAAGCGACGAAGTTACAACTCACAGGGTAACCTAGTGAGGTTCAACTTCGTCGCTTCAGTTAACCTGAAGCGACGAAGTGTGGAAAAACTCGTCGCTTGAAATGTTAGTGCGATGAATATTGGTCAATATTCGTCGCTTAAATTGAACTTTACAGATTAGTTATGTTTAGAATTATATGTTTTTATTAAAGTAGAATATTGTAAAAATTGTTCAAAATTACAACAATAAATATATATTATCATCATCATATTACAACATGTACCATAATTAACTAGTAGTCTTCCTCTTCGTCGTTTTCGCCATCATCGTCTTCATCTTCCTCTTCCTCTTCCTCATCAAATTCATCGCCACTGTCATCTTCCTCTTCCTCACCGTTTGATTCTTCATTCTATTCGTGTACTTCTAAATCGAGTTGGAGATTAGATGCATCAATATGGTAAAATTGTATTGAACTTAGTCTGTCCTCTTGATAAGGCTATGTGATTTGATTCCCTGGAGGATGCCTGTTATCTTCTGTTGCCAGTACTTCGGCACTGTATACATTTCGGTGCGACATTTCTTGCACCACCTTCCAAGTACCACCCGCCGCAGGATCATCCAAGTAGAACACTTGTTTTGTCTTGATAGCAAGACGAAGTGGTGAATTCTCATAGTAACTAGTGTTTGTATCCACTGATATCAGACCATGATCTACCTTGACGGTGTCAATTTCTTCGGCATCTAGATCGTCAGTTGTGTTGTGCCATATAACTTTGAACAACACGACCAATAAATTGTCTGGATAACATACCTCGACTACATAGTCAAGATGGTCATAGAAGTGTTGGCACAGTTTCCAACGTTCGTGCTTAACATCACCCCGCCATTTTGAGTTACGAGCCTTTGATCTCTATCGAATGAGACATACTTGATACCGTTCACATAGCACGCCTTATAAATCCGGGTGAATTGCGGGCCTCCAGCCAATGACCATATTGCCCTGTTAAAATTAGGGTCTTCAGCATCATTTCTTCTCTTGGCCTGAAAAATAGATGGTGTTAGTTTTATACTATTTAGGGTTTAGAATCTTTGTAGAAGAAAAAAAAATTCAATTTTCGTACAAATTTTAAGAACCATCGATGGAAACTCCTTCTCATGGGGCGCTTGTCGTAATCGTCACCATGTTTCGCTATGTACATCTGCAAATGAGCGTCCATGTAATATTGAGCTCTTTCTGTATCCGTCAAAATTTGCCAGTGAGCCTCAGTCGTTTCCTCCTTTGTTAACATGATATTTCCGGTGGTATCCATAATACACGGATGAACTAACTGAGAAACATAACTAATATACCATATTGGGGGATTGGGCTCTTCATGTTCTTCTAATTGCATATACGACTTACAGTACGTCGCCGACTCCCATGATATGTACCTTTATGCAATACTCCCCTCCGGGTAACATGTATTACTCATTGACTGTTTATAATCACATAATTGCCTATAAAATGATGAATATGATTAGTGCATATATAAAGTTAGTGCAAACTTAGTTTAAAAAAAAAGAAACATATTTGATTAGTGCATATACCTTTCCGTCGGATACATCCATGTAAAATGTACTGGGCCTGTAAGCATAACTTGTTCGGGAAGGTGAACCATGAGATGAACCATAGAGGTGAAGAAATGTGGAGGGAAAATCAACTCTAAATTGCAGAGAATGATCACTATCTCATCTTTCATCTGTTGGACATCTGCCTTCTTTACATAATTTCCGAAACTAATTTGACAATGATATCAATGGCTTCACGACGTTATTTGGCAAAAATCCTCGGATAACCACTGGAAGAAGACGTTGAAGTAGGACATAGCAATCATGCGTCTTCAATCCATAGAACTTTTTCTCGGTTAGTTTCACCTTATTTCTTAAACTTCCCGCATAACCAAGTGGATACCTAACACCGCGAAACCATTCGAATACTTCTTCACGACGATCCTCTTGAACTAAAAAGGGTGCATGAGGAACCTTTCCCGTCCTCTTTTCAGCTTCCGATTGATGTTGACTTTTGCGTATTCCCCTCTTCTCCAAAGCTTCGCGAGCCCTTGGACCATCTTTGGTCTTCCCTTCAATTGCAAGAATGGTGCCCATGATATTATCACCCACGTTCTTTTCAATGTGCATGACATCTAAACAATACATGTGTAACAACGATGACCAATAGGGAAGCATCCAGAATATGCTCTCATGAGTCCAACATTGTCTGTTGTGTGCTGAGTAAGGGACATGAAAATCCGGATGCTGGCTAAGAGTGGCGTAACTGTGTGACCTAATTTCCTCCAAAATTTCATATCCGTTCTTATGAGCTGGTCTTTTTCCCCACTCTGGCTTCCCATTAAATGCGAAACTGGATTGCATTGATGAATTCTCGTCGAGCCATTTCCGATGCCCTTCATAAACAATTCTCCCACAAATATGCTCTGCCGTCAGCTCATCTAGGCAAATTGAACATGCCTTGTACCCTTTCACCGTTGAGCCCGCAAGCATCCCTAAACCAGGAAAGTCACTTATAGTACACATCACCGCTGCCTTCATCGTGAATACATCATTGTCGACTCTGTCAAAAGTAGAGACTCCATTTTCCCACAAATCTTTGAGCTCGTCGATCAATGGACGAATGAGGACACTAAGACACTTTCCTGGAAATTTAGGGCCATGAATCAACACGGCCAGCATATTATATTCCTTCCTCATACACATATTACGGGGTAGATTATATGGCATCACAACCACGGGCCATGTACTATGCTGGGTTGTCATTGTTCCAAACGGACTGAAACCGTCAGTTGCCACTCCAAGCCGCACATTTCTTCCCTTAATGTCGTTGAAACCTGGAAATGTCCTGTTAAAATGTTGCCATGATTCTCCATCAGATGGGTGCCGGAGGGTACTTTCATCTAGTCACTTCTCCTTATGTCATCGCATATGCTTTGCTGTGTGTGGAGACATAAATAGGCGTTTCAACCTTGAAGTGAGAGGGAAATACCAGATTACCTTTTTTGGAATGTCATCCGTATCTGGCTTATATCTTTCAGCACCACATACTGGACAAGTCCTACGAGTTTTATTTGCAGCCCCCCTGAATAGGTAACAATTGAACTCATAAACATGAATTTTTTCATATCTAAGGGAAAAATCCTTCAGGAATTTTTTAATTCTCGAATAACTCACAGGGAAATTATGCATTTTAAAAAACTTATACAACCATCCACACAATTTATCAATACTCGTATCCGACCATCCATTTTCAACTTTAATTTCCATTGCATGTAATATGACACTTAATACAGTTTCTTCACTCCCTTCATACAATGGGGTTTGAGACTCCCTTAGAATCCTTTCATACTTAGCATAATCATCATCTACCATGTCATTGAAGGGAACTTCAGCATTTTCTTCAACGACATTATGCGGTGCATCTCCGTGGTATCCAGGATAGTATGGAAATACATCTTGTATAATCTCCACAGGCGGGATCACTGAAAGACCGACAACACTGGAAGCCTCGACTCTGTCTTGAAGCCACTGTGTCAGTCGACTGATCATTGCCGGTTGACCAGAAACTTCCCCGTGTAGGTGCCAAACTGTGTAAGTCAGATCCAAACCATGGTTCATGCAGTGATGATAAATTTCTACGATATCCTTATAATAAGGACCATTTCTGCAAATTACGAACGGGTAAGGGAGATACTGGGTTCCAATAGTGTGAGTCTTCACAAAATTGATGAACTGCCATATGCCTGTTATGTAGTCAGGGTGTGTAAAATGAAGATTCATCCAAGATTTGTCGGGGACATCATCCATGTTTCCTGTTATAACATAAGCAGACAATATGCATAAGGTTAACACACAAAATTTATGATACAATCAAAACATGTCCCAACACTTCTTCTCCTTATGCCTCCAGGTTGGGCCCTATCCTCTTCGGGAGAACACGACTTTGTTGATTATTTTGCTATTCATGTGGTTTCTGCTACAGTTTTGGGAAATTTCGGCAGCATCTCCCTACAATTCCTCAAGTGCACAAAAATCTAAACAACCTAATTTACACTCGAGGAACATTGTAGAGAGAAACTGTCGAAACTATATCTCAAACTGAAACAGAAACCATATGAATAGCAAAATGATCAACAAAGTCGTGTTCGCCTAAAGTGTCTAAAAATGGGACAATTCGAGAATCAACAACTCATCTCGATCAACTAGATGAGTTGTTGATTCTCAAACGGGAGTTCTAAGCTGATAAACACCACAATTATATATAATATGAAACCATAAATTTACACATGGCACCACACTCCCTCACTAAGCCACTCGCATGTTTCAGAAACTCTAACTACCACAAACCATACACAACACAAACCAATTACATCATTAATTAATACTTTCAACCTATTCTACCATAAAATTCACAAAATTTCACAAAATTGCACTATTTCACAAAATTTCATTTTTACTAAATTTGGATTTAACTAAATTTCACAATTTCACTAAATTACACAAAAATTCAATTTCACTAAATTTCACAATTTCACAAACTAACCTAATCTCAATTTCACCAAAATGACTACAAATTCCATCATATATTCAAACACCCAACACTAAAAACAACACAAAACACATTATAAACCAAATCCAACTCAAGATATCAAACACTAAATTCAACCAATCAAACCCAAATATGGTGATTACAATGAAGATGAGAGATTATACTAACCTACAAAGCAATTAGAAGAGAAGACCCAAGCAATTAGACCTCGAAATTGACGAAATCTGCTGATCTGCCCCCTTTTTCGCAACTACATAACAGTTTTTTTTTCATCCAACTTCAACTTCTGCAATTTGTTGAAGTCGAGGGCTTTATAACATATTTTGAAACTTTAAGCGACGAAGATTGGACAAATCTCGTCGCGTCGTTTATTCTATAGGTACGAAAGTTATGAACTTCGTCGCTTCAATAATCAGTGAGCGACGACGATTGAATGTTCGTCGCTACATTTTCCAAAACCTGTTTCTTTGATAAACGGAGGCGACAACTTACCATTATTCGTAGCTTCAATAATTTGTGAGCGACGAATTTTACGCACTGTTGACAATAGATATATCTTACCGCCAAGCATATTCAACGACCTCGTGGATGGTCTAACTTCCGGCACGCATCCGCTAGGCCGACACCTCGGCTACATCTCCATGGTGGAAGAGCACCGGTGCCGCATCCGGAAAGCTCCCCTCCGGGCTCCTGAAGTAGCCTTCATAAGTAGGCAAGGTGGTTAAGCATCCCACATTGGAGAAATGTAAAAGGGAGGGAGCCTTCCTTGCTTATAAATAGAAGGCTCCCCCTTAGATAGTGGGAAGTTGGTTCCAAGGCATTCTACCCTTATAACACCACCAGGCTTGTTGGCCGATTCTAGTGAATTCTAAGTGGACGTAGTCGTGCCCTCCGGCGGCACGGCGAACCACTATACATGCTTGTGTTATTAGTCTTTATTATTGTGCTTCTGTCAGGCCTACGAGTTTGAACAGAAATAATTAGCGCCGTCTGTGGGAAAGGTTCTAAAAGTTCATAGTGCTCTGCTGGTTGTGTTACCCGGGTAGTAGGTCCAAATAATCAAATGATGAATAGTGCTCAATATATCATGCCGCCCTTTGTTCCATCCAGGCCAGCAATTTTGGTCCTGGCCAGCAAACAGCCCGGCCCAGATCAGCATCTCGGCTGCCCGGTCAGCAAGTCAACGGACCCAGGAAGTCAGCGGCCCGATTGCGAGGTGAATGGCCCGGTCAACTACTCAGTCAGCTGGTCAAACCGGTAGGCTTGGATTCGAGGCGCCAGAGAGCATCTCTTTCCCGTCTAATCCAGCCGGCAAATGGCACTCCGTCGGAGCACGAACGCCGCCCAGGCAGCCACCTCGGCCACCCGGCCCAACAGACCCAGCCCGGGCCCAGCAGGCAGTCAACTCCCGCCCTGTCAGCACGGCCAGACATGAGGTTTCCGGTACAGCTCACCTCCTATCTCTGGTTGCTCTCCACGGTTCGTAGTCCCTGTCCTCGGGGCCGAGGCCAGTACGCCAAAAGCTTTCTCGGGGCGGCCCGGTCGAACAGGTCAGCCGCCTGCTCCATCGGGTCAGCGGGTCCTCATTTGGAGCTCGCCTGGAGCCCCCGATCGGCCCAGCGCTCCACTAGCCATCTTCAGTTCCTCTGCCATCCCACAGGCAGGCATCGGGCCACTCCCAGGCCCAGCAGGCTCCCCGGTCGTGCGGTCAGCATGTCAGCGGCCCGGAAAACCGGTTCAATGGGTCGGCCAAACCACCATCTCCCTTGCGCGAAGCTCGCGTCTCCATGACTCCAGGAACCCTCAGACCGAAGTCACGTCCAGGTGACCCGTGTAGCAGGTAGCTCGGCCAGCGTCGACAGGCTCCGAATTTGGTCAGTAGCCCGATCCAGCTAAATAGCGGACCGGCAGCCTTGGTCTACTTGCCGTCTGAGGACCCGCCCTAAATGCCACCCGTGACCGGCGGCCCAAAGTCACCCCTCGGTGACCGGCGACCCAAAGTCGCCCCTCGGTGACCGGCGACACGAGGTGATCCCCCCCGGTCTCTAAGTACCGTTGACTCATTCTCTCCAGGCGGCCCCACTCCGGCTCGGATAGCCCCTCTCGGACGTACTCCTCTTCGGTTTGGGTCCTCGCCGGTGGGCAGTCTCCGGTCATACTCCTCTCTGGACATGAGCCGAGAGAAGAGAAAATAAGAGAAAAAGAGTGGGAAAGAGGAAAGAGGAAGAAGTTCAAAAAAAAAAAAATATATCAGAAAGACACCAGGCCCGGCCCGGTTCAGCAACGGAGCAGCCCGGCCAATGGGTCCGCTTGGACACCCAGATTTACTCTTGGCACCCACCGCCGTCCCCTCTCCGGGCAGCGCCCCACGAGGTTTGGCGCCAGCGAGGTCGCAGGTAGGACGCGTGCCGCCGCTGTGCGCGAATGACTTCACCCCTCAGCCGCCGCTGTGCGCGTGGCTCCTCCCCCTGGCCGATTGAGGCTCCCAGTGCAGCGGACTCCTCCAGGCGCCAGTGGCTCGCCGTGTCAACGGGTCGGCCAATTCCGTCCGGACCAGCAGGAATCGGTAGCCCAAGGCAACACCGCCTCCCGGTGTCTGGCCTCCAGCAACTCGAGTTAGGCCTCCGCCAAGACAACCACCCGGTGTTTGGCAGCTCAAAGTCGCCCGGTACCGCATACTGCCTCCGACACCCCGCTGCCCCAGCGAGCCAAGCCCCGTTTCTTCAGAGTGGCCGATGCCGCCTAGCTCGACTCGGCAGTCCCCAAGGGAAATCCTCCCGCTGCTCCAGCACCAGTCTTCCCTCACGCCCAGCCCGGCCCGTGACGGCCGCGGTGGCTGCGGTATGGCCCTGCGGTCCATGGCACAATGCTGTTCTCGATGCATTTCCCGGATGGTGTGCCCTCCGGGCCCCTGCCTCTCCGGTTGTCTTTGTATCCGGGTTGTCGTCTCCTCCCTCTCCGGGTCCCGGTCGACCGATACAGGACACAACCCCACCAAAGGATATGGTGCAGATCGAACCCGGAGTTAACCAGTCCATGCAATTGGCACTGGCCGGACCACCCCAAAAAGAGCGTGAAAGAGAAGCCAGAAAGGAAAGAATTGAAGGCAAGAGAAAGTCAACACACCCGGTCAAAGAAGAAAGGGCAGTAAGTCATCAGCCTGGTCGGCAGGCCCAGTGAGTTTGGACCTGGTTTGACCAGAGGCAATCTTCTCTAGCCACCCACCACTCTCCTTTGCCCACCCCAGCTGCTCTCTACTCCCGTAGGCAATCACCGGACAGCCCGGAAATTATTCCCGTGGGCTATTCAAACACCCGACAGATTTTCCAAAAGTAAGTACCACCTTTCATATCATTTTGTCTCCATATGATTGCTTTCGGTACATTGGTAAAATTAGACATGCGATAACTGTGTACGTATAACTACATTCTTGAATGGTACATTGTTATATTGTTAGTGCATAGCAGCATAGTCTTTGCATAAACAACATAGCAAGCATTTCAGTGCATGGCATTACAGTGCATTGCATATCCGTATGCATAGCATCACAATGCATCGCACTACGGTGCAAGCATTTCAATGCATCGCACTATAGTGCAAGCATTTCAATGCATCGCACTACGGTGCAAGCATTTCAGTGCATGGCATTACAGTGCATCGCATATCCGTATGCATAGCATCACAATGCATCGCATTTCAGTGCATGGCATTACAGTGCATCGCATACTAGTATGCACGCATTTCAATACATCACATTTCAGTGCACGCTTATCAGTAGGCATTGCAATTCAGGCAATTCACGGTTTCTAACGGTCCTCCGATTCACACAAATCATACTCACCGTGCATAGCCAGCTTGCACTAGTGGCTGCGGAATTCCAGCGGTTCGGCCGGCCCGGAATTCCCGCATATATTCATACGGAATAAACCAGTTGAAAAATCGACATGTTCCTACGGATAAGCCTCCGGGCTTTCGGTACCATTGGGCTTTATAAACCCAGCGGATGTTGACCGGTGCTACAACACGGCCGCAACATCCCATTAGGCAGGTCTGTTGGCTCGCACCTAACAGGCCTCCCTACAGGCTCGCAACCCTGCACCCTACCTCACGCCAATAACGTTCAGGCTGAGAAGTACCAGCGGATGTTGACCGGTGCTACAACACGGCCGCAACATCCCATTAGGCAGGTCTGTTGGCTCGCACCTAACAGGCCTCCCTGCATGCTCGCAACCCTGCACCCTACCTCACTCCTATAATGTTCAGGCTGAGAAGTACTAGCGGATGTTGACTGGTGCAACACCATGACCGCAACATCCCCCTTACCCCACGCTTATTCCAACACAAACTGGGATGAATTAGTGCGTGTTGACCAGTGCTAGAACACGGCCGCAACACCCCAACGGGAAAATAACCTCAACACAACATATTTCCCGGTGCAAGATCACCAGTCTTACTGGGGGGACTCGTACCGAATTGACAGGGCAGCGATCAAGTCCTCCCTGAAACACCTTATAGCATCGTTGGCATACCATGGTGGATCACAACACTTTATAAACCCAGCGGGTGTTACCGGTGCAAGATCATGGCCGTAACACCCCACCAGGCAGAATTGTTCGCTCGCACTGGACAACTCTCACGCAGGCTAGAAACCCACCTCATGCCTATAACGAACATGCTGGGAAGAATGAACGAGTGTTGACCGGTACAACATCATAGCCGCAACACCCCACCACGAAGCAACGGGAACACTCGAAAGTCCCAGCCGAGTCCCTATTTGAACTGGGACTTATTGGAAGCTATATATATACCGCATATCCGTATGCATCGATCATTTCAAATATTGCACGCATATTTCACCAGGCATTTCACCGGTAACAGACATTTCACCGGTAACAGGCATTCCACTGGTTAACGGTTATTTCAACGGTATTCCAAAGATATTCAAAGGGTAAAGGTTTTTCAACGGCAAAAGCAGTCCACCGGAAAATCTGGGGGACTCGGCATTCTAACGCCCGGTAAGAGCCCATCTTACTTGCGAAGTTGGGGGACTAGTGGGGTGATATCTGGTATGGTCACTCGGTCGTCACTTACCCTTGGCGGTACTTGATTTTAACTCCCCAAGTAAGATTATCTCTTACTCGGAAACTTGGGGGACTTGTTGAAAATAGATATATCTTACCGCCAAGCATATTCAACGACCTCGTGGACCGTCCAACCGGCGCCATAGGTCCAACTTCCGGCATGCATCCGCTAGGCCGACACCTCGGCTACATCTCTATGGTGGAAAATCACCGGTGCCGCATCTGGAAAGCGTGCCTCCGGGCTCCTGAAGTAGCCTTCATAAGTAGGCAAGGTGGTTAAGCATCCCACATTGGAGAAATTTTAAAGGGAGGGAGCCTTCCTTGCTTATAAATAGAAGGCTCTCCCTTAGATAGTGGGAAGTTGGTTCCAAGGCATTCTACCCTTGTAACACCACCAGGCTTGTTGGCCGATCCTAGTGAATTCTAAGTGGACGTAGTCATGCCCTCCGGCGGCACGGCGAACCACTATACATGTTTGTGTTATTAGTCTTTATTATTGTGTTTCTATCAGGCCTACGGGTTTGAACATAAACACGCACAATTCGTTGCTCTTGCGATTCCAAGCGACGAGTCCAAAATGCGTCGCTTGGATGTGTTGAAGCGAAGAAGTTTTTTTTCGCTTTTGATTCTTCATTGCTTCATTCCTTTCCTGCAGTAGTGTCCTGGAAGTGGAGAAATCCAAGCTCCAACGGGAGAAGGCCCGGTTGGAGGAGAGGGCCAGGAAGCAGGTGGCCAAGCTGGAGGCCCAAGTCGAGGTTCTTGAAGAGGAGAAGAAGGGTCTGGAGGAGGAGAGGGCCGAGCTGGAGAACAAGGTCGAGGAGCTCCAGCGGCAGGTGGCGACGGCCTCCGCTTCTGCCAGCAGGGCGGTTGATGAGAATGACCCGGAGCTGTACCAGCGGGCTGTTAAGAAGTATCAGCAAAGTGATGAGCTTCTTGATATGCTGGAACGGGCCTGGGAGGCGGGGATAGCCGATGACTTTGACGACTGGAAGGCTAAGGGCTATCTTGACGCCTCAAAACTATGGCCGGCGTAGGCGGATGCGGAAAAGGACCCGGAGGGAGAAACCGATCCGGCCGGGGAGGACGCAGCGGGTGGAATGGTTGTTGAAGGAGCGGCTGCTAAAGAGGGGGAGCAGGCGGAAGAGCCTTAGCAGACTCCATACTTCGTACACTCACTCCCCTGTAAACATTGCCTTGAGGTTTAATGAAGGGACATTTTGCCTGAGACTGTGTTATGCCTTTTTCAATTTGCTCGACTTGGCTACCAATGATTTGCCCTTTGTACTTACTTGGGAACAAAGTTGGAATAGACGACTCCTGAAATTACACCGATCGAACCGGTTGGAATGTCTAGCTAATTGTGTTTTATTCTCGGGCTGATAAGTTGTTGGACCCTGAGCTTCTCTATGGGTTTGAATTGGGGGAGGCGCCGAGTTTGAGCGGGCGGTTTAATATTTCGACCGGTCCTACGAGTCTTGGTGTCGCGGGATAGAAGTCCCGGTCCCGCGCAGTCCCTACATGCCGGGTTCTCCTTGATACCGCTGCAAGTTGCCACTTCGGACTAGTCCCTCTATTGCTGTTTTCAAGGCAAGGCAGTCGTTTGTCTGGTGTGTGGTTTCATCGTGGTAGGAGCAGTATTTTCTGGTCTGCGCCCTAGTCAAGTTCCCCTTTGGGTGCTTTCTCTTTGGCGGCGGAGGGATGTTGTTCCCGTTCTCATACATGATATCCTTGTAAGAAGAGGTTAAGGTGGAGAATACCTCTTGTCGTCCTGCTGGCATGACTGCCAGGGGGCGGGTTTGCTGGTAGGACGAGGGCTTTCCACCTCGTTGGGGAGTGTCAAAATTGTCCCTCCGACGCTGCTGGTTCCCCCAACTCCTAGGCTTTCTGTCTGATGAAGCTCCTCGATCTTGGCCCTGCTGCCAGTGTCTGATTTCCTGCCGGGCAGGCACCGGCTCCTCCAGCCTTCTCTTGTGCTGGCGACTCCCATAAGTTTCGTGGTCCGCCTGGGCGTGCCTGATAGCCATTTCCATCAGTTCATCGTAACCCTGCGGGATCTCCACCCGCACAGCGTACGAAAACTTTCCGGGCCGGAGACCCTGCTCGAAAGTCGATTCGGCAATCCCCTTGTCCAGGTTCCTGACCCCGGCAGTGGCCGTTTACCAACGGTTAACGAAATCTCTCAGCTCTTCGCCGTCTGCTTTCTTGCAATTAAAGAGAACTGTCGAGGTCCGGGCTCCTTCGATCCTTAATATGAACCGGCCTACGAATCTGCCTACCAACTGCTCGAATGCCTCTATAGAGTTCACCGGTAACTTGTAAAACCAGCTGAATGCCTCCCCGGACAGGGTTTCTTGGAATATGTTACAGCAGGCGGCGTCGGAGTAACCCTTAGCACACGTTTGGGATCAGAAACTGTCCAGGTGCTGGTATGGACAACCGGCCCTAGAGTATGTCAGCTTTAGTGATTTTTGGGTGCCTGATCTTCCGGATTCCAGAACCCGGGGTGAGAAGGGCCCGACTCGCTCATTGAACCGCGTGCTCTCCGGCGGTCTCGCAGCCTTCCTCTCGTTGGCCTCCATCTGGGCCTTCATCTCTGACACCGAGTCAGATAGTATTTGGAATGCCCGTGCGGTCGGGCTTATAGTATCATCCTTGAATGAACCGTTTGCCCGTCGAGGGGCCGGGACGATCTCCGGTAGCGTTATGCCTGTCGGGAACTCCTCTCCCGTCACGCCGGTGTCCCTCTCTCCCTTTGATGACTGTCCCACCTCCTGGTGTGGGGACTCTTTTGGCGGCGGCGCGAATGCTTTTGTCAGCGTGGCATTGCGCTGCTGTCCTCTTTCCAAGGCAGCCACCAGTGCGGCATTCACCGCTTCCATGTCATGGTACCGGGTATCGGCTTCTGTCCTATCACGGTCGCTCTCTGCTCGCAAGCGGTTGCCTTATGCTTTCATCTCTTCTATCTCTCCCGCCATATCGTACTGGTCGGGACTGGAAACCAGCCTATCTTCCTCCCTGCTCGGGACACCGGGGGACGCTAGTGCGGGTTCTAGGCCCAACACTTGGTCGGCTTCCTCCGGGTCCTTCCCGCGCGCATTTTCGTTGTATTCGTCGACCGTACAGTCCGGATCACGATTGGTGGCAGCGTTCTGACTGCAGCCACCAGCGAGTTGCTCCTGCCCCGCCCCTGGGATCTTGGCAAGCACCGGCCCCAGAACCCGCCAGTCCTCCTCTGGATTTCTTTTCCTCCTTTCTTCTGTACTTCCAGACATACTTGCCACATAACCCTTTTTTTTTTTGGCGATCCGTAGGCTGATCGATTCCCTTCCCGCTGGTAGGACAACACAACTTTTTGGACTCTTCCCACAGACGACGCCAATTGTATTTATTTGAATCCATAGACTCACAGAGACTGGTGGACCTTGGTGTTATTCCTTCCTACAAATCCTGCTAACTAAGGGAATACCGGGCGGGGCAGTCTATTCCGCTTCGATGCTTAAGTCAGTATAGTTGGGATAAACTGATAACTTAAGCGAGAATGAGTAGTTGAAGTATTGATTACCTATTAACGAGGGTAGTTGAGACTCATATATAGGTTGCCGGGTATGAGGATTGATCTCACCCTTCGATGTAGGACTGACCCCCTTCTGCACATATTGCTGGGCTGTTTCGGCCCCTATTTGGGGAGTTGCCATCCCCGGTTCCCAATCCCCGATCACAAGTAAGACATGCTCGGGCGCAGGACCAGGTGTCCATGCTCTGCTCCCGGGCCCTGTGTCGGGTCCAGGAGTCCTGGCTGCGGGTCTGGGGACCTGGGTAGCCTCTCTAAGGCTACTTTCAACAGATATATTGAAGGCGGAGAAAAAAGGGAGAGGAATAGAAACCTGATCGGTGGTGGCGTTGTTTGCCGGAGCTGGGACTCTAGCAACGCCGGCGACATGTCAACGTGGCGGTGGGAGTCATCAAATCTGTGGTGGTGGGAGTGATCAAAGGGTTTGTTTGTGATCAATAATTATAAAATGATTTTGTCAAATAAATTGAATGCGCAATAGTGTTTAGGGAAAAAGATCCGGGGGATATGTACGAGGGTTTGTTCTCTGAGGTCAGTAACTCGGTTACTGAGGGTAAGTAACCTGACTCAGTAACCTGAAAACTGGGGGTCAGTAACCTGATTATTGGAAATCTGGAATATGTAAGTTGCTTACTGGGAGTCAGTAACCTGATTACTAGGGGTCAGTAACCTGATTACTGGAAATCTAGAATATGTAAGTTGCTTACTGGAAGTCAGTAACCTGATTACTGGGGGTCAGAAACCTGATTACTGGGGGTCAGTAACCTGATTACTGAGAGTTAGTAACATGCTTAAAGTCAGAGTCAGTAATTTAATATTGGAAAAATAAAATTCCGGCGACAAAATTGGGTGACCGGCACCGGAATAGTCCGGTGACTGGAATCCGGAGACCGACTATTGGACGCCGGCGAAGTTTGGTGACCTTGCGGCAAAGTCTTCTCTATGTTCCACTTTCTCTTCATATGAATGTATAAGGAGTGAGGGTAAAAAGGGAAGAAAAATATTAAAATTGTACTAGGGTTGAAAAGATTTGATGAAATGGGCAATAGAAGTTGTTACCTTATGTTTAATAGGGAAAAATATTAGAGTGTTCATTGGAATGAGTAATGAGAGGACGAAATTTGTACTAAATAGATATTTTTCCTTTTTATAAAGGTCTATATGTCTATTAAAAAAAAAATTTAGTTTAATCGATTTGAATTCACATTATATGATAAGTAAATAACTAAATGAAAATGATATATTTTCGTACGGGCTCTCAATCCAATTGTCTCCGATTCTCTCACCAACTCATTCTAGTTGTATAACTTGTATCCGATTTATGATTTTTCCACTCTACGTGTCATAAATTGATAAAAATTAGAAGCTTTGGGAATTGGGATATGATTATATTAAAATAAGAAAATGAAACATGGACAAAGTTAATGGGAAAAATTGGCTTTCAAGTCAAATGTGAGTATGAAATTTGGTGGATTTTCCAAAATTTAAAACGAAACTGCCTTAATAGAAAGATTTATGAATAACTTTTGGCAATAGAATGAATCACATGAAACGTAAAACCCTCCCTTTGGATTTTTCCCTCTCTGAAAACACCAAAACCCCCTCTTTTCATTTCTTTCGCTTTCATTTGTTGTCCGAATAACTCAGCTCTCAATTTTCTCTTGTGCTCTCTGTAGCTGCTTTTTGATTCATGGACGACCAAGATCGAATCGTCTCCACTGGTATTTGATTTCTTTTTCTTCTTTTGATTACGTGTGCAGAACCCATCTGGTTATCTTTTGGATTTTGGGTCATGCTATCAATTACGAATTCCCAGATTGTGTTTTCTTTGATTTGATGAGAAATCTTTGTTGGGTCGCGCCAAATGTAGCTATTAAGGTGCCAAATGCACTATGATGGGTGTTGATTTTTTTGATTCCAAAACCCTAAATTGGGGTTTTGTGCCGGCTTAGAGCACAATCAATGTGGTTCTGGTCTAACCCACTTCGAGTTTGATAGTGCAATCAGTTTAGGGATGAGAACCCTCTTTTTTTGTGGATGGTTGGTTTAATTAACGCATTGGGTTCAAAAGATCTGCATCTATATGTTGTTTATCCATTTCTCTTCATGTGCCTCAGTGTCCAAGTCCAGCTTTTTCACATGCATGTGCTTCTGTATTCTACTGAGATACTGAGCACTTGTAATTCTGAATGCAGGAGAGAGACCTGTTAAGCCAGATGTCTTGAAAGAGCAGGTATATAAGGTTGCCTCACTTTTCTTCTTTTTCATGTATTTTGGAAGTTTAGGTGAATGTTTTCTATTGGCACTTCATTTTGTTTATTTATCATCAGCCAGTTTCGCCCAAAGACGAGAGGATAGCTTCAACAAATCCTTCTCCAGCTGCACTCATGACAGGGCCTTCACGCAATGCCACAGAACAACCCAAGTTTTCAAATGATGGTGGACAACTTAGCACCACCCATCCACTCAGTCTGTATGGATCCAACGAACAAAGTATGTCTTATAATGGCTAGTGTCTTGGCTCTTTGCTGCTATGATTGATTTAGGATGATTAATAAGCTCAAAATAGTAGTATTGCTATTTGCTATTCAAGTGGTCTTCAGAACTTTTTCTATCTGTTTGCAAATTTTATGAACTATGTTTAAAATGACACGATTCTATCTGATGTTGACTAGCAAAAGTTTTATTCAGATCCAATGTGACAAGTTTTTGATGGTGATAACAAAATTCTTCCATTGTTTACGTACTAGAGTTCAAATCTTGAGAGCGTATTTTAAAGTTCAGATTGGTTTTAGGTTATGGAAGTAGCACCGGTACTTGGGATGGATATCCTCAGTATCTCAACACTGATGGAATGCATATTGTATCACCGGTGAGTTCAATTTTAAATTATGCATTTCAGTTATCCTTTCGAGTTAAACTTAATTTTATTTTCCTATATGATTGTTTAGGTCATGTACGGTGATGTATATCACTCTGGTTACGGTTTCAATCCAGAAATTGCATATGGACAATATTCACCGGTCGCTACACCTTTGGCGTCTTATTTGGTAGATGGCCAGCTGTATTCTCCACAACAGGTTCCCTTCTCTCCATCTTACTACCCTCAACCATCTCCTCCAAGTCTGTCTCCTATTACTTCAGCTATTCCAGGGACACCAACTGAGCTGATGACCTCAGAAAGTAGTAGCACTGACAACATGGCCTTTGGGCCAGGATCAGGTTACTTTGTAAATTATAGATCATTTAGCGGAGGAGATCTGTCTGGAAATCTTGGTTCGAGTCCTTTAGCATCTCCAGGGATTTATCCTCAGCCAATGGGCATACTTGGACCTTATGAACACAGTGCTGGGCAGGTTCGTTTGCATATAGCATTTCACTATTGCCACTGCATAATGAAATAGTGCTGCTGAAAGGACAATCCTGTTTCTTACTATTAGACTGGACATATGGGCAACTTTGTTCATATTTTATGTTCTCATATAGGAGACATGTTGGTGATCTAATCAGCATTATAGTTGTTATCTTTCTGCATCTTTATCATTGTCAAATGGACAAAGTACTTGTTACCCCCTATACTATGTACTGAAAAACAGTTTTGTATATGAGTTTTCAAATTAAACTGAAACATCCCTAATCTCTCATTTTTCAACACTTTGGTCCATTCTGTTACATGGCCGTCAATATATTCCATTAAACTTATAAAATGACGAAAATGCCCCCATTTAAAATATTATTTTTTTTCTCTTTTGTTTTTGTTCATCTTCTCTTTTTCTCTTTTGTTATTGGCCGGGACATAGACACTCTCTCACATATTAACTATCCTCTTACCTATCTCTACTATTAGAAAACCAAGCGCTTAAAAGCTTCACCAAATTGTGTTTTGCCTAATTTACCCTTTATATTACAAGAAATAACATAAAAGGATTAACACATAAGAAAAGACCTAATCCAGAAAAAAACAAAGATTTCATTGACCAACAACACACAACACACGTGCATTGCACGGGTATGAGGCTAGTATAATTGAAATAAACCTCTCCATAATACCATCAACTTTTACCGCAAAAAATCAAACATTCTTTTCAATCTAAAATTGTACTCGCCATCAAATTTTTTTGGTTTGATATTGTTATTCTATTTTCTGGGTTTTTGGTGGTATATATACACACACAGAGAGAAAAATAAAATATATTTTCAACAAGGGTATTCTGGTCATTTTAATATCCAATGTTTGCCAATAACAGATTTTTTTGACAGAATGGACTGAAGTGTTGACAAATGAAAGATTAGGGATGTTTCTGTTTAATTTAAAAACTCAGGGACAAAACTGTTTTTCGGTGCATAGTACAGGGAGTAACAAGTATTTTATGAATAATGCAATAAGGTCACATTTCCAATCCCTTGAAGAAATTAAAGGCTGATATTATTTTTTATTGCACGAGGACAATGATACTAGGTGTCAGTAATCTTCTCTGCAAATTGTTATCGACACTTGGTAATCATAGGTTGAGCTTTGTGTTTCAATGCTGTCAACTACAGATTCCTGTTAGTTTAAATGTACAATGTGTTTAAAAAATTTGTTAGAGTGGAACCATTTTTCTTGGGAATATGAATCAGAAATTTTGTTCCCTGATTCTTTTTGGTTCTGGGGTTGGTCAGATTATTGCACGACATACTGTCCATCCATGTGTGCTAGTTTTCTTGAATAGTTGGAATTCTGACCATTACTTTTTCTCCTTGTTGATTATGGAGTTCATTTATTATATATATTCCATGATACTGAAGTACATACATCTTTACTTGTAAGCATGGCCATCGTTGCTTGTTGACTAAGAGTTGATCTTCTCTCATTCACAGAGATCAATGCATGGATATGGACTGGTATCTGGTTCCTTTACTGGGGGCTACCCACATAACATTTCTCATCAGAGCTCCAACTTTGGTGGTCCTTCCCTTTCTTATTCGTTTAGTAATGACCGGAGCCGACTGATTGTTGACAAGGGTAGAAGAAGGGAAAGGGACTGGGATTCAATTTCCGTTTTCAGTAATTCAAATGATATCTCCAATGACCGTAATCGAGGGCCAAGGGCTTCAAAGCTGAAGGACAAGAGCGGGCCTGACCAGGGCTCCTCATCTAGTGCTAGGAAAATGGATCTGTCTGCTCCTGGAATTAACCTCGACTCAATTAACCAGAAGGATTTTGTCACAGATTATGAGGAGGCAAAGTTCTTTATCATTAAGTCTTTCAGTGAGGATAATGTTCATAAAAGTATTAAATACAGTGTTTGGGCCAGCACTCCCCATGGAAACAAAAAGCTTGATGCTGCTTTTCAGGAGGCAAAGAAGATAAAAAGCAGCTGTCCAGTCTTTCTCTTATTTTCGGTATGCTTTGTGTTCCTATCTTCCTAATTGTTGACTGGGCATTTGTGTGCTGTTTAGGGTTTTAATTTGGGGGAATTGAATTGATATCAGCACTACTTACTGGGTAGTAATGTCCATGAACAGCCTGGTAATCTACAAAGTTTATGTGGCAAGCAAATTGGTGCTTTATGTTTTGGAATTGGTTCGAAATGTCATTTTTCTTGCTTAACTGGCACACAATAAAGTTGCGCTGAAAGATATAAGTTTCAGTGGTTCTCTTTAAGTAACCTCACAATAGATTGTGGATCTACGCTCTGTGTTGGTATAGTTATTACATTTATTCATATACATCTCTGTTGAATCTCCGTTCTGACGTTATCTTTTCTTACAAGTTTGTTGCATATTTTAAAGAAATTCCTACTTAGGCTGTGGTGATATGGTCTAAATTACAAGTTAGTCCTCTTATGATTCTTTTTGTGTTCAACAGGTTAATGCTAGCGGACAGTTCTGTGGAGTAGCCGAAATGGTTGGACCAGTAGATTTTGAAAAAGATGCTGATTACTGGCAGCAAGACAGGTGGAATGGCCAATTTCCAGTTCAGTGGCACATTATTAAGGATGTTCCTAACATTCGCTTCCGTCACATTCTACTTGAAAATAATGATAATAAGCCTGTTACTCACAGCCGAGATTGTCAGGAGGTAGTGAATCTCTCTCCATCTGTCACTTTCATTCAGCTGTCCAGTCTTTCTCTTATTTAGATACTGAAACAGTTAGGCTGTTTTGTTTCTCTTTTCCACTATGCATGGCTTTACTCTCGATGTAAATGGGAATTGTGTTTGCTCGACGAAATTACAGCTGTTCAAGTATATGTGGATAAGATTGAATGATTGCCTAGGGCTTTAAAGTTTTATTATTCGGTACATAGTTTCCAGGGATCATTGATAGTCTGGCAACGTCGCCATGTGCATTTATTGTCCAAATCAAAAGTTGTTTATCTTTCATATATGCAAACATTGTCACTTGTTGAGTTTGGCCCTTGTTTGGACTTTCTTGCTTTCCACCTATGATGACCTCTGTCTATGAGTTACTCTGCCCTATCTAGACCTTTAAGGGGTCATGTTGGGTCTGCACTTCTTCATCCTGAACTCTTGTGCAGATAAAGACTCATAGTTTTGGTTAAAACTGCAATAGGTGAATAGATTTGAACAACTGTATAAGTTATTCACTCCTTTAATTAGAAAAACATGGTGGTTAAAGTTTTATTTGGATTTGGTTGGGATTGACCACTCGGAACAAGAACTTTCATTGGATATGAAAGAGTAATACCAGACTGAGGGTACTGGCCTCATTAGAACTTGGCAGAAAACCTCTAGGGTAGACAGCCTGGGTGAAGGGAAAGGGTCAGTTAAATATCAACTTTTACAATGGAACATATATTATCCACTCCACCCACTATGGACTAGAGCCCTTCCACAGAGAAAAAGCTCTTCTACTAAACTATCTGGAGCACAGTTTTTGTTAGGTATAGTGTCCATCTAGTTTCTGAGTACTGCTGAAATTTCAAGGTCACAATGCCAGTTATTGACTTATATATGTCCTATTAATTTATTCTTTATTTTGTATATTTCTTTCAAGCACAGTTGTCCTTTTTTTTTTTTTTGATTTGGCTCTTTTTGCTGATTCTCAGTTGTTTGTTGATAATCAAATATAGGTGAATCTGAAACAAGGAATTGAGCTGTTGAAAATTTTCAATGATTATGATGCACGGACATCTATAGTTGATGATTTTGAATTTTATGATGACCGTGAAAGGTCCTTGAAGGAAAGGAAAGCCAGACAACAAGCTTGTGCGACTAAAGATGCCACTGATTCACTTGCTCCTGATACTGTTAAGGAAGTTTCTAATAATTCCGATCAAGCCTTGGAGATGAAAGGAAGTAGTGGCAAAGAATTTGCAGAAACTGAACATGACAGTAGCTCCAAAACGGATTCAGTTGTATATGAACATGATGTGGTACAGCAAATATCTGATAGTTTATCTCAAGTATTGCAGTTGGAAGAGAGTGACAAAGAGTTAGTACCACCATGTGAAAGAGGTGGCACAAATGACAGCGAGCCTGTTGACGAGAAGGTAACGGTTGTATCAGTTTAAAGTTGTGGGTAAGCACCATAGGCATGTATGTGACAACACTGCTGTACCATTGTGATTTTATGGATTCTTCACTCACTAGCTGACAAATTTCGACATGGTAATTTGACCATCTCGAGCAGTCTTGGTTCAGGCGGACTCGCTTTCCATTATTCTTCATGGTCAATTGTTCAGAGCAATTAAATGGTTCTCCTGGAATGATTTGGCAGGGAGGTTGTTTGACACTTTTGTATTGAATTTTCTTGCACTTTGTTTTCTTTGAGGGCATATAGTTTTTGGAAATATGAAGTAGTTGAGCAAATATGCATGTTGCGCTGGGGCCTTCTGTATTTTATGGTTCTTGACTGGTTATTTGTTGGTTACTGGGTGATGAAAGAATTGTGGGGTTACCCATTTGGGACGTAGATGAATCAAGGAACTCACAAAAAGCATTGTTACAGAAAATGATGTCTTTTCAACTTAACTTGTTCACTCACAATTCCTATAGAATATAATTCAAATTTGTGTGCTGGCCCTGATTGGCTCTTGTAAGCACACTTATGGGTGTATTCGCAGTTGGTATTCAGAACCTGGACAATTGTTTTAGTTGGACAATATCTTGTGGGTGTTTACAAGCTAACATAATTGAGTTATAAAAGTTCATTCTGTCCTCTGTACCCGGTCATTGATTCTGATGGCATTATGAAGCTGCGTTCACTCAATAAAGCTGAACGGGACGGATTTGATTCTGATGGGTATTATGAGCAGGGTTTACCCCATAAAGCTCAACAAGCTAAAGGGCTTTGGCAATGAAGCTTCTGTAGCTAAGCTTGCATATGAATTTTCTCAGCAACTTGTCATCAAGATGCTGCAACTGATTCGTAAATCTCAATGTACTTGCCAGCCGTGTTGTTCCAGCTATTATCCATCTTCATCACCTTCTTCACAATGCAATTCCTTTCTCCGGGCTCTGCAACAGTAAATGAAGTATTAACTACCTAAACAGTAAACAAAGGCCACAAAATCAAAAAAATTGACTCTGATTTTGAATTGCTTAGGCCTTGGGGCCTCTTCTATTCCAGAGAAAGGAAAAAAAAAAAAAAAAAGAGTTCTCATTATAACTCTACAATTTTGAACCAGACTTTAAGCTCCTTTCATTTCTTTTCTTATTCCTTTTGGTTTCAGATTTGATCCCAAAATGGTTTGAATCTGGCATTGTTTCTAACATAAGCGTTTTGTTTTACAAATTTTTTTTTGACTTGCAACTGAAGATTAAGAAATAGTTCAATCATTTTTGTAAATGAAACAAATATAGGTTTAAGGAATTTTAGACTGCCAAACCAAAACATGAAGAATAATAAAAAGATTTCACAACTGACAAAAACTCAAAGACTACGAATAATTTTGAATACACCTATTAGTTAATAACTTCAATTTAGCAGTAATCCATCTAAGTGATGGACATTCATGTGAAGGAATTGCTTAAATATAGCTCTGAAGTTTTTCATTTTTACGGAAAGGAGCCGCCTGAAGTGGCGAGAAGGGCACACATACAAACAGAAAAAAGAGAGCTAAGAGAAAGAACAGTCAACATTCCATTACAAGCAGAACTTACGGTTTTTATAGCAAGCAAATGCACGCACTAGAGCACAATTCAGGGAAGCTTCATCTATTCCTTCAAAAACAAACCTAACAAAGACAAACAGCAATGTAATTCTCCATTCATCGGGAAAAGCTTCATCATACACGCTTGTAGTTTGAGTTTGATTATATAGTTGTTTATTTGCTTTCTTTCATTGACTGGATGTACACTTTAAAGAGTTTAAGACGATATACACCATGACCACCATCATCACACCTGACCAAAGTAGTTATGAACTAAGCTTTAGGAAATAATTTTTCTTTGTGTGGCCCTTACTTTGATCATTTGAGGTCTGTTTCAGGTACTTGCTGAACTCATATTTGCTACTCGATCGTTTGGGCCATGTCTACGTATGACTAAGCACAAAGGTCTGTATGTATTATTCTTGGCAATAATCTACAACTTTTAAACCATGAAAGTTTGGAGCAAAAAAAAGTAAGCTGAGAAAACATGCAATTGCCCTTAGTTAGCACTAAATTGCCATCTCATGATTTAGTGCTATCTCATTTTTGAGCCATTATAAGAACTTTAAATTTCAAAAGTTGCAGAAGGAAATAAAGTTACCCATTTGCCATCTCATGATTTGATTCGTCATTTATATCAAACACAGCAAGACCGCCAGTCTTTCGAACTAGAGGAACCTGAAATCATCGATTTAACAAAGTATGGCCATATAACTTTAAATGTTCTCTACGAAATCATCGAACGTCAAGAGGTCTTCACTACCCTAACCTCTTCATACGAAGACATCTTGCACGAGAACAGGAACATCATTCCCCCACCGCCCAGGAGAAAGTACCAAAACGGGAAGCTTACCCCGGCGCAAACGGGCAAGCACTGCTCCTATCACGATGAAGCTACTCATCGGACAAACAAATGCTTCGCTCTCAAGACAGCGGTGGAGGGTTTGATTAGCAACGGCCAGCTCCAGCGGTATATAGGGGAAAGGAGAGCAGATCCCGACCGGGAGATGGGCCAGGCCTGGTAGGCACGCCCAAACCTCCAAGCGGTTAGTTTGGCATATCATCGGTTCGGCTGCTATAACATCATGAGATGTATGCCAACTATTTTGAGAAAAAAATTCCACCGGTTCCGCCAGTGCAAATGTATTTATATCCAAGGAATAATACAAACAAAAACCGTTCCGCCGGGTGAAAGCAAAGCAAAAATCTCAAGGAGCCGCGCTCCCCCCTTCAGCGGGCATTCCACCAGCTTCTCCAGATGAAGCCGCCGCACCTTCTTCAGGCCTGCCTACCCCTTCTGGTTGCTCCTCGCCTACCGACTGCTCATGGATATCCGACTGCTCATGGATATTCTCATCAGCTCCGGCCTTCGGCATTCGAGAGGTATCCAGGTACCCCTTCTCTTCCCACTCCACGTAGGCGTCCGCGATACCCGATTCCCTAGCCTTCTCCAGGAACTCGAGGAACTGATCGCTCTCATGATACTTGAGGACAACCCGCTGGTAAAGCTCCGGGTCCTCTTCTCCAGATGCAGCGGCAGCGGTGGCGCGCGCAGCGGCAGCGGCAGCTCCCACCTGGAGCTCATCCACTTTTGCCTCCAGCTCGGCCCTCTCCTCTTCGGCCAGCTCCTTCTCCTCCTCAAGGCTCCGGACCCGCTCTTCCAGATTGGCCACCTGCTTCTTGGCCCTCTCCTCCAGTCTGACCTTCTCCCGCTATAGCCTGGACTTCTTTACTTCCAGACGCTCTCGGGCTTCTGTCAGAGCGGCCACCTGCCTCTTCAACCCCGGCAGCTCCTCGCTCGGATCCGGCTGGTACAGATTGTACAATAACTACACAACAACAGGGAGCCAATTAGACAAGCAGCAAAGGTAACGAGTTACGAGCAGTGCCATGGCACCGAACAATTCTTACCCCGAGGACCGACTCCTTGCACTTTTGGCGGTTCTCCCCCGCCAAGGCTCCGGTGACCCCAGGCCTGTCCAGGCCAAGGCCAGCCACATCTGCCGCCACCTTCCGGACGAAGGGATTCTCCAGACTCCCCCTATGTTCCTCCGCAGGAGCGGGGCTACTCTGCTGACAGGCAGAGTTTGGAGCAGCGGCAACCTTGTCCCCAGCGGAACTCGATGCACCACTGGTCACCTTGAGCCGCTTCGCCAAGTTATCACCTGACGACCGGCCGGTCAGCGTCACCAGCGTGGAGGGAGGAACGTCCATGACCCTCCGCCTCTTCTCACCCTGGCCGTCCGGTGAAGAAGATTGTGCGCCTGATCGGGTGACCCTGGTGACTAGCGGGACTGATCCCGGCCGGTACGAAATTCGGTTCACCCCACCAGGAACCTTTGGTGGCCCCCCGGTGGTCTTGCCCTTTCCAGGTCCCGCCTTGGGCGCAGCAGGATGACTCTTCACATGCCTCAGAATATAGGCGTCGCCCTCAACGTCCATGACTCTCGGTTCGGCATGAACGGTAAGCCGACCGGACTCCTCGTCCACCGAGGTCCGCGAAACGGCCTCCCCTTTCTCCTTTAGACTTGAGAGAAGGTCTTCACCGTCCTTGGATAAGGTATTGTCGGGTTTAATGACCGCCCGGAAAGATGCACTTGCAGGACAAGCAAAACGTTAGTGTTTAAAACTCGGCCAGTAGAAACGCCACCGCTAAACCTTGCTACGCACCAGGATCTCGCCCGAGACCGCAACACTCCAACACCTCCCGCCGAATGAAGTTGTAAGATCGTCCCAACATCCGAGTATAGTCATAATCCTTTCCCGCTCCAACTCGGATAGTTCGAACGATTGGTCGCCAAGGGGCTGGAAGGCACCAGGAACCCGGTACATTTTACTCCTCTTCTGCCACTTCCCCCCTCCACCCCTCCCCCCCCCCCCCCGCCATCACCACATTTTTCCTCTAGCTATTGTCTATCCAGGAAGACATGTGGGTGATGATAGGCTGGAACTGTCGGGCGCTAAAGGTCAGACAACCCTGGGAGCCCCTCTTCTTCGAGAAGGATATTCTGTACAATGCCCGGAACTCGTTCACCGTCGGCATACTCATCCCGGACAACTCGTACAGGCAACCGAGGCTCAGCAGCTTCCTCCACTGGTTCCCGGGAAGCTGCGCGGGAGACACTTGCAGGGCACTGAGCGTATACTGCACGAAATCTGGCAGCGGGAGGGAAAACCCGTGGCGAAATTGGTCCAAGTGCACGGCAACCCAACCCGCCTCCGGGTTACAGGCCGATTCTCCGGGATTCAGCGGCCGTAACGCTACCTCAACGGGGATACTCCACGTCTCCCGGAAGGCGGCAATCTCTTCGAGATTCATACTACCCTCCGGTTCATCACACACCACGGCCCCTTTCCCACTCCCGATGGTGTAGGTCACAGGCGGAGTGCCAAAATAGCGCACCCCGTGCGGGATTTCCTCAGATCCCGAGGACCCGGAAGACGAAACCTCGCTCCGGGAGCGGTCAGCGGCTTCGGCATCCGGGGATTCCGAACCGAGCCAATCCTCCAGTCTCTCCTCATCGTCCACGACAGGACGCCTGTCGGCCGATTCGGAAGCCCCATCAGAACTTGCAGAAGCCATTTAACCTAAGGGGAAGAAAACAAAACCCTACCGCTGGTCAGCAACAGGCTAGAACAGCGCCCTCTGCGGCTCTTCCCCAAGATTACCACAGCCGCCCCACTTAAAACAACTCACTGTCGGCAACAGAGCCCCCCCCCCCCCCCCCCCCCCCCTCTCTGGCCGCAAAACGCCAAAAAGAAAAAGAAAAAAAACACCAGGCAAAGAAAGCAAGACTTACCGATTACTATGCACAATCGAGAAAAGTCCATCCTACGACAACACCGAGCAATGGCAGGCAAAAAACAAGAACGCTTGAGGCAACGGATGTCGCAGGGCACCTCCACAAAGCTTTCGCCGGATTCCTCTCTAACCTTCTCTTCGTCTCTCTGAGCCAAAGAACAAAACAGAACTTATGAAGGAAGAGGAGGCCTTTTTATAGAGGGGTCTGATGCCCTAGGCACTTGTAATCCCCCCAAAACACGCAATCAGGACAACTCAAACGCCTGCAAATCCAGACCCTCCATCTCAGATCGCTCCCTACTGGCACGTGTCCCAGCATTGGTAAACTTCCCACGCTATCATAACTGACGGGACTGATGGGCTTCCTCCTTAAATGCATGTCAGCCACTTGTCCCGCCTACGAGCGACATGGAGGAGAGATGGAGCAGGAACCGAGGCGTCAAGCCCCTCCTCACTTCCCCAAGGGCCATGACAGCTCTCCGGTTATGATTTTTCAATCGGCTCGAAGGCTTCTCACCGGTTATGATCTTCCAACCGGAGCCATGGCAGTTCACCGGTTAGGTATCATTCAACCGGCTGCATGGCATCTCCACGACAGCTCTCCGGTTATGATTTTTCAACCGGCTCGAAGGCTTCTCACCGGTTATGATCTTCCAACCGGAGCCATGGCAGTTCACCGGTTATGTATCATTCAACCGGCTGCATGGCATCTCCGCGACAGCTCTCCGGTTATGATTTTTTCAACCGGCTCGAAGACTTCTCACCGGTTATGATCATCCAACCGGCTCCATGGCAGCTCACCGGTTAGGTATAATTCAACCGGCTCCATGACCTCTCACCGGTTAGGTAACATTCAACCGGCTCGAGAGCATTTCACCGGTTACGAGACATCCAACCGGCTCCATGGCAGCTCACCGGTTAGGTATAATTCAACCGACTCCATGGCCTCTCACCGGTTAGGTAACATTCAACCGGCTTGAGAGCATTTCACCGGTTAGGAGACATCCAACCGGCTCCATGGCCCTTCACCGGTTAGGTATCATTCAACCGGCTCCATGGCATGACTCCGGTTATGAGAACATTCAACCGGCATGGGCTTTATACACCCGGGCGAGTTTACATCTAACACATGTACTCTTGTCCAGCAGGATAAAAACCCTACATCGCACTGAACTGCGATCAAAATGGGGATTTAAGGCGAAACTTGTCATCTCAACGCCTCCCCACAGGGCAGATTGTTTCTCTGATCCAGAACTCTCCCCGCAGGCACGTCGCCCCACGCTTATTCCAACACAAGCTGGGCCGAGCCACCGGGCCCCTCCCAGCCTGCCATTGGCAGCAATTTCGCCTTGGGGGACTCGTTCTGATATGGCAGAACGCCCGGTCGAGTTCCCATGCACTCTCCGACTCGATACGGTATGGGGGTCCACCGGTCGGTTCGGCAATTTCGCCTTAGGGGACTCGTTCCGATATGGCAGAACGCCCGGTCGAGTTCCCATGCACTCTCCGACTCGATACGGTATGGGGGTCCACCGGTCGGTTCAGCAATTTCGCCTTGGGGGACTCGTTCCGATATGGCAGAACGCCCGGTCAAGTTCCCATGCACTCTCCGACTCGATACGGTATGGGGGTCCACCGGTCGGTTCGGCAATTTCGCCTTGGGGGACTCGTTCCGATATGGCAGAACGCCCGGTCGAGATCCCATGCACTCTCCGACTCGATACGGTACGCACCGCACCTCGTCTGACCGAACGCCCAGTCACGCCCAATCTTCAATACGGACTTGGGGGACTGGGTACCGTTGGGTTGGCAACTGTAGGTCTGCGGGACAGAAGCAAGACATATTAAGTCCCCATTCAAGATTGCACTTGACCGGGAACTTGGGGGACTTGTTGACAGTAGCCACAGAGGGGCTACAACAGACCCACAGACCCGCAACCAGTGCACCCGGGGCCGGCCTAGGGCCCGGAACCGGATCGCCAGCACCCGGAGCCGGGGTCCAACAGTCTACCTTGCGACCAGGGACCCGGAGACCGGGGGCGCCAGCCTGCCAAAGAGGTCACCAGAGCTGCCCTTTGGTGTACAAACAGGAGGAAGCCAGTCCCACATCGAAGAGTGAGGCCAGACCTCAAGCCCGACCACCTATATAAGGGCCTCAACTACCCTCATTAATAGGTAACTGATCTTTCCTACTGCTTATCATACATGCTTAAGTTATCTATTCACCCCAACTGTACTAACTTAGGCATCGGAGAGGAGAAGACCGGCCCGCCCGGTATTCCCCTTAGTAAGCAAGTTTACAAGAGATCGCACTTGGATTCATCTGTCTCTGCCGGGCCTACGGGTTTTAGGTACGAACAGCTCGTACCACAAAAGGGGACAGAGAGCACAGAAGAACCTCAATTCCACACAGGTACGCAACCAGGCTTACCCGAAGACCCAACTCCACAGCCTTCTTCCTGCTCTCGCCCGGCAGCGCAGCCCTCGGAGCCTCCCGATCAAGTCCCAAAGACTCAATGGTAGATGCCACGAACCTACCAAAACCGCTATCACCAGAACCGCGATCGGCTTCCGGCTTCCGACTCCTTCGACTACCGGTTCCCTCTGCCAGAACCAGTGCTGACCCCCCACCAGCCGAGCTCGACGCCCCGGCATCAAACGTCCTCGCCCTCTTCGCCGGAGCTTCGCCAAGACCGCTTCTGCGGTACCCAGTCATCTCCGCTGCCTGATAGGAGCACAATGTGCGACGATATTATATGCTTATGCCCTCGTTTATGCTTTGTTTAACCCTTATTTGTCTAAGATTGAGTCATAATGTAGTTAGTGTCAATTTTGGTAGAGTTTTGTGAATAATGGTTAAGAATCCGAAAAATGACTAAGTTTGAGAAATCTGGAAAATAGTGTAAAATATGTCTTTTTCGCGATTTTGAGATGAGCAAAAGTATAATCTATCCTTGTCAGAATTCTATGAAATTTTGTGTGCTTAATATTCATATGTTGAGGAATGTTGTGTTAAAATTTCAGATCAATCGGAGTTCGGGAAGTCACCCAAAACTTGGCTGCAAAAGGGCAGTCCGGACATTCCAATCCAGGGGCTTACAGGATTTTCCTGGGACTTTGTCCCAACTTCGAAAAATCATTCCCGACGACTTGCAAGGAATTTGGCCGAGATATTTTAAGGGGAGATGTCCCTATGTGTCTAGTTTACGTGAGACTTGGAATCGCATCAATCGGAGCTCCGAAGGTGGAGATATGCCGGAATTACAGCGACAAGGTCAAAGCTGCCGATTCCAGGGACTGATTGCTTCCTTTTCACAAGTGCTTCATTTCGATGGACCATATGATGTACAAGAGCATTTGTGAAGATATCCCAAGCGTATGGAAGGAAGGAGAATGACACTTGGCCATGGCATTGAAGAAAAACATGAAGAAACAAGTTCTCCTAGTCAAGCTAGGAGAAGCTGCCGATTCTGGCAGATTGAGTGTCATTGTGAGCTGCCGGCATTGTGGGGCATTTTCGATGGATCAAGACCTGTAAATTGAAGTCCAAGACCATTCAAGAAGTCCATGAAGATGTGAAGCCCAAGCTTTGAAGAAAAATTCAGAAATAGAAAACCTAATTGAACTAAGAAAGGAAGGTTGCAAAACCTTATTCCACTAGGTTTTCTGAAATCCTTTTTGCTTAAGGGCTGCCGGCAATCACCCCCCTTATTCTCTATAAATACCCCCACTTTTCCTACAGAAAAATCATCTCATCTCTTGCAAAGCACTAGCCAAAACTCTACCAAATTTTCCTACCAAAGTTCTAACCCGAAACCCTAAAACACATAGTCACCGATTCCACCTACACCACCATCATTCATCACCGATCCCATCACCTAGCCTAGCTGCTGCCGATCATCTTCCACCACACCAAGACGAAGCTCTCCAAGATTTCTAAAGTGTGATCCATCCCTATGACTTGTGTTTTTAATTCCGGTTTAGTCACATATTGTTGTTATAAAAATACTTTGTTTCGTTTGGTATTGTATGATGAACATGGATTGCAATTTTTGTTGGAATTTATGTGATGACTTTTGCAATTTTTAATACATGGATTTCGTATGTTTGATAACTAGAGCAGTGGTAGTAAAAGCATATTTAGGATTTATTTTGGTTAGTAATCTAAGGGTGTTCCTTAACAAATCGAAACATTAGTTATGTTTAAAACAATTGTTGTTTGAAGCATGTAAATCTAGATGTTAGGTTTCATTTAACCTGAGTGGAACAAATAAAGATGAAACGTATGTTGCTTTGATTTGTGATACTCACCTAGGGTAATACCTTAGCTAAAACTTGCATGTTAAATAAGATGATTGACAACCTTACTTGTTTACATGTCTTCGATTATAGACTTTTGTGCTTCAATGCTATGTCTTGTATAAGGTAGCATAACTTTTAGGATCACCATGCGAATAGCTCGATCTTAAAACATTAGAAAAAGTCTCACAACTAGGTAAAAATCGGATCCCGTTCTAGTTGTAGGTCGAAACTAAGTTAGGTCTTGAACATGCTAAATACTTGTTTCTTACTTTCTTGCATGCAAATCTTTGTGTTAAATTGTGTTTTGTGCTATGTGATGCGTGAGAGATGATGATCAAACTTGTATATAGTAGCCTATGATTTATTTTCTGTTTTTAATACCGTGTCTAGCATTAGAAGGCAAAAGCTGCCGAACCATCTTATTCCCCCATTGTGACGTTTTCTTGTATATATTTGAATATGTTTGTGTCTAAAAATTTCATATCTCAGGTACCCTTAATCCCCGGCCTAGAACGATCCCTACTTGCTTATACTACTAACGATCATTTGTAGGGTTTATTATTGCATGCGAGCTTCGGCTCCCGTTCAATTTTTGGCGCCGTTGCCGGGGATTATAAAAACTTGTTTTATGTTATTGTTGTGTATATATGATTGCTGGAAATTTTTGTTGTATATTTGTAAAGTTGTAATTTTTAAATTTATTTTGGGGATTTTGTAAAGTAGAAATATGCTTCGGCATGTAGAGTTTAAATTTTGGAAGTTGCATGATGTATATTGATGTATGTTGGTAATCACTTAGTTTAATTTCTAGGGAGTTGATAGTGTTGTGTATGTTTGAGTTTATTGTAGTTTCTAAAGTGCAACATGTAGGTGAAGCCACTTTTGTTGATCATAACCAAAACCCTTCATGTGAATGGTGCTATGTCGGAGGCCGTTTCTATGTAGATTGGGAAACGCGGGATACTTCCCCCCCCACGCATATAAGCGTTTCTTCGGTAATAGTATTACTTCCATGAGGTTGAGGGCGGTTTTAATCAACACTTGTAGACTGCTAGGGATCCGTGTTTGTTTTACAAAGTATGGGGAAGTTATTATCATAGATATGGTTCTCAGGTTTGTTTAACTGGATCTCAAGGCCCATAGACTGATGTTCATTCTCGGTGAGTGAGTCGATAGGGGGTTCGCCCTCCGTGGTGTCCAACAACGAATCCTGCCTGGTTCCTGTAGGGGGTTCGCCCTCCGTGATTGTAATGACCTTTGAAACGTAAAATCCGCACGACCTAGTCGACAGCTTGTGCCGAAGCATCACCTCACTTTAGACGCTAGAACATAACTTGACATATGTGGCCTATTTTCTTCAAAGATAAAACATGTTGTGTGGTTCAAACTCTTGAGGTATATCGGATTAAGCATGATACTACCGGGGGCTGTATCAGTCCATTGCACCGTTATCTCCTCTGCTCCACGTACTTCGAGAGTTAGAACAAATTTAAAAGAAATTAGACTTAGCGATTACATGCTCATGAACTTTCCGATTTTTGATCTATTGTTGCCGAGCCATACTTATATTTTGCCGAATGCCATTGTAATTTGCCGTGTGCTATATATGTGTTGCCAAGTATGGTTTTGTATGCTATTGTTGAAATTTGATGTGAAATCGCCAATGTCGTGGCTTGTAATGATGTATATTCTTGTCTTCTATTTCTTTACGATGTTCTAACTTGTTTAAATGTTGCAAATTTCAGAAATAATGTATGTCCGAATCTAGTATTTGGACAAGAGATCTTCAAGGCCGTTTGCAACGTTTAGATCAAGAACTCGCTATTGCTCGTTTTGTGCCATTACCGCCATCGTCACCAACTAGTTCATCAGTGTCATCATTGCCGAGTTCACCCCTAGTGTCGTCAGTATCTGAGTCAGGGCCGAGCTCCCCATCAGTAGTTTCATCGTCTTGTGATCTTCAGAATCCTGAATTTGAAGCTTTTGCCGAATTAGAAGAAGAAGAAGAGATCATGGCATCAATCAGATCACAGAATGGTCATGTTGCTGGAGCTGGAGTTGCTCCTTCTAATATTACTTATCCTCCCTTGGAAGCTGACAAGACTGGAGAGATTGAATTGAGGAGTGGATTCCTCCATAAGCTGAAATCATTTTATGGGATGCCGAGTGAGGACCCTAACAAGCATCTACAATGGTTTAACTTCACCACGGAGTCTATGTGTCCAAGAGGGACCGATTTGCAACACTTCAAAATGAAGGCATTTCCGTTTTCTTTAGAAGATCAAGCAAATGAGTGGTTGTTTGAGGTGCCTAGTGGTCGCATTGTTTCGTGGAGTACTATGATGGATGAGTTTTTGCTCAAGTACTTTCCTGCTTCACGTATCACTGATCTGAGGAAGCAAATTACAAGTGTGAAGCAAGCCGGAGATGAGACTTTCTTCGACTACTACAAGAGGTTCAAGTCCCTAGTTTCTTTGTGTCCATCGCATGGCATTAGCGATGGACTCTTGTTGCAATATTTCTATGAGGGATTGCGTGTCATGGAGAGAGAGTTTCTTGACTCGGCCGCGGGAGGTAGCTTTTTGGAGTTGAATGCCGGTGCGGCAAGAAGTTTGTTGGAAGTTCGTGCCTTGAACAACCAACAATTTGGCATGGCACGAGGCAATGTGCAAAGGAATGAAAAAGTGCATGAGACGTCTTCGAGCTCAAAGTTAGAGGAGAAAGTGGACAAGCTTACCGACTTGGTGAGTAATTTGATGAAGAAGCGTGCTAGTGTATGTGGAATTTGCACCGAGGGCCATGAGACCGAACAATGCCCTCAATTTGGAGTTAATGAGGGAGTAGAGGAGTGCAATGCAATTGGTTTTCAAGGAGGCCAACGTTTTGGAAACTTCAATCCAAGGTTCAATGATCATCCGAACTTTCGATGGGCGAATAATGACAACGTGCTTAGGGCACCTATGCAACCGAGAGAGGGAGGAGCACCATTTGCACCGAGGCCACCCTTTGTGCCTCGGCAGCCATACATGCCGAACCAAGGAACTTTTGGGGCATTACCGAACCAAGCTCAAGCATTGCCGAGCCAAGGCCAAGCCTCGTCAAGCAATCCGAACTACGATGCTTTGCTTCAATCTTTGTCAAGTGCTACTCAAGCATTACTCGCGGGGCAACAAAATCATCAAAAGGACATTGGTGAGCTCAAGACTCAAATGGGCCAAGTTGTAGACTTTATGGGAAGATTTAATGAGCAAGGGAAGTTGCCAAGCAATACTATTCCCAATCCGAGGAACAAGCAAGCCAAAGTGATTCAAACTCGAAGCGGAAGAGAGTTGTTTCCTCCAACAAGTCCAAAGAAGAAGCGAGTGACTTTCAAGGGTATTGAGGAGGATGAGAGGGCTGCCGGACCTGACATTGCCGGCAGCCATAATGGAGATGCCGAAAAGAAGGATGGCGCGACACACATTGCCGGCAGCCATAATGGTGATGCCGAGAAGAACTTGAGTGCCGAGCAAGGGCATAGTGCCGGCAACAATAGTGCAAAGGATAAGGGGCTGCGCAATGAGCTTGAGTATGACCCCGCAACATCAAGGAATGAGTTATTGCCGAGCCAAGCAAGCAAGGGAGGTGTGCCATCATCAAACATTCCATTCCCTTCTCGCTTTGCTAGATCAAAGAAGGATAAGTCCGATGAGGAGGTGTTGGAGATTTTCCGGAAAGTGCAAGTCAACATTCCTTTGTTGGAGTGCATTAAGCAAGTGCCGAAGTATGCTAAATTTTTGAAGGAGCTTTGCACGGCTAGGAGGCATACGAGGGAGACTCGTGTGGTGACTATGAGCGAGACGGTGTCGACCGTTATTCAAAGAAAGTTGCCACCAAAGATGAAGGATCCGGGAAGCTTCAATGTGCCTTGTGTTATAGGCAATACACGATTTGAGGATGTTATGTTGGATTTGGGAGCATCGATCAATGTCATGCCACTCAATGTGTATCAAACGTTGAGTATAGGGCCTCTCAAGAAGGATAATGTCATCATTCAACTTGCGGATCGCTCAAGCAAATATCCGGAGGGCTATGTAGAGGATGTGTTGGTGCAAGTCAACCAATTGATTTTTCCCGCCGATTTTTATGTGGTTGAGATGGAAGATTCGCCGGTCAACAACACTCAATTGCTTTTAGGGCGACCATTCATGAGAACCGCGCGCACAAAGATAGATGTGGCCGAGGGCAACCTAACTATGGAGTTTGATGGTGAGGTGATAAAGTTCAATGTGTTTGATGCCATGAAATTCCCCAATGTTGATTTAAAGGAGGGTTGTGCCATTGATGTTTTGGAGGAGGTCGAGCAAGTTATGTCGACCTTGCTCGACGCATAGCAATTAGCGATTGAGCAAGGGGTCGGATTTGACAAGAGGGGAGAACGAATCGTGCAAGAAAACGAGAAAGAAGGGCCGGCCGAACCAAGAATTGCCGAGCAAGGTGCCACAGCCGAACCATACATGGTGGTGCCGAGCTTAGAGGAGGTTGTTGCCGAGCTAGAGGCTCGGCCCTATGCCAAGGTATTTGATTCGTTCTTGTCAATTCCAAGTGCCACAACAAAATTTCGACCAAGTGTGGAAGAGGCCCCAAAGTTAGAACTAAAAGAACTCCCTAGTCATTTGAAATATGCTTATCTTGGAGAAGGAGACACACTACCGGTTATTGTGTCTTCAATGCTTAGTGAGAAGCAAGAGGAGGATTTAATATGTGTGCTTAAGAAGTACAAGACCGCCATAGGTTGGACCTTAGCGGATATCAAGGGAATAAGCTCTACTACTTGTGTTCATCGTATCTTGTTAGAAGAAGGAGCTAAGCCGACAAAGGAAGCTCAACGTCGACTTCACCCTCCCATGATGAAAGTTGTGAAAGAAGAAATCATCAAGTTGCTTGATTGTGGGGTGATCTACCCAATTTCGGATAGTAAGTGGATATCTCCCGTGCAAGTAGTGCCGAAGAAGAGTGGTGTAACGGTTGTCAAGAATGAGAAGAATGAGCTTGTGCCACAAAGACTTGTAACCGGTCATCGGATGTGCATCGACTATAGGAAGCTCAACGCTACAACGAGGAAGGATCACATGCCTTTGCCGTTTATGGATCAAATGCTAGAGAGGTTAGCCGGCCATTCTTACTATTGTTTTCTTGATGGATATAGTGGCTACAATCAAATCATGATACACCCGGACGATCAAGAGAAGACCACTTTTACTTGTCCATTTGGCACGTTTGCTTATCGGTGGATGCCATTCGGACTTTGCAACGCACCCGGCACTTTTCAAAGATGTATGTATGCTATCTTCTCGGATTTTATTGAAGACATTATCGAAGTGTTTATGGATGATTTTAGTGTGTATGGAGGCACCTTCGATGCATGTTTGGGGAACTTGGAGAAGATACTTGAGAGGTGTGTAGAGACAAATCTTGTGCTCAATTGGGAGAAGTGTCACTTCATGGTCACGCAAGGCACTGTTCTAGGGCACATAATTTCGGCAAGAGGCTTAGAGGTTGACAAAGCCAAAGTGGAGCTAATACAAGCATTGCCGAGCCATAGGTGTGTGAAAGATGTGAGAAGTTTTCTTGGCCATGCAGGGTTTTATCGAAGATTCATCAAGGACTTCTCTTCAATTGCCAAGCCATTGAGCAACTTGTTACAAAAGGAGGTGACGTTTGAGTGGTCGGAAGCATGTGAGGATGCGTTTTGCCGTTTGAAGAGGTTGTTATGCTCGGCACCTATACTTGTATCCCCTAATTGGGACGAGCCATTTGAGTTGATGTGTGATGCTAGTGATTATGCACTTGGAGCGGTACTTGGACAACGAATTGAGAAGAAGCCATGCGCCATTTACTATGCTTCAAGGACTCTCAACGATGCTCAACTCAATTACACAACAACGGAGAAGGAACTCTTAGCGGTAATCTTTGCTTTGGAAAAATTTCGATCGTATCTTTTGAATTCCAAAGTTATTGTTTATAGTGATCATGCCGCTTTGAGATATCTTATGACAAAGAAGGATGCTAAGCCGAGGCTCATTCGATGGATTCTTTTGCTTCAAGAGTTCGACATAGAGATTAAAGACAAGAAAGGAGTAGAGAATGTTGTGGCCGATCATTTGAGTAGACTTGTGCAAGAGGAGGATCGGCTGCCCCTATTAGAATCCTTTCCGGATGAGCAACTTTTTCGACTTGAAGTACTTGAGCCTTGGTATGCCGATATTGCAAATTTTCTAGCCACACGCCGATTCCCCAAGGAGTTGCCGAACCATCATCAACAAAGGATAAGGAAGCAAGCTCGACACTTCTTGTGGGATGATCCGTATTTATGGAAGCTATGTGGTGATCAAGTAATTAGAAGATGTGTGCCGGAGAATGAGCATCGATCCATCCTTGCTTTTTGTCATAGCGAAGCTTGTGGTGGGCACTTTGGACCGAAGAAGACGGCTTTGAAGGTACTCACGTGTGGATTCTTTTGGCCTACGATTTTCAAGGATGCATTCATGTTTTGCAAAGCATGTGATAGATGCCAAAGAATGGGGAACATTGGAGCTAGGGATCAAATGCCGCTCACGCCTATCATTGAGGTAGAAATTTTCAATTTATGGGGTATTGATTTCATGGGACCGTTTCCTTCAAGTAAGGGTTTTCTCTACATATTGCTTGCGGTTGATTATGTGTCAAAGTGGATCGAAGTCAAGGCTACACGCACCAATGATGCCAAGGTGGTAGCCAAGTTTCTCAAGACCAACATCTTTTCACGTTTTGGAGTTCCAAGAGTCTTGATTAGCGATGGAGGATCCCATTTTTGTAACCGCACCATTGAAGCCTTATTGAGGAAGTATGGAGTCACACATAAGGTTTCTACACCTTATCACCCCCAAACAAGTGGTATGGCCGAGGTAAGTAATCGAGAGATCAAGCATATATTGGAGAAATCGGTTGGACCTTCAAGGAAGGATTGGAGTGATCGTCTCGATGATGCTTTGTGGGCTTATAGGACCGCGTACAAGACACTGATAGGTATGTCTCCTTTTCGGTTAGTTTATGGCAAAGCATGTCACTTGCCGGTTGAGCTAGAGCACAAGGCATGGTGGGCAATCAAAGCCTTCAACATGAACATAGCTGATGCCGGTCTTCATAGAAAGCTTCAACTCAACGAACTTGAAGAAATCCGTAATGAAGCTTATGATGCCGCTTGGATATATAAGGAGAAAACAAAGGCTTATCATGATAAGATGATCCGGGGTAAAAAGTTTGAAGTTGGTCAAAAAGTTCTCCTATTCAATACTCGACTTCGACTCTTTCCGGGTAAGCTTCGTTCTCGATGGGTTGGTCCTTTCATAATCACTAAAGTATTTTCACATGGAGCCATTGAGATCCTTAACCCGAGCACCAACAAAGAGTACAAGGTTAACAGGCATCGCTTGAAGCTGTACTATGATTCATTCCAAGAATACACCATTGCTTCCCAACCCTTGGATGATCCCGTGCCACCATCACCACCACCGTGCCAAGGTAACATACATCTTGCTGCCGAGCAGCATTATCCAAATCCAGCCAAGCCACCACCCCCTGCCGGACCTGCCATTGCCGGCAGGGTTGATACACGAGCACAAGAGGCCGGACCAGAGGTGGATACACAGTTGGACACGTCGGATACGCCAGCAGGAAGGCCGGACACGCAACAGGATACGCAGCCTTCTACAACCACCGAATCGGACACCTCATGCAACGATCTTCTCATTGAACTTCTTCTTGCCGATTTGAGCTGCTTTGGAGCAAGATGAACACATGCAACACGGTAAAAAGTCTAGGCTATGGACTATAAACACAAAGCGCTATTTGGGAGGCAACCCAATTCGATCAAAGAAAAGTGAAGGAGCCATCACCGAGAGTTTGAAATTTCTTAACCCTTCTCTTTTTCTTTGATTTGTGATGATATGTTGGAATATGTTAGTCGATTGCATGCTTAGGAAATTCACTGATATTGTTTTGTGCTTACATTGAGGGCAATGTAATTTTCTAAGTGTGGGGTGGGATAGCATGTTCCGTTTTTGTTTTATGTTGTTGTGTGCTTAGTTAGAAAAGAAAATTTCAGAAAATTGTAATACAAAAATAGAGTGTTTAAATTTGTTTGTTTCGAGTCTTAGGATGCCTCTAATATGTCAATGATGTTTTTCTCCTTTTTGCATACATAGATGATGGTTGTGCATACTTTTAAAATTGTGAGTTTCATGGATTTTGTGCATTGGTAGGAGCATGTAGGACTTGTTGATTATTAAGCATGCATGTTTTAGCTAATTTATTTCGATTATAACCTATGTGAGCTTTAGTGCCAATTTGCTTTCTTCTTGAGGGTTAAAAAGATAAAATTCGATAGATTCGTAGGAAGCATGAAACCTCATAATTCTTTGATTATTCGATGACTATATAACATAGCTTTTTAATGAACTCTAGTATGCTAGAACTTACTCTTATTGATTTTCGAAACGTTTATATCATAAAACACCTTGATTTTGAATGTGATTGAATAAAGATCATTTAGGTTTACCACCAAAGCCAAATAAAGCATGAGCCCTAATTGGAGCCCGTCGTGGGACACCTTAGTAAACCCCTTTGAGCCGATATTGAGCCTTTTCTTTCATCATCCTTAAACACTTTCCATGAGCTTAGTATAGTTGTGCCTTTACCCTTAATTAATGTATTGGCAAAGCTTGATTTTTGGAAGCGTTTTCGCGTGTGTGATGAAGAAGAACAAGTGTGGGGTAGACTTAGCCATGAATCTATATGTAAAGTGTACTAGATGCCGTGCCATAAAAGAAAGAAAGAAAAATTATGCTCGGACCAAAAGAAAAAGAAAAGAAGCCGAGAGCAAGGAAAGAAAAATGTGTACGGCATAGGCATGGAAAGAAAAAAAATTGTTGTGCATGGCTATTGTCTTGAATATTGTTGTAATGTTATGGAAAGAAAAGAATGAAGTTTGGGTCCAACAAGATGAAATTTGACCCTTTCGGCGAGAAGACATAAGGAGATTTGAGCTTTGCCAAATGCCATGGTGACGGTTTTAAGCCTTCTTATCCAAATATCGAATACCTCTTAGCCTAGCCCCATTACAACCCTTTTTATCGATCTTTTTCATGATTCTTAAGATGGTTAAATTTGATTGTGGCGATTATCTCAAGAGTAAGCATATGGTTTTGGTGCATATAGTTATCATATGAGGTTTTTCCATTAAAATTCACAAAGTGCTTTCGTTTCTTTGATATATGCAAGTTACTCTTCGTAATTCATTATCTTTCGCTTGCATATACTATTGAGTGAATAACCATGCTTCGAGAGAAAATAAGAGAGTATGCCTAGTGAGGTGATTTGAATTAGCTTTTAACATGTTTACATGCTTACCTTTTGCTCTTATATGTTCATATTGATGTCACATGTTCATGAAGCTTGGAATTTTCGTGCTTAGCATTCTCATGCATTAACTTGAAAGCTATGTGTACATACGAGCCTGAGACAAATTGTTAGGGGCAATAGTTTGTTTAGAGTCGTAGTTTAATTTAGTTTGCTAAGGGACTACCAAAGGATAAGTGTGGGGTAGTTGATAGGAGCACAATGTGCGACGATATTATATGCTTATGCCCTCGTTTATGCTTTGTTTAACCCTTATTTGTCTAAGATTGAGTCATAATATAGTTAGTGTCAATTTTGGTAGAGTTTTGTGAATAATGGTTAAGAATCCGAAAAATGACTAAGTTTGAGAAATCTGGAAAATAGTGTAAAATATGTCTTTTTCGCGATTTTGAGATGAGCAAAAGTATAATCTATCCTTGTCAGAATTCTATGAAATTTTGTGTGCTTAATATTCATATGTTAAGGAATGTTGTGTTAAAATTTCAGATCAATCGGAGTTCGGGAAGTCACCCAAAACTTGGCTGCAAAAGGGCAGTCCGGACATTCCAATCCAGGGGCTTACAGGATTTTCCTGGGACTTTGTCCCAACTTCGAAAAATCATTCCTGACGACTTGCAACGAATTTGGCCGAGATATTTTATGGGGAGATGGCCCTATGTGTCTAGTTTACGTGAGACTTGGAATCGCATCAATCGGAGCTCCGAAGGTGGAGATATGCCGGAATTACAGCGACAAGGTCAAAGCTGCCGATTCCAGGGACTGATTGCTTCCTTTTCACAAGTGCTTCATTTCGATGGACCATATGATGTACAAGAGCATTTGTGAAGATATCCCAAGCGTATGGAAGGAAGGAGAATGATACTTGGCCATGGCATTGAAGAAAAACATGAAGAAACAAGTTCTCCTAGTCAAGCTAGGAGAAGCTGCCGATTCTGGCAGATTGAGTGTCATTGTGAGCTGCCGGCATTGTGGGGCATTTTCGATGCTTTGATTTGTGATACTCACCTAGGGTAATACCTTAGCTAAAACTTGCATGTTAAATAAGATGATTGACAACCTTACTTGTTTACATGTCTTCGATTATAGACTTTTGTGCTTCAATGCTATGTCTTGTATAAGGTAGCATAACTTTTAGGATCACCATGCGAATAGCTCGATCTTAAAACATTAGAAAAAGTCTCACAACTAGGTAAAAATCGGATCCCGTTCTAGTTGTAGGTCGAAACTAAGTTAGGTCTTGAACATGCTAAATACTTGTTTCTTACTTTCTTGCATGCAAATCTTTGTGTTAAATTGTGTTAAATTGTGTTTTGTGCTATGTGATGCGTGAGAGATGATGATCAAACTTGTATATAGTAGCCTAGGATTTATTTTCTGTTTTTAATACCGTGTCTAGCATTAGAAGGCAAAAGTTGCCGAACCATCTTATTCCCCCATTGTGACGTTTTCTTGTATATATGTGAATATGTTTGTGTCTAACAATTTCATATCTCAGGTACCCTTAATCCCCGGCCTAGAACGATCCCTACTTGCTTATACTACTAACGATCATTTGTAGGGTTTATTATTGCATGCGAGCTTCGGCTCCCGTTCACTGCCTCTCTCTCCCGCGGGGCTCGTGCCACCACCGGCCGCGCTAGTGGTTCCGGACCTTGCGAGCCCGCCGATCTTGCTTCCCGAATAACAAATGGGGCGTTATCCTCACCGCCCGGCCGCCTACAGTAGTGGGAGTCCGGAAACATGAGCGGCACAGGGTTATTATGCACCGTCCTCTCTAAAGTAACCGGATCTACAACGGTTTTCGAGGCCATCTCCCCCATCTCCATCAACCTCTGGGCCACAAGCTCGTCATCCAGCTCAACGGTCTCCTCGCTCCGAACAGCAAGCCGGGGGGCATTAGCTGCAAACCAACAAACCGAGCGGTCAGAATAAAATGCGACCCCACAAAACAACAGTGCAAGGTACCTTACCAGGTTTCTTCCCCATCTCGCATATCTCCAGCACATTCCACCGGATGAAATTGTAGGAACTCCGGCCCATATTGTCCCAGCAAACAAAAAGCCGGGCTAACCGTTGCCTCTCCAAGTCGACCAACTGGTACGACTGATCTCCGATAGCTTGATAAGCCCCGAGCACCCGAAAGCTCCTCGAACTACGCTGCCACCTGCCCTCGGCCAGCACAACTGCCCTCCTCCATACATTCGAAACCGACGACGGCAGGTGGGTGACGGCAGGATCGAAGTCCCGCGAGGTAAAATTAACACAACCACAGGCCTGGGCCTTTTTGCAGTAGACAATCTTGTACAGCGCCCAAAACTCATTTACCGTGGGCCAGTCTATGTTGCTCAGACTGAATAAGCACCCGAGACCAAGCAACTGCCTCCACTGGTTGCTAGGAAGCTGGGTTGGGGAGAGGTTTATCATGCTCAGCACATACTGGACAAACTTCGGCAGCGACAGAGATAGCCCGTGCCTAAATTGATCCTAAAAAACGGCAACCCAACCCACCTCCGTGTTACAGGCCAGTTCCCCGGGATACAGGCCCCGGAGCTTAACGGAGGAGTCAATGTCCCACTTCGCCCGAAAATCCCTTATCTCGGTATCAGTCATGCTTCTGGTCGGCTCGTCACAGAAAATCACCCTGCCGCCATCCAACAACTGATACCTCACAGGCCCTCCCATCGACCCACGGTCGGCACCGACAGGGTTCGCTGATCTCTCAGATGCCATAAAGCCTAAACAACAGAATTTAGCTCTATAGCAAGATAACAACACAGACAGGAGCAGGCGAAGAGCCAAGCTTCGGCAAGGTACGGCAGGAGGAGGGGGGGGGGGGGGGGGGGGGGGGGGTGTGGCGAAGCATCTTATAGGCGGCAAAACTACACCTTGATAATTAGGGCAAACATAAAAGAGAGTCAACCCCAGCCGCAGATCCCCTCCATCTCAGACCGCTCCCTGCTGACACGTGTCCCAGCATCGATAAAGCTCCCATGCCATCATAACTGATGGGACTGATGGGCTCTCCCCTTCATTGCATGTCAGCTACCTGTCCCACCTACAAGCGACAGTTTGGGGAAATAGGAGCACAAGCCGAGGCGTCCACTCCCCCCACTTCTCCAAGAGTCAACCTCAAACCAAGGAACAACATCTCACCGGTTATGAAGTATCCAACCGGCTCCGCAGCATCTCACCGGTTATGAAGTATCCAACCGGCTCCATGGCACCTCACCGATTCCATAGCATTCAACCGGTTTCATGGCATTCCACCAATCATGTGACATTCAACCGGCTCCAAAGCATTCCACCGGTTTAGTCACTTTCCTTCGCCTGCGGGCAGGAACGAGCCAGCAACAACTCAAGGCTTCCAAACGCATGGGCTTTATAAACCCGGGCGAGTTTACATCTAACACATGTACTCTTTTCCAGCATGATAAAAACCCTGCATCACACTGAACTGTGATACATGGCGAGACTCGTTATCTCAACGCCTCCCCACCGGGCAGATTGTTTCTCTAACACAGAACAAGTCTCCCCGCAGGCTAACAAACCTGCACATTACCTCACGCTTATTCCAACACAAGCTGAGAAGAACTAGCAAGTGTTAACCGGTGCTTCAACATGGCCGCAACACCGGGGTACCTATTGGCTTAATTATTCCACGCTCCCACAGGCCTCCCCGCACGCTAGTAATCCTACCCCACGCTTATTCCAGCACAAGCTGGGCCGAACCACCGGGCTATTCCCCGGCCTGCCCCACCATTGGCAGCAATTTCGCCTTGGGGGACTCGTTCCGATATGGCAGAACGCCCGGTCGAGTTCCCATGCATTCTCCGACTCGATACGGTATGGGGGTCCACCGGTCGGTTCGGCAATTTCGCCTTGGGGGACTCGTTCCGATATGGCAGAACGCCCAGTCGAGTTCCCATGCACTCTCCGACTCGATACGGTATGGGGATCCACCGGTCGGTTCGGCAATTTCGCCTTGGGGGACTCGTTTCGATATGGCAGAACGCCCGGTCGAGTTCCCATGCACTCTCCGACTCGATACGGTATGGGGGTCCACCGGTCGGTTCGGCAATTTCGCCTTGGGGAACTCGTTCCGATATGGCAGAATGCCCGGTCGAGATCCCATGCACTCTCCGACTCGATACGGTACTCACCGCACCTCGCCTGACCGAACGCCCGGTCACACCCAATCTTCAATACGGACTTGGGGGACTGGGTACCGTTGGGTTGGTAACTGCGGGTCTGCGGGACAGAAGCAAGACATATTAAGTCCCCATTCAAGATTGCATTTGACCGGGGACTTGGGGGACTTGTTGACAGTAGCCACAGAGGGGCTACAACAGGCCCACAGACCCGCAACCAGTGCACCCCGGGCCGGCCTAGGGCCCGGAACCGGATCGCCAGCACCCGAAGCCGGGGTCCAGCAGTCTACTTTGCGACCAGGGACCCGGGGACCGGGGGCGCCAGCCTGCCAAAGAGGTCACCAGAGCTGCCCTTTGGTGTACGAACAGAAGGAAGCTAGTCCCACATCGAAGAGTGAGGCCAGACCTCACGCCCGACCACCTATATAAGGGCCTCAACTACCCTCATTAATAGGTAACTGATCTTTCCTACTGCTTATCATACGTGCTTAAGTTATCTATTCATCCCAACTGTACTAACTTAGGCATCGGAGAGGAGAAGACCGGCCCGCCCGGTATTCCCCTTAGTAAGCAGGTTTACAGGAGATCACACTTGGATTCATCTGTCTCTGCCAGGCCTACGGGTTTTAGGTACGAACATCCGGTTTGTAAGAAAATGATTTGCTTTAGGCTTCTCCCACTTCTGTTTCTTTACCTTCTAGTGTACATACATCATTTCTATAACCGAACTCATAGAGCTTGGAGGCCATGGAGATTCTCTCGTACAAGCCCCGTAAAAGTTGAAAATTATATTCCACTGTTCAGTCAGATACTAATACTAAATAAATAAAATGAAACTGAAAACATAAGACCCAATTGAATCCTAGTTAATCACAAATACTTGGTGGGAATGAATCAATGAATCTAGGTCAAGGTTGTCTGTTACTGTTCTTGCTGGTTCTTATTTACACATTCGAGTCCAAAGCTTCCTGATTTTGTTTCGAGTGTATTTCCTAAAGATGAATCCATGTTACTTACATGTCCAAGCAAGTTCAAAGAATGATATGACTTGTATAATATTTTAGTGTATTTTTTTTTCCTTGTATGTATATCTGAATTTTTTTTGTATAATTTTAGGATATATTTTCTGATACGTTTAGTCTTGTATCACTATATGTACCTCTTATTATGGAGAAGAATAAATTATCAAAATATTAAACCATTCTTTTCTACTTGACTAGGTTTGACACAATCACTTCACTGAAACTTTAGATCAAATTTAGGTTGCCATCATAATTCTATCATATATGTGAGACGATACGTGTAAATCATTCATTCAAGCAATAATAGACAACAAAATGTTGAGATGAATATGACTTAGTAACTCAGCAGTACAGGATATATAGTGACAAATAGGACTGGGCGTTTTGGCCCGTGAGACCGAAAATCCGACCCGAAAAATTCAAAAAAGCCCTTTTTATTTTAAAAGTCTGGACCGAATTTGGACCCGAACCGAAATAAGAAAATCAGATCAGTTCGGGCCTTGAAATTTTTGGGACTGAAAACCCGCCCCGGCCCGAATAACGTTATAATGCATAAATAAATACAATATTTGTAACAATATAAACATAAATAGATTCTGCTCTAGTTGTTTGAAGCGTGGTTGTTTTGTATGTGGTCTGGGGTTCGAATCCTCTCTTCTTCAACAAAATTTTGATGATTTGTTTTCCAGTTTGAATGGGCCCGAAAAAACAGATCGATTGCAGCGGCTTCCAAGTAAATTGCTTGCATTTGTCATGAACGCTGCTCCTCTTTTCAGGTAAACAGGTTCTCTGTTTCGAATTTTTTTTCTTTTCTTTTTCGATTGATTTCTTTTGATTTCTTCAGCGTCTGTGATTGATTGCTTTTCTACAGGTTTTTCATTTGATCTTAAATTGATATGGAATCTGCTACAATTTTGTCATTTGTGGTCTCCATTTTTTTTATTTTTAATTTTTAATTTGAAGATATATTTGTTTATGGCCATTAGGTTAATCACTAAAACTATGCTTACGTACATGACTTCATAAGCCAAATACGTTTACCTCGTCTCTAAGATAAGGTCTTTCATTCTGAAAAGAAAGCAATTTAGATTAATCACTTCAGGGAAACAATTGAATTGCTGCTGACTTGAGTTTGAATTCCGATCAGCTTTCCGGTAAAGTTACAATTTTTACTTGTGATGATAGAGGAAACTTTTATCGATTATACAGTGATTTTACAGCTATATAAAAGAAGTTTTGCATTCACCTTCTTGATCTAGTTTCCATATTTGCTTAATCTGAGTTTTGACTCTGATTGTTTCTTTTTGCTAATATTATTGGTGCTTCTTGATCTAGCATCCTTTTGAACAGGACATCCTGTGCTCCTTGTAAAAGAAATTATCGAATCCTTGAGTGGTTCCATGAAGACAGTAGCGGCAATCAAATTGGATTAAAGAGGCATAGCTGTCCTTTCAGAAGCTTCATGAACAGCTGTCAGCATGTCAACCCCTAGCACACATCCTTCAACCAAGACACAAGCCTCCATCTTTCATTAACACCCTCACAAATGTCAAAATGTACCTAAGTAATGATTGAGAGGCATTGTCAGCTTAAGATAAAACGGACCATCTGCTTCATTTAAGGGCACTCAACTATTGCGTTACAATGGAAAATTCTTCAATATACATATTTGCATGTCATACAAACTATGTGGCTATCATTGATTAATGCAGTAAAGTGATCATTTACCCTCTCAAAATGCCTCTTTATTGGTGGACTCGAGCATCGAAGAGGCTCTAAAAGAAGATGCCCTCAACGTTTTAAGCATTGTGATTCGCTGCACTGGTACCGCTAGGATTCCGATTCTAAGACCCTCAATGAGAATGGTTGTTCAAATGCTGGAAGAGGCACAACCTCGTCAACTCACCAGCATAAGCATCACAAAGGACGGTGAAAGTAACGGAGCAGAATTTCCATTACTGAAATATGCAGAGTAGTTGCAGTTGGTGGTCTGTGACTATTTGCTTTGGGGTAAGAACCGTAAGATAGTCAGAGTGGTCACCAAGAAGAATTTCTCGCTATCATTTATAATTATATCTCAAGTTAAACTGCGACTATTCATAATTATATGATCATGTTCCCTATCCACTCATCATATGTGCACTAAGCATCAAAACACCTAAACCACGAGTAAATACTAAGAATGAACTGAAAAGTGACAATGATCCAATATCGGCATTCATCCATAGCAAAAGATGGCATCATGCATCTGGAAAGCACTAGCAATAATCCTAAACTTACCATGGACAACAAGCCCGAATCATACGACAACTCAAATTGAAGAACCCTAGAGTTGCGAGTTGAAGAAAATCCTAGATTCTGGAAGACGAAAAAGTAGGACACGGATTTGGTACAACCAAATAAACAAAGGCAACAAGAATAGTTTGAAGATGGTACATGTTGACAGTAGCCACAGAGGGGCTACAGCAGGCCCACAGACCCGCAGCTAGTGTATCAGGGGCCGGCCCGAGGCCCGGGACCGGATCACCAGCACCCGGCCTCGGGGTCCAGCAGTCTATCCTGCTACCAGGGGCCCGGGGACCAGGGGCGCCTGCCTGCCAAAGAGGTCACCAAAGCTGCCCTTTGGTATGCAAACAGAAGGAAACTAGTCCCACATCGAAGAGTAAGGCCAGACCTCACTCCTGGCCACCTATATAAGGGCCTCAACTACCCTCATTAATAGGTAACTGATCCTTCCTACCGCTTATATACGTGCTTAAGTTATATCTATTCCAACTATACTAACTTAGGCATCGGAGAGGAGAAGACCGGCCCGCCCAGTATTCCCCTTAGTAAGCAGGTTTACGGGAGATCACGCGAGGATTCATCTGTCTCTACCAGGCCCCAGGGTTTGTGCAGAAACAATTGGCGCCGTCTGTGAGAAGTTTGGACAAGAAACCACGTAAGCACTATCGATGGCAGAGAATTCGGAAGCAAGACAGGAAAGGAATACCATCGAGGAGCAGCGTGTTGCACCAGTGCAAACGCTTGTCTCCACCCCGGTCGTTATGCGGGAGCAGCGCGACGACCAGGGCGATCAGGAAGGCGGGAGCTGTGGGAGGCCGACCGGCACGCCGGGGCCACACCACGACAGCTCGCGCGGGAAAGGCCCGGCGGAAGACGACAGGCCAGTGCACCGGGGCTTTTCTCTGACGTTCTCGGATGATCCGAGTGACCGAGAGGAGAGCCCGCACTGTAACAGTGACCGGGACACCACGTACAGCCCCGACCATAGCAGTATGGCGGGGGAGATACGGGCGATGGCCGCAGAGGTCAGTCGCCTGGGTGAGGAGGGCGATCGGGATAGAGCCAAGTCCAACGCCCGGTATGAAGAAATGGAGACTGTGAACGCTGCCCTGGTAGCCGCCCTGGAGAGAGGACAACAGCGCAACGACGCTATGGTCAGGGCACAGGCACCCCCGCCAGTTCGATCTCAGCAGTTTGAAGCGGGGCAGTCATCGGGCGGTAGGCCCCCGGGCGAACAGATTCACCTGCCGGCACGGCCCCGCTAAAGAGCACGCCGACGCCTAGCCAGCCCCACACTTCGTTCGAGGATGAAGCCGTGACCCCGACTGCACGGGCATTGCAGATGCTCGCCGACACTGTGTCGGATTTGAAGACCCAAATAGAGGCCAACGAGAGAAGAGCGGCACGGCCGATGGAAGGCGCACGGTTCAACGAGCGCATGGGCTCTTTCTCACACCGGGTTATGGAGTCGGGAAGGTCTGGTAACCAGAAGTCCCTCAAGCTCACCTACTCGGGGTCCGGCTGCCCGTACCAGCACCTGGATAGTTTCCGGTCCCAGACATGCGCCAAGGGCTACTCCGATGCAGTATGCTGCAATATTTTCCAGGAAACTCTGTCTGGAGAGGCGCTCAACTGATTCTATGAGCTTCCGGCAAATTCAATTGAGGCCTTCGAACAGTTGGCCGACCGGTTTGTAGGCCGCTTCATCCTCCGGGTCGAGGGAGCCCGGACATCGACCATCCTTTTTGACTGCATGCAAGCGTCCGACGAGGAATTGAGGACTTTCGTCAACCGTTGGCAGACGGCGACGGCCGGGGTTCAGAACCTTGACAAAGGTATCGCCGAGATGACATTCAAGCAAGGGCTCCGCCAGGGAAAATTTTCCTACGCCGTACGGGTGGAACTCCCGCAGGGGTATGACGAGTTAATGGCAATGGCCACCCGGCACGCCCAGGCTGATCACGAGACGTACGGCCATCACCTGCTGAAGAGGAAGCGGGAAGAGCAGCAGGAAGACCACCCCCGGGAGGAGCACCCCCCACCCCGCCAAGAAGACAAGACCAGCCAGCGGACCGAGAACCGAGCCGCCCGACCGAGCCGGCCCAACAGAAATTGGGGGCAACGGCAGCAGAGGCCCTATCATGATAGACCCCAGAACGAGCACAAGCCGGCGCAGTTCCGGCAAGAACGCCCCCTGGCAATCATGCCAGCACAACCAGCCGGTCAAGAGGTCTTCACCGCTCTCACCTCTTCATACGAGGACATTTTGCTCGAGAACGGGAGCATCATTCCCCCACCGCCCAGGAGAAAGTACCCGAAGGGGAAGCTTACCACGGCGCAAACGGGCAAGTACTGCTCCTATCATGATGAGGCTACTCATCGAACGAGCCAGTGCTGTGCTCTCAAGACAGCGGTGGAAGGTTTGATTAGTAACGGCCAACTCCAACGGTATATAGGGGAAAGGAGAGCAGATCCTGACCGGGAGCAAGACCGGGGCTGGTAGACTAGCCAAGCCTCTAAGCGGTTAGTTTGGCATATCACCGGTTCGACCGCTGTAACATCACAAGATATATATGCAAACTACTTTCAAGAAAAATTCCACCGGTTCCACCAATTCAAGTATATTCATAGTCAAGGGATAACACAAGCACAAGCCGTTCCGGCAGGTTTACAAAAAAGAGCAAGGGCAAAATCCTAAGGAGCCACGCCTCCCCCCTCAGCGGGCAATCCACCAGCTTCTCCAGATGAAGCAGCCGCGCCTTCAGCAATCTGAGGACCACCCTCCCCTTTCGGTTGCTCCTCCGCCGACTGCTCATGGATATCCGACTGCTCATGGATATCCTCATCAGCGGCTTTCGACATCCGGGAAGTATCCAGGTACCCCTTCTGCTCCCATTCCGTGTACGCGTCCGCGATGCCCGATTCCCTGGCCTTCTCCAGGAACTGAAGGAACTGATCGCTCTCATGGTATTTGAGAACGACCCGCTCGTAGAGCTCCGGGTCTTCTTCCCCGGCTGCAGCGGCAGAGGCGGCGCGCACAGCGGCAGCTCCCACCTGGAGCTCGTCCACCTTGGCCTCTAGTTCGGCCCTCTCCTCCTCAGCCAGCTCCTTCTCCCTCTCCAGGCTCCGGACCTGCTCCTCCAGCTTGGCCACCTGCTTCTTGGCCCTCTCCTCCAATCTGGTCTTGTCCCGCTCCAGCCGGGACTTCTCTGCTTCCAGCCGCTCTCGGGCTTCTGTCAGATCGGGCTGGTACAGATTGTACAGCAACTGCATAACAACAGAAAGCCAATTAAGCAAGCAACAAAGGAAATGAGTGACGAGCGGTGCAATGGCACCAGGCAATTCTTACCTGCAGGACCGACTTCTTGAACTTTTGGCGCTTCCCGCCCGCCAAGGCTCTGGTGACCTCAGACCTGTCCAGACCAAGGCTGGCCAAGTCTGCCGCCAGCTGCCAGGCGAGTGCACTCTCCGGGCTTCCCCTCTGTGCCTCCGCAGGCACGGGGCTACTCTGCCGGGCAGCGGCAGCCTTTTCCCCAGCGGAACTCGGTGCACCGCTGGTTACCTTGAGCCGTTTGGCCAGATTCTCACCGGACGACCCGCCGGTCAGCGTCACCAGTGTGGAGGGAGGAACGTCCATGATCCTCCGCCTCTTCTCACCCTGGCCGTCAGGCGAAGAAGATTGTGCGCCTAATCGGGTGACCCGGGTGACGAGCGGGACTGATCCCGACCGGTATGGAATCCGGCTCACTCCACCGGGAATCTTTAGTGGCCCCCCGGCAGTCTTGCCCTTACCGGGTCCCGCCTTGGGCGCAGTAGGGTGGCTCTTCACACGCCTCAGGACATAGCCGTCGTCCTCAACATCCATGGCCCTCGGTTCGGGATGAACCGTAAGCCGACCGAACTCCTCGTCAACCGAGGTCCGCGAAACGGCCTCGCCTTTCTCCTTCAGCCTCGCGAGAAGGTCTTCACCGTCCATGGATAGGTAGGTGTCGGGTTTGATGACCGCCCGAGAAGATGCACCTGCAGGACGAGCAAAGGTTAGTATTTAAAACAGTTAGCAAAAGTGTCACCGCTAGGACTTGCTACGCACCGGGATCTCGCCCGAGACAGCAATACTCCAACACTTCCCGCCGGATGAAGTTGTAAGAGCTCCGTTCGAGATCGTCCCAACATCCGAGTATGGTCGTGATCCTCTCCTACTCCAACTCGGATAGCTCGAACGATTGATCCCCAGGGGGCTGGAAGGCACCAGGAACCCAGTACATCTTCCTTCTCTTCTGCCACTTCCCGCCCGCCATCACCACCTTCTTCCTCCAGCTGTTATCCACCCAAGAAGGCACATTGGTGATGATAGGTTGAAAGCACCGGGCGCTGAAGGACAGACAACCCCGGGACCCTCGCTTCTTCGAGTATGATAACATGTACAGTGCCCGTAATTCGTTTACCGTTGGCATACTCATCCCGGACAACTCATACAGGCAGCCGATGCTCAGCAGTCGCCTCCACTGGAGCCCTGGAAGCTGCGCGGGAGACACTTGCAGTGCACTGAGCATGTACTGCACGAAGTCTGGCAGTGGGAGCGAAAAACCGTGGCGAAACTGCTCTAGATGCACGGCAACCCAACCTGCCTCCGGGTTACAGGCTGACTCTCCGGGATTCAGTGACCGTAGCGCCACCTCATCCGGGATACTCCACGTCTCCCGGAAAGCAGCAATCTCTCCGGGGTTCATGCTACCCTCCGGCTCATCGCACACCACGGCACCTTTCCCTCTCCCGATGGTGTAGCTCACGGGCGGAGCACCAGGAAGGCGCACCCCGTGCGGTATTTCCTCAGATCCTGAGGACCCGGAAGACGAAGCCCCGCTCCGGGAGCGGTCAACGGCTTCAGACACCGGGGATTCCGAACCGAGCCAGTCCTCCAGTCTCTCCTCATCGTCCACGACGGGACGCCTGACGGCCAATTCAGAAGCCCCATCAGAACTTGCAGAAGACATTTTTAACCTAAGGGGAAGAAAAACAAAACTCTAGCGCTTGTCAACAACAGGCTAGAACAGCGCCCTCTGCGGCCCCTCCCCAAGTTTACCGCAGACGCTCCGCTTAAAACAACTCAGTCAGCGACAGAGATCCCCTCCCTCCGCCGTAAAAACACCGAAAAGAAAAACAAGAACAACACCAGGCAAAGAAAGCAAGAACTTACCGATTAGTATGCTCAACCGAGGAAAGTCCGCCCTGCGAAAGCAGCGAGCAATGGTAGGAAAAGAGTAAAAGAGCACTTGAGGCAACGGATGTCGCGGGGCACCTCCACAGAGCTTTCGCCGGATGTCTCTCTCTTATTCTCTCTGAGCAAGAAGCAAAACAGAATGAAGAAGGCAGAGGAGGCCTTTTTATAGAGAGGTCCGGTGCCCTAGGCACTTGTAATCCCCCCAAAACACGCAATCAGAGCAACTCAAACGCCCGCGAATCCAGACCCTCCATCTCAGACCGCTCCCTACCAGCACGTGTCCCAGCATTAGTAAACTTCCCACGCCATCATAACTGATGGGACTGATGGACTTCCTCCTTAAATGCATGTCATCCACTTGTCCCGCCTGCTGGCGACAGGTAAGGGAGTTAGGAGCGGGAACCGAGGCGTCAGGCCCCCCCACTTCCCCAGGCTCCACGGCTGTATGGCATCTTCACTACAAGTCACCGGTTATGATCTTTCAACAGGCTTGAAGACCTTTCACCGGTTATGATCATCCAACCGGCTCGAGAGCATTGTTCCGGGTATGAGTCATCCATCCGGTACCGTGGCAGTTCACGGTTAGGTATCATTCAACCGGCTGTATGGCATCTTCACTACAAGTCACCGGTTATGATCTTTCAACCGGCTTGAAGACCTCTCACCGGTTATGATCATCCAACCGGCTCGAGAGCATTGTTCCGGGTATGAGCCATCCATCCAGTACCGTGGCAGTTCACGATTAGGTATCATTCAACCGGCTGCATGGCATCTTCATGCAAGTCACCGGTTATGATCTTTCAACCGGCTTGAAGACCTCTCACCGGTTATGATCATCCAACCGGCTCGAGAGCATTTTTCCGGGTATGAGCCATCCATCTAGTACCGTGGCAGTTCACGGTTAGGTATCATTCAACCGGTTGCATGGCATCTTCACTACAAGTCACTGGTTATGATCTTTCAACCGGCTTGAAGACCTCTCATCGGTTATGATCATCCAACCGGCTCGAGAGCATTATTCCGGGTATGAGCCATCCATCCGGTACCATGGCAGTTCACGGTTAGGTATCATTCAACCGGCTGCATGGCATCTCACCGGTTAGGTAACATTTAACAGACTCGAGACCATCTCACCGGTTATGATCATCCAACCGGTTCGAGAGCATTTTTCTGGGTACGAGATCCACCCGGCCCCATGGCATCTCACTGGGGGACTCGTCTCGATATGGCAGAACGCCCGGTCGAGATCCACCCGGCTCCATGGCATGACCCCGGTTATGAGAACATTCGACCGGCATGGGCTTTATACACCCGGGTGAGTTTACATCTAACACATGTACTCTTGTCCAGCAGGATAAAAACCCTGCATCGCACTGAACTGCGATCAATGTGGGGCTCCACGGCAAGACTTGTCACCTCAACGCCACCCCATTTCCTCAACGCTTATTCCAACACAAGCAGAGAAGAACTAGCAAGTGTTGACCGGTGCCTCAGTAGACCGCAACACCGGGGCCACCTCCCTGCAGCCTAGCAATATGGACTCGTCTCAATATGGCAGAACGCCCGGTCGAGGTCCCATACTCTCCGACTCGTCTCGATATAGCAGAACGCCCGGTCGAGGTCGCATACTCTCCGGACTCGTCTCGATATGGCAGAACGCCCGGTCGAGGTCTCATACTCTTCGACTCGTCTCGATATGGCAGAACGCCCGGTCGAGGTCGCATACTCTCCGACTCGTCTCGATATGGCAGAACGCCCGGTCGAGGTCGCATACTCTCCGGACTCGTCTCGATATGGCAGAACGCCCGGTCGAGATCCCATGCTCTCAGGCTCGCTCTGATATGGCAGAACGCCCGGTCGAGGTCTAGTGCACAAGTTCACTTGGGGGACTCGTCTCGATATGGCAGAACGCCCGGTCGAGATCCCATGCTCTCCGGCTCGCTCTGATATGGCAGAACGCGGGGTCCAGGTTCCATGCACAAATCTATTGCATGGCGGATCTCAACGCCCCATTATCATTCCATGCACACATCTATTGCATGGCGGATTTCAACGCCCCATAATCATTCCATGCACACATCTATTGCATGGCGGATTTCAACGCCCCACTATCATCTCATGCACTCTCCGGGTTTCACCCCGCTCCATGCTCGTAGCACTACAACACTTGAGCACAGTACTACTTATATTGCAAACATACTCAAACTGTTGCACATCATCGGTAACAGGTACTCACCCCGGTCACGCCCAATCTTCAACGCGGACTTGGGGGACTGGGCACCGTTGGGTTGGTAACCCTGCGGGTCTGCGGGACAAGGGCAAGACAGTTTTAAGTCCCCATTCAAGATTGCACTTGACCGGGAACTTGGGGGACTTGTTGACAGTAGCCACAGAGGGGCTACAGCAGGCCCACAGACCCGCAGCTAGTGTACCAGGGGCTGGCCCGAGGCCCGAGACCGGATCACCAGCACACGACCTCGGGGTCCAGCAGTCTATCCTGCTACCAGGGGCCTGGGGACCGGGGGCGCCTGCCTGCCAAAGAGGTCACCAAAGCTGCCATTTGGTATGCAAACAGAAGGAAACCAGTCCCACATCGAAGAGTAAGGCCAGACCTCACTCCTGGCCACCTATATAAGGGCCTCAACTACCCTCATTAATAGGTAACTGATCATTCATACCGCTTATATACGTGCTTAAGTTATATCTATTCCAACTATACTAACTTAGGCATCGGAGAGGAGAAGACCGGCCCGCCCGGTATTCCCCTTAGTAAGCAGGTTTACGGGAGATCACGCGAGGATTCATCTGTCTCTACCAGGCCCCAGGGTTTGTGCAGAAACAGTACCTTTTAGGGTTCCTCAGCTTCTTCTTCAGAGCGCGAGAGGCAACAGCTCAAGGGTTGTTTATATTTGGGGGAGCAAAATAAGCGACTTGTTTCTCCGGGTCGGGTTTTAAACGTTTGGGCCAGCCCAACACTTTTTTTCTTTTCATTCAAAACGGCATGTGCACTGGACGAGATTTCATATATATATGAAATCAAGCCATCATTTTGCCCTTTCTTTTTTTTTTCTTTTTTTTTTTTCTGTATTCTGTATCGAACGAAGAATTCTAGTACTAAAATAATTTAGAAGATAATATTCCATTCACGGTCAGTAAAGAGCGAAAAAAGAGACATTTACATACATAATGTAGTTGATGGAAACCTGAATTAATTTGAGTGAAATGTCTATTCAAGAATAATAATATTAACAATAACTAAACACTAGCTCCTTAATGTATAAGCTTTCAAGGCTTCCATGAGTTCCATTTCATATATGTTATCACACTATGTCTATGTGGGTGATTATATCTAGGGAAAATGTCCATTTAGTATAAAAAAATACCCCATCATTACCTATTTCAATGACCATCTTATTTTTCTCCCTTATTCAACATAAGGTAACAACTCTATTGCCCATTTGAACAAATCTCTTTCAATTCTAGTACAAATTTAATTTGTTTTCTTCCTTTTTTGTCCTTTTGTCTTATTTAACATATTTTTTGAATTATAATGTGCTGAGAAAGTGGAAGATAAAAAAACGAACTTTGCCGAAATATCACTCAACTCCTCCGGCCTCCCATGGCCGGTCGCCGGAGTCGCCGGATTCCGGTCACCAAATTTTTTTTCGCCGGAATTTTTTTTTTTCGCCAGATTTTTACTTTTTTTTTTTTTTTTTTTTATAATCAGATTATTGGACGATGGTTACTGACCCTCAGTAAATAATTTACAGATTTCCAGTAATCGATTACTGACCCCCAGTAATCAGGTTACAGATTTCATATTTTCCAGTAATCATGTTACTGACCCCCCAGTAATCGATTACTGACCCCCAATAATCGATTACTAACCCCCAGTAACCAGATTACACATTCAATATCAACTCAGTCCCAGATTGATCTGGGCACCCATCGATTCTCAGTCCCATATTACACATTCAATATCAACTCAGTCCCGGATTCTCACCCTAGCCTTGGCCGACTACGCTCCAGCCGGACCCGAGGCCATCAATCCCTGCATCCCTCTATCAACTCAGTCCCAGATTGATCTGGGCACCCATCGATCTCGAATTCCCTCCTGATATCGACCTCGATTGCTCTGATTCCTGCCCAGGCCAACGCCTCGACCCAGCATCTCGGTGCCCTCGGTGTCTGCTCCTCCACACAGTAGCCCAAGGTCGATGGAGAGAGCGCGGCGGAGGTTGGAGTAGGGCTGACGTGGCGGTGGTAGAGGTGGGAGGGCCGGGGTGCGGGTGACAGAGATGGGAATGTCGGGGTGGGAATCGACGCCGGAGTTTGCTACGGCGGAGAAGGCGCAGGGGACGTGGCAGATGTGGCCGCGCTTGGGCTGTGGTTAGAGTCGGCGGTGGGCGCGTGGGGGTAGGAGGCGGTGGAGAGAGAGAGAGAGAGAGAGAGAGAGAGAGAGAGAGAGAGAGAGAGAGAGAGAGTGCGTGTTTTAGTATTGGTTAGGGTAGGGTAAATGACTGAATTATATTTACTAGGGTAGTTGTGTAATTCTCTCAAGATTCATTGGTTTGAGATATAAACATTGGAATGAGCAATTTTTAAACCCATTTTGTTCAAATGGTCTTTTTCCCTTATATCTATGGGGCAACTAAGGGGAGGTGAAAGGGTGAATGGGGTGCGGGACCCATAGAGGTTCAACGTCCCTCCACCTCTGTTCTCGTGGTTTCAATTTTAACAAAACACTCTTCCAATTTTTTAATTTCCTGCAATTTGGTCATCATATTAACTCCCTATCCAATTGAGCTGAGTTGACATTTTTTTTTTCATTCCAAATCAACTGTATCAGGTGGTCACATCCACCTAAATGACAACAAATTTGGATGAGGAGTTAACGGAACGACTAAATTGGAGAAAATTGAAAAGTTGAAGGAGTATCTGTTGAAATTGAAACCACGAGAACTAAACTATTGAGTGTTTCAAAGTTGGAGGAGTGACCAGTATTTTGTTTTGATTAATATATTGAGTTTCTGTTGTTCGTTTGTTTGGAGCTCTTGAAAGTTGGAAGCATGATGATCCTGAGAAATCGCAGTTCCAAATCTTGTTCATTTCTCGAACCAATTGCTTCATGTTTCGCTCTAACTCGCCTACTACCTTTTAACCCAATTACACAAAGGCGATTCTCTGACGAGCCAAACCCACCTGGTCCCACCGGGGACAGCATCGACGCAGGGTCTTCAATCCGAAAACCGATCAGCTTATGGCCCGGAATGTACCACTCACCCGTCACTAATGCTCTTTGGGAAGCCAGGTCTAACATTTTTGATAAACCAGGTCTAACAATTCCCCAGTGTCAATTACTTACCAGAACTCCGTCGCAGAGCCGCACTAGTATTCTCTACAAGTTTTCGACTGATTTTAAGCTGAGAGAGCAATACCGGAATCCCTGGAATGGCGTTAGGATGGGCAAGTTGCTTGAGGATCTTGATGCTCTTGCTGGCACCATTGCTTACAAGGTAATATTCCTATATGTTTTCTTGTTTCTATAACTTGTGTGTTACATATATGTGTTTATGCTCTGTATACCATTGTTTTCAAAGATAGAGACTTGGATAAAAGATATGGTATCCTAAAGTTTTTAGTGTCACATTTTTATGTGCGGATCAGCATTGCTGCAATGAAGATGGCACAACAAGGCCTCTACTCTTGGTGACTGCTTCAGTTGACAAGATGGTTCTTAAGAAACCTATTCGTGATGACATTGATCTGAATCTAGCTGGTGCTGTCGCATGGGTCGGCAAGTCATCCATGGAGATTCAACTTGAAGTCAATCAATCCACCGATGGTGGTACTGCACACTAACTCATATATATCATGCAGGAAAACTCTCTTGAGCATGATTGTTTGGTTATTGTTCTGACTATGGAAAGCTCAACTTGCAGGAACAGTGTCTTCATCAGACTCGGTTGCTCTTATAGCAAACTTCACATTTGTGGCCCGTGATTCTAAGACTGGCAAATCAGCTCCTGTTAACCAAATCACACCTGAGACAGAAAAAGAAAAGTTGCTGTGGGAAGCAGCAGATAAAAGGAATAAAATGAGGAAACAAATGAGAGGAGAGCATAAAATAGATGTTGAGGATAAGGACAAGAACAGACTCAATGCCTTGTTAGCCGAAGGTCGAGTCTTCTGTGATATGCCAGCACTCGCAGACCGAGATAGCATTCTTATCACTAATACTTGCCTCCAGAACTCTTTTATTTGCCAGCCACAGCAAAGGAATATCCATGGTCGGATCTTTGGAGGATTTCTAATGCGAAGAGCATTTGAACTGGCATTCGCAACAACTTATGCTTTTGCTGGTGCAGCACCGCACTTTCTAGAAGTTGATCATGTTGATTTCGTTAGACCTGTAAGTTGGTCAGATTAATACCTATACAAATCTTCTACTCAGCTTGAATTGCCTACTATGATTCAGTGTTTTTTTTGGTTTAGGACTTTCCTTGTTGAATAAGTCTCATAAAAGAATGATGCAGAATATATTACATCAGTTTAGGATTGAACTTATCATATCTTATTTGTTGCATTGCACTATGAGCAAGCACGAGTGCCAAGTCAATATGAAATACTAGGTTCGCAGATTATCTTGAAGTTTATTGTTTTGAATGTTTAATCAATATAATTCCTTGGATTTTTTTTTAGGAGTCTAGGATGATTTTACTAATAGGATTCAGTATGGTTATCTAAACCAGCAGTTTAATATCATAATTGAAATTTCTTTGCTTGATATTGAAACAATTAGCTTCAAGAGGTGCTCTGCGCTCTTATTAGTCTTCTTTTTTATGTGATCATAGTTTGGAAAACCATTAAACTGAAATACATACCATGGAGCCACTGCTCCACTAGTATCAATGATGGATAAACTTTCATAGCAGAAGTTGTTATTTCTCAAACTCATAAGCAGGCAGAGTACAAAGTTTTGATCAAATGTTTGTGGAATTGTAATATGTATGTTTGCTGATGCAGGTGGATGTAGGTAATTTCCTCCGTTTGAAGTCTTGCGTTCTATATACGGAACTTGAGAACCCTTCTGAACCTCTGATAAATGTGGAAGTTGTTGCTCATGTTACACAGCCTGAGCTCAGGTCCAGTGAGGTGGGCACACTAGTTAACATGCTGAAATTAGGTTTTGCAGAAGGCCTGTAAAACAGAATTAGTGTTTACCTTGTTCTTTACTGAATCCATTAACAAAGAAAAACACCCCCGCCCACACACACACAAAATATGTCGACCTATCAAAATGGGAACAGCCTTTTTTATTCCTGCTTGTCTTTATCTAGGAATTTATAGATCTAAGTTTGACTTTGATTCATGTTCTGCTATTGAACAGGTGTCCAACAAATTCTACTTCACATTTTCTATCCATCCTGAGGCTGTAAGAGATGGTGTTCGGATTCGGAATGTTGTTCCCGCTACAGAAGAGGAAGCTATGCGCGTGATTGAACGTATGGATGCAGAGAATTCCCATGTTGCTGCATCATGACTATGCAAGGAAGGCAAGCATTAGAGAAAATCAAACAGCTCTGGGCAAGCAATGTCAATCTTGGATAAACTTGGCCGGGACAGATATTGTTATGCGCATTCTCTGTGTTCTTAATTCTTAAAAGCTCCACATCTTTTCATCGATTCACCTTGAACTTTTGGGTTCTGTTAAGCCGTTGTGAATAAATGGTCACCACGTAAGGGTTCGAGTTACTGGTCTCCATGTATGTTCATGTCAATACTACTAGTAAGGGGAAAATTTTAGTTACTGCCACAAGCTTAAATACTACTACCAGATGTACATTAGATCATATTAATTGTGCCAACACTAAATGTTTATTTTCTGATCTAATTCCCCCTATATTACACAAGACAAATGATTCCAAAATCTTGTGCCAGTATATATAAGTACAAGAGAGGTGCCGAACCAAAAAAAGATCATCAACTTATCAGCTCCAGCAAACCCCCTGCAGATTAACATCCATGTCACGAAGCACTGAAAACTAATATCAAGGCAAGGTTTCATCATCCGAGGAACCATAATGCTGGTTTGTACTTGGTCCAGGAAAAACTGGTGCCACGGCTGGGTTCATGGCAATTGGAAATTGACGTGCTGACCCAACTATGGTTCTTTCATTAACTTTGCCAACCACCTTGCATGCTTGATCTAGAATTGAAAGGAAATCCCTCACCACCGTGAAAATCCTGAAAGGATGAGCTTCTTCTTTAGCTGAGTTCCCATGGAAATATTCTGTTATTTCCTTCACCATACAGAATGCAAGTTTCTCTCGAGCTTGAATAATCAGAATCTCTACCCTTGCCTTGTTCAAAAACCCATTCATGGAGTCGAAGAACTTCTGGCTACTCTCTTTCAATGCACTTCCTTCAATTAATTTTACAACTTCTTCTATTTTTGTAACTCCCCCAGCAATCTTTGCAACTTCATTGCTCAGTACATCCGAATCCATACTAGCAGCTTTCTTTACATTGATGAGCTCCCCACTCAATCCTGAAACAACTTGCAGGCCAAGCTTCTTAAACTCAACATCATCCCGGAAAGAAGATTGACTGCTCTCTGCCGTTTCATTCTGATTCATGCCCGAGAGACGAGAACCTTCAGCTCTGATGATCTCCTGTACGACAAAATGCAACAGAGTTGTTTTTCCATCAGTGCCCTTCACATCTACCAGCTTGAGGAGTGTGTCGAGCTTGAAGGCATGGGCATCACCACGGTTGGTGCCAACATTCATGCGATTCCCAGTTTTGAGCACTGCTTCAAGAAGCTTATAAAACATTCTGCTGTTCTTCAACTCTTCACAAGCTGCCTGGAAAAAAGGTAGTTATGTTAGTATTGGCTATTAACGTTTATGTGTATCAAATCAATTAGAGTTGAAAAGAATATGTGAAGAATACCAACTACATACTATGCTGTTCTTTGCATATTAAGAAGTTTAGATTACTTGAGATGACAAAAAAAGACACCAGGGGAGCGTGGATTATAATCAAAAGAACAACCTCAGCACACTGGCCAGAAAAATCTACGCATGGACATAATTCTATATAATTCTATACAAATACATCTCTGAAATCTATCTTAATTTGCACCTAATGTGTTTATAAGTCTTGATTATGCGGAGGTTGAAAAACAATTGAGGATAAGCCGGGGACAGGATCAAACAGGTTATACACTAAAGAACTTGTCAATATGCAGCAACTTTACATGCAATTCAAACTAAAGAAGAAAAGGAAAACACAGCTCCTTTTTCTTTTCTCACTATTCAAATTTTGACTTGTTTCATGAGAATGAGCTCATCTTAGCCTCACCACCACCAATTGGGTAACAGGGAACTCATAATGGCTGATATACCAAAGAAGAAATTTGAAAGATGGGACATAGCAAGTGATTGGGCAGTAGGCCAAGGTGTTTTTGTCATGAATGCCACAACATAGAGCACAATGAAGAACATATGGTTATTTACCTCCAATGTCTCAAATGTCTTTTTAAGATAATCTACTTCTGAATCAAAATTGGTAATGTACAACATTGCATCCACCCTCTTAAATGCATACGGTACATCAAGCACTGCCTTCAGAAATTTCTCAGCTGGCCCAAGCTTAAAAGGTGATTCATCTTTGAACTCTCTTAGCTTACGCTCTTCCTCTTTGGTTGGAGCCATCTTTAATAAACTTTCAAGAAGCTCCGTTCCGAGAGAATCCGAATTACCTGCTTGCAGATTTAGCAATTATGAAGCACTCTAGAGTTAGAAGCAAATTTCAATGCTAGAACGTTTCATTTTACACTACAACATGAAAATTGAAACAGCTTGGGTACACATCAGCTTTCCAACTTCAAACTACATTGTCATTTGTAGCATTACTAATTCTAAACCTAAAAACTAAAATTGGATAAACTGAGCAGTAACTAGAACAAACGAGGCATGCATTTGAATCATATTTGCAGAACACCACACACATTTACAGAAACTTATACCCATCTAATATATTATAAAGTGTTTAGATTAATTACCTTCGAAGAGAGCTTCACAGACTTCATCGATGGTAACATTGAGCGCCCTTAACAAAATTGCAATATTCTGAGACTTCTTTGGATCCAGCACACGGTTCTCCTGACTCAGAGAGGGTAAAATCTGTCGACGAGCATTTTCTTTTGGTGTCAAACTAGAATTGTTTACCACAAAAAGTGTCTCGATCATTTCCTCATTCAACCTGTAGATCACAAGCTCTGTAAAACTCAAACGCAAAGATACCACTTTATTTACTAAAAAGCCAGATGCCATGAACAATGTGAGATCTAATATTTCTAATCTTATAACAAAAGGAAACAAGATTATTCACTTACTGAAAGGAGCTCGATTTTATCTGATCCCACACCATAGCGCGGTCTGAGCTGGCCCTAACTTTGTCCCAATGTAAAGCCTTCAACTTTGGCCTGGGAGTTTCCTCACTTTTCTCCTCAATGCCATTCTTCTCTGATGATTCACCAGCCAAAACTGGTCCCATATTCTGAAACACACCGGCCGTGGAAGGCGTGAGATGAACAGGTGGACCTGCATTCACCTCTGGAGCCACCGGGGCTTCCCAAAACCTCGGCGGTGGTGGCGGAGGAGGCAGTCTTATAGGAACAAACCGCTTAGGAGCGCTGTTATTTCTCATTAGAGACTGCTTCATCTGCGTCAAAAAGTCAGGGGAGTTGTGCACATTCGCGGAAACTCTCTCTGAGAAAGTAGACGACGAAGACAATGACCGGGACACTGCCACCGGAATCGGAGCAGCCCGAGTCGGCGGTGCCATGAAGTTGATAACAGAGTCCGGCGAGTTCGACTTCAAGCTGTTGGGGCTTATATTCAACTGTGGTGAGACATTGTTAGAGACATAACTAGCTGGAGAAGCAGTTTTGGAACATGGGTATGAAGCAGTTCTTGAGTTGAAGCTTGTGCTTCCCAAGTTGTCGCCTTCTATGGCGGCCTTGAACACTCTCTCTGAGCTTAATCCGGCCACGTTTTTGGGACTCGCAGAAGACCCTCTCGGAGAAAAGAACTCCTCTTCTCCTTCATCATCGTCGGAGCCAAGTTCGTGCTTGTAGCTTTGTCTCAAGTTGTGCTTGGGAAGCGGCGGAAGCGGCGTCAACTCCGGCGAGCCCAGCTTCTCGTACGGCGAGCCGGACCGGCTTGAAGAAACACCGAACTTGGAGCTGGCATTGCTCGTGGTGGCGACGCTTTGATCGTCGGTGGTTTGAGCGGTGGATAACGTGCCGAGGTAGAGGAAGTTCTCGGTGGTTCTGTTGGGCGTGGCGCGGTGCTTGTGCGCTCCGTCGGAGGCGACGGTGTTTGGCGGGAAGAGACGGAGGCTGTCGGTTCTTGAGGCCTTGTCGGAGGACGAGTTGGGGTCGAGCTTCCGGCGGCGGCGGTAGAGTAGAAATGCAGCGGCGGTGGCGATGAAGAGAACGGCGGTGACAGAGACGGAGACGGCGATGGCGATGACGTGGTGGTGGGGGGAGGTGGAGGAGGGTTGGGGGAAGAGGATGGAGGAAATGTTGGCCGGGAAGGAGGTGAGGGCGGTTGGGGAGGGAGGAGGAGGTGTTGGTTTCATGGAGGGGAAGAATGGCTTGTCGTTGTTATCAGGCGGCGCTGGGGAGGAGGATGAGGCGGAGGAGAAGGGCATTTTGGGAATTGGAGAGGAAGACGGTGGTTGAGTTGGAGCGTTTGATTCAATGACTGGGAAGAAGGGCTGGTGGAGGAGGTGGCGGTGACAAGTGGTGGTGCTGGTGAAGCGGAGGAGGAGGAAGATGATCAGAGTGAGAGTGAGAGTGGGAGCTGCCATTGCAGCTGGAAAAAGGAAGTGTCTTTTTCACTTTAAAAGAAGTAGAAAGTTTGAAACTTTGAAGACACTGATATGGTTATAGATAGTGTGATTGGTTCTTGGAGCTGAAAATGCAGAGTGTGAGGTTTTGAGGAATGAAAGAATGAAAGAATCTTCTTGGTTTGTTTGAAGAGGGTCTACAATCTACATGGTGGTGGGTGTTCAGTTCAGTTCAGTTTAGTGAGGGAGAAAGGGAACAGTGGGAGCATAGAGAATGGTAGTTCAGGCTTCACCAACCCACCATTAGGCCATCACTCATTTTCTCACCACCTATGGAGAGGTAAGAGAAACACTGAAGCTGAAAAAAGATGGAGAGTAAATATGATGCTGATAATTATGAGGCTGTGGAAGGTAAAGAGGAGATCTTGAACAAGATCTGGGGGAGTAGAGAAGAGGTTAAAATTGTCTGACAGGGAAAACAATTGCTTGCTCAAATTATTGGGATTTGGACTTGTTTTTCTTTCTGCTTAGCTTGTGTCACTGTGTGAAAGATTCTTACAATTATCACTGCACGCTGGTCACTGCTGTGGATTCATAGCTGTTTACACATTGTGGCATCCTTGTGGCATTGTGCTAGTTAAAACTTAAAACTGTGAAACCGATCACACACACAAAGGATTACTTTTCACTTTTCAGATTTCACACCCAATCGACAATGAGGTTGAATTTTAAGGCTTTGCTCATTCTCCTACGCTCCTTTACTGTCTGTCACTTTGGTTTTTGGGCTTGTTTTTCAGAAAAAGGACCCACGCACCTATCACCTCACCTGGAATGGTGTCATGTAGTAGCAGTGAATTCTGAGAAACAATGAAGAAGAAGAAGACGTTGGATATTTGAAACTCACGCGCATTATCATTAACTAGTTACCTGCAACACCAGGTTAAAGAGATTGAAACTTTGAATTTCTTTACCAGAAAAAAGGGTCCCTTTCTTCATGTTTGACCAAACCTAAAGGCTAAAGTCCTCTTCTTACATAAACAAATTGGAAATCTAATGATGATGAGCAACACATGTGTATAATGTATCTCTCTTCGTTCATAGCTTAATCAATCAGCCTTTAATATAATCAAATGCGTATTATCTCTATCACGAAAAAAGCCATCAAATCCTTCCTTGTATCAACTATTTACACGTTTAGCATGTATCTTGAATTCAATAGCCCTAGTGTATTCTGAAGTAGGTTGTTCTTATTCTGGGCTGAAGGGAATTGAAAGCTGAAGGGAATTGGTAGCCTAGCCTTCTGAATTTGGTTTGGACTACTGGTTAGGACCATCAGATGGCTTCTTGCCACTGCAATTGACAACAACGTTGATGCAAAAGTAGTTGGGAGTTTAATCAGTCTATCAAGTACTTGTTATTAACTCGTACTTAATTGACAAGCCTTCAAGTTCGTTTTCCAATAATAGAAAGACCAAATCAATAAATTTAGGGATCTCCAGGCATCTTAATTGTGGTGAGTTGGGTTCTCTGATGCAAATGACCATATACACTCCATTAAATTTTCAGTTATAACCAAAGAATACTTGTATATTTGCATGTGTATGGTGATGAATATAGCTAGGTTATAGAGCACATGATATATGATAGCAGGCAGTCAGGCAGATGGTGAAATAGAAGTCACACTAAACAAAAATAGATGCCCCCCTGATTTTTGACTCAACATGCACTTTGAAGAACATGCATTATTGAAAACGACTCGCACCACCAGCATTACGAATCCGCTACAAGTCGTTTTCCATGCTCTCAAGATTCATGGTTACGTTAAAAAAAAATTAGGGTGCTCACGTCTTGATCCCCCCATGCCAGAACGACGTCGTTCGAGCGTCGGCGAAGAATTACCCGCCAAAAGTAGTAGGCTTGTACAAGTTGGAATAGCGGGGGACCCGTGGTTGACGACGCACTGCCCCAAATTAACCCGAGAACCAGAAACGCGTCGGACCTGGAGGCTCGTGCCCCTCTGAATCGTCGCCTCCAGTCTGCCACTCACCCAAAGACCTAAGGAGATCTAGCTACGCGTAATCCTAAACTAGTTTGGATCGAGAAGGAGAAGGAGTGGGAAAGAGGAAGCATCTGGTTATAAAATAATAATGGGGTTGTAGTGCGCAGAGAATAAGCAAGCTCCACAAATATTCTTGAACTTGCGTTTGTTATTTTTATATCTCTACGTCTGTTCTTGATTCCCAAACAAATTACATTTTCATTACTATAGTCTCTTGTACACAATAATCAAACATTGTAAGATTCTCTCACTATTACCTGGGTTTGTATTCTGCTCAAGCCCAAAGGACCAGACAGTAGAAGCCCAAAATCAGAAAGGGTCTTGTGCGCGGCCCAACAAATCTAGGTCGGGTACGCGGTTTCAATTTTACATATCGAGTGACGAATGGGATCTGGACACGTGATGTTAATATCTCCTCTAAACGTTGTCGTCAATCTGCTCGGCCTGCCTGAACCTCTCACCTTGTTTGGGATTCCAATTCCGAATCCCGAATCCCGAATCCCCTTACCTTTTCTTCTTCTTCTTCTTGGGTTTGGGTTCGAGAATGGGGAAGAATCAAGCTTACAAAGCTATGCAGAGAGCCAGGCTGGGATCCAGCTCTGCTGGCCCTGATGAGGTCGAAGACGGCATGGTTTGTACCCTTTCATACCACCATCCCTCCTCTCTTATATTTTTCATTCCCATTCATCAATTCCATATTCAAAGTTTGAATCTTGCTTTTCATTCACTACTTTATAATTCTCTACTGTTTACTCAATTGGTGCTTATAATCTCTACTGAGCTCCTTATGTTTAATCCTTCTGAAACATGTTTGATGCTTTATTTACCAATTTTATAGTTGACTCTGCTAATTGGCTCCTTTTTTACCTATAGTTTCATCCACGGATAGAATGATTTAGAACGTGAATTACGAATGCTTTGTTTATATTTTAGCTTCTTGAATATGAGATTAGCTTCTTAACTCTTGTGGGCGTCTCTACCATCTTAACTTGGATATCGACTCGACGTTGTCACCATTAGCCTAAAATTAAGTATATTAACATCTTTGAGTATGGATATAGATTATAATGATGACGTTGTGATGTTTCTGTTATTGAATTTTCTATGATAATCCAATAATATTACAAATGCTTTGTTTTCCTTTACTTTTACTGATGAGGACTGTCGCAGGTGGATGGTTCATTTCATTCACCAGAGTGGCATGCTGCTCGTTTGGCTAGCCTCAAAACTTCTCATACAATTACCTGGGAGGAGTATAAAAAGAAGCAAAAGGTAACTTTTCTATGAAATAAGGTTTGTCAGCTTTTGCATCCCACCTTTTTACTTATTACGGTACATGACAAAACTTAGTTGTTAATTATACCCCAGCAATACCCAGAATAACTAGATGTTTGCTCTCATAACTTAGTAGGGTTCAGTTCTTTCTTTTTAGGTCAGTTGAAAGAATCAGTTTTCTATTGTAGACTTTAGTTACTACTACCTTTCCATTTTCTCTTATTTTATTTTGCTTTTGTATTATCATATATATACTATGTTGCATATTGATGTACTAGGAAGATGAACTGAGAAAGGGGGAACTGGAAAAAGATACCGACAGAATGATGAGAGAATACAGGGCTCAACTGGATGCCGAGAGGGCTCGCAAGCTTGCCAATGGAAGAAACCACTCTAGTAGCAAGTCTGATCGCAAAAAAGGTTCTTGTCAAAGTGTGTCGTGGATATCAGCCAGTGCCGTTATTTCTTTTGTTCCTGTTACTGAGCATCAGCATGTTTCCTTGCAGATAAGAAGGATAAAGATTTAAAGAAACGTAGCAGCAGCAGCAGCAGCAGCAGAAAGAGAAAGGTGCTTAACTTCTATTTGCCATTGTGTCATTGATTTTTATGGTGGTGGATCGTGTGCTTCAGTAGTGCATTCCACTAAACAGAATAAATCATGAATTGAGAAAGGATGATATGAAGTTGGTTATGCTTTTAGTGGATTGGTCTTTGCATAATGTGAAAGTAGTTGTATCCTTTAAATAGATTTTGCAAATTACATGAATTATCATTCTATATATAATGGCTTATAGTGTTGGAAAGATATATTTGAAATATTTGTTGCCAGTCTTTCCAATCTTTGGGTGACATTAATATAACATCTCACGTTCCCTAGGTTCTTAAAATGTTGGTAAGGATAAAAATGAGCTATTGTATATTGTTTAGATCTTTTAAATTCCGTGTTGTCATTCTGATCAATTTTCCTTATCCTAATTATTTGGTAGTTATTTTCTAAGCTATCATTTTTGCACGCCGTATTAGCCTCTTGCATTCCTCTTTTATAAATGATTTTGGAGACAATTAACAAGCAGAGTCCAGATAGTAGTTTCTTTATTAATTTGAAGATCTCTATTAAGAGAACAGAAATTCAACTCATTTTAATATTTTGCTTTGCAGCATTCAAGAAGGAGATCTTCCGAGTCTAGCTCCTCTTTATCTTCAGATTCTTCCAGTAGTGAAGAAGATGATAGAGAATCAAGAAGATCCAAGTCCAGGTCTAAGAGAACAAAAAAGGAAAAGAAGCACAGGTCAACAACCAAGCACCCTAGCAGTGACGATGACGAGGCTGATGGCCCTGTTCCACTTTCCCGATTCTTCGAAAGTGTCAAGAGCTAGCGCCATTGTATGACCTATTGTTGTGTATCTTCCAATAGGAGATTAGTATGAGTTGCATTTGCTCCCTTATTTTTTCCTTTTCGCCTGTAAGAATCCCTCAATTTCTTTACGTGATATATTTAAGGCCTTCTCGCCAAATGAGATTTGCTTCCAAAATACAGTAGTTTGATTTATTCTATTCAGTTGTACAACAAGCATTGATATAAAAAGCCTTTGGTGAGAGAATGAAATCATGTCAACTCACCTAGTTTTTCAAAGTGGAGCTATCCAATGATTTTGCTACCTTGAACCCAGCTTGCCAGCTGTCTAAGGATTTTGCTGTTTAGATAGTTATTTAAGACTGATGAGATTTTTGCAATGGTACTGTTTTTCAGGTGCAAACAGGTACGTTGCCATTTCCTGATGAAAAATTTACCGGAAATGGTGCCGGGGAAATGAACTAAAACTTCACATAGGCCTCGGGCCTGCTGTGGCGAGGAAAAATGATAAATGAAACGAGGATACAGCTAGGAGATCTTATTGTTTTCATTCTTTCAAGAAATATAATTCCCAGCAGTACTTAATTCAACAGCTAAATAAACAGAAAGCTCTCAGATACAAATATTATCATCAGTTTATCACTGTTTGAGACTTCCAGTTAAATCAAATAACGCCAATACCTTCCACTTTTGGATGGAACATATTTACAGGAAAATTCAATCTGATCAACAGACAAATGGAACGTAGGGGAACACACTAATAAAAACCAAAATGAAAAGGAATATATGGATCCTCAATGCTGCTGATACTCGGGATTAAATGCAAGGGCCTCTCGGTAGATCAACTCTTTCATTTGCTCCTCAGACAATGCATGCTGCTCAAAGTCGAAGCTGAAGGGAGTCATGCAAACAGGTTCATCACTAATGTCGTGGAGAGATGTTAAGTAGGGATGAGCTAGTGCGTCTTCAACTGCAACATGAAAATTGAATATAAATGAAAAAGGAGAGCAGCAATACAAAACTGAAAGCAAGATAGAAATAAAAACTGCTTGGATGATATTATAAGTCAAACAGCAACATATTTAACAAGTTCTTCTCATGAGAACTTCTAACACCAATCACTATATACCTAAGTTTCAAACAGCAACATAATGTACTGTATTTTTCTTAAGTTTCAGCACTCAAAGGGCCAGTGTATTATGAAGCACATTGGCAGGTAGAAATGCCAGTACGACAATGATGGGAAATGACAATTCCAAAACAAAGTTTGTGTGGCTAATCATGGGAAATGGCATTCCTCTTATCCAAATGTCACATGGATTCAAATGTTGATGAGCGAAGATGCCAAATGTAGGAGAACAAGCAAGATCTTCAATTTGATATAAAACGAAACTACAAGCTGTTAAGAGACGACAAGGGGTGGTTTCCATGGATTACTGCATAAAAGGTATGAACTAGGTATATCTTTTGCAATTTTACCTAATCTTTCATTTCCATTTTTTCTTTAATAAATTTTCTTGAAAGAAAAAGAATCTGAGGATATGACATCCTCAACATAAGCCACAATGATTGGAAATGCAAAAGTCAACAAACACTTAAATGCCTAATAATCAACAAACAACACAGACGAGCAGTAGATCCACATTTGCCACATATGATAAGAACTAACTAAGGAGGAGGCTTAGTTATGCTGAGACAAAAAGAATATAAAGTACAGAAAGTCATTCTTATGAGAAGAGGGCAGTACAAAAAGTCACTGTACCAGTAATTCTCTTTGTAGGATCAAATGTCAACATCTTTTCAACAAGATCAATAGCTGAAGGATGAACTTGAGGAAACTTCTCAGTAAATGACTGGCGGCGGTATAGAGGAAGTTGCCGAATGTATCTCTTAGCATTTTCATTTAAAAATCCCAGTTCAGCCTCTGATGGGGTGCCAATCAGCTGCAAGGGGGTTTTCATGATTAATTACATTGATTCATAGATATCAACACTACAAACCTAAGATCTGAGACATGAGAGAATTGAAGTTTCAAAATCCACACTCAAAATTAATTTCCAGATTTTAGAGATGTGGGAGATGCTATAATATCTTTCATGATCCTTCATTAGACTATACAAAAAACATAGAATGCAGAACATACTGACATGGAGGGATGCTAACAAGCTTGTTTGATTATCCTGAACCATGAGTTCCATATTATTGTTTCGATGCAATAAGTTCTATCAAGTAGTAGTCTATTCTGTCCAATTTATTGAAAACATACAGGTATGCAATAAAAGGTCTTAAAGAAATAATAGATGACCAACAACATAGCAAATTTGGATCCAAAGGGACAAAATTAACTTACCTCCATTAGCAGACGTAGCTGATGTACGTGATCTCTACCAGGAAACAATGGCTTTCGATCCATTAATTCCATGAAAATACAGCCTACTGACCATACATCAATAGCTGCAGTGTAATCAGAAGAGTTTAACAACAGTTCTGGTGCACGGTACCATCGTGTAACCACATACTCGGTCATGAAATCAGTTTCGGAGGTGACTCGAGCTAGTCCAAAATCACAAATCTTCAAGTCACAATTAGCATTAAGGAGAAGATTGCTAGGCTTTAAGTCCCTATGCAAAACATTTGCGGAATGAATGTACTTCAATCCACGAAGAATCTGGTATAAGAAATACTGCAAAGATAAAAAAAAAAAAATTGGTATTTAATAATAGGCCAATCAATATGTTGAAATTTAGAAGGAAAAAAAAAACTTTAGATGATGGCACCTGAAACTATAGTGTATAAGCATAGAAGCAGTAGAGTTTAAGTTCAACAGAAAAAAGCTAGTAGAAGAAAGAGTGAAATAAGAGGCTCCTCTATATTCGTGGAAAGAACATTCTCTAGACATATTTATGTCAAAAAGTAAACAATCCTCCAAGTTTGTATCTTGTCATTTCTTGTTGGTCTCGGTCAGGACTGATCAAGTAATCACCAGGTGCTTGTGGGGACAGCATATTCTAAGATGTTAAGTACTAGGACATACAGCACAAAATTACCCTAAGGAAGCTAACTCCTACTTCTTCTATATCTCTTAAAATGTAAAACTGAAACTACCAACCCATGAAAAACAAACTGCACCGGGTTGAGAAAGAACAAGCATGAAGTTCATTTACTAACTTAAAAAAGCTTTGCGTAGAGAACTAGAGAAAAGAGAGATTGATAACTTAATTACAAGCGGAAAAGATTACTCTCCAATCGATTTTAATCTTTCTCAATCCCAACAAGAAGAGGAATAATTAACAGCTCCAAAACATCAACGAGTGGCAAAGAAGTAATCTTGCACAACACTTTGCACTTATGTAGCAAATGCAACATGTTGAGAAAGAGAGAGAGAGGGAGAGAGCAGAACCTGACAATGCTCCTCAGAGAGAGCTTGATTGGATCGAATGATCTGGTGGAGGTCAGTGTCCATGAGCTCATAGGCAATGTAAACATCGTTAAAGACATTCCTGAGAGGTGGGGGGATTATGTCCCGAATGGCAACAACGTTTTCATGATCCATGTGGCGAAGCAGTTTGATCTCCCTCAGTGTCCTCTTGGCATCGATCTTGTTGTCGAAAGCATTTGCAATCTTCTTTATGGCCACGTGCTCACTCGTCTCCGAGTTCAAAGCCGAGCTGTATTGAATGAATTCAGAAACGAAACGAAACGAAGAAATGAAAGAATGAAAGAGACGAACCAGACGATGCCGTAAGCGCCTTTGCCGATGGGCATGATGGGGGGCTTGTACTTCGCCGTGACCTCGAAGACATTCCCGAAGATGTTGTACTGGATGAATCTGCCGCCGTGGCTCAGCGTCGCCGGAATAGCCTCCGCCGCCCCCATCTGATGAGGTGGTGGAGCTGCTGCCGCCTGCTGGGTGGTGGGGCCCGCCTCTGACATCACCGTGTCTCCCGGTTGAGCTGCTCCTCCTCCTCCCACTTCCATGTGATCGATTTGGTTTGTTCTTTTCTATTCTTGGACTTTTGGGCTGGTGGCAGGCAGTGAGAAGCTCAAGCTCAGCCCTAAGTTTAGCTAATGCTTTTAGACTTTTAGAGAGAGAGAGAGTGTGTGTGTTGGGTTGTATACTTGTGTTGGGTTGTGTACTTGTGTTGTGTATGGTTCTGATTATTTGAAGAGTATAGTATATGGGGACTCGGCAACAGAAAGATCAAACTCCATATCTCTATACGGTTTGCGACAACATGGCAACAACATAGTACTTTCTTATTGTAGAATTCGAGTTTCTCTAATTGGTTATAATTCTGAAATTTTCCTCTTTATAGATAAATTCTTATAACAAACCAATTCTATTTTCAAACATTGGATTTTACCATACTATCTAATGAGGCGGCAGCTTTTTATAAAAACAAAAAAAACAAAAATTTATGATCTGGGACTATCATTTATGGTCCTAATTAATCGAACTAAAAATATTTTAAAATGATAATGGATATAACGCTTATGACGAGTAAGTTACGATGACATATTTTTCAGTTTTTTACCGAGACGATCATATACAAACCATTATATATAACTAGTACTTGATGGTTAGTTTGCAAACTAAAATGAAAGCGTTTATATTCTATATTTACTTGGTGTAAGCATCTCTCGACTCATTTCATTGCAAGTCGCGTAAGAGAATACGTTACAATGAATAACACTTGATGTTATAAATTATACATTTATGCATAAATCTACTATGATTTGTGTATTACTTACCCGTCCGCCCTCAGCATATGATTTCTGTTGTAGTTGATCAAGTATCATGTATGGATCGGCTCCTAGCTAATTTGAACCTTATGGTTTCAACTCTACTGACCTTGTGGTTTCGCTACTCTTTGGTTCTGAGCTGGGTGCCACTCCCCCATAGTTAGTCATCTGTCATCCGGTGGTCCTTCGTATTATATGATTACTTAGTGACTCCCCTCTAGTTTAATGACAGTTATTTGTAATGGGGTTTTGAGTTTATATGGCCTTTAAGATAATGTGCGCTGCAATTCAATAATAAAAGTTCAACCATCTGCTCAAAACAAATTCTAGTTTCATGACATCATTGAGTTATCAAACAACATCATATCATCATTATAAGCTGATGAAAGGGACTAGAGAATCCCGAGCCAACTACAGTCATAAGTATATGAATTTGTCAATATATCATAGAAAATGACAAGAAACTTCAATGCTTGGATGATATTCTACCATGTAAAGGCAGGGAGCACATATGATGGGTAAGCACCATATTTGGAAGCAAGAGCTTGCACAGAAGACAAATCTGCTACGTCTGCAAAACTACCAATTCCAAGTTCATTTGCATGGATTCCACCAGTAATTAAAACTGATTGTATTGCAGCTGCATTTGCACCCTTAATGTCATGATGAAGAGAATCTCCCACTGCAATAGAATCAATAGGGTCTACACCAACTAAGGCCATGGCTGATTTATAAATGATCTGTGTAAAAAGATGTAAACTAGATTCAGATAAACACCACAGAAAAAGCTCAGTATTTTGAGCAGATTTAGATACTTGGATGAAACCTAGAGTAATAATGTAATCAACCGCAAAAGAAATATGTATTAAGGTAAAAGTTCACATGAAGTAAAGTTAACAGCAATAATCAGACCAGTGTGAATAGATCACCTTATCAGGCTTGCCCATCCATTTCACTTCACCCCCCAGCTCTTCAAATTTGGCAGCCAGAGTCCCTAATATCATATAAACTATTTCCATGAGGCCCAGATAACCAAACAATAGTAGGATTCAGGCTGCAACTTTTCATATAATAAGTCTAACATGATAACTCGTTAATGCCATTCTATAGTGTGTGAGTGTATCCATAGGGATGTATTCAGTAAACACAGCTATTTTACCCGGCATTACACGCAAAGCTCTGGCCTCAACAGTCACAAAATCAGGATTGGCCACCACCATAGGAATGTGCTTAGCAGCACATTGTTCCAATATATTCTCAAGTTCCTCCAGTTCCATGGGAATTGCATCACCAGAAGGATTCCCCAAAGCTTCAGTGCCATGGGCCAAAATAAAGTCGGCATCTTTAACATTTTGTACAATTTGTAATCCAAGGTCCTGAAAGGGACTGACAAAGTTAGTTTCACAGTGCAGAATAAAACTTCCAATCATTATAAGCAATAACACTTCCTGTATTTCTTTTCTATAATGATCTCCAAATTTAGCAATTGTTTTACCTCAAGAGATATTGCACCACGAGCACTCCAAGTCATATGAATGCAACACTTTCCTAGAGCTGCAAACCAAGCATCATCTCTCCTATTTCATTGTATCATACATAATAAGTCACAACTTACAACAACACCAGTAGATACATCAACAAGATAATAAGTGTAGTTTAGCAACGTAGCATTTAATTTCTCTACCCAGTGAAGTATATTATTACAAAAGAAAAATGTGGACTTTTTTGCATATACAGATATAGGCAAAATATATACACAATGGATGATTTGCAGAATTATATTTGGCATCGATATAAATGCAAATCAGCCCTACTGGTAACTTTTTTTTTTGTGAAAGAATACATGATGGTTCACCTTTGCAAGCTCTGATGTGTTAGCTCTCCGCTAGTGATGGCTCCTACAAAGAGAGAAGGATCAAACCCAAGGCTTCCCAATTTCTCCAATGTCGTAGACGCTCGTCTAGAGGAGTTGCTTATAATCACCATCTTTGCACCACTATTTGCTAGCTTCTTCACTATAAAACAAGAAGATCAATGAACCCAATAAGCACCTCATCATTGCCAGATTGAAACTAGAACAACTTGTGGTCTCAGTTAAAGCTTACCCAAATCTCAAAACTAATAGATGAAAACATACATGTTGATATTGCTCCTGGATAAGGCTGCTTCCCATCGTGGAGTACTCCAAACTGATCTAATAACCAGGCCTGCATTTTCACAGATCACCAAACACATTAGTATATATAATCTCAAGTTTCCATGGACACTGTTCAACTTCACTGAATCGTAATAAGCCAAAAACCATATTAGCAACCAAACAAATGACAAATCTTTAGCCTCTACGTATTGAATTTATGTTAAAGAAAACAAATTTAGGTAATGAAGTGTGTTCAAGTTCATTGAAATATAACACTAGCATTCGAAGAAATGATGAGTTTGATCAGAGGAAGGGAAATCATGAAGTGATGGGAACCTTGAAACGGTGGGTTTCGGCGAGTTGTTGAAGGCCATTTATGGTCTGAAAGAGCTGAACATCTGGGGATTGAACGGAGCATCTGGGCATCATCTTCTTCGTCTTCTCGTAGTCGTTGGTTTCGTTTGGTGTGTGTTGTTCTGTCTGTTGGTTTTGTTCGAAGTTTAAACATAACACAACACTGTCAAACTTGTTCAGCCCATCTATACATCTATTAAGGATGTCCATAAGTAATAAGGCTCAGAGTATTTTAGAGCCCAAAGAGCTTTCCAATTTTATATCTTGGTGAAATTCTGCTGTACTGATACAACATTGCATATCATTTGCAGGCCAACTGAATTTCTAGTATGTGTTGAAAGAAAAACACATTATGTGTCTTCGTCAATGTAATTGACGAGAGATTTATGTAGTTATTATTTGTAATTTTGTATATCATTTGCAGGCCAACTGAATTAGTAGTATGGGAATTTTAGTACCAACTAATTTGATACTTCTTTTTGCTTCATTCATAATAACCAACAACACTGATTTGATTTTGCTTAGAGACTTGTTATATGTGATTTGTTTCTGATTAATTGACAAACAACAAGATTCATCTTAACGAGCTCTTTTGTATGTATGTTGGTGCCAAAACAGAGGTCATCTTGGTATATATCCCACATCACAAAGACTGGAAATTTTATGCTTGAGAATGCAATGCGCAAGCAAGCGAATTGAAACTGATCAGTTCATAATGTTGTTTGATTTGCATGAGAAAATGAAAAGCACTCCTTTTTCTGGACACCAAACAAAGTTGTAATTAGATCATTGTGGAATAGGCTTCCCTTTCTCTCTTAGTTTAGCGACCTCTTCCTTCATGGCTTCCTTTCTCTTTTTGCTAGCCAAAACTTTTGCAAGCGCACCACTCACATTGGGATCCTTCTTCTCCTTCTTCTCGTCAACTGGAGGTGGCGGCGGCCTTCTGGCAGCTGCATTGGCACTCCGGTCACCCACAATAAAGCTCAGCACAGCACCAGCCAAACTCAAGCCCGCAGCCCTGTCACCACATCAACCACACTATTGGCTACATATATAATATTACCACACGCATTGTGTAGTCACAACATGAAGGCACACACACAACACTAACCGGCGGTGAACAAGTTTGTTAGGACCATCTGAAACTTGATGGCAAGCCTTGACTGTGACAGACGACGGAATATGGGTGTTGCTCTTGGTCCTTGCTGAGATTGGCGTTGTTGTTGCAGTAGCCGGCGGCGAGATTAGAGAATGAGCCATAGCTTCTCTATCTTTCTCTTCTTCTCTACTCAACTGAGGAATCTGTTTTGTGAATGGTTTTCAAGCCTATGGAGCTTTAGATGTAATTAGAATTTGAAAGCCATTGGTTGGAACTAGATAAGGTTCCTTAGTCGTGGACCCTCCAGTAGAGCTCATGTCCTATTTTCTGCCTTTCATATTCTCCTACATTTTGATTGATTCATAACTCCTTTCCTCATATCGATATTGTTCTAGTAAAACCAACACTCTCATTAGCATATTCCACCAGTAATGTATGTTAACACACACCCTGTACTTTGTAGATATTCAAGCATCAATTTAGCATAATTCGTTTCTATCACATCAGAAAAAGAAAATCCACCCAAAATCTCTCAGCTTTTAAACAATATGTCATAGTAAAACAGTGATAAAACCAGTAAAGAAGACAAGACAAGAACTAATAGCCGTCAAAACTTTTGATAAATTTCAAGCTTCCATCACCAAACAAGAAAACTACCAGAGTATTCCAAATTCTAGGGAAGAAAATCTAAAAGGTGTCCTAGGATAATATTATAACTCAAATCACATTGCATGCTTAGGGCAGACAAGGTCAAAGGAAATAGATATCTTGATCACTCGTCATCATCATCATCAGCATGGGCAGCTGAGTTGAAGGCATTGAGTCTCTCAATCAATTTGTTCTTCCTTTCCTCGTAGGTAAGCTTCTTGAGGTTCCACCTGTCCAACAACCAAAAATGAGAGCTCTAATGAGTTCTAATTGTATAGATTATACTTCACAGCCACATGAGAGTAAAGCATAAAACCATGCATTAAAGGGCAAGGAGCAAATTGCCAAATTCCAGTATTCATGACTTGTACTACAATAAGGTGCATAACCTACAGCTGAAACTGTGTTATCATCAAAACTAGGCAGAAACACGTGATGGTTCAACTAAAGGAAGCATGAAGTGCCATTAAAGAAATCAAGGGCAAGGAGCAAATTGCCAAATTCCAGTACTCATGACTTATGATACAATCATATGTATAACCTACACCTAAAACTGTGCTACAGTCAAAACTAGGCCAGAAACACGTGATGATTCAACTCAAGGAAGCATGCAGTGCCATGATAAGAATCAGCCGAGAACAACTTCAAATACACAGCAGAGAATATTCATATCTAGGACTGAAACCAGTGTGTCAACTTTTACCTCTTGTGTTCCGAGGGTTGAGGCTTTGAAGACTTCTTCATTAAAGGGTCGGCCCTGATGGCTGCATGCACTTTCTTATAAACCTCTTCAATGTTATCAGCTTCACTTCCCTTCTTGAGATATTCACTGAAATGAGTCTGATACTTTTCTGGTTCATCCTCAATCAAAGTCTAGAAAACAGATAATCAACAATTTCAGAAAACAAGAATCAACAAAACACACAAACTTGGAATAGCTATTTGATTTATACCCTCATATATGCAGCAACATGGCCACCATAGATATACTTGCGATGGACCTCAGCATCAAGCTGTTTGTTGTCCTTGGAAAACCCAGCAAACCTCTTCTCACTGTGTGGAATATCCAAACCACCATCCAAAGCCCCCTGTAATTAAATACAATACAGCCAAGACGGTAAAAACTCAAGTTCTGGGTACGAAAAAGTGGGGAAAGAATAAAGTACTATACAAGAAAAAAAATGACTAAGAAAAATCTTAAACAAAGAGGCTACTGTAAAGAAGTGCACAAAATTGACAATTAAGAAGTCAAGAGGCTAAGTTTAACACGTTGTTTGACTACCAATGTAATATTCCATTGCGTGTGAATATATATATATATATACTCTGGAATAAAGGACCACAAAAAAATATGTTATGATACCTTCAGGGCACCAAACACACGATTTCCAGTAGTTGTCCTAATTAAACCAACATCAAGAAGAGCACGGAATGGCCTTCTGCTCTCAGTTGGCTCAACAGAGAAATCCTCACCAGTAGCCTGCTTCCAAAAAGAATTTGGATTAGTACAGCAACAAAAAGCCTATGAAGCAAAACTTGTTGAGTACAAGACAGCAGAGAAGAAGACATAACACTTCAAACTACCTCAACATTGCCTTCATACTCAGCATCCATCTGAAGGGTCTTTAGAACACGGCGGGCCAAGAGAAGCCCAGTGCAGTATGCTGTTAATAAATAGACTGTCAGTACCCCGAATAAAAACTTACACACAAATACAGTTAAAGAAAGAGAACATCAAAATACTATTGGGAATACCTGCAGCATAGTTTGTGAGACCAACTTCAAGTCCATAGCGTGGCAGCTCATGAGCATAGGCTGATGCAAGGACCAAATCACCAGCAATACTGGCAGATAAAATCTGGGCCACAATATCCTTGTTTGTAAATCTCACAACAAACCGGTATTTTGGTGTGTTGAATTTGTTCTTATCTTGATTGATGAGCCTGATTCTTGCCCGGTAATCAGTCTTCCCCTCTGGAACAATAATAAAGAATTCATATACATGTAATAAGACACAAATGGCAAATGGTAATAGACTATAAAACACAAATGAATCGAATGATACCTCGCCTTCTCTTGTACTTGACCTGGAACCTCTTGAAGTAGGCCTTGGACTTCTGAGACTTGACAAAAGCCTGCAATTTACAATTAAGCAAACTCACTTCACAATTCAAGTTCAAACAATATTGCAAGCAAACTATTCTACAATGCACATTAACGAGGCAAATCAAAACAGAAAGTAGCAAATTAAAATCCCAAAATATAACTCAAAATCGAAAACAAGCCTAAAATTATAAGAGATAACACTATAAAGCAATAGCTTCAGACTGAGATTAACACTCTAGAGTCTAGAAATCAAAAATTAAAAGCATCAATGATTTTACGAGTAAGAAAAACAAAAGGTTGATATAAAAGTGAATACGAAATTGAAGAATATGAGGAAGGAGAAGAAGGAGACTCACCATTGCAGAAGATCAGAGGGAGTGAGCAGAGACACACACGGCTAGGGTTGGCAAATAGAGACGAGATGGCTTTTATATAGTATAGCGAGCGTGTTCGATTTAGGGCTTAGTAAGTGGGCCTGTGGTAATTACGTGAATAAATTCTTGTTTTGCTCTATGAGTTTATAAAACTAATTCATTAAGCTAATGTGAGCTAATGAAAATCTTATTGTGAACTACTGAACTAACAAATATTGTAACCGATGTTAGTTTGGTCTAGTGGTTGGGGCTAGATCCATTATGTGGGATGAATGTGTACAGAGATATTCCTAGTATCAAGGAGGTCTCTGGTTCGATCCTCTATGGTAACGAATCACATTGAGAGAGTTTTAACCTTAACCCCTCTTGGTTCGAGGGAACAGTCTCCACTCATGAGTGCTCTCATAGTGAGGGGGGGATACCCTGGTCTAACCTAAAAAAAACTTACAAATATTGTGTTGTATGAGCTAACTACTTAAGCTCTTTAAGACTGAGACAGTTAACAGGCCTTATATAAACTTTTTTGCTGAAAGAATTCAACAATGGCAACCCGACTTTGGATTTTAAGCTTACGATATTGGAGTCAAAATTGGAGGGCACTGACTAGTAAACCCCGAGTTAATTACTTGTATTGAAGCGAGGGTGACAATCAAATTGAGCTGCGCGATCATCAGATCAATCATGGGTACTGAGGCCAAGATTCCGGTCATAGACTTCTCCAGCGATAAATTAAAGCCCGGAACAAGTTCATGGCTTGAAGCATGCAACAGAGTCTGCAACGCACTCGAAGACTATGGCTGCTTTGTGGTAACACTTGTTAGATCAATATAGACTTATCACATATTAAATGATAATTATACTTACTGACAATATCTACTTCTACATGGAAACAAATACAGAACTATATCCGGTTAATAATGATTTCGTGTATTAGATCATTATTGTAAGGAATCCTATTCATAGTCTAGAAGTAAGACAACTAATCAGTATTGTATCAGGAATCTAATTAGAAGACTTAACTATCAAGAAATGTCTTTAATGGGAGGACTGTTTAGGGTTAATGATTCTATATAAATAGATGGTATTGGTCCATGTTATCACCACGAGACATAGCGTAAGTTCTGTCCATTGAGAAGCTTATTGTGGTGACTAACAGAAGGCCTTGTCTAGTACTTTTGTATTTCAGGTTTATATCAATGGAAGGAGCTATGATTCATAATGATGGTAAGTTTACTCAAAGCTTAAAGTCTAGCGATTATGGTTATGCATATGATCTATTTGTATTGTGAACATACAGTATTTGGTTTACAAATTGGTATCAGAGCCTTTAAAGGTTCACAAAATTTTCAGTTTTGCATAACAAAATCGTTTTAGGGTTTTCTCAAACAAAAAAAATTTTGCTTTACGGGTTAAGCCTGTTAACCAGTTCTTGGCTCAACCCACATGCAAGCGCGGATCCAGTCTCGACCCGCTCGCCAGAGGTCACCCGCTCGCCAGAGATCACACACTCGCCAGAGGTCGGATAGTTTTAACCAGAAACAATTATTGCGTTCGCCACGGACAATCCTGGCGAGTAAGTTCACAATGGTGGCGAATGCATAACCTGGCGAGTAAGTTCGCAACGGTGGCGAATGCATTCATAACAGATAACCTCGGCGAATACGATCGAAAAGGATAGTTTTTGGCTAGAAGATAGAGCAGAGACTGGATTGGAAGCGCTGGGGACTTTTAAGTCTCTTATGGGATTCAAAACCCAATGGTTGTGGATCAAGCAAGCCAAGAAATAGTTGTTGCATCAAGTTTATAGCTTCCGCTGTGTTCTGTAGCAAATTGGGGAAAAAGAAAAACAGGTTTTTTTGGAAATTTTGTTTTCAATTCAAGCATGTATATCTATATATATATATTGCATAAGAACTCTAGAGCACTCCCAGCGTGCACATAAGTTGGTGATTGTGTTGTTCTGTGGCTGGATGATATTTCAATATAGATTATGCTCTATGGAATTGAATTGAAGTATGTGCTCTGTAATTGACAATGATGCATGTAGTCATTAAAGTCTCCCAAAATTTATGCATTGAAAAGTTTTTACAGGCACAAGAGCTTAGTTTTCTTACAAAGGGTAATCTGGATAGAAATCAAGTTTTCAAGCTCAAATAAGTTTGTGATTTTCTGTTGGTATAAATGAATATATTGCACAAAGCATTTTTCATTCATATTTCCAGGAGATCATATGGTATAACAGACTTAAAGTTGTGTTTTGTATTTTAAATATTGCTTTTTATCTTCCAAAGAAGTGTCGAAGCATGATTTTAGAATGCAAACAGCAGTAAGTATATTTGATAAAAATAAATCAAGATACTTGGGATTTAATCTTCTGTCTAAAGATGTGGATTTGGTTCCTTGAATAACATGTTTTTATCAAGTGTGGCTTATTGATAAAGATTTACAGTATGCTAAGTTTCTGCTCAAAAGTGTTACTCAGTATTATTTTTATGGATATAGACTGATGTGAATGCAAGTATAAATGTATTGAGTTTTCTGAATGTTTTGTTTTATGAGTGTTTCTGTTATGGTTTGATTAACTTAAACTAATTCATAAAACATTGAAAACTCTAAAAGCTTTACAAAATTGAGAACTCACAAAATCTTTTTCTTTTGCTCCTTAGGTAACACCTACATGACCTTCAACAATGTCTTAGTGCTTACTGGTTCAAACTTTAGAGCCTGGAGAGATTCTGTAGAAAACTACATTTGTATGCATGAGACAATAGGATTCTATTTTCTTGAAGAACAACCTGATACCCCAGCAGAAGATGATAAACCCTCAATCAAAACTCACCATAAGAAATGGATGAGATCTAATATGATGGCCAAGAATGTGATTAGAAGTTCTATGTCTAGATCAGTGAGAGGTTGTGTTGAGGAACCAGAATTAGTTACTGATTTCATTGAGGCTGTGGCAGCTAAGTTTAAAGAAAGTGAAAAAGCTGAAATAGCTAGGCTGAGCAAAGAGTATCATACCCTACAGTACTCTTGAACAGGACCTGGGGGTTTAAGAGGGCATATAATTGAGTTGATTAACATCAACAACAGGCTGAGAGAAATATTAGTGGGAGTAAAAGATCAATTGTTGGTGCATCATGCACTGAACACGCTCCCTAACAGTTTTGACAATCTCAGAACAAGTTATAATGCTCAAAAGGAAAACTGGACCCCAGATGAACTCATCTCAATCTGTGTTGATGAGGAATCTAGGATCAAGAAAAACCAGTCTCAGTCCCTCACAGTCAACCTAGTTGAGAAGCCTAAGAAGAAAAAGACTCAAATCAAACTCAAGTCTACCAAAACTATCACCAAGGCATCTGCAGCCACATGACCAAAAGAAAACAGGCCATTCAGATACAAGTGCTACTTTTGCAAGAGAGTAGGTCACATGAAAAAGGACTGTACAGGTTATAAGGCTTGGCTAGTTAAAAAGGGTAAGAAAATTTCTAATGCAGTATTTTCCTTAGAAATTAATCTTATAAATGTTGAACCCCAGTCTTGGTGGATAGATTCTGGTTCTCCTATTCACGTCACTAATTCCTTGCAGGGATTCACAAAGAAGAGAGTTCCAAGAAGTGATGAGGTGAACCTGAGAGTAGGCAATAGAATGCGAGTGGAAGTCAAAGCTATAGGAACCCTCAAGCTTGATCTAGGATATGAAAACTTTTTATTTTTGGATAATGTTTATTATGTACCTTCGATTAGAAGGAATTTAGTTTCAGTTTCTCAGCTGATTAAAGCTGGTTGTAGACTTTTGATGGATAATAATGGAATTATTATTTCTAGAAATTCAAAACAGATTGGTTCTGGTGTGATATTGAATGATTATTTACAGCTTAATTGTTCTATGTCTCAACAAGAGATTTCTCTTGTTGAAAAAGAAAACACTAACAGTACTAATGCCTTGATTGGTGTTAAAAGAACCAAACAAAATGAAAAGTCTGCATACTTATGGTATAGAAGACTCGGCCATGTTTCAAAAGAGAGACTGAAAATTCTGGTTAAAAACAATATCCTAAATGAATTGGATTTTTCTGATCTTAATGATTGTGTGGAATGCTTTAAGGGAAAAATGACAAATAAAAGAAAGAAGACTGCAGTAAGAAGCCAAAACTTGCTAGAACTCATACATACTGATATTTGTGGTCCATTTAAACATCAAACCATCTATGGTAATGTGTATTTCATTACGTTCATTGATGATTTCTCTAGATACAGTTATGTTTCTTTACTATCAGAAAAATCTCAAGCACTTGAAGCCTTTAAAATCTTCAAGACTGAGGTAGAGAATCAACTAGAGAGAAAAATCAAAACAGTTAGATCAGATAGAGGTGGGGAATTTTATGGAAAATATACAGAAAAAGGTCAACAGAAGGGTCCATTTGCCTTGTTTTTACAAGAACATGGAATTAAAGCTCAATATACAACACCCTATAATCCACAACAGAATGGTGTTGCAGAGAGAAAGAATAGAACCCTTCTAAATATGGTTAGATGTATGATGTGTACAACTGGCTTGCCAAAATTTTTATGGGGAGAGGCCTTGAAAACTACAAATTACATTTGCAACAGAACACCTAGTAAGACCATTGAGAAAACTTCTTTTGAATTATGGTTTGGTAGAAAACCAAGTCTTTACCATTGTTATGTATGGGGCTGTCATGCAGAAGCTCAGATTTATAATCCAAACTTGAGCAAGCTTGATCCCAAATCCATAAGCTGCTATTTCATAGGTTATCCAGAAAAATCTAAGGGCTATAAACTGTATTCTGCTAAACATAAGCCTAGAATTTTTGAAACTCATCAAGTCAAATTCTTAAATGAAAAAGTTCACAATACAGAATATGAGGATTTATCCTTAGATTTTGAAGAAATTGTGACTGATGAGGATTGGGAAAATGTTTTGCCTTTTGAAACTGAAGAAATAGCAGATGACATCATTATAGAAAATCAAAATGTAGCAGATCAAGAAATTGATCAGGAAATGCAAATTGATGAGCAACCAGCTGCAGCAGAACCAACTGCTGCAGCACCTCACATTATAGAGCCACAAAATGATCTCAATCCTGAATTTAGAAGATCCAAACGAGCTAGAAAATCAAAATTTGGAGGGGGGGGGGGGGGGGGGGAGGGAGATAGTGATTACATTGTCTACTTGGCTGAAACAGACATTAATGAAGACTGTGCAGAAGACAATGATCCAACAAATTTTGATCGAGCAGCAGCAAGTCAAGATTCTGACAAGTGGCAGGAGGCCATGCAAGCTGAGATTGAGTCTATGGAGAAAAATGGAGTCTAGGAATTAGTTGAACCTGATCCTAGACATAAGCCAATAGGTTGCAAATGAGTTTATAAAACCAAGAGAGATGCAACTGGAAATATTAAAAGGCATAAAGCAAGGCTAGTGGCAAATGGATTCTCACAAAAAGAGGGTATTGATTACACTGAGACATTTTCTCCAGTCTCATGTAAAGACTCTTTCAGAATCATCATGGCATTGGTGGCACACTGTGACATGGAGCTGCATCAGATGGATGTCAAAACAGCATTTTTAAATGGAGAGCTTGAGGAGGTAATGTACATGAAGCAACCTGAAGGATTTATGGAAGTTGGAAATGAGAACTTAGTCTGTAGATTAAGAAAATCTATTTATGGTTTAAAACAAGCTTCTAGGCAGTGGTATAAGAAATTTGATTCAGTAATTTCTTCTTTTGGCTTTACTGAAAATCTAGTGGACGAGTGCATTTATTTTAAAACAATAGGGAACCAATTTATATTCTTAGTACTGTATGTGGATGACATACTTTTGGCCAGCAGCAATCTCAAGCTGCTTAAAGATACTAAGAGCTTTCTGTCAAAGAATTTTGACATGAAAGATTTAGGTGAAACATCATATGTACTAGGAATAGAAATTAAAAGAGATAGAGCACAAAAGTTGTTGGGATTATCTCAACAAAATTACATTACTAAAGTTCTTAAAAGATTTAGTATGGAAAAGTGCTCAAAAGGAGAGGTTCTCATGTGTAAGGGTGATAAACTCACTAAGAGTCAGTGTCCACAAAGTGAAGCTGAGAAAGAAAACATGAAAACAAAACCATATGTTAGACTTGTTGGAAGTCTCATGTATGCTCAAGTCTGTACTCAACCAGATTTGGCATTTGCAGTTGGAATGCTGTCAAGATTTCAATCAAATCCAGGACCAGAACATTGGGTGGCTGGAAAGAAAGTTCTGAGATATTTACAGAAAACAAAGAGTCACATGCTTGTGTACAGAAGAGTTGAGAATCTGAAACTTGTTGGTTTCTCAGATTCTGATTTTACAGGGAATTTTCCAGACTCAAACAAGTCAACTTGTAGTTATGTGTTCATGCTGGCGGGTGGAGCAGTTGCTTGGAAAACAATGAAGCAAACCTTAATCACAACCTCCACCATGCAAGCTGAATATATAGCAGTATATGAAACAATGTGTGAAGGCTCTGGATTAGAAACTTCCTAGAGCAGACTAAAGTATTGAGTCACATTGTGGCTGATGCACTTGTTATATACTGTGATAATGAGGCTGCTGTGTTCTTTAGCAAGAACAATAAAAGGTCCAGCAACTCAAAACACATAGACTTGAAATATTATAGTGTTAGAGAAAGAGTCAAGCATGGTGATGAAACTGTTTTGGATATAAACACCAATTCACAGCTTGCAGACCCTTTCACCAAAGCACTACCAGTGAAGGTATTTAAGAAGCATGCAGAAAGCATTGGAATTCTTCCAAACTTAGATGCTTAGTTTCAGTGGGAGTTAGGACCAACATGAGCAAACTTAAAAATATTTTGTTTTCTGAGTTCTTGTGTTTTTGGTTGTGATATCAGTTCAAATTTAGTTTTGTAATGATAGTTTTTATAATTAAAGTTTGAGGTATTTCAAAATTTTGTATTGCTGCAGTTTTATGTTTTGTTCTGAAATTATTGTTTTAAAGTTCCAATCATATATATACTTGCTATCAGATGATCTCATTCATGTTTAGCATGATACTACAGTACAAGCAAATTTGAGATTATTAGTGTTCAGGAAATTTGCTTCAGTTCTGGTTTTAAGAACATAAAATAGGACTTGATATATGTTTTTACTTGTCAATACACATTAACATATATTTCAATACTGCATAATTGACATATGTGGATTACAGAAGCTTGTGTTGTGGTACAGAACCTCTGCATTTTTGTCAAAGTGTAACTTAGTTCTTGCTCTGCATAAGTGACTGTAATTTGACCATGTTGTGAAGGGATTTTAGGTTCATTTGTTTTCCGGCGCGCACTACAGTAGGTAGAGCAGATGTTGTCATTCTCAGGTGCGAGTTATCATTTATAGCAAGTGATAGTCCAAGTGGGAGATTGTTAGATCAATATGGACTTATCACATATTAAATGATAATTATGCTTAATGACAATATCTACTTCTACATGGAAACAAATACAGAACTATATCCGGTTAATAATGATTTCGTGTATTAGATCATTATTGTAAGGAATCCTATTCATAGTCTAGAAGTAAGACAACTAATCAGTATTGTATCAGGAATCTAATTAGAAGACTTAACTCTCAAGGAATGTCCTTAATGGGAGGACTCTTTAGGGTTAATGATTCTATATAAATAGATGGTATTGGTTCTTGTTATCACCACGAGACATAGAGTAAGTTATGTCCATTGAGAAGCTTATTGTGGTGACTAACAGAAGGTCTTGCCTAGTACTTTTGTGTTTCAGGTTTATATCAATGGAATAAGTTATGATTCATAATGATGGTAAGTTTACTCAAAGCTTAAAGTCTAGCGATTATGGTTATGCATATGATCTATTTGTATTGTGAACATACAGTATTTGGTTTACAACACTGTCTGATGCAGACTGTTTAGAGCTTCACAACACCATCTTTGGTAGCTTGGACGACTTGTTTAATTTCCCCAAAGGGATCAAGCTCAAGAACACTTATGACAAGCCTTTCCGTGGTTACCATTCACCTAATTCTGTTCATCAAGGCTTGGGGATCGATGATCCAACAGACCCCGAGGCTACTCATAAGTTTGCCAAACTCTTCTGGCCCCATGGCAATCATCATTTCGGGTGAGTACGCAGACTAGTATCATCTTCTTCCATGTTTCTGTGGGAATTTTCTATCTGAATTATTGCTATGATGTCGATAGTATATGCATCTTACATTCTACTGTTCTACATGTCTACGGATCAGATCGAAATAGCTCATTTTTAAAACATGCTTCTATGACTCCGCAGCCCTGGAAGTAGTTTTGGCATCTCTGCTATTGCAGAAAGAATAGCTATATATGTCATCATGAGTGTTGTTTTATTCAATATCGAATTAAGGAAACCGAGAATGTAATACTAGTTTGTTGTTGGTTTAATTTCTTAGTGAGACTGCAAATTCATATGCCAAGCTGGTGACGGGGTTAGACCAGACGGTGACAAGAATGATTTTTGAGCACTATGGTGTGGACAAGTACTGTGAGTCTCATATTGGATCCACTGATTATGTTCTTCGACTCCACAAATACAATGCAGCAGACGAGGAGAAAACCCACAAGGCTCTTCCGGAGCACACAGACTTGAATCTCACTACCATTATTCATCAAAACCATGTCAACGGCTTGGAGGTCAAAACAAAGCATGGTGATCAATGGATTGGCTTTGATGCCTCCCCGAACTCTTTCATATTCATGACTGGGGACGGGTTTCAGGTATGGAGCAATGACAGGATACAACCTTGTCTGCATAGGGTGACGATGAGCGAAAATGCAGTGAGATACTCAGTTCTGCTCTCTACATTCCACAGTGGGATCATAGTTGTGCCCGAGGAGTTGATCGATGATGAACACCCTTTGAAATATAAGCCACTGAATCATCTTGAATACCTCGCTTCACAACTCGCTCTAACCACCAGCAGGGTCTGTGTTAAGAACTTCTGTGGTCTTTGAATATGCCTCTGAAGATGCTTATGTACCATAGAATTATACTGAATAAACTCTTGAGATATATACGATCTTTTTGGAATAAGAAAGGAAGTATTAATTGGTTTTCTTCTATTTGTTTAATTCAATGGTTTTATCCAGTCATGCATTTGCTGACTGTATGTTTCACGATTCAAGTGAATCACACATAATGCAAAAATAAAGAACAATCAAAATGAAGGTTGCTTGCACCCCAATGAACCAATCACTTTTGCTTCAAGGCCAACTGGTGCGGACCTCAAGATGCTCGTCTTTAAATTGAGTGCAACAAAAAATATTCTCAACTCCAGATAATCACATCAGATTCTTGCACAAAGAAGACATTTCTGATTTCCTATATAATGATATTACATCAAAGAATGATATTACAACAAACAAAAAATAAGAATAAAAATACACTACCCACAAAACCGATCAAAATCAATAACCCATTACCCAGAATCCTGTTCTTTCCCGTGTGTAAGTGAACCATAACTCAATTCAAACTGCTGAAAGGCTTGCCCATTTACCAAGTTCGTAGGGATCATCATAGTAATACAACTTAATTCTGTTGGCTAATGACAACCCGGCTGCTACCAGTAGACCCCTGGAACCTGGATCGTCCTGTTCTGTTGGGTCATCTGCAAATGCTGTAACATCTCCAAGAAGTTTAAATGTAATTCTGCGGGTTTGTATCTTTCTAGGGAAATCAAAGTACATAGCAGTTCCAGGCTTAGCCTCTGGCAATCTGTATTCTGCTACGGTCACCATGTTGTGGGGTTCCTGTGAGAATGTATGTGTTATAAGTTCAGATGGAAGTTGAAATGTACCAAGTAAATTTAATCAGCTTAATGAAACGCACAAATAACCAAATCAAGCCACCTTAATGTAAAACATATCTGGTAGGTACCTGGAAGATAGATACTTGTATATACAGCACAGCAGGAGAGATGTGTCTGTCATCTACAAGTGTGGCCGACACATCCCAAATGCGTGCATTTGAAGAGGGTGAATGGGTAACCAAAAGTTTTATTGCACCAAAAGCATCAAGACGAAACCCAGCAAGCAAAGGTGAAGCAGGAGATAGGAACTGTTCCAAGACTAAATCATGATCCAACACCCTCTCAGCCTCAGTTGGAACCTAAAAGAATAAAAGACAAATATGAATAACTTTGCACACAGTTATTAAGTAAGAAGACAAGAATGTTAAAAGAATAAAGGAGATGAGTGTTTGTTTTACTCTAAATCTATTTAATTGTGGATCTCTCTCCAGCCAGCTTTTCATATTTATTTGATCAGAGCCTTGTGAAGATGTGCGTGCTATATCTTTTTTCACAGGACTTCCTACTACAAGTATCCTTTTTGCATGAAGACAGGGCTCTCTTTCAACTGCTCCTCCAAAAGAGGCACGCCGAGTTACTTCTGCAAATGGATTTTCATCAAGAGACAACAGATTCAAGTTCTCAAAATTTAGAGAACTGGAACCAGGTCGTTGAAGACGTAACGTTATCCAAATAATGCGACATCGAACTGGATTCTTGAATGGAAACTTCACATGCCTAGGCACTTGATCTTCTCTAACCAATTTTTCTGGTCCAAAAAATTCTGAGGAAGACGTGATCAGGGACTGCACATCCCATTTTCCCATGCATGAACGTTCTTCCTTGTGTATTTTATTGCTGGCCCAGATTTGCACCTGTACCAATAACAGGTTTAGCTGACTTGTCCACAGAATTTAAAGAAACAAAAAGGAAAAATACTTCAAGATATGTCATCAACTTGACAGCATTTCTGCAAGGAATGTCAACTATATTGTCATACAAAGCCACAAAAGATGACTCTTTTTTGTTAAAAGAAAACTGGCATGTTTTGCAGGAAGAGAAAAGGTACAACAAAAAAAATAGTCAAACACTCTACAACATCAACCCACACCAAGATCTAAGACCCAAGGAAGCAAGAAGCAATCAGATTCAGTGCAAAACTCCAGACTAGTCTTCATCTCAATGAGGGGGAACTTCCCTATATTGCTTAGTCAAAGACTGCCACATGAAATTTGCTTAGGTTCAAACCGAATGCCATTATTTCTTTCCCACACTATACCAACTAGAGGCCAGAAGTGGAGAACACCATAGGATAATCGCTTTTTACATAACCCCACTCACCAAAATAATCTCAGCCAACAGAGTAGCAGAACAACCAACTTTACTCCATAAGAAAACAACCTAGTACAAAGCTAGAAAGCAATGAACCTGACAATTGAGTCAAATATTTACGGAAGAACAGCAAGCCTGCTATAAGGCAAACACATCAAAGGTGGTGTTATATATACCTGACTTAATAAATCAGAAACTATGTATAGATATAGACTTACAGTGGGAGGTTCAGCCTCAGAGTAACCACATGGACTAATCAGCAAAGAAACCCCACTGACATCAGAAAGGGTACCAAGAACAATAATAAACTCAACACTGGTTGTACTAGGAGGAGCTTTCCAGTAAGAATGCTGTGATCCACAATCAAGAGGAGCAAGCAATGACAAGAGTGGTGCTGAATCAGCAGCCGTTTCAACCTACATTTGTAACAATAACAACGAAGGTTACCAAATCCAGTCATTGTATTAAAACAAAAGTGTAAAAACTCGATTATGACCCAGTTGCATATCTATTGTAAGCAACCTGAAATAAAAACATAGTATGATCTGAAAGCCTGAAACTTTACCGAGTGTAAGAAGCTGGCGAATGGGAACTCAGCAAGGGACTCCTCTCCATCAAGTACTTGTCGCAGAGATTGAATGGATCTCTTTCCAGAAGACTGATTACTCTCAGAAAGACCATCATTTAATGAAAATCCAGTCACCTGGTTCAAGGCTTCATGCGCAGCAGCATCTGCACGGGAACTTCTCCTCATGCTTAACAAAACCCTGACGTAGTCCAATATCAAAGCATCAAGCACAATCTCATGGCAGCATCGTTTGCAAATAACACCATCAAACACTACTGAACGATTTGTAGAGATATCGACCTGGCTACCATGGCTTGAGCCCCCCTGCCTTACCACACCATTATAATTCGCAGCCTCCCTTGAGCCATAGCCTGAAACCAGAAGGGCTCCTCTCCCCGCACAACAAACTTTACAAACTTTCCTTTGACATTGAGAACACAATAAGATCGAAGGAGGCCTTCCACCTGATGATTCGGAAAAGGATTTACTTGTGCGTGGATCAGTTTCAGCACGCACCTCACACATGCTACCGGAACAACACTCCCCAATTCTACTTATATTCCAAAAATCTATCACAGTGTCATCAGTAGACTCATGACCAATAGCAGATGTAATTCTGTCTTCCAAGGACGCTTGTCCAAGAAGTGCAAGGGCGTTTGCAACCCTGCACAATCTTCCCACGTAACGTTCATCAAGTAACACGTTAGGATTTATAGTAGCAGGATCGGTTCCAACTGATAATAAAGCTCTATCCCTTTCAGCAGCAGAAATATTCAGCCGGAGCCTCTCAATTTCAAGTTTCATAGCTTCCATGAAGTCTAGTTTTCTTTCCTGCACGCATAATAGGTCGTCAATAGGGTCATCAAGCCTTGAGCTATCAAAGTGCCTGGCTTGTTTTTACCTTCAATGTTGTTGCCTCATCAAAAAGCTAGGCCAATCCATTGAAATAATCAACAAACAATTTCAAAGGTAGATAAGAAAGAGTATCATACCATATGTGGCCCAGCAAGTGATTTCAATCTATCAATGTACTGCTGGGAACTGCTATCTGAAGATCTACCATCGTGTGATGAAGACAATTTATGATCATTTTGAGCACCATGATATTCAACAACAGCTTGGTCTAAAAAATCAAGCAAGTCCCCTCCCTTGTCCGCGTCATTTCCTACCACCGGCTGTGCATTGTGTTCTGAAAGGATGATCTCTCCAGTCAAAAGGTCAACCAAATTGTTTGCTGACGCACTTGTTTGCACCGGTGGTGGCACATCATTAGATGAAGCACCAGAAAATGGATTGCTATACGAACGAGAAAAAGATGGTTTGATTTCATTCTGAATTTTTTTAGCCTGTTCAGGTAATCTTGCACCAGGCCCTTCTTTATTAATTACACCCTTCCAAGGAAGAGAAACTCCGAGGACTTCTACCTACAAAAAAAAAGAAAAAAGTAAACTAATAATAAAAAGTAGAAGAAAATAAAAGCTCACAAAAAAAAAAACAAACAAACAAACATAGGGCTGTGAAATTTGTGCTCCTCATTCTACAATCCACTTATTACCTTTTTTGGTTAAATTTTTTTAAAAAGACAACCTGTTACTATAAACAAAATTTAAGTTACTAAAAAAAGGAAAGTAGTGTGGATTGTAAAATGGAAAGTGCAAATTTTATTTCCCAAAAACATGGTCCAATTGATGTTTCTGTGGAACTACATCCCTATAGAAAACACTACATCAAATTGTGGCAGACATGCGCATGTAAGAAACTTAAAAACGAAATTGTGTACAATAATACCTAAAATTGAAAAATCACCGACCAAAGACTATGACGAATCAATTACTAATTATGCAAGTCTCTTTTTTACCTCACCAAGAGTGATAGGGGTTCTTCCCGAGACAGCGGGATAAAATGTAAGGGCGACTACACGAGTGAGGAAGTCCAGTTCTCCTTCCAATTCTTCAAAATCATACAATAAAGGAAGGGTAGATACATCTTCAGCATGAAGGCGTGCACCAGCGCCTGTTATAGCCATATCCTCTGGACTAATTGGCCCAGGTATGGGTATTATGAGGTTTGTTCCATTTACACAGTGAGGTATCGAAGCACCCTGTCATCATAATCCACTGAAAGATTAGAACTGTAACAGAAGTTACACAACTTTACACCAACTACATTACCTTCAAGTAAAAGAAACTATCACAAACTACCAAAACCAAACATACTTCCGTTTATTGTTCAACATATATTAGTTCATTATGCAATGATTCATTTGATAAATCTTAAAGCAGGGCAGTAATTAAATTTCAAATTTTTGGGAACTAGGAAGTACAAAGATCCTGAAATCTTCATGTTGTTTATAAAGCATATGGGGACCATGAGTAATACATTACAAACTAAGTTCAGAGGGACAACTTTGAATTCAAAGTTGTAAGAGAATGGAAGCGTGTTTACAGACCTCCAAAACCAGTTTCAGATCATCCAAACAGCGCCCGGTCCTTACATCAACTGTTGATGGATAGGTCGAGTCATCTGCACCATGGGATACTGTGAGAAGAAGCTGACATACATGGCAAGGCTCACCTAGATAGATAAAAAGCTCAACCACATCTGCAGCTTGTGGGCAAACCTGATCGATAGAAACTATTTCAAGTAAGAATTGATACTAAAAAGACTTTTGTCATAATAGACCTTGCAATGTAAACTATAAGAAAGGCTACCCAAATTAGGTCTTTTCTTTTAAAACTCAGAAGACCAGCTTCACCATTGGAATTCGGAAACATGTTAGCAACTGGCTTAAGGAAGAAACCAGATGGTCGAGAGACTACCTGCAATTATCAGAATGTCAGACAGTGCTAGGATGAGAGACCTAATTCAATTCAATTATATAGAAATGTATAAAAGTAGCTTAACAAGAACCTTTCTATTCAAATTCAAGAAAAGTTCTGTCATATCAATGTGGGTAAAAAGCTAATCATAACACAATAGAAGTAACTAAATCATATATAACCAGAATTTAGACAATCAAGAAGTCCTCAACAAATACTAAGCTACGATCAGCTCTAACAACTACAGCAAGACTTGAATGAAATCTGGAGGTAAAGCCAATATTCTTGGAACTGAAAGCAGTTCTGCATTTTAAATCCAAGGCCAGCCTGTAATAAAAGGATAGTTTTCTACATAAATGGAACTCCTCTGCTACAATTGCAAATAATAAACGGGAGTTCAAAATATCTAGCTGATGACTCCAGACTCTTTGTAGGTAGGACCACAAATTAAAAGCCTCAAAGAGTTAGGCAGACTTAAATTATCAATTGAATTGCAAGTAAATCCATGAGGGCTAGAAACTGTACTTGCTATCTTATCAGATGTGCTAAGCACAAAAAGAAGTATATAGATATAACAGAAAAACAATTAAATAACAGAAATAGAAGAGCGATCACTAAAGTTGATTCTGAGAGTCCAGAATAACATACATTTAGAGGGTGAAAAGAAACTGATGGAAGATGCTTGAATAATCTCATTCCAAGGAACATTTCGAGTTGCTTTTGACGAGAGCTGTCTACAACTGCATTTTTGTATCGCCTTTGCAAAGTTATTTTCATATTCTGTGCTGCAGAAAATTGTTTAAACTTTCCAGCATCTTCATTAAAAATGCTGAGAATTTGACTATGCATAGCTTTTGAACCAGTATATAGTGTTGCATGAATATCACCAGCGAGCAGAAAAAGATCTGCGAGCTGGGAGACTGGAGATAAAATTGTTGATCTCTTGAATTCCTCAAATGACATATCAAATCTCTTCCAAGGTTTATCGGGACACGGATGCATCCATGTTGTGGTCCTAGTATTGTGATCAATGTAGTATGTTTTCCCTGTTACTGCATCCGACCTCTTCTCCCAGCCTGGTGGCAAAGGAGCTGTATATCCGGCATAATTAGTCATTGATTGATAACCAAATGCCAAATTACTGTCGAGCGATATACCTAGCCGCCTACACTGCTCCACAAAAACCTGAAGAGCGCCAAAATAACTTGCAGCATTTGTTCTATCCAAAGAATCAGCACAGTTGAAACGTATTACACCATTTTGATGGGATCTTAAGCAGAAAGCACCTTCTAGGTCATCATTATAGATGATTTCTCCTCTGCAGTCCTTAATCCTATCTCGTGAAGGCAAGTAATCTCCTTCAGAAATGGCTATAGATACAGTGGGTGCTTTCAGATGTTTCCATAATCCTTCAATTGTTTGCTGTTCGCCTTTTAACTTTGTACTTGCATGCCAGTCATAGTTTACTAAATGAATTCGAGTATAAGGAAGTTTTCCTGTTGATCTGATGTAGTTTAGAGATTCCTCAAAATGCTGTACTAAAATGGATTCCGACTTTCCTTCTCCATTCCTAAGCAAGTTGATACATACAATCGGAACTAATGCTTTTCTATTCTGAGTTCCCCCAACAGGTACATCTAAATTACGTGCATCGTACCTTTTACTAAGCCTCTGGTAGTATTCTGCGCTCCCTTTATAAGGATCGCGGTCTGAAACATATATTTCTGCTTCAGCAGCAGTGATCTTTAACTCTGCACCCCACCAGATTGGAATGGTACCCCGCCGCCAGACATAAGTGTTGAAAGGAACAGTTTGGCCAGCCCTTTTAGGGACCCATACAAGTTGCTCACACTCCACTTCGTTTCCTGCCATTTCAAGAAACAAACATCAGAAAAGCCAGCCTAGGAAACAGATTATTCCAGGCACAAAAGAAAACACTTGAATTACACAACAGGCTTCCTGTATTGAATTATAAAAGGAAGGGAATAACAGATGCTGAGAACGAAATTTGTTAATGGATGAATATTACCTGTACTAGAACATGAATTTAACCCCCTAGCCAAGTATCGAGTACCAGGATGCAGCCTGCTACGACGAGCTATGAGAGCAACCACTCCTTCCAGATTCCCTGAGGATCCAAAATTTCGATATTCTGCAAAACCCTACACATTAATACCAGGTAAGAGAACCGTACAGACATGTAAACTGTACGCATAACTACAGTATTCCATATGCTATCTTAACCACAATCAATCTCTTCTAATTATAACGTTGGTAATTTAATGTGATTGGAGACCAGGAAGGTAACTATAATGAAAAGAAATTGGTTGAACATAAGAAAGTAGAACTAAAAGTTAAACAAGAACAGTGACTCAGATGCTTTACAGTAAAGGTTATGTAAGTCAGATTGTGCGGATTCCAAGAACAAATAAAAACCTGAAGAAGAGTGACACAGTGGTGCGGAAGCCCAATGTTTTTGAAAGGCATCGAGAACCAAGCATTCCAAACGAATTCCTCGTCAGGTTCACGCAAGCACATTCGGCTAGGAAATGGCCGAGTGATGTCCCTTGCCTCACAAAAGTAATGCTTCCCATCAATGTCCATATCAGTCAACTCATTAACATTCTTTACTTCTCCTTTCCCCTGCGGTTGCGGATTCTGAAGCAGAATCTTGATCCATTGGCTCTCAGTCACCGTAAACACAGACCCTCCGCCAGGCAGATTCGGAACAGTAGCAGTCAACTTGGTAGCCACAAGAAGCAAACCAAAGCTTCCCAAAGCAGCATAACCCAAGATCGCACGCGCATAGGTCGTGCTCCTACACAACCACTCCGAGCCATTTGTAATGTAATTCAGAGCTTCCTTTTCGGACTTAAAAATATCGAAACCAGGCTTGGCATTGTGGCGAAGAGCTCCAGTAGTGGGATCAACATATATGACCTGAGTGTCAAGCCTAGAAGACAAGCTCGCAATCACATATACTTCACCAGTCTCCAATGTCACAACTATAACAGATGTTTGCCTCAGACCTCCAACTGAAACAAGCACAATTGATGAAAACAAAACAAAAATTCAAGTTTCAAATTAGAAAAAGTTAGCACTTCCTACTCAGGCTTATGTTACCAGAAAACTAACAACACTCACATAACAGATATCAAATTCGAAAGCGAGATTCACAATCCTGAAGAGTTGGAGCTAACAACTACATGTGTGAGATTAAAGTAGCTTGTGATTCGAACAATATATAAGCACGTAAACAACGATATACAAGCTGAGAGCGTATAATCTTGCATGATCTTTCAATTGTCGATGTTGAAATTGAAAGCAATAGAATAGATGAGAAGATTACCAGGTGAATCCATGTTGAGAGATCTCGATCTGATGGAGAGAGACTCTATCACTCCGGAAAACTCATATTACTTCTTCTCCGGTTCTCTCTCCGGTCTTACAAAACTGGCATCGCAAAATATGAATGACGTTAGGACCAAAACCTTCACTTTTCAACTTCTTTTTCTTTCATCACAAAACCAGTAATTTTTTTTTTTTTTTTTTTTTACAAACGAAGCAGTAATTGCATGTATGAATAAATTATTTTCTTCATTGGAAAAACTATTTTCTCCTTTCAATTTTATTTCTGGTCGGTACCTGAATAAAAGGATGATATGTTGTTATTACATTTTATGAAACGCTTATATAAATATTTCAGTTGCAATAAGCACAGATTTATATGTTGTTCGAATGAAATTATGCGTTGTGGTTATGAATGTCGGCTCTTTAAGATGATATGTGTAGATTTAAAACCCGATGTCATAGATTTAAATCCTACGCAGCAGCATGATTCCATTCTTGTTAAGTTTAATTACAATGAAATAACTTAGTGATAATCTTACCCCCTCTTAGTGTTGTTTCAACAAAATAAAAGTTTTGAAGAGCTACTAGAATCAACAATGAAGCCAAAAAACCAAAAAAGAATTACCTTCTAAAATTATATTAAGAAAAGAAATGAAAATACAACAAAATGTAGTCATTTAGAGTTGGGGCCGCTAGCTTATGTTTGGGCTTTGGCCCGCTAGCTTACCTAGTGGAAGAAAAGAAGATAATGACCCCACAGCAATACGAGAGGCGAAGAGGAGCCAGACAACGATGAAGCTAAAATGGATGGATCAAGCCACACGATTTTCCTCATTATATCTCCATTATTATCATCATCATCCTCATATCTCTATTATTTCTCACACTGGAGAGTGCAGACAAATTTAGAAAACCCATTTTCAGATTGCTTTGAACCTCAAAGTAAGCATAAGCTACTGAGCTAATATTCCTTCAAAGATTCATTCTTGACTTTTGGTTCAGTAGCTAATCTATAAATTTTAATGTTTTTTGTTACTTATGTATTTGTGTGTGTTTCAGTTGCTGAGGATTGAAACATTGAAACTAAATGCTTGATTATTAGTTGACATGACAACAATGTTACCTGTTTGCTCAGCCACCTCAAGCTGCTGCTCTTCTCATTCTCAGGTCAGGACTTACAAGTTGGCCTATACGTAATTTAAATTCAAAGCATGGTTCTTTGGTTTTAAATTTTTAAGCCCTGATGCTGCTCTTGTATCAATTTGATTCAGTTTCTTTCATGCATTGGACTATGATCGCTTGTATCAATTTGAATCAGTTTCATTAGTATTATAGAAACTGAGATATGGCGTGATGCATTGGACTATGATCGCTTTGTTTGAGATCATGGCATTTCTGTGCTGACAGTTGTAAGTATATGAACTTTTGCGTTTATGCGTGTATATGTGGATCTTACAGGTTTTGTTAAATGGAGGTTCACATTCAATTTCTCCATTTCACAAGGATTTTGAGGCCAGATATGTTGTGGATTATAGGAGCTTCTCGAATGCTATGCATTTCCAAAGAGACTCAGTTAAGGCTCATGCGACAAAGTCTTTCTACTCTAATGTTGTGAAAACCACAGAGCAGTCGATTCCTATGGATTTTGTGAACAGGAGTTCCTGCTCAAGTGAATCAGACTATCTTAGTTGCAAGTATTCAAATATATGGAGTTCTTCTGGTGGAAATGTAGATTACCACCATCCTTTGGGAAGGTTTGAGCTGAAATATGTAGACAGTTCTGATGTATTGACCACCGATAAGGGACTTGTGGAGTTTACTGACCAGTCCACTGAGAATGGTGGTACTTTATTTACACAAGTAGAACCAGAAACTATATCAGCTACTGATTTGACACAAGGAACTTCCACCTTTGTATCAGACTCCCTAGATATGAACAATGATCAATTTTCTAGCGTGAAACCTAGTATTGAGGATCTTATCGATGGGGTTAACAAGTCCTTCAGTGAGTCCATAGACAAGGGAGAAAATGCTGTGAAAAGTTCACTAGATTTAATCTCTTCGTCAATATCATCAGTTGTTGAAAGGGTTAATGAAACAGTAGATAATGCTGTTAAAGGAATCTCTTCAACTGTTGATCAAACAGGACAAGTAAGTGGTACTAAACTGTCAAACTTTTCAAGCGACTTTAAGGAAGCCACAAGTAAAGGAAGTGTGATTGCTGTTGACCTTTTGAGACGCACAATTGTTGTGGTGGAGGATTCTCTTGCAAATGGGGCTTCCTTTGCTGTTAATTCTTACCAATCTTCCAAGGCCTTTCTTCCTCCTGACATCAGTGATGCACTAAATTTGTCAGAAAAGAGAGCATCAGAGTTTTTGGGGCCTGCCAAGGCTGCTTTTCAACAGGTATCGTTGTTCTTAAGGACTGCCACTTGACAATATCCTAGATTGTGAACTATTCATGTAATGTGTGGATGAATATATGTTATTTTTGTGAAGAAAGCTGCCACACTTTTCATAGCGGTGCTTAATGTTAATTAAGCAAGCAAGTAGTTAATCCATAATTAGGTACGTAATATTATCTATTCAATCATGGATTAGCTGAAGCTAATGTAACCAAAGCAGGTTTACGTTGCTATCGAGGGGTTCGAGGAAAGTCTGGGCTTGGATCCAAATGATCCAATCATTCCATTTGTTCTATTCCTTGGCACCTCTGCCACTTTATGGTATGGATATCCTTTTTGTTTCTTATTCCATTTGCGTTTCCTTTTTATTTATGCATTGAGAAATTTAAACACCCTGTCGTGTGAGGAACTTATATTTCTTACCAGATATGCTGCAGGGTCATTTATGTGGTGTGGAGATATAGTGGTTACTCTGGAGATTTATCTCCTCAATCTACATTGGAGCTCTTGACAGGGAAGGAAGATGCGGTTCTCATTGACATCCGACTGGAGGCAAGATATGACTGTTTTACTTTTTCAAGTTGATGATATTATAAATTTTAAATTTTCTCAACCTAAGCTAAGAGAATACAAAAGTTTCCAATACAAAACTGTTTCATTTCTTCCTTTTTTTGGTTAAATATAAAAATATGATGTTTTCAAATGGATATGATCGAGAAAAGGAAAAAAAAAAATTCTTCTGACCCATTATAAAATAAATTGATTTATCTAAAGGATATGAATGTCTCTTCAAAGTTTACTCTTTCTTAAATTTCCAATGATATTTTTTATGGTTCTCTATGTATATATTTATATATTTTATTCTTGGTGTGAAGGTTCTGAGAGAGAAAGAAGGTATTCCTGATCTAAGACGAGCAGCTCGCTATCGCTATGCAAATGTGACTCTACCTGAGGTAAGTAATGGTTTGGTGAATGAGCTATTATATTATAAAAGTGTACTGGTGCTTCAAATTATATGTAAGAAAAAAAAAAAAAACAGTATCTCTGTTACTAATTAGTGTTATGTCAACATGTCAAAAAATTAGTGTTATGTCAAAAGTTCAAAATTTCAATGATGTGCTACTAAAGCTTAGCTCCACACACTTCGTGCAATTTTGAGTTGAAAATATTCAATGAACTTTCAGGTTGATGCCGCAGTAGGGAAGTTGTTGAAGAATGGAAGAGATCTTGACGACACCTTAACTGCTGCTGTTATTCGGAACTTGAAAATTGTTCAGGTAAGCAATTTCAGTGTAATATATATTTGTGAAGTTCCTTAGAGAAGATTTCTCGTAAGTTCACATTCTTAGTCCAACACGGAGATCTGATGCCCAAAACTATAGGAAACGTATAATGATTCATGATTCATCTGGTTCCTATATCATGAACAAATAAATTTTATTTGTTAATGGATAGTGAAGTTCATTTGTTTTGAGTAATGAATAATAAAGTTTATTTGTTTTTATACTTTGTGTAGGACAGGTCCAAGGTCATAATTATGGATGCTGATGGTACTCGTTCCAAAGCAATTGCAAGATCCTTGAAAAAGCTGGGGCATGAGGCAAGTTAATGCTCTTTTCTGCAAGATAACAATTGACCGGTCTTATGAAAATAGCTATGCCATACTTTCAACCACCTGCTCAGTATATTATTTAGGTAGTGGTACTAATAATCTGGTGGTCTTTTAAATCATTGACAGAAACCTTACTTGGTTCAAGGTGGCTTTCGATCTTGGGTGAAAGATGGCCTTCGAATTAAAGATCTCAAACCTGAGACAACACTTACCATACTCAATGAGGTAGTTATTACTTTTGGATGCTGCTTGTTCTTCTAATTTCATGTCTTAAGAGATAAATATCATATTTGGTGAATTTTTATGGGTAAAATGTAACACCATGACTACAACCATTATTTTTCTTGCTTATTTAGCAACATTGTTTGCAGTAACCATTTTCTAAGAACATGGTAGGAAATTATTGTAATCAAAAGGGAAGGTTTTAGTATTATAAACTGCAAAAGAACACTTTTTGGACTCTGTAATGAAAATAAAGAAAGAAAGATCAGAAATGAATGAATTAGGTTATATAATTGACTTGAGTTATCTCTGATGGGAACAGTTATTGTATCATTTCTAGGATGATCAATAAATACCTTTTTGTTAAGGATATAAATGCAGTCCAAAAGAAGGTTGCTGATATCGTGGTGTTGTTATACTTCAATTTTTTATTCTCTGTTCAATTGTACAAAACTATTTTTAGATTTTCATTTCATATAATTGCAACCGTTGTATAATTTCAGGATGCTGAGGCAATTCTGGAGGAAATCAGTCCTTCTCGGCTGCAAGTACTTGGGTATGGTGTGGTAAGAAAAACTTGTCTGATATCTTAATTATTATCTCCACCATAGTTAAACATCAATTTGGTTTTGTAATGTCCTTGACACAAGATATTTTAAACTTTTTGAAAAAAAAAAAAACACGGGGGATATATTTGCACTTGATTAATATTAACATGCATCTGAGTTTCTCATTGGAAACCTCATTCCAAGTGTCCGTTCGTGATCTAAAGTTGGGTTTCCTAGAGGCTTCTGGTTAATTTATCTCTTGTTCCATATGCCATTTACAAAGACAATTGTTATTCTATCCTGGGCAGTACCGTGCATTCTTTACTAATATTTAAACAACCTTCTTTACAGGGTTTGATTGTGGGACTGTATGCATTACTAGGTGTGTATATTCTCCTTAAATTTTATTTGCATACTGTCGACAGTGGATTTTCATATGTAATAAGTGTTATATACTTATATATCAGATGCACTTTGTCTATAGTACTCTTTAGGATATGATATTCAAGTTCTTTCTATATGCTTTTATAGCAAAGAGCAACAGGGTTTGCTATTCTTGGTATTAATGTCTTTCTTATTTTCTTTGTATTTTCAGAGTGGGAAAAGACATTACAACTGATTGGCGTTGTTGGCCTTGGTCAGGTATTATGATCTTCCTAGAATGAGTTCTCTATTTAATTGCTTACAATCATATCTCAGCGTATGTTGAGTACTTGACAAAAATAATTGAGATACCCAACATGTTTCCTTCCCCCTTCCTGTGTGGTCTGGATAGAGAAAACCAAGTGGTTTTTGATTTCATGCTAGACATTTAATTGGTTAATAAGAAACTTGTCTTTAAAGAAATTTATGCAATCTCTGAACCTTTTCCTTTCTCATTGCTCTTTTCATACAAATTTACTAGACCATCTACCGGCGGGTGGCATCTTATGAGAATGCTGAAGATTTTAAGCAAGATGTGAGGTAAGCCAACTCCATAATTCCTTGAGGCCTCTCTATAACTAAAATTTGCAGCATTCTGAATTCCTGTGAATACGAGTCACTTAAAACTGCTGTTTACAGATACGAGGTTTCTAAATCAAGATGCATGTTATTGCCTTGTCGGCAGAAAAGTATTGGAGTAATATCAATTGGAAAATAAACTCAATAGTTTTTGTGTTGATTCAATGTTTGATTGAGGATTCTGGTCCCTATGGTTTCTTGAAGGCTGCTGCTTGTTCCAGCACAAGTTGGAGCTCAGGCATTTTCTTGGGCTGCTGGAAAATTGGGATCAAACGGCATCGGTCTGCCAACATCTCCTTCATCCTCGGATGTCAAAAAGCGAGTATTGCAGGCAGCTGCAAAGCATCAATCTCAACCTTCTGATACCGATGGCATCCAAGATTCATCTCCTGGATCAACAAATCCAGTCAATGAGAATGTAGATCTCTCTGAAGCGTAGAGGTTGAAGTTTCTCGTGCAGTGAATGAAAGCATAGTAAACTTAAATGTACAAAAAAGATGCAACTATATGGGACATCGGCCTGTTGTGCAGAACAATAGCATAGTTTTTGTCCATCCTATTAAGTTTTGTACATCTTTCATACAACAATAATTTCATCTCTAGTTGTTGACGTCATGTAAAACCTTAACGTGCACATTTCTGTAGCAGTCGAAACTAAAAACAAATGAGGATGCTTGTTTGGTAAGGAAGACTGACAAAAAAAACTAACATGATCATTCAAAAGACCAGTTGGCTGTCTCAACTTTCCTGCTTCTACAAGTAACCTGACAAAGACCATTAGAAGCAAAGATAGATAGTTAGATACTTTAATATGCAAACCACCCTCTCCAAATTTGTAGGAAAATAACCCAGGTAACTAGGTGTGTGTACTCCTTCAAAGTTCCACTTGTATATCGATAGTTAGTTAGCTCTGGAAAACAGAAAAGCTCTCGACTTCTTAAACAAATAGATGGCTTTACTGTTCTAGTCCACAATTGTTTACCTCATCGCACAGGTCAGAGTTTGGTCTGGTTTGTATTTATCAGCTAAAACTCTTAAAGCCGGCGACTTTATTCATTGACCGATCATCTCTCTCTTAACTTTCGAAAATGTTCAAACCCAGATGGGCGTTTGTTCTCATATTCCTCCTCAATCTTCATCTGGGTAGTGCTTTTTCCACCATTCCCACAGACCCACTTGTCCAGCAGCGATTGGATAGAGTCCTTAAGCTTCCGGGCCAGACCTTCAACGTGAGCTTTGCACACTATGCTGGGTACGTCAATGTTAATGAAGATGCTGGGAGGGCTCTCTTCTATTGGTTCGTTGAGGCTGCTGAGGACCCTGCTTCTAAGCCACTTGTTCTCTGGCTAAATGGAGGTCCAGCTTCTAAAAAGATTCAAGCTTTTTAGTTTTCCTTGTGATGCATTGTTTTGACTTGCTAATTTGGTATTTATATATGAATGGGTTTTTCTATTTGTTAGGACCTGGTTGTTCATCAATTGCCTATGGGATGGCAGAGGAAGTTGGCCCATTTCATATTCATGCTGATGGGAAGACATTGTATTTGAACCCTTACTCTTGGAATCAAGGTAATCAAATAAGTTTATCATGGACTTGTTAGTGAAGGTTCTAAGTACTTGTTTCGGTTTTTAGCAAGTTTGAGGTTGTATTTACTTATGTTTGAGCTATAGGTGCTTTCAGTGACTGTGGAGTGTATCTTTTAGTGATTATTGTAGGCAAGCATGTCTAATTGTTGTACTTTTTTGCAGTTGCTAACATTCTGTTCCTTGATTCACCTGTCGGAGTCGGGTTTTCTTATTCAAACACATCCTCTGATTTGCTATCCAATGGAGATAAAAGGACTGGTATTATTTTGTCTACTTGGTATCTCATTATGATCTATTCTGTTTTGAGCTTATGTGCGTTACATTACACTCCTGTAATTTTTTAGCGAGCGACTCGCTGGCATTTCTATTGAAGTGGCTTGAGCGCTATCCCCAGTACAAAGGCAGGGACTTTTATATCACAGGAGAGAGCTATGCAGGTAGACAAAACTTCTTTGCTTATACACACCAGTTAATGCCGCTCTGTTTCCTTCCTTTAATTACAGTAAGTAGATGAGATAGACTTGTCTTAGTGACCTGGTGTTCTGCATCTAACGATCTAAAGTTGTCTACCAGGACATTATGTTCCCCAGCTAAGCCAAGCAATTGTGAAGTATAACTTGGCAACTAAGGAGAAAGCCATTAATCTGAAGGGTTATATGGTATAGACTTCATGCTTTTCAATGGAAAAGTTAGGTTGTATATGCTTTTTAAACACATGGAAATAACAAAATATATCTGCAATGCAGGTGGGAAATGCTTTAACCGATGATTACCATGACCACTTGGGGGTTTTCCAATTTATGTGGTCAGCTGGTTTGATTTCTGATCAAACATACAAGGCGCTTAACCTTTTTTGTGACTTCCAGTCATTCATACACACCTCAAATTCATGTGATAGTATTCTAGACATTGCTAGTGCAGAACTTGGAAACATTGACCCTTACAGCATTTACACTCCATCTTGCCCTGCTAATGTTAGCCAGTCAAATCGGCTGTTAAAACGAATGCATGTGAGTGACACGCTAATTATCTATTACATCAGATGCGAGTTTGATATAGGGTCTCATTCTACTGGACTCTTTTTTTGTTATTTCATATGGTTCACTTCATTGGATATAGTTTTTAACTAGAGTATAATTACAGGTCTTGGTTTCAGTAATTAGTTTGTGGAATTGCAGCTAGGAGTAATTAATAAAAATAATTTTTAATACACTATCCTAAAATTGCGTAAGAATTATACATTGCATGAAAACTATTAATAATTTCTTGCGAGTTGTAGATTATTAGCTTTATGAGTGACTATTCAACCTAAAAGTGAATAATTAAATTAATTTTTCATATTTATGATGAAATGTAATTCCATTTGACAGGTGGCTGGCCGAATCAATGAAAAGTATGATCCTTGCACTGAGAAACACTCAGTGGTATACTTCAATCTACCTGAGGTTCAAAAGGCTCTTCATGTTGATCGACATCATGCGCCATCTAAATGGGGAACCTGCAGGTATAACCCAATCTCTTTCTCTATCTCCATGTCTGAGTTGGGGTGGAGAAGTTGAGGAAGATGCATTGCCTGCTACTAGGATTTATTTCCAATTTGTGTCTTCACTCTTTTCCTTAAGCACATATGGATATTGCTGAATTTATTCTTTTGATTTTAAATAGTCTCAGTCCCTCATCTTATGTTCTATCCTTTTTTTACCCATTTGTAGTGATGTGGTGTACACTACTTGGAAGGATTCTCCTAGGACAGTGCTGGATGTCTACCGAGAGTTGATTCATTCAGGACTTCGTATATGGATGTTCAGGTTCCTTTCAACACCTTGTGTACACAGATTCTTTTACTTCTATAAATATTCTGAGATGTTCGTTTAATCACATTCATTAGGACTGCATATCTGAGTTATCTGGTGGATCAAATTTAACTTCTCCAGACGTTTTGCTTGCATACATTTGATATAAACTGCATGTGGAGTTACTTTGTGTCATTTATGGAGGAGGCATTCATTACATGGTTATTGAATGTACTTAGCTAGCAAATATTTTGCTTCTTTTAAATGCCTGGAGTCAACTGTTGTTAAGCACTCTACTTCTATTTTAATGCCTCTTACTACTACGGCAGTGGGGATACAGATGCAGTAATACCAGTTACATCTACCAGATACAGTATAGATTCCCTTAAGCTTCCGACTGTCAAACCTTGGCGTGCCTGGTACGATGAAGGGCAGGTAAGGGATTCTGTATAGCAATTTCCTTCCGACTGTCAAATCTACAATTTTACATCGTAGTTTTAAGAAAACTTATTCACCGACACCTACATATCAATACAATCAATCGACAGGTTGGAGGCTGGACTCAAGAATATGCTGGGTTGACATTCGTGTCCGTGAGGGGAGCAGGCCATGAAGTCCCTCTGCACAAACCAAAGCTAGCTCTCACACTTATTGAAAACTTCTTGTCAGGGTCATCAATGCCATCTTTACAACTTGTCAATGACTCTTAGAAAGTTTCTCTTCGCATACGGTGATCGAGCCCCTGGGAAAGGTTCATGAAATGCAATGCAATGTTTTTAGTCGTTGGTGTTGGGTGATTGTGGAGAGACATGCAGTAGTGGCAGTACACATTACATTTGGGATGTTCTTATTCAGTGACCTATTTAAGGGTGATGGAATCTGTAATTTTATCAGGATTTGCCGTTGCAGTAATTTCAAAATGAATCAAAGTTGCCCCTTGCCAGTAACTGGATAATCCATGGAAATATGGAATCGAGCATAACTAAGGTTCACTATGCTTTGTGAAGACATGGAAGATGCATAGAACTTTTATGCTGCACTGCATCTTTTGGCATAGTCTGTCCATATCGCATTGAATTGTCTTTCATAAACAAATGAGGATGCTTGTTTAGTGAGACTGACAAGTAACTAACATCATCCCCTAACATCATTCAACATCTAATAGAAAATTAAAAATAGGGAATTGAAAAATACACTCCTAGAATTACATTTTGCACTCCTTGCTTTGCAAACTTACCAGAATACCCTTTGAAATTATATAAATTTTTTTTTTTTTTTTTTTTTTACTCTTTGCTAAAACTTAATTATCCACTACCTATTTGTTTACTAGATCCTAATTTCCTATCAATTCTAAGATCTAACTTTCATCATGCCAATTTCACCTAACGACCATCTGTCTAAACGGCTACTTTTCTGGCGGAATCACTGTTGACTTAGTTTTGAAAAGTTCCTTAATTTCTAGTAAAACAAATAAATAAGAATTCTTAAGTTCTAGTTGAGTAGAAAGTAGAAAAATAACAGATAATTCTATCTCAAATACCACTCCTAGGAAGTAGTCCTCCACCTGGGGTTTGAGAAAATAAAAATTACACAGCATTTAAACTACGACGGATATGGGGCACTAATTGAAGTTTATTTACCCAAACATACTTACATATACATAACCCAGAGCCTCACTCTTGGGTAAACAGCTAAAAACTGTTTAGCTACTCATGCTGAAATTAAAAATACAAACTTACTTGTAAAATAAAACACTCCACACTAGATGAATTAGCAAGAAATCACTCTCTCACTATTCACTCTTATTTTACTATACTAAAAACACTCACAAATTCTCACAAACACTCACAAGCTTTCAAGCTTCAGACTACTCCTTTCTTCCTTGATTTTCGAATGCCTTCTCTTGAGGACTGAGACTCTTTATATAGCCTTCGGATTTCAAAACGGAATTGAATTCCATTAAGAAAGGCAGACAAGGGGAATCCTTATCTTAACAGCTGGCACTTTCTTTTCCCAAAGTAGTTTGTCCGTAAACGTCGGCAGCAACTTTATTTTACAAATTTATCTTACAAATGAGCTGGCTTCCACTAGCTGGATTCCACTCACATAAAGCTTCTTGTCCTGATGCGTCGGCTGCTAGTACTCCATCATATTATCGATGTTGTGTAGCGCTTCATCATCAAAAGATGCTCCTGAGTCGTCATTTTCTTCAGCTTTGGATTCTAGGTCTGAATCATATGGGTCTTTGAACTCTTGCTCTTTCTCTAGTTTTTCTATCCACGTGGTAGTTGCTAACGTACCATCGACCTCTCGCCTTTCTAAGGCCTTGTACAAATCACAGTGCTCTGGATGAGGATGATTATAGCTGGCTACAATGATCTTTTCTCCTTTGGCCAGGAGGGTAGCATCATAATCTTTCTGGATCAGGTTCTGAATACGAATCACAGCCATTGCTTTCATCCAAGGAATGCTCTGATTAGGTCTTCCATTGCTTGATGACCATTTGTGTGCTGGAGAGGCACAACTCTGGATAATTCTGACATAGTGATAAGGAGAAATATAACTCTTTCTCCCTTCTTCTCTAGTCCATTCAGGAGGAGAAGAAATGAATTTCAATCTCAGAATACAGCCATCTGGCCTAATGTTTTTGACTGCTTGGTAAATTACTTCAGGGAGACCTTCTAGGTCTTCGTTGGTTTTCGTCCAAAGATTATGAACAAAACCATTCTCGATTAACCATAACTTGTTCTTCTGCGGATGCTCTACTTGAACATCAATCAAATATCTTCCATAGTAAGGACCTGCTACTACTAACAAGGTTGATGGAAGAGCTTTTCTGTTCTTGGAATCTCCTAAGAGATTATGGAAACTGAACCATTCTGATTCTGATAGGGCTTGAAGTGGGACTTTAGCACTTTCAGGGTTTTCAAGGTATTGAATGTTCCGCTTTTCTTTGAGCTGTTGATCCTTTTCTAGCTCGTAACTGCAGAACTCTTCAGCTAGCGTTTCCAGGGCTTGTAAAACCAATGCTTCATTGTTTTCTCGAGATGCAGCTAAAATATTATCCATGATGACTCTCTGGTTGAACTGCAAATTTCTGCTGGTTCTGAACACCGGTCTTTCGTAAATTCTCATAGGATGATTAAAGATCTTTCTTAGGCATTTTACTGCTGGTAATCTGAAGGATGCTATCCTGTCAGTGGTTCTTGACTTGTAAGGCTGTCTTTTTTGAAACCAGTCTGTTGTGACTGTAGCTCTGGGATGCTGTAAATATTCATTTACAGTTTCTTCTTCTGCATTGGAAGATTGCTTATCTTCCGGATCATTTTCTCTTATTGGGTCAGGCTGAATTTTTTCAGGGACACTACTGGATCCAGCAGGAGAGTAGGATACCAGATATTGGTAACCTGGTCTATCATGTAATGGGCCAACAGTCTTGTCTCCATCTCTGTATCTCTGTAGTAGAGCTTTGTCTTTTGATCCTTTGTTTTCAGGCCTAGCTCTTGTTCCGAAATTGGGCCTTCTTCTTTCTTCAATTTCTGGTTCTGGTTCGGGCCTTCTGCTTCTTGGGTTACGGCCTTCATCTCTTTCGAACATTGCCATTTCTCTTGTGAGAGCGTCAGGCAGATAATTCTTGTTTCCTGCAATCATTTCAACATCATATTCATATTGAGATAAAAACATCTGCCATCTAAGAACTCTTCCTCTATCAGCTGCATCTGTTAGCTTATAGTTCTTAAAGTTTTTCACTCTCTTATTATCTGTTCTGACTAGAAACTTGTTTCCTAAAAAGGCTTCAGCTCCTTTAATGGATTTAATTAGGGCTAAAACTTTTTTGTCTCCTGTGGAATAATTTAATTCTGCTGGATTAAATTTTCCTGACAGGAATTTACAGATCTTTTCTTGATTTGTATTAGGGGCTATTGCTAAAACTACTCCTGCCCAATAATAGTCATTTGCATCTGTTTGCAAAATGATCAGGTCACCTTCTTCAGGTAACTGTAGAGGGGGAAGGTTTCTTGTGAGTTCTTTAATTTTCTTAACGGTGTTGCTATCATCCGTTGTAAATGACCATTTTTTCTTCGTGCTTATCTTTGGAGAGAGAAGAGCAGTGAGACCACTCACTTGAGGAATAAAATCTCTCGCAAAGTTGACAACTCCCAAAAATCTCTGTAGAGACTTTGCATCTGGGATACTGTCAGGGAATTGACTTATTTTCTTTACTATATGTTCTTGAAGGCGAATTTCTCCGTCCTTGACGTGTATGTCAAGGAAGTCAATTTCTCCTTTTATAAGATGAATTTTATTTTGTCCAAGGATGATTCCTTTCTGAACTATGAGCTTGCAAATTTGCTCAAGGTGCTTCAGATGTTCATTCATAATTTTAGAGAAGACAAAAATGTCATCAATATAAACTATACAGAAATCTGAGTATGGCTTGAATATATTATCCATCTTTCTTTGAAAGATAGATGGAGCTTGCTTAAGTCCAAACGGCATTACAAGCCATTCGTAATGTCCTTGAGGAGTTCCAAAGGCTGTTAAGGCTATGGAATCCTGGTGCATTCTTACTTGCCAAAAGCCCGATTTTGCATCGAACTTTGAAAATATCTTTGCTCCTTTTAGTCTGTTTATCAAGACTTTTACTTGAGCAATCTGATAACCATCTTTGACGGTTTTGTTGTTGACATCTCTATAGTCTATGACCATTCTTGCTTTTCCTCTTAACTGCTCTGCATGGTTTCTAACCAAAAATGCTGGAGCATGATGAGGGCTATCTGATGCTCTAATTAATTTCTTTTCAAGCAATTCTTGAATTTGGCTTTCCATTTCTTTTCGATCTTCATCTCTATAATGAGGTATTGCTTTGACATGGCATATTGCATTGGCATCATGCATTTTTAGCTGACAGTATACTGGGTCTCTTTCCCAATATAGTTGAGGATCTTCACTGATTATGGGTTTCAGCATATTTTCTATCTCAACGAGTTTTGGGATTTTCTTTTGCTCTATTTTGTTAATGTATACTTTTAGATTGTGTTCTCGGATGAATTCTTCTTCACCATCCGAGCTATCTGAATCTTGAGGTTCTTCCTCCGATTCTGATTCTTCCGAAGTTGTTGCTTCGTTTTGCATAATTTCTTGGTGTTCTTGCAAAGCTAATACCGGTTGTATAACCGGTTCAAAAGGTGGTTTATGATCACCACTCTTGGCTCGCGATTTCTGATATTGCTCTGTGAATCCTTTACTTGCAATGTTTACTGCATGTAGTAATCTAGATTCCCAGTAGAACTTATCGTTTTTCTCGATACCGATCATTTCTATTGTCTGTATTATTCTTTGCCGAAGTAGGAAATCATTTCCTATCAGCAGGTCAGACCCTTGGGCTTCACTCTGCCAAATTCTTTGGAACGTAAAGGTTCCTCCTCCTATCGAAATCTTGACGTTTCTGGCTATATAACTCATTGTAAACGCTTTTTCTCCCATTCCAATTCCAGTGGCTTCTCTATCAGACTTTTTCCCAATATTCTTCAGGAATAGCATATTTCTTTGCTAGGCTATATCCTGAACCAGTATCTACAAAAGCATGTAGATGATATTTCTTATAGTTGGGAAATTTCAGACCTATAGTAATATAATTACTATATATACTTGCCTGAATTTGTTTTACTGGTTGGATTGTTTCGATTGTTTCTTCCTTTCTAGTGAATTCTGTGAAAGGATTTATAGTTCTTTCTTCTTCTTGTATGGGCTCAGGTTCTACCTCTTTTGGGTTACTTTCAGGTATTGCTATGGAGGGACTAGGTTCTTCTTTTATAATTTTTGAAGTTTCTAACTTCATCTTCTCGAGATCTTGTTTTTGAACTTGATCAAGAAATATATCATATTCTTGATTTACTAACGTGTGTACTTCAGGGTCTTTTGTTTTTCTCCTTACTTCTGCTATGAAACATTCTTTATGATAGGTTTCTCATGTTTCTTTACAGTACATGGGTACTGTATTATTATCTTCACACTTGCAGTAGTCACAAGTGAAAGCTCCAGGCCTTGGAGTAAACTGACTGATACTATCAGTAGTTTTCTGATCCCAATTTTGGATTAACATGAATATAGGGCGATAGTTATATTCACTTTCTCCTTCAGAGCTATTTGAGGTGCTTTCTGTATCACTTTCTGATGTTTCTTCAAGAGAATATATAGATTCATTCTCTTCATCAGAATAGGCTACTTCAAACCCTTTAAGGTTTGCATATTCTACTGCTTCATCGTATTCTGCTAAAAGGGCTTTAGAAGATCTTTTATCTCTTTTAGGGCACTCATTTGCATAATGACCTTCAGCCTTGCAAAGCCAACATCTACAGGGCTTTGTTTCTCTAGAAGTATTTCTCTTAGAGTTTGGGTTTCTTTTCTTAAAAAATCTCTTTCTAGGAGATCTTTTTTCTTTATCTTGTTCAGAGCTTTTTCTGAACTTATACTTCTTTTTAGAAGTAAATTTATTGTATTTCTTGTTCCTAAATCTGCTCCTATTTTTTCTCTCATTGTAGAGATGACATCCCCATTGGGTTGGTGTATCTAGGATTTTAGGACACATATTTTCAACTCCTCTGAGTTGTTTCTTAGCAGTTTTTGACTTTTGATTTTCTGTACACTGTTTTCTTAACAGGTCTCTTACCCTTTCTGCTATTCCTCCTATAGAAAAATATTCTAAAGGATTTTCTTCAAGAGACTGTGCTACAGCATTATTCCAGGGTTCTGGTAACTTTCTGTAATATGTTCTAATAAGGTCTGGATTTCCCAAATCTCCTATTGTACAATAGTAGTTTTGGAACTCATTTGTGTATTCTTCGAAATACCTCATATTGCAGATGCTTAATTTCTGGATATTTGCTTTAGCTCTTTCTTTGGTTTGTTCACTATGTCCCGTTATATCTCCACAAAATTGTGCGTATATAGGGATAGCGAAATGCATTGGATCATTTGTCTTGGCTAATTTTGCTTCCCAATCTGCCCAACTACTACTTCTCTTAAAGGAATTGTACCATTTCTGGACTATTCCGGTTAAGGTTGCTTCGTAGTAAGCGTGTGCTTCTTTATAGTGGAATTTGGATAAAACCAGTGCTTGGGTTAGCTTTAAACTGGCTACCCAGTTGTCTATGGTTTTTCTTTTATCTCCGACTTTGTCGAGGTCTAGATAAACTCCTCTTTCAGAGATTGCTTGTCCCCAGTGGGGTTCTGTAGGAATATATTTTTGGGAGCTTCTTTCTCCAATCTTTCCTGTAGGAGGCTGTCCTTTAGGAAGTTTGATTTTTTCTTCTCTAATGATTTTGGTAGGGTTATTCGTAATGTTATTGATGATAGTATTTCCCGCCAAAGGTGGTTGGCTAGTGCTTGCTTCTGCATCCATGGTGCTCGCTTCAGCATCCATATTGCTTGCTTCTGCTTCAGCCGCTTGATAAGGAAGAATTTTTCTTTTAGTTTAGACTAAAGAAATTTTCTTAACTATCTCTTCTAACCTTTCTAAGGTTTCACAAGTTTCTGCTTGCTTATAAAGTTCTTTTAACCCTTCAGCTCTAAGCATTCTTATAGGTCTTTTTGAGTCTTCTTCTTCCTCAAAAGACTCTTCAGGAATTGATCCTGAAGTACTTGCTTGCTCATAGTTAGCAAAAGAATGCCTATGGAACTGGAGACTTATTTTTCCTCCAGTATCTTCATAGATAGAAGTATTAGAGCTTTGTATCTGCCTCTCAGGAGGTGCTAAGTTCCATTCTCTAGGGAATGATACTTCATCCCATTTGGTGATGTGCTTTTGCTGAGTATTATTTCTAGGACTGGTAAGGACAGATGTGGTAAGACCAGGGCTGTTGACAAATCTAGTATTTGGAGTTACATTGGAGCTCATTAGCTTGTAATAGATTCTATAGTCAACGGCAAGTTCCATCATGCCTTGTTTCATTGCAATCCCATCTGTTTTGATTCTCAGTCTTAGGCAGTGTGATGCGTCTTTCAGATGAGTGGTGAAGTTTGGGAAGACATTGAAATATGCAACCTGGTTGCATAGTGAGGCTTCTACTGTTCCTAACAGGCTTTTCTTGAAATCTGTTATTCTGTCATCTTGCAGAATACACAAGACCGAACAGTCTATACCATCTCTTGCTAAAAGTTTTATGGAAATTTAGACTGCACCAATGTGCATATAAGAATATTTTCTTTGAAATGCTTCACTTACTTCTCTAGAAGTAACTAGCCTGATGTCTGTTTCACCACCAGTTGCTGGTATTGTTAGTTCTAACATCTTGAATCTGTGAGCATCCATAATAAAGGATCCTTTCTTGTAAATCTCATTGAATCTAAATTTTGGTGCTGAGGCTTCTCTCACACTAGATTCAATTTCGTTATACTCAAATTCTTGAGCATTTACAAGCTGTACTGCTGGTACAGTATGTCTTTTGCTAAAGACTCTACTTAACATCTTCATATCCCTTTTGGATTCTTTCCATTTTAGTAGCTTAGGTTCACTAAAATTGAACCCACTTTCTGTCTTTGGTTGAGGTATAATAATTTTACTAGCTACTGTTTGTGCTAGTTCTTCTTCGTTGATTCTCTCAACGATTGAATTTTCTTTCATTTTTTCTATACCCTTTTGTAGGCTAGAAATTTTTGAGCTTAGTTCTTGGAGCTGTTCTTCCATATTTTTCCCTATTTCTTGAAGGTAGATATTGCTGTAGTTCTGTTGATGTATTATTGCTTCAACATTTTCAGCAAGTTTTTCTGTTGGAAGATAAACACTTATGGCCTTTAAGTCTTCTTGTCTTACTTTTAGTTCAACTCTTTGCTTCATCCTATGCGGGATATAAGAGTTTCTTTAGATTTTCTTGAGTACCTTTTAGATCAACTGCTTGTTGATATTCTATTTGCAAGGTTTTCAGTTCTTAATTACTAATTTCTTTTCAATATCTACAAGATATTGCTTTTCTTTAAGATAATCAAGCTTGATTTCAAGTCTTGATATTTTTGCTTGAATTTCTTCTAACTGAGTTACTCTGAGATTAAATCTCTCGAGTTGTTCTTTTACTTTCTCAGTAGTCTTATCTCTAGATATATGGTCTAGAAATTCAACTATACTTGGCCTAGAGGGGTCAAGTTCTTCTATTCCTATTTCTTTCTGAAGATGAATATGCTCGTCGCATAGAGTGTTTAACACTCTACAAGCGTATTCAATGGAGTATTGGTTTTCTTGGATATGTCTTGTGTGAAAACACAAGTTCCACTTTTCTTTTTCTTTTTCTATGCAATAGGATTATTGAAGGAAAGAGTCATTCTAGTTAATACGTTTCCTACTTGTACTCTAATTCTACAGGGTTAGTCTTGTAACTATATGCAAACCCTATTGCGTCTGTGCACATAGCAGCCTCTATATAAGAAACTCATTGTAATCGTTTACTGCAATTGAATATAATACAGATCACAGAGACTATTCTCTGATATGGTATCAGAGCAATTAAGTTCTTGAGGACCTAAACCACCACCACAAAACAAAGCCCTAACCTAATGACAGGAGGCAACGACAACAAGGATGTCATATCCTTAAACCAAGCACCATCAAACCAAACACCAGCATGGGAAAACTCGAACCATGCGCTCTACCTTCACCACTCCGACCAACCAGGCGCGATCCTAGTGCCGCAAGCTTTGGAGGAAGATAACTATGTTGAATGGAAACAATCCATGACATCTGCCTTGACGATCAAGAACAAGATAGGGTTCGTCAATGGAACTATATCTTGTCCTCAGATCAACGAGGCAGAAAAGACGCAGTGGACTTGCTGCAATGCTCTGGTGAAAAGTTGGCTCGAAAATTCAATGAGCAAACAGATCCGCAAGTCCGTGGTACACTGCAAGGATGCGAGAAGTGTATGGCTTGAATTGCAGGAAAGGTTTTCACAAACCAATACTGTGAATCTCTTCAACATTGAGACTGCCATTCATGAGTGTGTTCAAGAAGGAGACTCGGTGTCTTCATTCTTCACCAACCTAAAGGCTCTTTGGGATGAAAAGGACGCCTTATGCTCATCAACGCCGTGCACATGTGCGGCTGCAGCAGAGGCTGCTACTGCCCTTGAGACGCAGAAAACAATGAAATTCCTGATGGGCCTCAATGACAACTATGCTGCAGTAAGAAGCACCATTATTGGAATCGACCCTTTGCCTATCCTTAACAAGGCCTATGCCATGGTGCTGAGACAAGAAAAACAAGCTGCAGTGTCAGCAAATAAAGGCACATCTTCTATTGAAGCAGCAGCTTTTTACTCCAGCAAAGAAACTCGAAACAAAGGGAAGAACAACTGGAACAAGACAGACAGTGTGAAATGTACAACGTGTGGTAGGACAAATCACACAACCAAGAATTGCAAGGCTCATCTCATATGTAGCTTTTGTGACTTCAACGGTCACACTTCTGATGAGTGCAGAAAGAAAAGAGCCGCCCTTCGAGCAGCTGGAGAGAGTGTCAACCTCTTGAAGACTGCTAACACAGCCTCAGCTAACCAAGTCGGTAAAGTGAATTATGAGGAGCTCTCGGGTAAGACTATCTCGCAGTTTGATTTATATACATGGATCATTGATAGTGGTGCTACTGATCACATTATCTGCAACGATACACTCTTCACTCATTCTAAACCAGCAGTGAACTACACCGTTCGTTTGCCGTCTGGTCACAAAGCTAAAGTTACACATATTGGGACAATACAATTTACATCAGACTTCACACTTCATAATGTCTTATGTGTCCCATCATTTTATCTGAACTTGATATCTGTGAGCAAATTGGCATATGATTCGTTCTTCGTTACAATCTTTCTGAGACATGTTTGTGTTATACAGGACCTACGATCGGGGAAGACGATTGGGATGGGTCGTGAGCAAGATGGACTTTACTGCCTCAAGCCGGACCGGAAAGGAACGTGTAGCATGGCCAACACCATCACCTTAGCAACCGATCCTATCTTATGGCATAATCGACTCGGTCACCCTTCTTCAAAAGTCTTTTCTCAGTTTTCCTTCATTTCAAACACAAGTACTGTTCACAATGATTGTTTGATTTGCCCTTTAGCTAAACAAACTCGTCAAGTTTTTCCCATCAGTACTAATAAAAGTAATGCATGTTTTGATTTAATTCATGTTGATATATGGGGTGGTTATCATGTTCCCTCACTTTCGGGTGCAAAATATTTTCTCACCATTGTTGATGATTATTCCAGAGGTACATGGGTTTTTCTCATGAAACTCAAATCCCAGGCACGGTCCCTTCTTATTGATTTTCTTCAACTAGTTGAAACACAATTTGAAACACGAGTCAAAACCGTTCGTAGTGACAATGGTCCTGAATTTAAAATGCCTACTTTTTATGCTTCTAAAGGGATTGAACACCAAACATCTTGTGTCAACACCCCCCAACAAAATGGGGTTGCTGAACGCAAACATCGTCATCTTTTAAACATGTCTCGAGCTCTTCTTTTCCAGGCAAACTTATCCAAGGAGTTCTGGGGTGATGCGATTCTTACAGCTTCCTATCTGATCAATCGCACACCTACTCCACTCCTTCAAGGACAAACACCTTTTGAGCGTCTTTATGGAAAATCTCCTAATTACTCTCATTTACGAGTTTTTGGATGTCGTTGTTTTATCTCCACTCATCCATCCAAACCTTCAAAATTCGACCCCCGCTCTACCGAGTGCATCTTTCTTGGTTATCCTCATGGCAAGAAAGGTTACAAGGTTTATGACTTAAAGAGCAAGAAAACTCATGTCTCCAGGGATGTTATTTTTTTTGAAACTCACTTCCCATACCAATCTTTAGCTTCTGTTCCTACCACTGACACTTCTCTTTCCCAGAACCAAAGCACTCCTGTGTATGACACTACCACACCAGAAATGCCTCCTTCAAACCCTAGTACTAGTTCGCCCACCGAGAACACTACTTCCGCTGCATCACCCCCGGATGACAATAGTTCGGATCCCACTAATATTGCTAGCACTATACACTCTTCTCCTACTCAACCTAGCTTCACAACCGACTCTTCTCCCAATATCTCCACTGACGCTCCAACCTCAGTCTCTCTCCCTAGGCGATCCACAAGGCCAACCAAAACCTCATCCATGCTACAAGACTTTCATATTGAGGCAGCCATTCCCTCGCGCATCATTCCATCATCTTCTCCGGACGAGGTCAGCACACAAGGTACTGCTCATTGCCTCTCTACGGTTCTCTCTTATGAACGCCTTTCACCTGCACATAAGGCATTTACTGCTACACTGACAATGCAGCGAGAACCAACTTCCTTCTCACAGGCTGTCCTTGATCCGAAATGGCGAGAGGCCATGCAGACTGAAATCAAGGCCCTTCAGGCCAATCACACTTGGAGTCTTGTTCCAAAGCCTGCTCACAAGCATCCCATTGGGTGCAAATGGGTGTACAAGATCAAATATAATCCTGATGGCACTGTTGAACGCTATAAAGCGCGCCTTGTTGCAAAGGGTTACAGTCAGATTGAAGGAGTTGATTACCGAGAGACCTTCGCCCCTGTTGCCAAGCTCACTACAGTCCGTGTTCTGCTCAGCCTTGCCTCTATCCGTGGTTGGCATCTCCATCAACTTGATGTTAATAATGCATTCCTTAATGGTGATCTCTATGAGGATGTCTACATGCAACTTCCTCCAGGTTTTGGACGAAAGGGGGAGAATAGAGTTTGCCAGTTACACAAGTCTTTATATGGTTTGAAGCAGGCATCTCGGCAATGGTTTATTAAGCTATCTAATGCACTCAAGAGTGCCGGTTTCACTCAATCATGGTCTGATTATTCATTGTTTGTGCGGCAACGACAAGGTAACTTTACAGCCTTGTTGGTCTACGTTGATGATGTAATACTTGCAGGCAATAATCTTGACGACATTAATAGTGTGAAGACTTTCCTGTCCAACTGTTTCAAGCTCAAGGACATGGGAGTTCTGAAATACTTTCTTGGCATTGAGGTAGCACGATCGAAGCAAGGTATTGTTCTATGCCAACGCAAATATGCATTAGAAATTCTGGATGATTCTGGTTTCCTTGGAGCTAAGCCTGCTAAATGTCCTATCGAGTATAATACTTCACTCAGTAAGGAAGATGGAGTATTGTTAGCTGAACCTGGTCTTTACAGAAGGTTAGTTGGTAGACTCATATACCTCACTATTACACGTCCTGATCTCGTATATGCCGTGCATGTGCTTAGCCAGTTTATGGACAAACTGAGAAACGTTCATCTAGAAGCAGCCTACAATGTACTTCGATATCTCAAAGCAACTCCAGGCCAAGGAATACTACTACCATCTACCGGTTCACCAAATTTGAGAGCCTTCTGCGATGCTGATTGGGCACGATGTAGAGACACTAGACGATCGGTAACTGGCTACTGCATATTCCTCGGTAATGCACCTGTTTCCTGGAAGACTAAGAAGCAAGGAACAGTTTCGAGGTCCAGTGCGGAGGCGGAATACCGTTCTATGGCTTCTACGTGCTGTGAAGTTACTTGGTTACAGAATGTCCTTAAGGATTTGAATGTCCCATGCACTGGTCCAGCTCGGCTATACTGTGACAATCAAGCGGCGTTATACATTGCGTCGAATCCGGTGTTTCATGAACGCACTAAACATATAGAGATTGATTGTCATGTTGTTCGTGAGAAGATACAAAGAGGACTTATCCAGGCAGCACACATCCGGACGAAGGAGCAGCCAGCAGACATATTTACCAAACCATTACATCCCAAGCAGTTCACAGAGCTCTTGAGCAAGTTGAATGTTCTCAACATACATTGCAACTTGAGGGGGAGTATTGAAGGAAAGAGTCATTCTAGTTAATACGTTTCCTACTTGTACTCTAATTCTACAGGGTTAGTCTTGTAACTATATGCAAACCCTATTGCGTCTGTGCACATAGCAGCCTCTATATAAGAAACTCATTGTAATCGTTTACTGCAATTGAATATAATACAGATCACAGAGACTATTCTCTGATATGATAATTTTTTAGCTGCCTTGCCTCTCTTTTATTTGTTAAGAGGAGCCAACTTTGTGGCATAAGCCTTTGCTTTACCTATTTTTGAGCAACACAGGCTCTGATACCAACTGAGATGGATCTAACCAACGGTTTCTAACCGCGGCTCAAAACGTTAAGAGGTTCTTGTTCTCGTTCCCAAGTTTCTTCAAGAACAGAAATTTGTTCTTCTAGGATATGGATAGCACGTTTAAATTGAAAAATTATTTCCCAATATCCTTGTCTTCTTCTGGAAAGTCTTTCTTATAATCTTTAAATTTTCTTAATTTTTCTTTTTTGTCTTTTAATTCTTTTTCAGTAATTCTAATATCTTCTAAATAAATTAAACGCTGTGCAGAAATACTGTAATGATAAAAATTAACTGTTTACCTTTGAGTATAGAGGATGAATTACATATTCGTAATATGCTGAGTAAACAAAATTATAGGCCCACCATGCTCCGTTAAAATGAAAATAAACAAGTATAAACAAGATTTTGTTTGTTAAAAAGGAAAATTAAAAGAAAGGGCAGTTTGGTCTTTTCATATAGGAAGAAGTTAAAAGAGGAGTGTAGTTTGTAAAAGGGGGAGTGTGAATTTCACACACCTTAAAAATATGATCATCCTATTTTTAGCAATGTAAATAGCTAAAAATGTTGGAGATGTCCTAAGCTTCTAACAAGATTAAATAACAAGAAACTTGATTATAGTTAATAAAACTGCTGTGAACGAGGATGGCTGGATGGATGAAATATGGAATCCAAATATGCAAATTAAATTAATAACACTACAATAAGTATCAGAAACTTGGTTGAATTATACTTCATCTTCATAGTTCTTCAGATATAGAGAACTTGCTTCTCTTTCAGTCCAATTGGTACAAGCATTGAGGCATGAAATATAGAATACAATAAACCATATTAAATTAACATCATTACATATTGCAAAATACCAAAAAAAAAAAAAAAAAAAAACATCGTTACAATAAATATCAGAAGCTTAACTGAAAGCTAAGGCCTCTTCAGATAAAAGAAACTTTTGCCGCTTGCTTCTCCTTCACACCAATTGCTGTATGTAGCTGGTTCCTCTGCTTCGATCGAATTTGCAAAGCTTTTTAGGGAAATCAAGCTTCCGTTAAGACTCATGATTCGCTTACACTCCACATCATATCCCTCAATTGGACAGTTGAAAATATTCTTGGTAACAACAGGTCCTCTTAGATCCAAAACCACTGTTTTTGTGCCTGGTTGATCTATGAAAAGTATGCCATGCTCCCATTCAGAACAATGAGCTCGATTAAACTCAAACTCAGAATCTAATTCAAGAATGTGGAGATTGACGGAATAATCTAAGACCCACTGCTTTTTATTGTAGTCTTTCATCACCCAAATCTCAATATTCATACCTGATGCTGTATCCACGATGGCCATAGATCCTCTAAAAGTAATGAAGTTTAATTTCAAGCTCAAATCTGGTAATATGTAGGGACTGGGAATCCAAAAGAACTCTTCTTTCTTGAAGTCAAAGGAAAGTATATGTGTATGGCCTTTGAATTCCAGGTCTTCTAGCAATACACAACCAATGCATATCTCCATACGCACATATATTCGGGAAGCAACTTAAACAATTAAAAGCTGGAACTGAGTGTACCAGTCGCCACACGCTTGTGCCGAGTACAAGCATTTGCAATACACGAAAGCTATCCACTAAAGGAGGATTTGGAATGTGAATCTCTGTTACACGAAGAATCTTGTATGTATTGGTTATACTATCAAATCCCATACCAGTCCAAATAAACCGAACCCTGGAATACGGACCATAAACTTGCTGCACAAGGCCGTGACTGGGTGGGAGCCTTAAAACTACTCCCCGAAAAGGATTGATCAAGAAGCTGAGTGCATGATCAGCTTGATGCTTCATACAAAACAAGTTGCAGAAAGTAGAAACTACATTGTAATGAGTCTCATTGGATGACGAAGACTGCAAAATATCTCTTAAATTAAGTTGAGCATCTTGGGCATTGGAGTGATGATAATGAAGTGAATGCAAGGTGGACAAGCAGTTAGGCCACATATATGAATGGACATGACGCAGGATAAGTTGAGGAGGAGCAGGTGGTACATGAGAATCAGGATCAAGTAGAAAATGCGAGTGCATCATAACAAAAGAGGGCTTGTCGACCATGCTCAACAACACCTTACAGACGACACACTGACTTTGCAGGCACTCTCTTCAGGATGTCAACCATGAGTTCCACGGGTAGGTTGATCAAATTCAAATTTTCCTTGCTGTTGTTGCAGGGCCTAATTCTCCACATCTTGGCCCTCGGCATCTCGATCATAACTAGTGATATCAGATCGAACAAAATTAACTGAAAATTGAACTCCTGCTCTCCCCTATTTATAATATGCAATAAACTCCTTTCCCCATTCGAATAGGAAAAGTAAATACAGACGAGATTTCCCATACGGCCTAGAAATTCAATCCCTTTCCCTCAACATATATCCAATTTTAATCAGGAAAATAGGTAACTGCGGAATACCCCAATATTGTAAACCAGTTAAGTGCAGCCGAGATTTTCTAACAAGTGGAGTTTTGAATTGGACCAACATGATAGCAACCAAGCCTTTTGACAGAGATTCAACAGAAAATTTACCTCTTTAATTTACCAATCGGATGGATGATTTTGTAACAGCAACTTTGGATCGAGGGGCATATCACCCAACACCGACACGAGGGAGATTGAAGCAGCAAAAAACATCAAGCAAAGGAAAACACGGCAAGAGGACCTCTGTCCATGGCTTGCTCTTCTTCTTTGTTATTCCTGCGATCCAGATCCACCTGCGAGTCTGCGACTCTTTTTGTGTTGTTAAAACATAACAAGCCAGCTGCAGCCTTGTGTTGGGGTTAATCCTCCTGCCTAGGCCCAATTACCTCTCAAGCCCACTCCATCTCTTCCAGCCAAAGTACTGCAAGTCTGCAACTCAAGAACGGGAGCAATGCTGCTCAGAACTGCACTGCTGCCCACTACCAAACTGTTGTCTTCTTCTTCAGTGAATGTCTCCTTGTCTCTTTCTAGTCTAGGGCGGTCCCTGCTCATTTCCCTTTGTAAGAGCAGCCACTATATATATGTAGTGATGAGTCTCAATGGAAAAGAAAGGAATGAAAAGTCTTTTAATTACCTAGTTTTCAGTTTCTCCTAATTGTATTCCTATCATCTGGTATCAGAGCCAGCTCCGATGCGTGGCATTCAAAACACCCAACCCTCCCACCCTCAACCGGACAGCCATGTACCCACCCTTCCCGGCACCACCACCACCTCCACACCACACACAACTCCACTCAACTCCTACACCATCTCCACTGACCATCTCACCACGTTCCAGGCAGCCATCGATAGCCTCCAACAACAGAGTGAGGACATTCAGCACACCATGGCAGCCATAGCTCGAACTCAAACCTTTCAAACCCATCAACTAGCAGCTTTCCAGAACCACATAATGAATCATTGGGGCACTCCTCCACAACCGCCAACCACGGCCACAGCAGCAGCAACACCATCCCCGACAGCCTACAACACACTGGGTTTTACTCTGCACACCCAACACACACCGGTGGCCGAAGCAGTGTATCCTACCAGACCAACCACCACACAACTCACATTTGGGTCATTTACGCCAACCCCAAACACTCCCCACCCCCAGGCCACCATGTTCACACCTCCACCACACCAGCCCTCTGCCTCTCACCAACACCCCAGCACAAGCCGGAACCCAGTCCATACCTCATCCCAACCCCAATTCCAGCTCACCCCACAACCTATCCCACAAACTCAGCCCTCCATGTCTCCTACACCCCAAAGACAACAACTTCACCCCAACGGACCACCACCACCCTCCCCACCCCCAACTCACAATGATTTCCTGCCGTTCGAAGGACAACCACCCAGACCACACCCCAACGAGCCTCCCTACCGGCCTCCGAAGGTCGACTTACCTCGTTTCAACGGTGACGACGTATACGGCTGGCTAGCCATGGTGGAAAGGTACTTAAGGGTCAACCACGTGCCCGAGTACGACCGAATTCAAATGGCTGCTCTCCATTTCGGTCCTGACATTGCGTTCTGGATGAACTCCTTCGAGCTCCGCCACCCCCACGCCACTTGGGAGGACTTTGTGGCAGCCCTCACATCCCGTTTCGGGGCAGGGTCACTTTCAGATATCAAGGGGGCGCTGTCTCACCTACAACAAACCAATGGAGTCGACGATTTCATCACAGCTTTCACCAAACTCTCGTGTCGTGCATCAGATTGGCCGGAACAGGAGCTGCTACACATGTTCATAGCAGGACTAAGGTCGGAATTACGACATGACATCCGGGCTCACAACCCCCGCACCCTTGAGGAAGCTCAACGTCTCGCACGCTTATACGAGACCAGAAACCTTGAGCTCAGACAAAACCTCCCAATCCGTCGCCCATCCCAGCCTTACTCTTACCAGAGAAGCCAATACAACCCTCAAAACCCCACCACCAACCCAAACTTCAAAACTTCCGCTCCCAACACATTCTTAGGTAGAAACACCACTCCAAACACCAACCCTGCCCAACCCACCAGCTCCAAACCCCCTCACTTCCGCCACCTCAGTCCTGCAGAACAGAGAGAACGCCGGGCCAAAGGACTCTGTTTCAATTGTGACGACCACTGGTCAGACAACCATGTGTGTCGCAAGCCATTTATGGCCATACTGGATTATCCCCAATCCCAGGAAGATTCGCAGGAGGAGGAACACCCTCAGTCTGAATCGCAAGAAACACAGAATGAAGAGACCCCCCTGTATCCCCTCCATGCCATCACCACCACAAAAATCAGCGACATGATGCGCTTGGAAGGCTCCATCCGAGGTACGCCCATAGAGATTTTCATCGACTGTGGCGCAGCAATGAACTTCCTTAACCCAGCCGTGGTACAACAATTGGGACTACCCATTCACCCACCGGAAGGCTTGAAATTCACGGCGGCATCTGGTCATGCTCTCACCCCTTGTGGAATTGCTCACGATATTACAGTTTGTGCTCAAGGGTATGAGTTTACAAACTCTTTTCTACTACTTCCAGTAGCAGGGTGTGATCTAGTCCTTGGAGCACAGTGGTTCGACACCTTAGGTTTCATCGGATGGCACTTCCTGGATAAGATAATGGTATTCATGGCAAATGGGCAGCGCCACGTGTTGAGGGGCAGACATTCCAACCCCAATCGCACTATTGACCCTACAGAGATCCTCGACCTCATTCCTTCCGAGCACATGCACCCTTCATCCACCCTTTGTTCCATCACACATGAGCCTCCAAAGCATGACCAACATCCCCAAATATCCAGTATACTAACCAAATTCCATTCGGTGTTCCTACCACCACAGGGTCTCCCACCTCCCCGCCCATTTGACCACAAGATACCACTAAAACCAAACACAGGCCCAATCAATGTGCGTCCCTACAGATACGCACACTCCCAGAAAACGGAGATTGAGAACCAAGTAGCAGACATGCTCTCCCAGGGCATTATCCGACCCAGTAACAGTCCTTTCTCCTCCCCGGTTTTGTTGGTGCGCAAGAAAGAGGGCACTTGGCGGTTTTGTGTAGACTATCGAGAGTTGAATGCGGCCACAATCAAAGACTGCTTCCCGATTCCGATAGTGGAGGAATTGTTTGACGAGCTTCATGGCTCCACCATTTACACCAAACTGGACCTCCGCTCCGGGTATCACCAACTCCGCATGTTCGAGGCCGACATCTTCAAAACTGCCTTCCGTACTCATGAAGGTCACTATGAGTTCGTGGTCATGCCTTTCGGCCTATCGAACGCGCCCTCATCCTTCCAAGCACTGATGAATATCCTCCTACAAGCAATGCTGCGTAAATGTGTCCTCGTGTTCTTCGACGACATCCTCATTTTCAGTAAGGACTTTGCATCCCACTTACAACATTTGGAACAGGTCTTACTAATCCTGCAGGCCAACAAGCTACACTTGAAGATGTCCAAATGCCAATTTGCCCAGGACAACATTCCATACTTGGGACACATCATATCCGCCCAGGGTGTCTCTATGGATCCCGAAAAGGTTCAATCCATTGTGCAATGGCCCAAACCATCCTCCATCAAAACACTTCGGGGATACCTCGGCTTAACAGGATATTACCGGCGATTCGTCAAGGACTACTCCATCAAATCGCGGCCACTACACAACATGCTCAAGAAAGACAATTTCATTTGGACACCGGAGGCTGAGACAGCTTTCACAGCCCTCAAGACTGCTATCACCACTGCTCCGGTGCTAGCCATGCCAAACTTCAATGAAGAATTCTATATCGAAATGGATGCTAGCGGTCAGGGTATCGGCGCAGTGCTTACACAGAACAAACACCCGGTGGAGTTTCTTAGCAGACCCCTATCCCCAAGAAACCAAGCCTTATCCACTTACGAGAAGGAGCTGATCGCTGTACTGCAAGCAGTGACTAAGTGGCGTCATTACCTGATTGGGCACCATTTCACCATCATCACCGACCACCAACCCCTCCTTCACATGCTCACCCAGCGCATCAACACACCAGCACAACACAAGTGGATTTCTAAACTCTTGGGCTATGACTACACCGTGAAGTACCGTGCAGGAAACCTCAACACAGTCCCGGATACACTCTCAAGGCGCCACGAATTCTGCAGTATCCAGAGCTTCTCCACACCCACATTCGATTGTGTTGCGACCATCGACAAATGCTGCAGAACAGACCCAGAAACCAGCGCTATCATTGCCGCCTTGGAAACCGGTCAAGACACCAAGAAACGTTTTACTCTACACAATGGCCGGTTACTCTATAAGGACCGTATCTATGTCCCTCCCACTTCGGATTGGCGCGAAAAGCTGCTATTTGAGTACCACTCCTCCCTAGCCGCAGGGCACTCTGGTTTTCTTCGTACCCTCAAACGCATCACGCGCAATTTCGCATGGCCGGGCATACGCCGAGATGTAAAACGCTATGTCGCTTCTTGTGACCAATGCCAACGTGTCAATTACGAAGCTTCACATCCTCCGGGTCTCCTCCAACCCCTCCCCATACCTGAAAACGTTTGGCTGGACATCGCCATGGATTTTATTGACGGCCTGCCAACCTCAGAGGGCAAGACTTCAATCCTGGTAGTTGTGGATAGACTGTCCAAATATGGCCACTTCATTGCAGTGGCGCACCCCTACACTGCCGCCCAGATCGCTGAGATATTTACCAGGGAAGTGTTTCGGCTGCACGGCATGCCTAAATCAATAGTCAGTGACCGCGACCGCATTTTCATCTCCAACTTCTGGGAGCATTTCTTCAAGCTTCAAGGCACTCGACTCTGCCGCAGCTCGGCTTACCACCCTCAGACAGATGGCCAATCAGAGGTGCTCAACAGAACCTTGGAACACTACCTACGCTGCTTCATCGCGGACAAACCTCACTCGTGGGCTAACCTGCTTCACTGGGCAGAATGGTGGTACAATTCTACCTACCACTCTGCTATTGACATGACCCCTTTCCAGGCAGTGTACGGGTACCCACCACCGGCACTCTCTACATACCTTCCGGGCTCCACCGCAAATGATGCCGTGGATACCAGGCTCAAGACCCGCGACGAATTGCTCCGAGACTTGAAATCCCACCTCTTCATCGCCCAAAACAGAATGAAGCAATACCAGGACAAACACAGGACTGAGCGCTCCTTTGAAGTGGATGAGTGGGTGTTTCTCAAGCTCCACCCCTACAGACAGAAATCCCTCATTCACCGCCCAAGCCAAAAGCTAGCGCCTCGATTCTATGGCCCGTTCCAAATCGAAGCCAAGATCGGCAAGGTAGCGTATCGACTTCGTCTGCCGGAATCCTGCAAGCTCCACCCGATCTTCCATGTCTCACAGCTGAAGCGCCGGATCGGTGACCGGACTCCCATCACGGCTACTCTGCCTCACTTTGATAAGCATGGCATCATCGAGCCACGACCGGAGAGCGTCTTGGACATGCAAGTGGTGACCAGGCGCCGCAGACCCGTCACCAAATGGCTCATCGCCTGGGCGGGACTCCCTCGGGAAGACGCGACATGGGAAGAGGCCCAATACATCGCCTCTACCTTTCCGGGCTTCCAAGCTTGAGGGCAAGCTTGTTCTCATGGGGGGAGGACTTGTTGGGGTTAATCCTCCTGCCTAGGCCCAATTACCTCTCAAGCCCACTCCATCTCTTCCAGCCAAAGTACTGCAAGTCTGCAACTCAAGAACGGGAGCAATGCTGCTCAGAACTGCACTGCTGCCCACTACCAAACTGTTGTCTTCTTCTTCAGTGAATGTCTCCTTGTCTCTTTCTAGTCTAGGGCGGTCCCTGCTCATTTCCCTTTGTAAGAGCAGCCACTATATATATGTAGTGATGAGTCTCAATGGAAAAGAAAGGAATGAAAAGTCTTTTAATTACCTAGTTTTCAGTTTCTCCTAATTGTATTCCTATCACCTTGTCACATATTATATGATAATTATGCTTAATGATGATAATATCTACTTCTACATGGAAACAAATACGAAACCATATCTAGTTAATAATGATTTCGTGTATTAGATCATTATTGTAAGGAATCCTGGTTATAGTCTAGAAACAAGACAACAATCCATATTGTATCAGGAATCTAATTAGAAGACTTAACTCTCAAGGAATGTCCTTAATGGGAGGACTCTTTAGGATTAATGATTCTATATAAATAGATGGTATTGGTCCATGTTATCACCACGAGACATAGCGTAAATTCAGTCCATTGAGAAGCTTATTGTGGTGACTAACAGAAGGCCTTGCCTAGTACTTTTGTGTTTCAGGTTTGCATCAATAGAATGAGCTATGGTTCACGATGACGGTGAGTTAAACTATAAAGCTTAAAGTCTTATGATTTATGTTATGCATATGATCTATTGTATTGTGGACATGCTGAATTTGGTTTACAAATTGGTATCAGAGCCTTTAAAGGTTCATAAAATTTTCAGTTTTGCATAACAAAATTGTTTTAGGGTTTTCTCAAAGGAATTTGCTTTACGGGCCTGTTAACATGTTCTTGGCCCAACCCACAACAAGCGCAGATCCAGTCTCGACCCGACCCAGAAACCAAAAACAATTATTGCGTTCGTCACGGTCAATCCTGGCGAGTAAGTTCGCAACGGTGGCGAATACATTCATAACAAATAACCTGGCGAGTAAGTTCGCAACGGTGGCGAATGCATTCATAACAAATAACCTGGCGAATGGAGCAAAGACTGGATTGGAAGCGCTTGGGACTTTTAAGTCTCTTATGGGATTCAAAACCCGATTGCTGTGGATCAAGAAAGCCAAGAAATTGTTGTTGCATCAAGTTTATAGCTTCTGCTGTGTTCTGTAGCGAATTGGGGAAAAAGCAAAACAAGTTTTTCTGGAAATTTTTGGTTTCAATTCAAGCATGCTATAGTATATATATATAGTGTGTGTGTGTGTGTATATATATATATATATATATATATATATATATATATATATATATATATAGGCCGGATCTAGAGAGGACGTCCTCAAAATTGCGTTATAGTGCGGATTTTCATTTTTGACCCACTTTTCGATCGAATTTTTTCATCTCCACCGTCTAGTATCTAGATAATATTGTATAGATCATCTCAGCAAAATTTCAGCCAATTTGGTAATCGTTAAGGCCCTCAAAATTACGTTTTTCGGTTATAAACATGAACGGTTCAAGTTTGACAGAATTGCGTTCGTCCATTTGTTTTTCGAGTTTGAGGGCCTTAACGATTACCAAATGTCCGCACTATTGGACATTTTGAGGACGTCCTCTCTAGATCCAGCCTGTATATATATATATATATATATATATATATATATATTTGCATAAGAACCCTAGAGCACTCCCAGCGTGCATAGAAGTTGGTAATTGTGTTGTTCTGTGACTGGATGATATTTCAATACAGATTGTACTCTATGGAATTGAATTGAAGTATGTGTTCTGTAATTAATAATGATGCATGTAGTTATTAAAGTCTCCCAAAATTTATGCATTGAAAAGTTTTTACAGGCACATGAGCTCAGTATTCTTACAAAGGGTAACCTGGATAGAAATCAAGTTTTCAAGCTCAAACAAGTTTGTGATTTTCTGTTGATATAAATGGATATATTGCACAAAGCATTTTTTCATTGATATTTGCAGGAGATCATATGGTATAACAAACTGAAAGTTGTGTTTTGTGTTTTAAATAATGCTTTTTATCTTCTAAAGAAGTGTCGAAGTATGTTTTAGAATGCAAACAGCAGTAAGCATATTTGATAAGAATAAATCAGGATACTTGGAATTTAATCTTCTGTCTAAAGATATGGATTTGGTTCCTTGAATAACATGTTTTTTTATCAAGTGTGACTTATTGATAAAGATTTACAGTATACTAAGTTTCTGCTCAAAAGTGTTACTCAGTATTGTTTTTATGGATATGGAGTGATGTGAATGCAAGTATATATGTATTGAGTTTTCTGAATGTTTTGTTTTATGAGTGTTTTTGTTATGGTTTGATTAAACTTAAACTAATTCATAAAACATTGAAAACTCTAAAAGCTTTACAAAATTGAGAACTCACAAAATCTTTTTTTTTTCTTTTGCTCCTTAGGTAACACCTACATGACCTTCAACAATGTCTTAGTGCTTACTGGTTCAAACTTTAGAGCCTGGAGAGATTCTGTAGAAAACTACATTTGTATGCATGAGACAATAAGATTCTGTTTTCTTGAAGAACAACCTAATATCCCAGCAGAAGATGATAAACCCTCAATCAAAGCTCACCATAAGAAATGGATGAGATCCAATATGATGGCCAAAAATGTGATTAGGACTTCTATGTCTAGATCAGTGAGATGTTGTGTTAAGGAACCAGAATTAGCTGCTGATTTCCTTGAGGCTGTGTCAGCTAAGTTTAAAGAAAGTGAAAAAGCTGAAATAGCTAGGCTAAGCAAAGAGTATCATACCCTACAGTACTCTGGAACAGGATCTGGAGGTGTAAGAGGGCATATAATGGAGTTGATTAACGTCAACAACAGGCTGAGAGAGATGCTAGTGGGAGTAAAAGATCAATTGTTGGTGCATCATGCGCTAAACACACTCCCTAGCAGTTTTGACAATCTCAGAACAAGTTATAATGCTCAAAAGGAAAACTGGACCCCAGATGAACTCATCTCAATCTGTGTTGATGAGGAATCTAGGATCAACAAAAACCAGTCTCAGTCCCTCACAGTCAACCTAGTTGAGAAGCCTAAGAAGAAAAAGACTCAAAACAAACTCAAGCCTACCAAAACCATCACCAAGGCATCTGCAGCCACATGACCAAAAGAAAACAGGCCATTCAGATACAAGTGCTACTTTTGCAAGAAAGTAGGTCACATGAAAAAGGATTGTACAGGTTATAAGGCTTGGCTAGCTAAAAAGGGTAAGAAAATTTCTAATACAGTATTTTCCTTAGAAATTAATCTTATAAATGTTGAACCCCAGTCATGGTGGATAGATTATGGTTCTCATATTCACGTCACTAATTCTTTGCAGGGATTCACAAAGAGGAGAGTCCCAAGAAGTGATGAGGTGAACCTGAGAGTAGGCAATGGAATGTCGTGGGAGTCAAAGCCATAGGAACCCTCAACCTTGATCTAGAATATGAAAACTTTTTATTTTTGGATAATGTTTATTATGTACCTTCCATTAGAAGGAATTTAGTTTCAGTTTCTCAATTGATTAAAGCTGGTTGTAGACTTTTGATGGATAATAGTGGAATTACTATTTCTAGAAATTCAAAATAGATTGGTTCTGGTGTGATATTGAATGATTATTTACAGCTTAATTGTTCTATGTCTCAACAAGAAATTTCTCTTGTTGAAAAGGAAAACACTAACAGTACTAATACCTTAACTGGTGTTAAAAGAACCAAACAAAATGAAAAGTCTGCATACTTATGGCATAGAAGACTCGGCCATGTTTCAAAAGAGAGATTGAAAATTCTCGTTAAGAACAATATCCTGAATGAATTGGATTTTTCTGATCTTAATGATTGTGTGGAATGCTTTAAAGGAAAAATGACAAATAAAAGAAAGAAGATTGCAGTAAGAAGCCAAAATTTGCTGGAACTCATACATACTGATATCTGTGGTCCATTTAAACATCAAACTATCTGTGGTAATGTTTATTTCATTACATTTATTGATGATTTCTCTAGATACAGTTATGTTTCTTTACTATCAGAAAAATCTCAAGCACTTGAAGCTTTTAAAATCTTCAAGACTGAGGTAGAGAATCAACTAGAGAGAAAAATCAAAACAGTTAGATCAGATAGAGGTGGGGAATTTTATGGAAAATATACAGAAAAATGTCAACAGAATGGTCCATTTGGCTTGTATTTACAAGAGCATGGAATTAAAGCTCAATATACAACACCCTATAATCCACAACAGAATGGTGTTGCAGAGAGAAAGAATAGAACCCTTCTAAATGTGGTTATATGTATGATGTGTACAACTGACTTGCCAAAATTCTTATGGGGAGAGGCCTTGAAAACTGCAAATTACATTTACAACAGAACACCTAGTAAGGCCATTGAGAAAACTTCATTTGAATTATGGTGTGGTAGAAAACCAAGTCTTCACCATTGTCATGTATGAGGCTGTCATGCAGAAGCTAGAGTTTATAATCCAAACTTGAGCATGCTTGATCCTAAATCCATAAGCTGCTATTTCATAGGTTATCCAGAAAAATCTAAGAGCTATAAGTTGTATTATGCTAAACATAAGCCCAGAATTTTTGAAACTCATCAAGTCAAATTCTTAAATGAAAAAGTTCACAATACAGAATATGAGGATTTATCCTTAGATTTTGAAGAAATTGTGACTGATGAGGATTGGGAAAATGTTTTGCCTTTTGAAACTGAAGAAATAACAGATGACATCATTATAGAAAATCAAAATGCAGAAGATCAAGAAATTGATCAGAGAATGCAAATTGATGAGCAACCAGTTGCAGCAGAATCACTTGCTGCAGCACCTCACATTATAGAGCCACAAAATGATCTCAATCCTGAACTTAGAAGATCCAAAAGAGCTAGAAAATCAAAATTTGGGGGGGGGGGAAGATAGTGGTTACATTGTCTACTTAGCTGAAGCAGACATTAATGAAGACTGTGCAGAAGACAATGATCCAACAAATTTTGATCAAGCAGCAGCAATTCAAAATTCAGGGGGGGGGGGGGGAGATAGTGGTTACATTGTCTACTTAGCTGAAGCAGACATTAATGAAGACTGTGCAGAAGACAATGATCCAACAAATTTTGATCAAGCAGCAGCAATTCAAAATTCAGACAAGTGGCAGGAGGCCATGCAAGCTGAGATTGAGTCCATGAAGAAGAATGGAGTCTGGGAACTAGTTGAACTTGATCCCAGACAGAAGCCAATAGGTTGCAAATGGGTTTATAAAACCAAGAGAGATGCAACTGGAAATATTGAGAGGCATAAAGCAAGGCTAGTGGCTAAGGGATTCTCACATAAAGAAGGTATTGATTACACTGAGACATTTTCTCCAGTCTCATGTAAAAACTCTTTCAGAATCATCATGGCATTGGTGGCACACTATGACATGGAGCTGCATCAGATGGATGTCAAAACAACATTTTTAAATGGAGAGCTTGAGGAGGTAATTTACATGAAGCAACCTGAAGGATTTATTGAAGTTGGGAATGAGAACTTAGTCTGTAGATTAAGAAAATCTATCTATGGTCTAAAACAAGCTTCTAGACAGTGGTACAAGAAATTTGATTAAGTAATTTCTTCTTTTGGCTTTACTGAAAATCTAGTGGACGAGTGCATTTATTTAAAAACAATAGGGAACCAATTTATATTCTTAGTACTGTATGTGGATGACATACTTTTGGCCAGCAGCAATCTCAAGCTGCTTAAAGATACCAAGAGCTTTCTGTCAAAGAATTTTGACATGAAAGATTTAGGTGAAGCATCCTATGTACTAGGGATAGAAATTAAAAGAGATAGAGCACAAAAGTTGTTGGGATTATCTCAGCAAAATTACATTACTAAAGTTCTTAAAAGATTTAGTATGGAAAAGTGCTCAAATGGAGATGTTCATATGTCTAAGGGTGATAAACTCACTAAGAGTCAGTGTCCACAAAGTGAAGCTGAGAAAGAAAACATGAAAACAAAACCATATGCTAGACTTGTTGGAAGTCTCATGTATGCTCAAGTCTGTACCAGACCAGACTTGGCATTTGCTGTTGGAATGCTGTCAAGGTTTCAATCAAATCCAGGACCAGAACATTGGGTGGCTGGAAAGAAAGTTATGAGATTTTTACAGAAAACAAAGAGTCATATGCTTGTGTACAGAAGAGTTGACACTACTACAAAAACACCTTCAGATGACGCCTTTTAGATGACGCAAAAAAAATAACCGTCATCTGATTGATTTTGAAATAATCAGACGTCGGTTCTAGTTTGTCTGTCATCTGAATCGCTTTTAGACATCACATTTCCTCAGTTTATGAGGAAAACATCCAAAATTTAGTATTGGCAATGGTAGACATCTCAAAAATTCATCGTTCAAAAATTATACTTAATTCAGATGACGATTGACTGTCATCTGAGGGTCTAGGGTTTCTACCAAGTTATAAGCGGGAAAATTCCCTCCCAAACTCAGCCTAGGTATGCCATCAAAAATTGAAAGGTTGAAACATCAGACGACGGTTGCACGTCATCTAATGTTTGGGTGCGAAATTTGTTAAAATTTTGCTTGAAGGCACAGGTTTTGGGATTTTTCCTAGTAGGCTCACTAGAATAATGCACTCAATCAGATGTCGGTTCGACTGTCGTCTGTATTTTGGGCTGAAATTTTAACAAATGGCGGCATTTTTACCTCCGAAAACCAACCAATTTTGGGAAACCTAGCTAGCGCGCCACACCAACCAATATTGTCTCAAAAGCATCTTAAGTGAAAAAAAGAGAGGAAAGAACAAAACAAGTGAAAAAACCAACGTACTCCTTCGCACTCACACCTCTTCTCAGCCCCAAACCTCTTCTCAGCCCCAAACCTCTTCGCACTCACACCCTAATCCGTCAAAAACCAAACCTCATCAAAATCTCAGCTTCAACTGAATCTCAAAGACCCATCTGCTGTCAAAACTAAACCGCAAGAAGGACCTAGCTACCTCCGTCGTGTTTCAAATTAATCCCTAACACAGATCTCAATAGGTATATTCTTTTGCCCCAAATTTTCGATTGAGTTGGTTTAGCCTGGATTACGTTTTTGATATGGTTGGGTTTTATGAAAAATGAGATTTTGGTTTAGGGTTTTTATGGTTTAGGGCTTTTCATCTCGATTGATTCATTTTCGTTTTGGGTTTTGTTTATATGGTGGGTTTTGCGACTTAGGTTTTGTTCTTGTTCTCTGTGTGATTATGCTTTTCATCTCGATTGTTCTCTGTGTCTGTTGTCTTTGAAGAAGTAAAATGTTGTGTGATGGACCTGGATTAGTGGTGCTGTGGTATGTATGAGACTTCAATTTGATCTTGTGGTGTATCTGATTGACAAATATATATTAGTGGTGTTTGGACATGGATTTATTTTGTTCAGAATTGGTTTATTGTTGAATGGATGTTGTATATGAAACATGCTAAATTATATCGGTACTGGGGTTACTGACTTTTCAAGTTATTTTTGTTGAGTGGTCTGACATATACTTATAAGTTACCGGGGGAGATTGCGACGATGTTGTTTCCACATCAGCGTGAGGGGTTGAAGTGGCTCTGGGCTCTGCATTGCCATGGGAAGGGTGGAATCTTAGGAGATGACATGGGATTGGGTAAAACAATGCAGGTAAATATATAGCAGATGCTTTCCTGGTTTATTTTAGATTGGGAGAATTTTCTGTTATAGTTTCTGAAGGCTGGTTTTTGTCGTATTGCAGATTTGTGGTTATTTGGCTGGATTGTTTCATTCGCGCTTGATTAAAAGGGTGATGGTTGTGGCTCCTACAACACTACTTTCTCATTGGATCAAAGAATTAACAGCTGTGGGTCTCTCTGACAAGATAAGAGAGTGAGGCTCCTTGGTCTTTTCTTTTATATATATATCCAGGAAAATCACATAGTAGTAATCATATGCCTGTTCTCTAATGTAGATACTATGGGACCAGTACAAAGGCTCGGAAGTATGAGCTTCAATATGTACTTCAGGTAATTTCGAAGAGTAAATTTAAATCTGGTTAAGAGGTAGTCACTAAACAGATTTAGTTATCAAAGTTTACTTTTGGAAGACTGCATTAGTTCTAGAGCGTTTGAGCCTCCATTTGATATATGTAATCTTAGCTTGACTCTAATTATTTGCTCTTTAGTGTTAGAACTATAGGAAGGTTCTGATTTCATCTTCTAGTGGCATCCACATGATATAAGTGATCTTAGATTGAGTAAAGTTTTAGGGTGTGTTTGCCTGCTTCTGTGCTTTACTATTTAAATTATGTTTAATGCTCACAGCATTTCCCCTACTTAACATTAATTTTCATGTAGGACAAAGGCATTCTTTTGACAACTTATGACATAGTCCGAGTCAACTCAAAAGCTCTAATTGGGAGTGACTATATTCTCGATGATGGAAGTGAGGATATGATTTGGGATTATATGATACTGGATGAGGTAAGAAAGGTTTTTCAGTAATTGGCAATTTATTGGTTTATGTAATGGAACAATGTGGTTCTGGTTTACTGTGAATAATGAACTTGGTGGTTTTTTCTAATACCTCATATTATAGTTAGATAGTGATTCATCTCAACCTCTCCCTCTGACATGTGAGCACAGACACATAGGCTCACAACATCCTCGCGTTGATGTGCTCACACATCTATGAGGTTCCTTTGTAAGGTCACCTTAGTATTTACATCCTTATAAATTTTTTAATTTAATAAACCTATTCTACCATGCCCCTGCTGTAAAAGGTTCCTCTTCGTTTGACTGCCCTTTCTGGAATTCCAGGGTCATCTTATAAAGAATCCCAGTACACAAAGAGCCAAAAGTTTGCTTGGTATACCCTGTTCACATCGCATTATAGTAAGTGACACGCCGTTGCAGAACAATCTGAAGGTACTGTGTAGTTTTCTTGAAGGCACATTTTCTATTTCTGGTCCATGTTTTTCTTCCATTATTTCGTGTATTAAAAAAAAAACCTCATCATAATTCGTACATTTTCTTGCTTTTGATCTTCATAATAAGAATTGTGGGCCTTGTTTAATTTCTGTTGCCCTGAGCTACTGGGTGATAAGAAATGGTAAGAACCTTCTTCACGCTCTGGTTGCCTTGGGTTAAGTTCTGCTTCTTTATGAAACTCTGGATTATCTTCAGGTTCAAGGAAGAATTTGAGTCGCGTATTTGTCGTGGAAATGAGAAAAATGCTTCTGATAGGGATAAACGTATCGGTTCCAAGGTAGCACAGGTAATAATATCATCTATCTTTCAATCAAATTTGTTCCTATGATGTGATATAGTTTCCATGTGTGCGTTGATAATTTATGACTGATGCCTCTAGTTACCAGTCTACAAGCAGTATGTCTGAAGTAGTTAGTTATGGATATTCCTTTGCTATCTAATTCTTGTTTGCTAGCTTAAAATAAATGAGTGCATAATCAGTCTCACACTCTTGAAGATTTGATATTTTGGTGACAGTAATTTAAAGTATCAATGGGACCAACTCAAGTTTTAGGTTTTAGTTCATTAAACGTTATGTTCAGTTAGTCTTGCTGATTCTCTAGTAATGGTCACTTAATATTATGCCAACTCTGGCTTTAGCTTATTTAGCTTAAAAGTTATGATCCACAGTTTTTAATGAGGTCCTAATAATACATTTTGGAAATAATTAAAGTTTAATTACAAGGTTGCAACATCCAAGATGTGGGGTACTTATAGTTGTGTGTGTGATAGTGTGTGTATTTATGTATTGAAATGCAAATTATAGTTGTACTTGTAAATATTTTTAACGGTTGGCTTTTCATATCTCCTTTTATTACTATGGCTGCAACCTATGCTCTTTATTGCATGACAACATTATTGATAGATCCTTGTACTCCTTGTAACAGGAGCTTAGAGTCCGCATTCAACCTTTTTTCCTGCGTCGCTTGAAGACTGAGGTGTTTAAGGAAGATAATGACCAAACTAATGCCACACTATCTAAGAAGAATGAGATCATTGTTTGGCTAAGATTAACCAGCACTCAGGTTGACAATTTATCAAAATCTTGTAAAACAGTTGACATATTATTACATCATTTCTTAAGTATAATCTCTTGTTATATGTAGCGGAAACTTTATAATCTCTTGTTATATGTACAACCGTCATCCTTAGAAGATGTAAATGACAGTCATTAAAAATGAAAGATGACGTCTGAGAAGATATCACACGACGCTTGCTTTGATATATTGATTGACATAAAAAGTAGCATTAGATGACAGTCGACTGTCATCTCAATATATGTCATTCATCACTAAAAATGCGCACGTAAGTTGGCATCAGTTGGCACCATGAATGCCAACCGTCATCTGAATACAAAACTGTCATCCTTATGATCGGTAGATGACAGTTTTTTTTGGGTTTTAACCGTCATCTGAATGCGTTTTAATAGATGACATTGCGATAGATGACAGTTTGGGAGCATATGAGATGACGGTTAAAAACCGTCATCTGAATCGATTTCTGTACTAGTGTGAGAATCTGAAACTTGTTGGTTTCTCAGATTCTGATTTTGCAGGGAATTTTCCCGACTCAAACAAGTCAACTTGTGGTTATGTGTTCATGCTGGCGGGTGGAGCAGTTGCTTGGAAAACAATGAAGCAAACCTTGATCACAACCTCCACCGTGCAAGCTGAATATATTGCAGTATATGAAACAATGTGTGGAGGGCTCTGGATTAGGAACTTCCTAGAGCAGACTAAAGTATTGAGTCACATTGTGGCTGATGCACTTGTTATATACTGTGATAATGAGGCTGCTGTGTTCTTTAGCAAGAACAATAAAAGGTCCAGCAACTCAAAACACATAGACTTGAAATATTATAGTGTTAGAGAAAGAGTCAAGCATGGTGAGGAAACTGTTTTGGATATAAACACCAATTCACAGCTTGCAGACCCTTTCACCAAAGCACTACCAGTGAAGGTATTCAAGAAGCATGCAGAAAGCATTGGAATTCTTTCAAAGTTAGATGCTTAGGTTCAGTGGGAGTTAAGACCAGTAGGAGCAAACTTAAAAATATTTTGTTTTCTGAGTTCTTGTGTTTTCAGTTGTGATATCAGTAGAATCACAACTTAGTTTTGTAATGACAGTTTTTATAAATGAAAGTTTGAGGTTTTTTCAGAAGTTTTGTATTGCTGCAGCTTTATGTTTGTTCTGAAAATTATTGTTTTAAAGTTCCAGTCATATATATATACTTGCTATCAGATGATCTCATTCATGTTTAGCATGAAATTACAGTACAAGCAAAGTTGAGATTATTGGTGTTTAGTAAAATTTGCTTGAGTTTTGGTTTTAAGAGCATAAAGTTGGACTTGATATATGTTTTACTTGTTAATACATATTAACATATATTTTAATACTGCATGATTGACATATGTGGATTGTAGAAGCTTATGTTGTGGTACAGAACCTCTGCATTTTTGTCAAAGTGTAACTTGGTTTTTGCTCTGCATAAGTGACTGTAATTTGACTATCTTGTGAAGGGATTTTTGGTTCATTTGTTTTCCGGCGCGCACTACAGTAGGTAGAGCAGGTGTTGTCATTCTCAGGTGCGAGTTATCATTTATGGCAAGTGACAGTCCAAGTGGGAGATTGTTAGATCAATATGGACTTGTCACATATTATATGATAATTATTCTTAATGACAATATCTACTTCTACATGGAAACAAATACGGAACCATATCTAGTTAATAATGATTTCGTGTATTAGATCATCATTGTAAGGAATCCTGGTTATAGTCTAGAAGCAAGATAACAATCAGTATTGTATCAGGAATCTAATTAGAAGACTTAACTCTCAAGGAATGTCCTTAATGGGAGGACTCTTTAGGGTTAATGATTCTATATAAATAGATGGTATTGGTCCCTGTTATCACCACGAGACATAGCGTAAGTTCTATCCATTGAGAAGCTTATTGTGGTGACTAACAGAAGGCCTTGCCTAGTACTTTTGTGTTTCAGGTTTGCATCAATGGAATGAGCTATGGTTCATGATGACGGTGAGTTAAACTATAAAGCTTAAAGTCTTATGATTTATGTTATGCATATGATCTATTGTATTGTGGACATGCTGAATTTGGTTTACACAGCGCACCAAACATATACATATCACGACCCGCCATTTCGCCAACAACAATGCGAGGTCGCGACAAGGAGGACGCAGGGCATAGGCGAGGGAACGTGTCACAACCCATCGATTCCCTTGAGCATTGTAGAGTCAAGCACGTCTGAAGGGCAGCTTTGGAGAATGCTAGGGTGTTCTCCAGTGAGCGAGAATGTCGTAGAGAGCTCTGGAAACTTCCAGACGGGTCTAGACATCTCCGGAGCACTGCACAGGACAGTGCAGGGCAGCACAGCACGAAGCAGCACAGTGCGAGGCTGTGCAGGGACAATCCGGAAGGCTGCCAGGCATGTCCAGAAGGCTGCAGATGTATCTGGAAGGCTGCAGGCGTGTCCGGAAGGCTACATGTCATCGGGGAAGATTCTGGAAGGCTGCAGGCTTATCGGGGAGGTTCAAGATCACTCTAGAACACTCTGGGACACACGTACATAGTCATAGGCATCTCTAGGAATGTATAGAAGCATCTAGAGAGACATGTACGTAGATAGGTCTAGAAGATTCCGCGGGCTGCAGGGTTGTCTATATAAATGTTGTCGGGGCGACACTGGCCTGGCACAGGGAAAACATCATTTTCAGGAATTTTCACATTTTTGTAAAGTTGCTTCAAAACTCAATACAACTTCATTTCTTCCATTCTTTAGCCTTTCTAGCCTCATTGTCACCAAGGAGGTGATCGAACTCTAAGGCCGCACGGTGGTTGGAGTAGTGAAGAACTCATCCCATGACATACATGGACCGGCAACCTCATGTAACTGCCGTTGGATTTTGTTTTTTGTTTGGCTTCTTCGTTACGATAGGTATCGGTGATCGGTTACACCGTATGTTAAGACACACGACCGATAATGGGTATACGGTATACCCAACAAATATCTAAGTTGACCTAATATTTCAAATTTTTCCACATTTTTCTGTTTTTCCCCTATGTCTATTACTCTTTTACCCAACATCTAAGTTGTGAAAAAAAAAAAAGAAAAAAAAACTGGTCTCATACTCTCATTGGCAAATTCTTTATTTTTATTTTCAGAGGAGAAAAAGTAGGATGTGAATCGTTAATTTCCTTCTTTTTTCTTCTAATTTCTGTTTATATTTACTCTTTTTTTTGTTACAGTTTACATTTTGAATGTTTACTACACTATTTTTTTTTTTAATTAAGAACTATTTCTTTTAAATTACCTATGGTATAAGGATATATCAGTACCCGTTTTAGCAAACAAAACTCTTTCTATTACCACACGATGTGTAGGAAAATTGTGTCTAAAATATTATAATTTTTTTCAAAATGTGGGGGAAGAAGTTTTCATCTCATATGTATGGGGAAGTTACAGGGAAGTTTAACTGCAGACACCTTCGTGTAGGAAAATTGTGTCTAAAATATTAGGATATTTCTGGAAAACGCAGAGAGAGAGAAATACTTTTTTTGTATGGTAACAACATCTTAAGACTCAAGCGCACAAAGAGAACAAGAGAACTCAGAACGCATAAAGTCACCATTTCTACAGAAAAATATTAGAGTAAATTTCCTAACAAATATGTAGCATCAAGAGTAGGTGTTCTCTAAACTAGTGGAAGCAATACATCTCAAATATCTAATAGCAGAACCAAAATCAGCAGTAAAATCGGGGGGGGGGGGGGGGGGGGGGGGTGCAAATATCGGCTTGGAGCACCAAAAACTTGGGTGTGCCCGCGCGACCTGCGGACACGAATGTAACACCGATTTGGGCTCCAGAACGCAGGCTCCTTTTGCACCCAGCCCAGATTCTTTTTGGACTCTTCAGCTGCTGAAAACCTGTTGAAATTCCAGCATTATAACATATAATTATTCAGCCATTCATGGTGATTAATTTTGTGTTGTTACTTGGCCATTGAGTTCCCTCTATTCATTGCTGACTTTAAAAGCCAAAGCATTCCTCACACTATATAAAGGGCCTCCTATTCCTTAGTTAGACACCAACAAAAAGCATCAGCTCTTCTCCTCTCAAACTCTCTCTTCTGCTCTTGTGTTCTTGTTTTGCTTTCTGGTGATAGAAAGAGGTACTTGGGGGGGGTGCAAATATCGGCTTGGAGCACCAAAAACTTGGGTGTGCCCGCGCGACCTGCGGACACGAATGCAACACCGATTTGGGCTCCAGAACGCAGGCTCCTTTTGCACCCAGCCCAGATTCTTTTTGGACTCTTCAGCTGCTGAAAACCTGTTGAAATTCCAGCATTATAACATATAATTATTCAGCCATTCATGGTGATTAATTTTGTGTTGTTACTTGGCCATTGAGTTCCCTCTATTCATTGCTGACTTTAAAAGCCAAAGCATTCCTCACACTATATAAAGGGCCTCCTATTCCTTAGTTAGACACCAACAAAAAGCATCAGCTCTTCTCCTCTCAAACTCTCTCTTCTGCTCTTGTGTTCTTGTTTTGCTTTCTGGTGATAGAAAGAGGTACTTGGGGGGGTGCAAATATCGGCTTGGAGCACCAAAAACTTGGGTGTGCCCGCGCGACCTGCGGACACGAATGCAACACCGATTTGGGCTCCAGAACGCAGACTCCTTTTGCACCCAGCCCAGATTCTTTTTGGACTCTTCAGCTGCTGAAAACCTGTTGAAATTCCAGCATTATAACATATAATTATTCAGCCATTCATGGTGATTAATTTTGTGTTGTTACTTGGCCATTGAGTTCCCTCTATTCATTGCTGACTTTAAAAGCCAAAGCATTCCTCACACTATATAAAGGGCCTCCTATTCCTTAGTTAGACACCAACAAAAAGCATCAGCTCTTCTCCTCTCAAACTCTCTCTTATGCTCTTGTGTTCTTGTTTTGCTTTCTGGTGATAGAAAGAGGTACTTGCTCCGGTTCGCAGACTTTCTTGCAGCAGTGCAGCTACAAGAATTTAGTAGTCACTGTATCCTGGGAGACGAGCGCCAACAATCCTTTTGCACCCGTAGAGGCGGCGTAGTTGTCTTAAGGAGAGTGTGTGACACACACGACTTGACTTGTGCAATTCCACCTTGAAAACTCGTTCGGTATTGGTTGTGTATCGCTTCATACCTTCTTGTTTATTTTCTAGAATTTTTATTTCTAAATTCAAGTTAATATTTATCTCAATTATATATATGCAATATCATACCAATTTTATTTACAATCTTCACATTCTCAATAATCTCATCCCCAACTCTCTAAATCTTCCAATCAAATTATCTAACATAATGGAATCGGAAAAACCCATGGCCTCTGCTCCTGCTGCTGCTGCTACTACCACCCAATTGACCCCTTTCAAGTACTCCAACAGGGTCCTCCTTAAAACAATCTTGGACCGCAGCGACGGCAGCCTGGAGCTGGTTGGTCAGAGAGTCCTCGTCGGAGGGTGGGTCAAGTCCTCCAAGGAGGTCATGAAACAAGCTCCACCACAGCCACCGCCTGCAGCCGATCACACGCCGGCTTGTCAACCCGAGCCCAAATCAGACGTCAGCTGTGTTGAAATCCTTCAATCTCGGATACCATCTCTCTCATCGTCTCACCGGCGCGTCACCCTCCAACTCCTCCAGCTCACCTTCCTCATCGTCCCTCACCCATGAGACTGCAGCAGCAAACAAACCCACTTCCAAGGCAAATACGCACGTGTCCAAGGTAAATACGCGCGTGTCCATTTCGTGTCCAAGTTAGATACGCGTGTCCGACTGTATTTCACCGTATTTGAGCGTATTGTATGCGTATCCGTGTCTAATACGGGATACGACACATTTTCAGCGTGTCCGTGCATCATAGGTTGCAGGATAGTTGCTGGGTGCCTGATCGATGCCTCCCCTTTACATTGTCAAAACTCTCCTTTTATAGGGTCCATTGGAGAATGCTAGTTTCCAGATAAAAGGAAGATCGGGTAAGAGTGGTTTCTGGGCTACAGGGCAATCGTGTTGCTTGCTGCACTGCTGTAATGGTGCCAAACATGCAAACATATCACGAGATTGAATACGGATTTCAGGGAAGATATTTAGATAGAGGAAGATAGCTATTTTATGGTAATTAAGTTGCATCCTTAACCGAAATAGTAAGAAGAATCCCCCAATTTTAGGGATCATGTTCAGGTTCTGCTATCAAGAAAAAGAAGAAACAGTGTTGCGGGGTGGAAGTAGAGTTGCTGGGGAGGAGAACACGTGATCTGGAATAGAAAAGAGGGAGCTGCAAAGAGAAAAATGGTTTGGGCTTAAAAGAAAAAGAAGGGTTTTTGGGCTTAAAGAGAAAGAATGGCTGGCCCAATTTTCATGCATGTTCACCATTTCATTCATCGATCTAACTCGTTGGGCTTGAATTTCGGGCCCAAGACCGAAATCACCGACGATATTAAATCGACGAATGAGCATGTGCGTTTCCGTAACCTTCCACACCACACCCAAAACTGCAAGCCCCAAGAACGCGTGCATGTGGCTTGGGCTCACATTAAAAGTGTGTTTGCTTGGAGTGCTATAGCCGAGTAATGAACATAATTATAAAACCATAGAATTTTATATAATCACGTGAATATGCATATTTTTCATCGCGTGATAGCATGGTAACTGTTTCTGCTCAAACCCGTAGGCCTGGCAGAAGCACAATAATAAAGCTATAAAGGACACTACGAGTATAGTGGTTCACCGTGCCATCGGAGGGCACGGCTACGTCCACTTGGAATTCACTATAGCCGGCTAATGAGCCATCGATGGTACAAGGGTGGAATGCCTTGGAACCAAGAGATCCTTAATACTAAGGGGGAAGCCTCCTATTTATAGGGAAGGAAGGCTCCCACCTCTACCATGTTTCCAATGTGGGATGCTCACTATACTATTACATATTTCCCTACTCACGAAGCTACTTCAGGCGCCCGGTGGCACTGCCTCCGAGTGCGGTACCGGTGATGTGGAACAATGGAGATGTAGCCGGGGTGCTGGACTACTCGCTAGATGCCGGAAGTAGGACCCCCGATGCCGGTTGCACGGTCCACGAGGTCGCCGGATGTGCTTGGCGGTGTACTATATGTACTGTCAACAGTAACTAATTGCATGATTTTTCAGGTATCAACATTAGCCCCCATGATTATGTGGGCTGCTTGAGGCATGGAGTGGGCCACATAATCAGAGTCCATAGAGAGGAAGGAATCAGCCTGGCCCAAATTATCATTTAAGACTCTTAGCCTGCAGCTTCTTCTCTCCTCTTTCAGAATCTCGCAGGAGCAGCCCTGCATCTGCACCCTGCACCGGTCTTGCGAATCTCTTCAAAACCCGTGTCAAGCCTTCAATTTCTTTTGGGCTCCAGGTATTGTTTTTCCTTCTGCATCTTGATTTTTTTTTTTTGTCTTCGTCTTCTTCTTTTGGTTCATAACCGGCGTCGCTCCCCCTCCTCGCTGCAGGGGAATTGCTTGGTGTCTCTTGAGCGAAAGGTTCTTGAGCCGCTGCGACTTAGGCTTGCGTTTCGCTGCTTTTCCTCTTACTGCAGGGAAGCCGATTACCAACAGGGTTGGTTTTCCATCATATACCCTGCAGCTAATCTCTTTCCTGCAGTCTTTGCTTCAGCTCACAATTCATGTTTTCTCCTTTGCTGCAGGGACTGGCTCTAAGAGCCTTCGCATGCAAACTTCTTCACTTCAGGTAATCTTCAGCTTCTTTAAGTAACTCGCATGAGTCTTTCGCTTCATGGAACACTGCAATTTACTTGATCAATATATTCTGCTTTGTTCTGAATGAATGCCGGCATTTAGATCAGTGTTTTTGTTTTTGTTTCCGCCGCTGCTATTTGGGAAATTGTCTGTAACTTATTGCATGGCCTGACTTTGCTGTGTTTAAAGTCATACAAGCTTCTGATTCCTACAAGCTTGACTTTGTTGCTTGGCTTAATTTCGTCATCTGGAATAGCAATTGCTCAAATAGTTCATAGCTAGGAAACTTTGCTTGCACTTTGTAAGATTTACGAATGATTATTGCTTTGGCTTTATTTGTTCTGCTTGGTTTATATTGCCTGCTTAAGCATGGTGTGGTTGGTTTTTGGTCTTTCCAAGCATGGATAATGTTTGGGACTTGTGCAGGGAGATGATTACTGTATTTAGCTTGGTATGAGAATTAACAAGGAAATGTAAAGGCTACGAAATTGAGGTTGAATGTACTTGAATAGACTCATTAGCACAAGTTCAGGGCAAAAAGTTTTGAATTAATGCATGGACTTAATGAATTTAAAGGTTTTGAATTTAGCAAAGAGGATTACGCATGATTTGTAGAGTAAGACACATGTGTCTATGCTAGGAATGAATTTGGATGTAAAGCATGGACATGTTAAAATGAGAGAGATGGATAGTGTTGACAGTAGCCGCAGAGAGGCTACAGCAGGCCCACAGACCCGCAGCAAGTGCACCAGGGCCCGACCCAAGGCTCGGGACCGGATCACCAGCACCCGGCCTCGGGGCCCAGCACTCTATCCTGCCTTCAGGGACCCTGGGGCCGGGGGCGCCAACCTGTCAAAGAGGGCACCAGAAGGAACAAACAGAAGGGAACCAGTCCCACATCGAAGGATAAGGCCAGCCCTTACCCTCAATCACCTATATAAGGGCCCCATCTACCTTCTTTATTGGGTAACTTATCTCTCTCCCTGCTTACATACGTGCCTTGGTTATATATATTCCAACTATACTAACTTAGGCATCGGAGAGGAGAAGACCGGCTCGCTCGGTATTCCCCTTAGTGAGCAGGATTGCAGGAGATCGAGTTGGATTCACCGAGTATCTACTAGACCCCCGGGTTTAGGCAGAAACAATTGGCGCCGTCTGTGGAAACCAGTTCAAAAAGTTGTGTTCCTCTGCCAGAGAGTAGAACTCCGTTGATCCTTTGGAGAGGTAGCTACATCCGTAGTCCGAAGCTATGGAAGGAAGGAAGGTAAAAGCCAGCACGGAAGGACCGAAATGGCGAATTCAGTTCCCCGACCGGGCCCAAAGTACAGGGGCTGCGGACGGTGTGAGGTTCGTCCTTTCCCCCGGCCGAGACGGAAAATCGAAAGCGCGAATTCAGTTCCCCGACCCGGCTCGTACCGTACAGGCTGAGGTCGGTGCGAGGTTCGTCCTTTCTCCCATCAAAAGCAGGGCTCATGATCGCCAGGAACAAGAAGACCCCGACCGGAAGGGTCCGGGAGATATAAAAAAGATGAAGGCAGAGGTCGAGCGCTTGCGAGAAGAGGGCGATCGAGATCGACTGAGAGCGGAGGCCCGATGCCAAGAGTTGCAGGCGGTGAACGTTGTCCTATTGGCAGCCCTGGAGCGAGAGGGTCAGCAGGGCACTCCTCGAGCAGCGCCGCGGCCAGCAACCAAGGCTAGCGAATTCCCGCATCTTGAGGTAGGGCAGGCTACGGGAAGAAGAAAGACCGTGCATATGGCCACGCCACTCTTCTCGGAAGCTCTGAGAAACTCCGGCCCGGCCGAGCCCCCGTACCGCACGAGCCAGGCGTCAAGCGAGCAGGAAAGCTCTACCGCACGGACACTCGAGGCGCTCTCCGCCTCGGTGTCGGACATAAAGGGCCGCATGGAGACCAGCGAGAGGATGGCCGGGCGACCGCGGGGCGGCGCGCGGTTCAACAAACGTGTTGGACCTTTCCCGCACCGGATTAGGGAATCAGGGAGATCTGGAAGCCAAAGGCCCCTGAAGTTGACATATTCAGGGACGAGCTGCCCGTACCAGCACCTGGATAGTTTTAAGTCACAAACAGGGACGAGGGGCTACTCCGACGCCATGTGCTGCAACGTATTCCAAGAGACGCTCTCGGGAGAAGCGTTGAATTGGTTCTACGAGCTACCAGTGAACTCAGTCGAAACCTTCGAGCGGTTGGCTGATAAGTTTGTCGGCCGGTTCATCCTCAGAGCCAGGACAGCCCAAACATCAACAATCCTTTTTGACTGCATGCAAACTGACAACGAGCCGCTACACGCCTTCGTTAACCGGTGGCAAATTGCCATGGCCGGGGTCAGGAACCTGGACAAGCAGATCACAGGGATGGCCTTCAAGCAGGGTTTAAGACCTGGGGAACTTTCGTACAACTTACTAGTGCAGGAGCCGATGGGGTACGACGAGCTGATGACCGTGGCCGTCAGGCACGCTCAGGCAGAGCACGAGACATATGGGGACAAGGAGCCCAAGCGAATATCGGACGACCTACCACCATCCCGTGGAAGCAAGACCGGCCGGCTAGGTCGCAACCATGCGCCTGCAGCTACCAGGAAAGCAGACGTACGGGAGGAGTGGCAACCCCGGCGAAGCGGTGATAACGGTTCCCGACCGGGGAGAAGACCGCCATTTGTGCGCTCGGCGCAGCCTCTGGCAGCTGCGCCAGCAGAGCGACCACCGCGGACCTTAGCTATGGCGCCAGCCGGAAAACCCCAAGATCTAGCCTATCGGACTGGTGACCAAAAACCCCAGAAAGCGGTCGTGAACGACCAGGCCCGCCCGAATGACCCCAGCAACGACCAACCGCGAGCTCGGCAGGTAGGAACTATAAGCACCCGCACTCCCAGGGGGATCGAGGTACATGGAAGCATTAACATGATACACGGCGGGGACCGCATAGATCGGCTCACCCGGAGCTCAAAGAAGCGATGCCTAAGATCGATCCGGGGGAAGGAGGTGTACGCCTTCGGAGATAGAAGCGGCCAAGCCGCTAAAACCGGATGGAACTCGGTCACTTTCTACGAGGCGGAAGAACCGGAGGATTTAATCCAACCACACAACGACCCCTTCCTCATCATGGTCCAAATAGACCACTGGATAACCAGTCGTATGCTGATCGATACCGGAGCCTCAGTCAACGTAATGTTCCGAGACGCGTACAAAGGGTTGTAGAGAGGAAGGAACAAGTTATCCCAGGATAACGAGCCGCTTATAAGCTTCTCCGGTGAGGTCGTCCAGCCTCTGGGTTCGGATTACCTACCGATCATCTTCAGCGAGGGGGACAGAACCAAAAAGGAGCATTTGGAGTTCATCATTGTCGACTGCCTATCATCATATAATGGCATTATCGGTCGGCCAGGGTTATGGAGGCTTAAAACGTTTATAGCCGGCCATATGCTAATGTTGAAGATGCCTTCACCAGCTGGAGTCATTACCATACGTGGGGACCAGAGGATCGCCCGTAAGTATTACACAGAGGCCCTAACCCACGGGAGGAAGCGGACCGAGGTCTTCACAACCACTCAGCAGGCGCCAGCGCCGGATCTGAGCATTGACCCCAGTGATGACTTCAAGTCAAAAAGAGTTGGGCGATTCATCGAAAAAATGGAGCCACCTTCGGCCGTGGAGGAAACCGAAGCGATCTGCATTTCGGTAAACCACCCAGAGCGAAGTGTCGTGATAGGGACGCAGCTCGATCCGATTGTCAGGCAAGAGCTCATAGCCTTCCTCCGGGACAACAGTTCGGTCTTCGCATGGTCCTACGAGGACATGCCAGGCATATCCCCGGAAATAGCTGTACATAAGCTAAATTTATTACCCAACGTTCTCCCGGTGAGGCAGAAGAGGAGGTCCTTCAGTCCGGCAAAGTATGAGGTTATCAGGGAGGAGATACAGAAATTGTGGGGTATAGGTTTCATCCGGGAAGTCCAGTACCCTCGCTGGCTCGCTAACGTGGTCATGGTGCCGAAGAAGGTAACCGGCCAGTGGCGTATGTGCGTGGACTTCACTAACCTGAACCGGGCGTGTCCAAAGGACAGCTTCCCGCTCCCCCGGATTGACCAGCTTATAGATTCCACATCCGGTTTTAAGATGCTCAGCTTCATGGACGCTTACGCCGGGTACAATCAGATTAGGATGCACCCGGATGATGAGGAGCACACATCGTTCACAACCGACCGAGGTACCTACTGTTATAAGAGGATACCGTACGGTCTAAAGAATGCCGGGGCCACCTACTAGCGAACGGTAAACCGAATGCTGGAGCAAGAAATGGGTAAAACTGTAGAGGTTTACGTTGATGACATGCTGGTCAAGAGCTTGACTGCAGGGGCCCACGTCCGGGATTTGGCCGTAGTCATCGGCAAAATGCTCAAATTCGGAATGCGCTTAAACCCAAAGAAGTGTATTTTCGGGATTTCAGAGGGCCTATTCCTAGGCCACATCATCAGCCAGCGAGGGATAGAAGCCAACCAGCTGAAGGTCCAAGCAATTTTAGATATGGAAACGCCAGGGGAGAGAAACCAGGTCCAGGTGTTGACCGGCCGGTTAGCCGCCCTTGCTAGATTCATCTCCCGCCTAACCGACAAATGCACACCATTCTTCAAGCTGCTCAAGGCACAACAGACCAGGAAAATCCACTGGGCAGCGGAGCATGAAGCGGCATTCCAGTCTATCAAGGCATATCTGTCTGCAGTGCCTCTCCTATCCAAACCAGTGCCGGGCAAAATGTTATACCTCTACATAGCAGCATCCGCAACGGCAGTCTTCGCGGCTCTCATCAGGAAGGAAGACACGCTCGAACTTCCGGTATACTATGCGGGAAAGGGACTCACTGGAGCCGAGGGCCGGTACCCCGACATAGAGAGATTGGCTCTGGCCCTGATTGTTAGTGCCAGGAAGCTCCGGCACTATTTCCAGGCTCATTCCATCACCTTATATACTAATCACCCTCTGCGACAGATCCTGCAAAAACCAGAAACCAGCGGTAGGCTCGTGCGGTGGGCAGTTGAACTGGGAGAGTTCGACATCACTTACGCCCCGCGAACGGCCATCAAGGGACAGGCAGCTGCGGACTTCATATGTGAGCTCACCCCAATGGCGGTAGAAGCGCACCCCGCCCGGTACGAGGACACCGAGGCAGTGCGAACCATAAAGACCGAACCAGGCCTCCCCACCGGCTGGAAACTTTACGTGGACGGCTCCGTAACGACCAAGCGGAGCGGAGCCGGTGTCATGATAACCTCGCCTGATGGCCAGTCGTACGAGTATGCCTTACGGTTCCTTTTTAGCACCTCCAACAACGCTGCCGAGTATGAGGCCCTCATAGCCGGTTTGCAACTGGCCAAGGAGTTGGGAATCTCGTCCATGGAGATATACAGCGACTCTAGCTTAGTGGTGAACCAGATGAACGGGGTGTTTGAGGTCAAGGATCCCCAGCTGTCCTCCTACCAGGCTTTGGCTAAAACCCTGATTGAGCCGTTCCAGGGCGCCACGATCCAGCACATTCCCCGAGAGGCAAATAGACATGCAGACGCCCTCACAAGGCTGGCAACCGGAAACTACCCCCCAGAGTACCGGAGAGCAAAAATTGAAACTCTCCAGCAGCCAAGTATAAACAAAACCATCTCCGAGATATTTGCGGTGGAAGAAGCGCCGCCAAGCTGGATGGATCCAATAGTCAAGTATTTGACTGACAAAACCAGCCCCCAGGATGCGGTAGAGGCCAGGAGGCTACACCTCCGGTGCGCCCGGTACGGTCTCCTCAACGGCCAGTTATACCGAAGGGGGCACAGCTTCCCCCAGCTGAGGTGTGTGACAAAAGAGGCAGGAGAGGCTATCATGCGAGAGATCCACGAGGGGGTATGCGGTAATCACTCCGGTGCAATATCATTATCCCACAAATCGCTCCGGGCGGGGTATTTCTGGCCAGACATGGCGGCAATGTCAAGAAAAATATCAGGCGGCTACCACAAGTGCCACATGTACGCCTCTACGCCTCATGCCCAGGCAATCGCATTATCAATCCTGTTGGCACCATGGCCATTCGCACAATGGGGATTAGACATCATCGGCCATTTCCCAACAGCTGTGGGACAGTACAGGTATGCCATCGTGGTAGTAGACTATCATACTAAGTGGGTCGAGGCAGAACCCATGATAAAGATCACTGAGGAACGGGTTAAAAAGTTCCTATGGAAGAACATCTACTGCAGGTTCAGGGTACCGCAGACTATTGTTACGGATAATGGGACACAGTTCAATAATGCTGATCTTATCCAGTACACGGCCTCTATGGGGACCCGGATGTTGTTCGCCTCAGTAGCACACCCACAGACCAACGGTCAGGTAGAAGCGGTCAACAAGATTATCAAGACCCTTCTAAAAAAGAAGCTGGATGCCAAGAAGGGATGTTGGGCCGAAGAGCTCCCCGCGGTGCTATGGGCCATCCGGACAACAGCAGCAGAGGCAACAAGAGAGACCTCGTTCTGCATGGCATTCGGGAGCGAGGCGGTACTCCCTGTAGAAACTGGTATACCCAGCGGCAGGGTCGAGAATTACGACGCCGAAACAAACGCCGAGGGGCTATTGCTCAACCTGGACCTCATTGAGGAGCGCCGCGACAAGGCGCATATGCGCAACCAAACCTACAAGCAGCGGATAGCCCGGTACTATGACAGAAGGGTCCGGGAGAGAAAGCTACAGGTCGGGGACTGGGTCATGAAGAAGGTCCAGAAAAAACCGTTGGCTCTAGAGCCAACATGGGAAGGGCCCTACCAGATCACCGCGGCCGTGGGACCGGCAACATTCCACATTATAGACACCGAGGGCATCTATTCCACCCGACCGTGGAATATCCAGCACCTACGGTTCTACCCTAAGTAATAGCGGTCACAGAGCGACAATAGTGTATTTAGCATCAATATCGCAATACGCAATTACGGCATTAAAGAATAAACTACAGCAGTTACAAGATGTGCATGTACAAGGTAAACAGCTAGCTACCGCCCCCGGAGCCCCCAATCCCCGACCCGCCACCTTTTAGAGCTTGCTCCTGTTCCACCATCTCAGTTAGGGCTATATCAGCCTCCATCTGCTCGGCATCAAGCCATCCTTTCTCCCTCCACTCCAGATAAGCGTCGCTAATGCCCTTCTCCCGGGCCGCGTCCAGCATCTCTTCAAACTCTACCGACTCCCGGAAGTCGTCGACAGTCTTATCGGCCACTTCAGCAAGCTGGGATTCCGAGAGCTTCTCCCTTCCTTGGGCGACTACTGTAACCTGACTCTGGAGCTCCAAAACCCTCACCTCCAGCTCCGCGATTCTCCCTTCTCGGGCAACAGCCTGGGTTTGCAGCTCCAAAACCCTCGCCTCCAGCTCCGCGACCCTCCCTTCCCGAGCAGCAGCCTGCCGATCGGTCTCTTCCTGCTCTTGCTGGAGTTCACGGTGCAACCGACCGGTTAGTTCTTTCTCTCGCGCGAGCTCGGTGCCCAACCGACCAACCTCCTCTCTTTCCTCCGCAAGCTTGGCTTCCGCCACGTCCGCCCGCACGCTCAGCTCCTCCACCCGCCTCTCCAAAGCCGCAGCAGCCTCCCCTCTGGGCTCCGCGGCATAAAGGCTATGAACCAGCTGCCAGACGTAAACAAAGGAACATTAGCTCGTGTCACTCCAAGAGAAAAGGAAGCACAAAAACACTTACCCGAACAGCTAGTTCCACGGGTTTCGCCCTGTTCTCGCCCGATCGTCCAGTCCCAGGGTCCTCCCGGTCAAGCCCCAAGGTTTCGATGGTAGCAACCACGAACCTACCAATTCCATCACCGGAACTGCGACTGGCTTCCGGCACATGAGTCCTTCGACCAACCACCTCCACGACCGGAGCCACCGCCCGCTCGAGTGGCCCAGCCGAACTTGATGCCCCAGCATCAAAGGTCCTCGCCCTCTTTGCCGGAGCTTCACCATGGCCGCTTCGACGGTGCCCGAACACTTCTGCCGTTTCTCTCTCCCGCGAGGTCCGAACAGCCATCGGTCGTGCCACAGGTCCTGGACCAGATGGTCCTGCAGACCGCCCTTCCTGAATAAAGAGCGGGGAGTTATTCCCACCGCCCGGTAGCCTTCCATAGTGCGCGTCCGGAAACACAAGCGGCACTGGCCTGTCATGATCCCTGCATCTCTGGGTAGCCGTATCAATAACAGTCTTCGCGGCCACCTCCCCCGTCTCCGCCAATCTCGAGACTACAAGCTCTTCATCCGGTTCGATAGTCTCCTCAACTTTAAGCGTGAGCCGGGGGGCATTAGCTGCAAACCGATAAGTCGTGCGGTCAGAATACAAGCAACCATGCAAAAAGCAAAGTGTAAGACACCTTACCAGGTTTTCTCCCCATCTCGCATATCTCCAGCACGTTCCATCGGATGAAATTGTAGGAGCTCCGACTCAGATAGTCCCAACCATAGAACAATCGGAATATCTGTTGCTTCTCCAAGTCCTACAACTGCCACGATTGGTCCCCGATCGGTTGGTATGCCCCGGGGACCTGATAGCCCCTCAAGTTACGCTGCCACCTGCCACCGGCCAGCACCACCGATCTCCTCCAGACATCTGAAACCGATGACGGCAGATGCGTGATGGCAGCACCATAGTCCCGCGCGGCAAAATTCACACAACCGATGCACTGGGCTTTTCTGCAGTAGGAAATCTTGTACAGCGCCCGAAATTCATTAACCGTGGGCCAGTCCATATGGCTCAGGCTAAACAGGCACCCAAGTCCAAGCAACTGCCTCCACTGATTGCTCGGAAGTTGGGCCGGGGAAAGATTTAGTGAGCTCAGCATGTACTGAACAAATCCCGGCAGCGGCAGCGACAGTCCGTGTCGGAATTGATCGTCGAAAACAGCAACCCAGCCAGGTTCCGGGTTACAGGCCAGTTCCTCGGGACGCAGGCCTCGAAGTTTAACAGAAGAATCGATGTCCCACTTCGCCCGAAACTCCCTAATCTCTCTTTCATCCATGCTTTTGACTGGCTCATCACAGAGAATCACTCTGTCACCATCCAGCAGCTCGTGCCTTTTGGGCCCGCGGCTTGCGCCGCCATAATGCGCAGATCTCCCAGACGCCATAATCCTAACACAAAATAATTCGGGCGAAGTGGGACATCGGATGAGGAGAGCAGAAGGCAAAAGGGTTAGGCAAAGCGTGGTAGGAGGTGAGCAAAGTGGACAATAAATAGGGCAACAAGAAAAGCAAGGCAACCCCAGCCGTGGATTCCCTCCATCTCAAACTGCTCCCTGTCGACACGTGTCCCAGCATGGATAAGGGATCCCATCCATCATAACTGATGGGACTGATGGGCTCTCCCCTTCATCGCATGTCCGCCACCTGTCCCACTTACCAGCGGCATTTAGGGAGATAGGAGCGAACAACGAGGCGTCCATTCCCCTCGTTCCACCAGAAAGTCAACTCCGAGTCAATCCGGCACCATGGCGGCTCACGAGTATGATCATTCAACAGGCTGCATGGCTTCTTCAGCGAATATCTTGAAGACCTCTCACCGCTTGTGAATTTTCCAACCGCTTCGAGAGCATCTATCTAGGTATGAACCCTCCTAGCACGTTGCATATCACTGGGGGACTCGTCTCGATATGGCATGTCACCCGGTCGAGATCCGCCCAGCACTATGACACTCCACCGGCCCTGGGACGTTTAACCCACTCCAAGGTATTCTACCGGTTGTCACCTTCCTTCGCCTACGGGCAGGAACGAGCCAACAACAAAGGCTTCTAAACGCATGGGCTTTATAAACCCGGGCGAGCTTACATCTAACCCATGTACACTTGTCCAGCATGATAAAAACCCTGCATCACACTGAACTGTGATACATTTGGAGATACATGGCGAGACTCGTTATCTCAACGCCACTCCACTGGGCAGATTGTTTCTCTAACACAGAACAAGTCTCCCCGCAGGCTAACAAACCTGCACATTACCTCAACGCTTAAACAACAAAAGCTGAGAAGAACTAGCAAGTGTTAACCGATGCCTCGGTACGGCCGTAACACTCTCCGGGGTACCTGTTGGCCTAGTCCACGCACCAACAGGCCCTCCCGCAGGCTAGCATCTCCGGGACTCGTACCGATATGGCAGAACGCCCGGGCGAGGTCCAATCTGCAAGTTCATCCGGGACTCGTTTCGATATGGCAGGACGCCCGGTCGAGCTCCCGAGAACTCTGCCTCGCACCGATATGGCAGAACGCCCGGGCGAGGTCCAATCTTCAAGTTCATCCGGGACTCGTTTCGATATGGCAGGACGCCCGGTCGAGCTCCCGAGAACTCCGCCTCGCACCGATATGGCAGAACGCCCGGGCGAGGTCCAGTCTGCAAGTTCATCCGGGACTCGTGTCGATATGGCAGGACGTCCGGTCGAGCTCCCGTGAACTCCCAGTACTGCTTATATTGCAAACGTGTTTATGTACTATTGCTTCCCATCGGTAACAGGTACTCACCTCGGTCACGCCCAATCTTTAACGCGGACTTGGGGGACTGGGCACCGGTAGGTTGGTAACCATGTGGATCTGCGGGACAAGAGCAAGACAGATTTAAGTCCCCATTCAAGATTGCACTTGACCGGGAACTTGGGGGACTTGTTGACAGTAGCCGCAGAGAGGCTACAGCAGGCCCACAGACCCGCAGCAAGTGCACCAGGGCCCGACCCAAGGCTCGGGACCGGATCACCAACACCCGGCCTCGGGGCCCAGCACTCTATCCTGCCTTCAGGGACCCTGGGGCCGGGGGCGCCAACCTGTCAAAGAGGGCACCAGAAGGGAACCAGTCCCACATCGAAGGATAAGGCCAGCCCTTACCCCCAACCACCTATATAAGGGCCCCAGCTACCCTCTTTATTAGGTAACTTATCTCTCTCCCTGCTTACATACGTGCCTTGGTTATATATATTCCAACTATACTAACTTAGGCATCGGAGAGGAGAAGACCGGCCCGCCCGGTATTCCCCTTAGTGAGCAAGATTGCAGGAGATCGAGTTGGATTCACCGAGTATCTACTAGACCCCTGGGTTTAGGCAGAAACAGATAGCTAGTCACGAGAGTTAGGAGATGAGTTTGAATGAGGAATAAGAGTATCAATAGATAAGCAAGTGATTTAGCAAGTGAGAAAAATGACAAACTAAGAACAAGCATATGGCAGTGATTGGTCATGATAGCGGTATTTGAAGGATAATGGACAAATGGAAAGAAAATTGAAATGGCATGAAGATACACCAATGGAGTAAAATGGGTTTCACTTGATTCAAAGGAGAGCATATAAAGTAACAAATAGATTGAATATGAATTTGTATATTGCTTGTAGATACGCTTGATGGTTTGCTTTGCACGACATGAAGAAAGGATATACTTCCTTTGCTTGGCTTTACCTATGCATGTTGCTTGATTATGTATTGGCATGTGTAAAATGAGAGTATGCATATACTACAAAGGCTAGACTTAAATTCGCTTATGGCAACTATGCTTAGGCATGTATTAAGCATGTGTATTTCTAGATTGTCCTGAGGTTGCCATTATTTTTTTGACAAAGCCAATGGGGAGGTGCATGGAATTTGAGTAAACTTGTAGCTTGAGCGTGGCATGACCCCATTTAGTCTCGGATAGATGCACGACCGTGCCAAAAAGGAGCTTGGCATTGTTGGATAGTAAGTGTTTGGCATGAGCTCGGATAGGGCTTGGCATGCCTCTTTGGTCATGAATCCGCTTGATAGTGTGTTTAGCTTGGCGCGGGGTATGAATGATGGCTTGTGTTTGTTGTGGTTGCCTTAAGTATTTTGAACGGCCGATAAGGGCGCATAGATGCTGAAACGAATAGGCATGGCTTGAATTCTTAACATAGCCTTCATGTGGTCATACGTTGGATGCACAACCTTAAAGAGGAGCTAGGCATGTTTGGCGAGGTTTGCTCTAAGTTTTCCTTCAAACTAAATTTGAAGAATGAGTTGGTATGTAGCGTAGGCATGAGGGGACACGTATGACTTGATACTATCAGTTGGCTTGGCTTCAAGTAGATTTATCTTGTAGCATGTCGACATTGCATGGACATGCATGTGTATGCTTAGGCTTGTGCTTGATTGTTTATGCTTGTGGCATGCTTTTCGCATCTGAATGAGCATGATGGAGTGCGTGTGTGTTTATGAGAAAGTGATTCATGTGACTGTCTCGTGAGTCTTGGAATGGATGTATGACATTTAACAGAGGAGCTTGGCATGATGTGTTCATTGAATGTGTTAGACTTTATGCATGTTTTTATATGCCTGGAGTAATTAATCCTCTTAGTCGTGAATCTGCTTGGCATGGGGTGTGCTTGGTGTAATTGAAATATGTATTGGCTTGTTGGGGTACATCACATTTGGACAGGGCAAATGAACATGTCACACCTTAGCACGGCTTGGCTTGTGCATTGTTTAGTTGTCATATTTGTTTTTACTGCATATGAATTGTATTACAGCTTGGGATTGATTAATGACTTTGCATGGTTTGTTCTTGTATTGGTACAAAGAGTTGTGCTTTGTGCGATTGTTAGGTTGCCAATGAATTTAGCTTGACTGCATGTTGCTTGCTGCTTCCTGCTTGCTCTAATGATTTTAGCTTGAAAGAGTATGCTAGTTGTTGTTGCTTGCATACCGAGATGGGTTGGCTTGACTTAGTATGGTCTGCATCCTATAATGGTGGTCTTCTTTGAAGTGGGTTTGGTATTTGGAATAGGATTATGCAGATGGATACTGTGATGAATATCCACGTTCACCACCGCAATAAGCATGGTACAATGCCTTGATTTAGGGATAGGCATAAAATGGAAATTCGGGGTTTGAGATGATAGATTTTGTTGCAGTAAATTTGGTGGGTAGGATTGAATTTGTGGATATCGAATTTTTTTTTTTTTTTTTTGTTGTTGCTTGGAGTTGTGCCTAATCTATAGTAGAATACTCAAGATGGTTGAATATAGGAAATCTCTTGCATGAAATGGGCTACTGGTATATGTTCTAGCGCGACTGCAAGCATAAGACTCTAGTTAACATGGAAATTGAGGCTACTGCACAGGAAGTTTTTCTTGTTGCAGGGAATTCTGCTTGCTGTAGGAGTGAAACTATAGGCACAATAACAATTAATTTAGTCTGATAAAGACTTGGGATAGTGTTTGGGTTTGTAATCAGGATTGGTTGGGCATGGTGTTTGGTATTATGCATGTATAGGGCTGAGTTCAGTGTTTGGTATTGTGTTCAATTTGGATGATTTGGATAGCAGAGTAGTCAATGCAGTGGAAGCTTTTGGCTATAACATGAAGCTTTATAACAATAGAATTTCAGAGCACCTTGAACAAGACCATAAGCAATCAGCCCCCAAGTGTCATAGCGTGCTATTTGAGGGTCTAACAACGAATATTGCATGTTGCGTGAAATTGGCTTGATTAAACATGCTTGTTACTTGATTGAGTAATAGTGCTTGCTGCATGATTGTTGTGACCTTGATTGATGACACTTGACCAAAAACATACACAAGCGTTTTCGGATTCTTTGCCTGCTGTACTCACAGATGCAATCTCCTCTCCTTTTTTGTTAGGATGGGCTGCTCTTCTCAGAAGCTGGAAGAGCTGCAGGATACAAATCTTGCTTCCCTGGAAGAGCTGCAGGGTACGAATCTTACTTTCCTGAAGCAGCTCCTGGAGGTGATGGTATTACTACTGCAGGTTGATTTTTGTTTGCATATTCTGATGGCTTGATTGAGTAGTGATGGCTTGATGGAGTAATGATGCTTGTAGCTTGATTGAGTGATAATGTTTGTAGCTTGATTGAGTATTCTTTGCATTCCCTCATGCATGGTTGCAGGCCTGGAAGTCTGCATAGTATTCGAAATGAGGAGTTTTGGGAGAGAGTTTGTGCTTTGCATATTAACGCTACATGACATCATCACCGCGATTAGGTATAGCTGCGATGAAAGCATGATTCGTAATTGAAATCCTATTTTGTCTTCTTATATACACATAAAGATTTTGGCATGTGCTTAGTGTCTGCTTTGAGTATCTTAAGTAATTCTACATGAGCATCTGCATCTTTCTATGCTCATATATGATTCTTGCGTGTGCTTTTGGCTTAGCATGTGTATGCACATAATGCTTTACGGTTTTGCAGGGAAAAAGTGCACGCTAGAGACAAAAATTGGTAAAGGAGCTTGTCTTGCATTATAAAGCATAGAGCTTGGGGAAGTCTAGATTGAGGAGATTCTTTGGCATGTATGGTGAGACATCATAGATTGAAGACTCAATGTTAGTTCGTGTTGGATTAGCTTAAGGAAGCTGCTTGGAACAATTTTTGTTAGATGCGCAGGCTTGCTAGTAGAAGATTGTTGCAGGGAGGTTCACCTGCAACTCAAATGAAGGAGGGAAACCTACAAAGTATTTATGCCACTATCTTGATGGAGGGCTATAAGTGAATGTATTGATCTGGATGCCCTCAGATATTGGTCTTTGCATGGGTAATCATAGTGAGTAAGCATGTGGTATTGCCTTTTGAACAATATATGGTAGGCTTGATCGGATCTGCAGAATATATCTATTCAGTATTGAAGCAGGACACAAGACTTTGATCTTAAGAAAAACTAGTATTTTGTTACAGCCATAGATGGTAGCAAAACTGTATGTATAATAGTGCTTAAGGTTTGACTCTTGAGACATGAACATGCATGGGCCGATCTTAATGGAATATGACTTGCTTATGGCAGGTGGGATAGTTGTATTAACACAGCAATGTCATTTTTTTTTTCTTTCTAGAAATGCGCATGCTAATCGCTAGGATAAAGCTTGCAGCATTTGGATTGCTTGGTGTGAATAAGGTTTTAAATGCATGATGCTGAATTTCTTGCTTTGAGGTTTTGCTTGCAAGGATGATCATATTCTTCTTGTTCTGCATCAGGGATCTAGAGAGCTGATATTTCAAACATCATTGTGCATAAACTGCTCGTAGCAGCAGAAATTCAACAATCTGCTAAGCATGAAAGTTGCACAGTTTCTTTGCTTGCCAAAGCATGAAAAATATACGTGAAGTTTCCAAAAGGAATAAGGCTCAAGTTGAGTGGTCATGAGGTTATCTAAACGAAAAGACTAAGGTGAGCTACTTATTTGGGGGTTGAGTTGTTGTCAAGATATCGAAATGCTTGGATATAGCTTGAATAGTGCAAGGGACTGTCTCTCTCTTTCTTTCTTTTTTTATTATGGGCTGCTCTTATCAAAAGCTGTAGGAGCTGCAGGGCATGAATCTTGCTTCCCTAGAACTGGAGGAGCTGCGCGGTACAAATCTTGCTTCCCTGGAACTGGAGGAGCTGCGGGGTACAAACCTTGTTTCTCTGGAACTGGAGGAGCTGCGGGTCGTGAATCTTGCTTCCCTGGAACTGGAGGAGCTGCGGGGCTAATGAGGTGCTGTTAATGGTAGAAATATAAACCAAACCACCAGCCCCTAAGTGCGGTAGCTTAATTAGAAGTACATGCTTGGCTTGGCTTTGCTAGCATGTCCGACAATGAACATCACTTGAACAGCAGGAGCTTGACTATTGCTTTTTGCTGCTTGATAAGGTTCGGTGACAGAGTTTGCTCAAAATAGGCTTTGAAATGTTTGCTAAACAACAATAAGATTGCTATGTAATACTGATGGTCGTAATGCTTGCAAGGGAATTAACGAGCTGCTCCCAGCAGTGATTGTAATGACCAAAAAACATGGATTAGCTTAATATTTGCTGCAACAAAGAAGAAGCTAGTTGATGAAGTCATGGACTGATCCATAGTTAAACTGTTTGAAGTTGTAACAGTGAGATAAAAGGTATATATATATTTTATGAAGCAGGAAGTGTGTGACTATGAGAAGAAGAGCCAAAACGAGACATTTTAGCTTTGAACGACCAGGTTTTTGGTACTGGTATCATTTCGGTTGTAAATTAAAGATTCACAAGGGGGTAAAAGGGTTGGAAACTGAATCTGGTTTTTGAAAGTGGAGAACAGAATAAAGCCCTTTAGGTATTGTTGGTTTATGCTTGACTGCTTATATAATAGTGGTGTGGCAATAAGAGTATGGATGGTTCGAAAAAAAATATTATTCTGCTATAGGACAAGAGCATGGGTTGTTTACGTTGGAGCATTGAGCATGATCAACTTTTGGATTTGCAGTAGAAGATCTATCTAGGGAAATAAGAACTACAGCAAGGTCTGAAGAAGATTTTGGTTATTTTCGAAAATGCTCATCCTACAGCAGGGAAGACCATGACTTGGAACAGAGACACTGCAATGAGAGCCATGTTAATTTAGACACAAGGCATATTTGGTTTCAAACAAGCATGACATAACAACTGGTATTTTAGCACAGAAAGCTTGCATTGTAAACAAAATAAAATCCACTGCAAAGAATCAGAGGTTGCAGGGTTAAAGACAAGGAACAAAACATATATAACAGTGGTGGATCATATCAACAGAAAGTAGCCTCCTATCACTTGCGTCCACAACATCTGTGATCAATACAAGCGTACTGAGGTTGAAGAATTGCATGAGATCGTCTGAATCACAACCTAGTCCCCAGTGAAGTCGCCAAATGTTGAGGGGGTTCTTTGAATTATGAATTGACTAGGCCGAATTCCCCTCAAAGAATGAGAGAAATTCGTGTGTGATTCAGATTGCATGAAAATCAAAAAGGACTTGACAGCATGAGCGTGGTGCGGGAGCTAAAAACGCACTGCGGTGAGAGAATTGGGGTTTTCTGGGTTTGGATTTCTGGAATAGAGTTTGAAGGTTGAAGAAGAAGCTTTTGGGGGGTTTTTTGCTTGGATGACATGAACGCTTGAATGCTTGAAGGAGGGATTTTGTATGTTGCTGGGTAGGTGCTGGGTAGGTGTTGGGTAGCTGCTGGATTGTTCTGGATAGCTACTGGATTAGCTGCATGATAGTTGCAGGATAGTTGTTGGGTGCCTGATCGATGCCTCCCCTTTACATTGTAAAAACTCTCATTTTATAGGGTCCATTGGAGGATGCTAGTTTCCAGATGAAAGGAAGATCGGGTAAGAGTGGTTTCTGGGCTACAGAGCGATCGTGTTGCTTGCTGCACTGCTGTAATGGTGCCAAACACGCAAACATATCACGAGATTGAATACGGATTTCAGGGAAGATATTTAGATAGAGGAAGATAGCTATTTTATGGTAATTAAGTTGCATCCTTAACCGAAATAGTAAGAAGAATCCCCCAATTTTAGGGATCATGCTCAGGTTCTGCTATCAAGAAAAAGAAGAAACAGTGTTGCGGGGTGGAAGTAGAGTTGCTGGGGAGGAGAACACGTGATCTGGAATAGAAAAGAGGGAGCTGCAGAGAGAAAAATGGTTTGGGCTTAAAAGAAAAAGAAGGGTTTTTGGGCTTAAAGAGAAAGAATGGCTGGCCCAATTCTCATGCATATTCACCATTTCATTCATCGATCTAACTCGTTGGGCTTGGATTTCGGGCCCAAGACCGAAATCACCGACGATATTAAATCGACGAATGAGCATGTGCGTTTCCGTAACCTTCCACACCACACCCAAAACTGCAAGCCCCAAGAACGCGTGCATGTGGCTTGGGCTCACATTAAAAGTGTGTTTGCTTAGCGTGCTATAGCCGAGTAATGAACATAAAATCCTTATAAAACCATAGGATTTTATATAATCACGTGAATATGCATATTTTTCATCGCGTGATAGCATGGTAACTAATTGCATGATTTTTCAGGTATCAACACTACCACACACACCATCCATACTAGCTAATATTGTCGTCGCCATCGCCGCCAACTGCCATAAAATAGTGAGGACTGACAAATCATAGCATTGATAAATCGATGCCTAACAAATTCCACTATACAAATCGTATGGATACCTGCAAGTCTGCAACCCATCGGAAGTGCTCCCTCGAAACAACACCATACAAACCACCATCAAAACCAAGTTGTGAAAAAGCTAAGGCTGACAAAGGAGAACCGAGAACAAGAACCAAAACCAAAGTATTTTTGAGTTAATGACTGTTCTTCGCCAATGTGTTTGCTGACAAATAATGGAATTCAGATTTGCTTCATCAGATTTTCTTTTACGGAAGATGCGGATTTTATCGTGAGAATCCACTAACAATATTTTGACATCTAATACCTCTCCTCTAACAACATTTTGACATCTAAATACTTGTTTCACACAATTAAACTTCCCATTTTACGACTACACTCTAGTTTTGATTTTACTCACTTATATTCTGCCTTTTATAAAGAAGTTTGACCAAATTAGGAAAAAAGTGGACTGCAAACTTGGGAGTGTGAATTTCACTTCCCTTAACAAAAGGAAAAGGTGGATAATAACTAAAGGCATCTCCAACAAACTAGCTAACTTGAAGAAAAAATTATGATAACTTTTGTCTCAAACAGACTACCCATATAAAAGTTAAATTTAGCTAGGAAGGAGAGAGAAATTAGCTATATTATCTTTTGTGAATTTCGAATTAACTCAACAATAGCTATCATTGCTGGCGTACAACTATCAAAATGAATAGTTGAACGTAAATGTAGAGACAACTTTCAGAGCGCTCTCGTCTCTCTAGGTTCACCCCAGGATTTTGAGTTTGCGAGAACAGAGGGCGCAGTGTAGAACGTCGACCCTAGTAGACGTCATCCTCGTCAAGTGGGATACAAAGGCGATATCGGCGTGGTGGTCTACGAGTCTGACGACGTTGGGACTACCTTGTTCTCAACGATAGCCGCGCTGAAGGTTTGAGGCGCGGTGTGGGCGATCGGAGCTAGAGATCGGCTTTCGATATGTTGAAGAAGAGAGATCCCACATCAAATTAGTGACAAATAAAATACAAATTATAAATGGGTGGATAGTACCTAATTGTACTGAGGTCTTTTGTGATTAATATCCAACACATTAATGGATAGTACCTAGTCAACTTCTAGTCAAATTTTTTTTTTTTTTTAATGGATGGCAAAATACCAGTTTTACCTATTTTTTAGCAATGTAAATAGCTAAAAATGTTGGAGATGTCCTAAGCTTCTAACAAGATTAAATAACAAGAAACTTGATTATAGTTAATAAAACTGCTGTGAACGAGGATGGCTGGATGGATGAAATATGGAATCCAAATATGCAAATTAAATTAATAACACTACAATAAGTATCAGAAACTTGGTTGAATTATACTTCATCTTCATAGTTCTTCAGATATAGAGAACTTGCTTCTCTTTCAGTCCAATTGGTACAAGCATTGAGGCATGAAATATAGAATACAATAAACCATATTAAATTAACATCATTACATATTGCAAAATACCAAAAAAAAAAAAAAAAAACATCGTTACAATAAATATCAGAAGCTTAACTGAAAGCTAAGGCCTCTTCAGATAAAAGAAACTTTTGCCGCTTGCTTCTCCTTCACACCAATTGCTGTATGTAGCTGGTTCCTCTGCTTCGATCGAATTTGCAAAGCTTTTTAGGGAAATCAAGCTTCCGTTAAGACTCATGATTCGCTTACACTCCACATCATATCCCTCAATTGGACAGTTGAAAATGTTCTTGGTAACAACAGGTCCTCTTAGATCCAAAACCACTGTTTTTGTGCCCGGTTGATCTATGAAAAGTATGACATGCTCCCATAATATCAATGAGCTCGATTAAACTCAAACTCAGAATCTAATTCAAGAATGTGGAGATTGACGGAATAATCTAAGACCCACTGCTTTTTATTGTAGTCTTTCATCACCCAAATCTCAATATTCATACCTGATGTTGTATCCACGATGGCCATAGATCCTCTAAAAGTAATGAAGTTTAATTTCAAGCTCAAATCTGGTAATATGTAGGGACTGGGAATCCAAAAGAACTCTTCTTTCTTGAAGTCAAAGGAAAGTATATGTGTATGGCCTTGAATTCCAGGCCTTCTAGCAATACACAACCAATGCATATCTCCATACGCACATATATTCCGGAAGCAACTTAAACAATTAAAAGCTGGAACTGAGTGTACCAGTCGCCACACGCTTGTGCCGAGTACAAGCATTTGCAATACACGAAAGCTATCCACTAAAGGAGGATTTGGAATGTGAATCTCTGTTACACGAAGAATCTTGTATGTATTGGTTATACTATCAAATCCCATACCAGTCCAAATAAACCGAACCCTGGAATACGGACCATAAACTTGCTGCACAAGGCCGTGACTGGGTGGGAGCTTAAAACTTCTCCCCGAAAAGGATTGATCAAGAAGCTGAGTGCATGATCAGCTTGATGCTTCATACAAAACAAGTTGCAGAAAGTAGAAACTACATTGTAATGAGTCTCATTGGATGACGAAGACTGCAAAATATCTCTTAAATTAAGATGAGCACCTTGGGCATTGGAGTGATGATAATGAAGTGAATGCAAGGTGGACAAGCAGTTAGGCCACATATATGAATGGAGATGACGCAGGATAAGTTGAGGAGGAGCAGGTGGTACATGAGAATCAGGATCAAGTAGAAAATTCGAGTCCATCATGGTCCGATCACTCTTGTCATCACGTTCATCAAGAGATGAGGGAGATTAAGAGAGATCATTGTAAAAGGAATTATCAAATCTAATTTTAATGGGTTCGTGCACTATTGTTAAAAATCATTTATTAGCAATCCTCAAACTCAAAGTCATTCATTAGCAATTGAAGACTTGATTGAGAACAAAATGATTACTGTTATCGATTGAACTCGTTGGTGATGGTGAGTGGATGACTTCGTCCCTGTTAACCAAATTGGTTATGGGTTCATCGAAGACTGAAGTGCTTTATGGGGTGTCATCTCTCTGCTTGGTCTGCCATCGAATGCAGGGTATGCATAAATGACAGTATCTGCTTTTTTTTTTTTGGGAGGAAGAATAAAGTTGGAAAGTGAGGGGGTAATTTTTATTCTGCTGGGTCTATTTATATATTGAGAGTATCTTCAGTACACGGCGTGTACCTACACATATACACTTTGAATGGTCAAGATTAGATGACTTCATATAGATACATGATGGGCCCTGTGTAGTATTTTAAATGGCTAACATTGCGCCGTGCACCTACACGGCCGTGCATATAAGAATTTCCGAGATATTTGCTGGGTACATTTAGCAGCACCCAAACAAGAAAACTCTCGGTGCACGGCATGTAAACACACAGCTCATTATAGATAGTCAAAAATTGCAACTCATCTTTAATTTAGATGCACGGTGGTTAAAGTACATAGGTGAATAAATAGTCAAAAATTACGAAGAGGCATGCTGTATAGAATACAAGAAACCAAATTAAATTAATATGATTACAATATAACTCTACCATATTTTACAGAATAGCCGACGAAACATTTTTCGTCGGCTATTCCCAAATTTCGTTGGCTATTCCTTCTGCCGACGAAACAATCGTCGGCTATAATTCGTCGATAAAACGCCGTCGGTAATAGGAATGGCCGACGAAATTTTTGAAATCGTCGGCCATTCCAAAAGTATAGCCGACGAAAATTGATTTCGTCGACCAAACCTTTGAAAAATAACCGATGAAATTCGTCGGAAATTGTCGAGCATGGCCGACGATTTTGCCAACTATAGCCGACGAAATTAGTCTTTTTCGTCGGCTATACTTCAGAACAAATAGCCGACGATTTGTCTATTTCGTCGGCTATACTTGGCAAAATATATTAATATTTTAAAGAATAGCCGACGAAATATGGTAAAAATCATCGGTTATAACAGTTATAGCCGACGAAATTCGTCGGCTATAACTATTATAGCCGACGAAATATGGTCAAATTTCGTCGGCTATTCTGTAATTTTGGGAAAAAAAATTAAATTCATTTCTAAATTACCATTCAAAGCAACCTGCAATTCATAGTAACAATCCATGCATTTACACCAACAAGAAACACGTCTAAATAACTTATTTAATTTGTTCCAATATACATAAAATATAACCCTAATCATCACCTAAAGCACTAAAGTCCACCACGTCATCCCCAGCATGCCCGTCATCCTCCTGGCCACCATCCTCGTCATCTTGTTGAAGGAACTCGGGAACTCTCGGCATTCGAGGTTCATCTAACGGCTCAAACGGGGGCGGGGGTTCATGGCCTTGTTGTTGTGCCGCGAACATAGCATACCACCAGTTTTGTTGGCCGGCGTAGTTCTGTCGCCGAATTCTCTCGCATTCAGCATTCCAACGCTCCATTTCCATCTCATAATGATGTGTTCTGCGTTGTTGCTCCTGCGCTCTGCGATGTTGCTCATGTGCTCTGCGTTGTTGCTCCATGCGTTGTTGCTCATGTGATGTCTCGAACAGGACCGCCAATCTTGCATTTTCTTCGGCCAATCTCTGCATTTCCCCCCTCATCTGTTGGGTGTCCCCGCCTTCCTTCTTTTGAGCTCCCTTATTCCTGAATTTCCCAAACCCCGGCAGTAGTAGTCGTTTGACCGGTTTGGAAAGGCTGCGTCGAATATCCTCACTGTAGTGGTGACATTCGATCGGTCGACCTGGGTCAGGGCTTCTCGCAGATCTTCCTCTGAAATGTTCGGTTGTGTCTCCCGAACTACTGCCGAATACACGTCTTCTTCGGCCAGGTTCACCCTCTCCTAATTGAACGGGAAAAAAAAAATTAATATTGTAACGAATATATAATTAAGTAAAATTTAAAATTTAAAATTTAAAATCGTAATCAACGACTTACAAGGTCTTCTGCCGCTTGTGGATAAACCCTCTTAAACGTCTCTACATACGGGTTGACCTCAGGATGATCTCTAAGCGCCTCCTCCTGATATTGTGAAAATGACCTAGAACCACCATGATGGAGGGTTGTGTTACGGCGGCGGTTCACAGAGTTCTGCCGAGACCGTTCCTTCAAACAAATAATATAATATTAGTGTAATAATTATCAAATAATTAAACTAATAATTAAAATATTAACAAAATATTTTAATTTATCGTTAAGTTTAGTATTTACCTGCATAACTGGGTTGTTGAAGTCTACTGTCTTCAACCAACGCCACTCGTACTCCCTGAACATCAACTCTTTTGGAGTACCCATACGACCATATTTGTCGTATTCGGTAAAGTGGGTACGGAGCTCGTTCTTCCACTCTTTGAACCTACGGAAAAAACAAAATTGTATTAGAAATATTATTAATATCATAAAATATTTTTAATTATAAGATGAGGAATTCCCAACGTACATCGAGTTCTGCATCGCGTACGCCCAATCCTGCTTGTGTTCGGCAATCTCGAAGTATGCCTGAAAGATAATATTTTATTAGTTTTAAAATTATAACAATACCGAAAATTATTAAATATTACAATAAAGAAATTAAGTTTTTTAAATTACTCACCGACGCCGCGTTGTTGAGCTCCCTCTTGATCTCTTCCGGCACATCAGCCCACCGCGTCCACAACATAGGGACTTTATCCCTAATTAGTGCTCCCACGCAACCGGCATAATCGCGCCGTTTTTTCCCCTTAACATCCTGATACGCGGGCTCGTTGATCTGGATCCTCCCGCTGGTCTCAACACTCCTCCTGAGCGTATCAAAACATATGACACCTCTCGTATTGCGGGAACTGCTACCTGAACTCGATAACGCTTCTGTCGACTTTGCTTTTAATCGAGCCGACATCAGGAGCTCAGGTCTCTCAAACGGCTCATAGCGGTATGCTTCCGCAGCACTCACGTACTGAGGCGTAGGAGGCCATATGGGCACACCACTATCGTCCACCTCGGGTATCGCAGGAATGTTGTACGACAGGAAGAGCTGATTTGGGAGAGTAGGCCCCTCAGTCGAGTCAGCATCAGACGGCGCCGGACTCGCCATCGGCTCCCGATGAACCTCAGGCATACGGACCTGATGAACGTCTGGAGCTATCTCGTCTTGAAATAGCTGCCTACTCGACCTTAAATTAAAAAAAAAACTTACGGGTTGAAATGGAGGAGGAGGAGGGGAAGGCCGGCCGGAGGAGGAGGGGAAGGCTGCCGGAGGAGGAGGGGAAGGAGGATGGGGCCGGAATCTCGTGGAGGGAGGAGGAGGAGGCGGCAGGCGGCGGGCTGGCGGATGGAGGAGGACGCCGGCGAATGGAGGAGGAGGAGGAGGCGAGCGGCGGAGGGGAGGATCTGTTGGAGGCGAGCGGCGGATTGGAGGAGGAGAGCGAGCTGCGATTTGAGGAGGAGGAGAGAAAAATGCAGCTCAAGTCGCGATAGAAAGCTGTTATAGCAGAAGGAATAGCCGACGAATTAAACAATTTCGTCGGCTATTCTAGGAATGGCCGACGAAAATGAATATTTCGTCGGCTATTCTTTGAATGTCGTCGGCTATACTTTGGAAGATCAACGGCCGTCGAATCGGAGCCATCTAACGGCGGACAATGAAAAGGCGCGGATCGCAAGAGTTTAGCCGACGAAATATAATTTTCGTCGGCTAAACTATTGGTCAAACCTCTAAACGCTTTAAAACGGAAATTAGTCTAGTTAAACGACGGTTTCTGGCCTCACCTTCAACAGATAATAGTTTGAAATCAATGAGACGCAACTAATCGTATAAAAATTTTCCTCAAAACATTTACCGAACGTCAGACTACCCATAGGAAAACGAAAGTAAAAAACAGTTAACCGCAACATTCGGCACACAGATTTTATCGAAATTTTGTCATTTTTCAACCGTATACGTATTTTATCATTTCGGTCATATCTTATTTCACAACATTTTTTCATTTGAAGAGTCTAAGTATAGTAACTATTTGAAACTATACATTCACTTAAACACTTGGTAAACAAGTTAAGGAACATTAGTGCATATGTTCTGATTTTGAATCTAAAAGTTTACAAAATCGATTCCAACCGTCAGATATCACCGTTAAGATTAAATACATGTATGGAAAAAAATCCAACTACATCTGACAATGTTAAAGGCTCGATCGGAACGGTCAACCGGGTCAGTCAAACCTCTAAACGCTTAGAAATGGTAATTGGACTGTCTAAATGACGTTTCTTTGCCTGACCTTCAACAGATAATAGTTTCAAATCGATGAGACGCAGCTACTCGTATAAAAATTTTCCTCAAAATATTTACCAAACGTCAGGCTACCCATAGGAAATCTATGTAAAAAACAGTTAACCGCAACATTCGGCACACAGATTTTATCGGAATCTTATCATTTTTCAACCGTAGACGTATTTTATCATTTCAGTCATATCTTATTTCACAACATTTTTTCATTTAAAGAGTCTACGTATTGTAACTATTTGAAACTATACATTCACTTAAACACTTAGTAAACAAGTTAAGGAACATTAGTGCATATGTTCTGATTTTGAATCTAAAAGTTTACAAAATCGATTCTAACCGTCAGATATCACCGTTAAGATTAAATACATGTATGGAAAAAAATCCAACTACATCTGACAACGTTAAAGGCTCGATCGGAACGGTCAACAGGGTCAGTCAAACCTCTAAACGCTTAGAAATGGTAATTGGACTGTCTAAATGACGTTTTTTTGCCTCACCTTCAACAGATAATAGTTTCAAATCGATGAGACGCAGCTACTCGTATAAAAATTTTCCTCAAAATATTTACCAAACGTCAGGCTACCCATAGGAAATCTATGTAAAAAACAGTTAACCGCAACATTCGGCACACAGATTTTATCGGAATCTTGTCATTTTTCAACCGTAGACGTATTTTATCATTTCCGTCATATCTTATTTCACAACATTTTTGCATTTGAAGAGTCTACGTATTGTAACTATTTGAAACTATACATTCACTTAAACACTTAGTAAACAAGTTAAGGAACATTAGTGCATATGTTCTGATTTTGAATCTAAAAGTTTACAAAATCGATTCCAACCGTCAGATATCACCGTTAAGATTAAATACATATATAGAAAAAAATCCAACTACATCTGACAACGTTAAAGGCTCGATCGGAACGGTCAACCGGGTCAGTCAAACCTCTAAACGCTTAGAAATGGTAATTGTATTGTCTAAATGACGTTTTTTTGCCTGACCTTCAACAGATAATAGTTTCAAATCGATGAGATGCAACTAATCGTATAAAAATTTTCCTCAAAATATTTACTGAAGGTAACGCTACCATTAGGGAAACGAAGGAATAAAACCTTTGACCGCATCAGATTTTATCGGAATCTTATAATTTTTCAACCGTACACCTATTTCATTATTTCGGTCATATCTTATTTCACGACTTTTTTCTGTTTGAAGGATGAAGCAATGGTTTATCGTTAGTGATAGAATATGGACAACCGTCATTTTTTGTTTTTTTTGTTTTTAAATCATAGCCGACGAAATACAACCTCGTACTCGTCGGCTATTCTTTTGTCGTTTTTTTTTCAGAGTATGGCCGACGAAATATGGAGTTTTCGTCGCCTTTTTTATAATATACCCACATGTTTTTCACTCTTTCTCCCGTTTTTTTTTTAAATGAACAGCTGCTGTCCAGATCTGAAAATATAGACTTATAGCCGACGAAAATGTCAATTTCGTCGGCCAAAGTTTCAAAAGTTTTCGTCGACTATACTTTCAGAGAATAGCCGACGAAAATTTTAAATCGTCGGCCTTTCTAGGGGTATAGCCGACGATTTTGTTTTTAGGGACGAAACCAAAAATCGTCGGCCATTCTGGGGGAATAACCGACGATGTTTTTTTTTTAGTGACGAAAGAAAAAATCGTCGGCCATTCTAGGGGAATAGCCGACGAATTTTTTTTTATTTTGGGACGAAAAAAATTTTCGTCCCAAAATTTTTTGTCGTCAGCCGTTTTTTTTTTTTCTTTCTAGTAGTGTAAATATCACAAAAATTAATTGAAACATCTAGCACTATTGGTCTCAGTAGCATAGTCTCCCCTTTGTAAGTGGGAGATTGTAAATTCGACTCACGCCAGACTTATTGTAGCATTTCAGTTGTTTCTTTGATAAAAAATAAAATAAAATAAATAAATAAATAAAAACTTATTGAAAATTAAGGCCTCTGCAGATAAAAGAAACTTTTCCCGCTTGCTTCTCCTAGATCCCAATTGCTATACGTAGCTGGTTCCTCTACTTCGACAGAATTTGCAAAGCTTTTAAGGAAAATCAAGCTTTCGTTAAGACTCGTGATCCGCCTACACTTCACACCCCCTCCCTCAATTGGACAGTTGAAAATATTCTTGGTGAGAACAGGCCCTCTTAGATCCAAAAACACTGTTATTGTGCCCCGTTGATCTGGGAAAAGTATGCCATGCTCCCACTCAGAACAAACAGCTCGGTTAAACTCGAATGGAGGATCTAATTCAAGCATGTGAATATTGATGGAATAATCTAGGACCCACTGCTTTTTATTGTAGTCTTTCATCACCCAAATCTCAATATTCACACCTGATGTTGTATCCACGACGGCCATAGATCCTCTAAAGGTAATCAGGTTTAATTTCAAGCTCATATCTGGTAATATGTAGGGACTGGGAATCCAAAAGAACTCTTCTTTCTTGAAATCAAAAGAAAGTATATGGGTTTGGCCTTGAATTCCTTGTCTTCTAGCATTACACAACCAATGCCTATCTCCATATGCACATACATTCTTGAAGCAACTTAAACAATTAAAAGGTAGAACTGAGTGTACCTGTCGCCATACGCTTGTGCCGAGTACAAGCACTTGCAACACACGGTTCTCCCCTAAAGGAGATCTGTTACACGAAGAATCTTGTAGGTATTGGTTATACTATCAAATCCCATACCGGTCCAAGCAAACTCCGCTATGGCATACGGACCATAAACTTGCTGTGCAATGCTGTGACTGGGTGGGAGCCTTAAAACTTCTCCCCGAAAAGGATTGATCAAGAAGCTGAGTGCATGATCACCTCTATGGTTCATACAAAACAGGTTGCAGAAAGCAAAAAATATATCGTAATGGGAGTCATGGGATGACGACTGCAAAATATCTCTTACATTTAGTTGAGCACCTTGGGCATTGGACTGATGGTAATGAAGTGAATACGAGGTCAACAAGTAGTTAGGCCACAAATCTGAATGGACATGACGCAGGATAAGTTGAGGAGGAGAAGGTGGTACATGAGAATCAGGATCAAGTAGAAAATGCGAGTGCAGCGCAACAAAAGAGGGCGAGTCGACTATGCTTAACAACATCTTACAGACACATCGAATGTAACACACAGATTTTGCAGGCACTCTCTTCAGGATGTCAACCAGGATTTCCACGGGTAGGTTGGTCAAATTCAACTTTTCCTTGCTGTTGTTGCAGGGCCTAATTCTCCACATCTTGGCCATCGTCATCTCCATCAAAACCTAGTGATATCAGATCACTATTTATAATGTGAACAAAATTAACTAAAAATTGAATTGCCTGCTCTCCCCCTATTTATAATATGGTATAAAGTCCTTTTTCGATTCGAATAGGAAAAGTAAATACAGAAGAGATTTCCCATTCGGCCTAGAATTCAATCCTTTTCCCTCGACATATATCCAATTTTTATCAGGAAAACAGACGACTGCAAAATTTTGGTTTCAGTGAACACCCAATATTATAAACGATTTAAGTGCACCCCAGATTTTTTAACAACTTGAGTTTTGAAATGAACAAGCACCTAGCAACCAAGAGTTTGACAGAGATTCAACAGAAAATTTACCTCTTCAATATACCAAATCGGATGTATGATCTTAAAACAGCAACTTTGGATCGAGCGGCATCACCCAACACCGACAACGACACCAAGAGCATGAACAACAACAGCAGGGAACATCACATGGCAACAGGTCCTCTTTCCACGGCTTCTGATATCTAGATCCACATGCGACTCTTTCTTTGTCTTTTTGTTGTTTTTTTCGGTTTTTTTTTTTGGTAGAATTTATTTTCGGTTTGAATTTAAGGCTGCGGTCCGGGTAAAAAAAAAAAAACCGAACCAGAACTCGAAACTTTCGGGCCGGGCCGGGTTTTTAAATTGCTAAATCCAGTGATTCCGGGTTCAATTCGGGCCAGGCCGGGTTTCTTGGATTTTCGGGTCTATTTTTGACAGAAACTTTCTGTCGTTTCTGAGTTGAAATTTGAAAAATTTATGCAAACTTTCTGGGTTCCCTTAACAAATCTGTCATCTTTCTCAACTTCTCGAAATCAAATCACAAGTTCACAACAATACATTGAATACAACAAGCAAATAAGCCAACAATTGAACTGGAAAAACTGGAAAAACCTAAAAAAATTATGTTTTCAAGTCGGTTCAGTCCTGCACGTATGGAACCCGGACCGATCCGGAAGTATTAAAATCGGTCCGGATTTAGCCCAATCCGAACATTTCAGAGTTAAAACCCAGCCCGATCGAGTAGGTTTCGGGCCAAATCGGTCTGGATTTTCAGGTTTCGGTCTTAAAATCGCAGCCCTAGGTTTGATAATGCATAAAAGTACTGATGCAGCGCATTAAATGGTTGTTGGGCTAAGCTGGGCTTGTCATATCAGTTGAATTTTTTTTGCCTCTTGGGCTTTGAGTTCCGAGTTTAGAGTTTTCATTTACTTCCCTTTTGTTTAATCTCACTTTTTTCCCCTTCTTGCCAGAGTATATTCAATGCACGGCGTGTACCTACACATACAATTTGAATAGTCAAGATTATATAACTTCATATAGATACATGGTGGCCCCTGTGTATAAAATATTTTAAATGACTAACATTGCGCGGTGTATACAAGAATTTCTACCTTCTTGCAAGTAGGTTTTGTTTTTTAATGAATCAAGTTTCCTTATGTGCCATTACATAATAGATCATCCAAATTGCTAACAAGGTGAAATTTGATTTGAAACCCAACTTCAACCTTTATAAATGAATATTATTGGGACTATAAAAAAATATTAATTTAGAGGAGTTATTATATTATCGATAAATGATAATTTTATCATATTGTTGGGACTATGAAAAATTGACAGTTGAATTCTTTTGTCATATTGATGATCCAATGTAATGATCCATTTGACAGATGGCTGATCGTATCAATGAAGAGTCTGATCCTTGCCCTGAGAAATACTCAGTTCTTAACTTCAATCTGCATGAGGTTTAAAAGGCTTCATGTTGATCGACACCATGAACCATCTAAATGGGGAACCTGCAGGTATAACTCAATCTCTCTCTCTCTCTCCATGTCTGAGCTGGGTTGGAGAAGCTGCAGATAAAAGATGCCTTGCCTGCAACTAGGTTATTTCCGGTTTGTGTCTTCATTTGTCCTTCTGATTTTTAAGAGCCTCTCATCTTATGTCCTATCCATTGTTTTGATGATTTGTAGTGATCTCCATCCACTACTTGGAAGGATTGTCCTAGCTAAGACAGTCCCGGTTGTCTACTGGTCTACGGGGAGTTGATTCATTCAGGACTTCGTTCGTATGTGGATATGTTCAGGTTCCTTTCAACACCTTGTGGACATAGATTCTGTTCTTTAAATTTTCTGAGATGTTCATCAATATACATAAGATTCGACTTTCGTGTCATTTTGCTATCTTAGTTTTATGTCGACCAATATACATAAGATTCGACTTGGTGAATAAGATTCTGTCAGCAGAAATTCTTGTATGCACGACTGTGTAGGTACACGGCACAATCTTAGTTATTTAAAATATTTTATATACAGAGCCCACTATGTATCTATATGAAGTCATCTAATCTTGATCATTCAAATTGTATGTGTAGGTGCACGCCGTGTACTAAAGATACTCTAACTTAAGAGTTGGTATATGGACTTCGTCGCCATGGCCATAGGTTCCTTTAAAGTGTTTGCTTTTGGGCTTCCATTGATTCGTCGCCAGCACCCGACCCGGCCCAGCTCAACCTCTCGCCTCTGTAAAAGTAAAACCGCCTCTCTATTCGTGGCCATGAGAGCTCACGCATCAAAACCAAGCCAGGTACTAATCTCTCTCTCTCTCTCTCTCTCCATCGAGCTTGATCGCTACGCTTTTGATCAGCACGGTCGTCAAGTCCAACCAGTCTTGTACTTGTTTTTCTGGTATTTTTCGCGGGATTGGGTTTTTCTGGTTTTAGTTCTGCAACATTCCAAGCCTTCTATGCTTTTAGTCTTCTTCAGATAGAGATTGAAGTAATTAAAAAAAAAAGTTAAAATTGATTTCGGGGGATTAGAGTTCATGTCTTGGTGTTTGTTTCATTCAAGATGTCTGTGATTTTATTCTAGCCTGGAAATTAACTATGATAGTTCATTTTGCAGACATTTTGCGTTTGGTGATTAATATTTGAGGGCTCAATTTCTAATAACCTTTCATAAACGTTACCAGGTATAGGTCTGAGAAAGCATCTTCAAATTTCGACTTGGAATTCATACACATTGCATTGTTGTAGAGTAGTAGTAGTAGGAACTTATGATGCATTTAATGTTACAGGAGCAGAAAGGAGAAGGCATCGGGGAAGCACAATGGTTGCTGGCAGTTCTATGCCCCAAAATAAGGAGATAGTTTTCAGGAAGAGGATCGCGAGCATGTAACTCCCTCTCCCTCTCTCTATCTCACTCATGAGTCTTTCTTCTGTTCGCATGTGGTATGCAACTAGTGTTCTAAATGTGGACAGCCTTTCTCGCATGCATTAAGACACTAGCATTTTGGTAGGTGCATTGGACTATATTAGTTTCCAATTGCTGAAAATAGAATGTTGAAACGTGATTCAGAATTGTTTGAGACTCATCAATCAACCCAACAATCCTTCAAGAGATAAATAATCCATAATGAATGGCTGTTTATTTTGTAGAATGAGTAAAATAGTGGGACTCATCGAAATATTTTGTCTTTGGTATTTAGAAGGACATCACTGTTACTGTCACTTAATCCTGCTACAGGCTAAATTGTTAATTAAGAGTTTCAAAGCAATCACTAGAGGAGTTACGAAGATCAGGGGAAAATGGGCTTTGCTTTGCTATTTTGAATTCATAAAATGTATAAACTGGGATGACACATTGGTTTATTGACTTATTCAGTATAGGAGTGCCGCATCTTGGGATATGTACTGTTAATTACTTATTCTACTTTTAGCCAATATAGACATCACGGTTTTTTAATTCATCACTGATGGAGACAATGGACTGTTTAGATTCAATAAACGAGAAGACGACTTTCCTTCCTTGAAAGAATACAATGATTACTTGGAGGAAGTAGAGGATATGAGTAAGTTTTTCAGCTCAGTAGCTACTTATATTCTTAACAAAATGTTTAGTCGGACTAAAGACAAAATCATTCTATGTTAGTATTTGACTATATCCAAGGAATAGATGCCCCTGCTATTGAAGCCAGAATTGCACAGTACGAGAAAGAAAATGCTGAACAAATAATGATTAATAGAGCCCGCAAGGTAACCCCAAATAATATTTTGGTTGCATTTCCTTTGGTGTTGTTCTTTATACCCTGCTGTTCTTGTCCCTTGTAATGTAAGTGGAAAAGCTTTGCGCTGCTGTATCATGTCATTGGTTATATGCTACGCAAAAAAGAAAAGTTAACAGAAAAAGTGTAGCTGGAATTTCTATTACCACATTAAAGAATTTTTTTTTTCAAGGTTCTAATGCTGGTGGTATTAATCAAATAGGCTGAAGAATTAGCTGCAGCTTTAGCAGCAAGCAAGGGTCAGCCTGTACAGGATGATAATGATGTGGTAAGAATATTAAAATTTTTGAGTTAATGATAGTGCACCATGAAAATCTAGTTTCAATGGAGTTTTCAGTTGATCCTGATATAGGAGTTTTCTCAGCTAATGTTTTTGTGTTCATTGATAGGCTCTGAACCAAGGCTCTCAAGCAGGATTTGGTACTGGTACGCAGGGGCAATATGCACCTACAATTTCTGGACAACCACGACCAGTGGGCATGGGAGGCCTGCAACCGCTGCCACTCGGAGGGGTGCATGATATGCATGGATATGATGATGAAGAAATGATGCAGCTGCGAGCAGAGAGAGGTCCAAGGGCAGGAGGGTGGAGTCCGAAGATAAGCAGGAAGCGGGCACTTGAAGAAGCCTTTAGTAGCATCTGGGTTTCATAGGACCATTGTTTCTAAATGTTTGTAATGTAATGAGAAGGCATTTGTTAGTCAGATTTTTGACATGCGAAGTTATAATTTATAAAGTTATGACGATCCACTATTGGTAGAGTTAACCATTGAAATCAAATGAGAGCGACAACAAGGAGACACAGAAGTCGTAATGATTTGAGCTGACTATGCTTTCTCACGAGCGGTTTATGCTATCTAGTTTCCTTAAGGACGTTAAAGGATTATCGAATCAAATACAATTAATCAAAAGAAACTATATCATAGTGTCAAGATCAGAAACTTCATCTCGGATCTTGTACAAAAGCAAATGCCGCTGTGCTACCTTGTCAAATAAAAGAAATTGTTCCCGCTTGCTTCTCCTTGAGACCTGTTTCTGTCTAAACCCGGGGTCTAGCAGAACCACAATAATAAAGCTATAAAGGACACTGCCAGTATAGTGGTTCACCGTGCCATCGGAGGGCACGGCTACGTCCACTTGGAATCCAGTAGGCGTGGCCAATAAGCCATTGGGTTACAAGGATGGAGTGCCTTGGATCCAAGATCCTTAATACTAAGGGGGAAGCCTCCTATTTATAGGGAAGGAAGGCTCCCTCCTTTACCATGTTTCCAATGTGGGATGCTCACTACACTATTACATATTTCCCTACTCACGAAGCTACTTCAGGCGCCCGGTGGCACTGCTTCCGAGTGCGGCACCGGTGATGTGGAACAATGGAGATGTAGCCGGGGTGCTGGACTACTCGCTAGATGCCGGAAGTAGGACCCTCGATGCCGGTTGCACGGTCCACGAGGTCGCCGGATGTGCTTGGCGGTGTACTATATGTACTGTCAACAAGTCCCCCAAGTTCCCGAGTAAGAGTGCAATCTTACTTGGGGAGTTAATCATCATGTGCCGCCAAGCGTAGGTGGTGACCGAGTCACCCCTACTACCACCAGTCCCCCTGTCCCTAAGTGAGATTGGGCTCTTCTCGAGGTGTTCGAATGTCGAGTCCCCCAAGTTCGTGCTGGAGATGTGACTTGGCCGGGAGTGTTGGGGTGGTGGGTGGCCAGGGAGGACCCAGGTTTGACCGGCCCTGACGCGTTGAAGCCTGATCGGGCAGTGCTGGCGGAGCCGCTGCTGAACAGGACTGGGCCGGCTGAATCCGGGGCGACCCGCTGGCTGGGGTGACCAGCCGGATAGGACCGGTCGGCTGAATCCGGGGCGACCCTCTCGAGGGGGTGGCCCGCCGGATAGGAGCGGTCGGCTGAATCCAGGGCGACCCGCTGGAGGGGGTGGCCCGCCGGATAGGAGCGGTCGGAGAGCTGGCGATACCGTCCGGGCGTCCTGCCATATCAGACGGATCGGAGAGCTGGCGATTCCGTCCGGGCGTTCCGCCATCGGACGGATCGGAGAGTTGGCGATTCCGTCCGGGCGTTCCGCCATCGGACGGATCGGAGAGCTGGCGATACCGTCCGGGCGTCCTGCCATATCGGACGGATCGGAGAGCTGGCGATACCGTCCGGGCGTCCTGCCATATCGGACGGATCGGAGAGCTGGCGATACCGTCCGGGCGTTCCGCCATCGGACGGATCGGAGAGCTGGCGATTCCGTCCGAGCGTTCCGCCATCGGACGGATCGGAGAGCTGGCGATACCGTCCGGGCGTCCTGCCATATCGGACGGATCGGAGAGCTGGCGATTCCGTCCGGGCGTTCCGCCATCGGACGGATCGGTGTGCTGGGCGATTCCGTCCGGGCGTTCTGCCATCGGACGGATCAGAGAGCTGGCGATTCCGTCCGGGCGTCCTGCCATATCGGACGGATCGGAGAGCTGGCGATACCGTCCGGGCGTCCTGCCATATCGGACGGATCGGAGAGCTAGCGATACCGTCCGGGCGTTCCGCCATCGGACGGATCGGAGAGCTGGCGAGTCCGTCCGGGCGTTCCGCCATCAGACGGATCGGAGAGCTGGCGATACCGTTCGGGCGTTCCGCCATCGGACGGATCGGAGAGCTGGCGATACCGTCCGGGCGTCCTGCCATATCGGACGGATCGGAGAGCTGGCGATACCGTCCGGGCGTCCTGCCATCGGACGGATCGGAGAGCTGACGATACCGTCCGGGCGTCCTGCCATATCGGACGGATCGGAGAGCTGGCGATTCCGTCCGGGCGTTCCGCCATCTGACGGATCGGAGAGCTGGCGATACCGTCCGGGCGTTCCGCCATCGGACGGATCGAAGAGCTTCAGTACTGGACCTCGACCGGGCGTTCTGCCATATCGAGACGAGTTCCCCATTGCTAGGCTGCAGGGAGATTACCCCGGTGTTGCGGGCTGTTTGAAGCACCGGTGAACACTTGCTAGTTCTTCTCAACTTGTGTTGAATAAGCGTTGAGGTAAGGGGGGTGGCATTGAGGTGACAAGGCTCGCCGTGTAGCCCCATGTTGATCGCCTTTCAATGCGATGCAGGGTTTTTATCCTGCTGGACAAGCGTGCATGGGTTAGATGCAAACTCGCCCGGGTGTATAAGACCCGCCGGTCGAATGTTCTCGACCGGAGTCAGCCATGGTACTGGGCGGAACTCGACCGGGCGTCCTGCCATATCGAGACGAGTCCCCCAGTGAAATGCCATGGGGCCGGGTGCATTATGTTCCCGGTAGGGGGGTGGCGTTGAGGTGACAAAGCTCGCCGTGCAGCCCCCTTTTGCCGCAGCTGGTGCGATGCAGGGTTTTTATCCTGCTGGACAAGCGTACATGGATTAGATGTAAACTCACCCAGGTGTATAAAGCCCAAGCTGGTCGAATGTTCTCATGACCAGGGTCAGCCATGGTACTGGGCGGAACTCGACCGGGCGTCCTGCCATATCGAGACGAGTCCCCCAGTGAAATGCCATGGGGCCGGGTGCATTATGTTCCCGGTAGGGGGGTGGCGTTGAGGTGACAAAGCTCGCCGTGCAGCCCCCTTTTGCCCCAGCTGGTGCGATGACGGGTTTTTATCCTACTGGACAAGCGTACATGGGTTAGATGTAAACTCACCCGGGTGTATAAAGCCCAAGCTGGTCGAATGTTCTCATGACCAGGGTCAGCCATGGTACTGGGCGGAACTCGATCGGGCGTCCTGCCATATCGAGACGAGTCCCTCAGTGAAATGCCATGGGTCCGGGTGGATCCTATTCCTGAAATATGCTCTCGAGCCGGTTGGATGCGTCGTAACCGATGGGCGGATCTCGACCGGGCGTTCTGCCATATCGAGACGAGTCCCCCAAGAGAGATGCAACTGGGTGGACCTCGACCGGGCGACATGCCATATCGAGACGAGGTCCCCAGTGAAATGCAGCGAAGAGCAAGGCGATTCCGTCCGGGCGTTCTGTCATCGGACGGATCTACCGTAAATCGATGCATTGATGCGATGCATTGGAATGCGTGCACCGTAGTGCGATGCATTGTAATGTGATGCATAATGGCGGCGATGCATTGATGCGATGCATTGGAATGCGCGCACCGTAGTGCGATGCATTGTAATGTGATGCATAATGGCGGCGATGCATTGATGCGATGCATTGGAATGCGCGCACCGTAGTGCGATGCATTGTAATGTGATGCATAATGGCGGCGATGCATTGGAATGCGCGCACCGTAGTGCGATGCATTGTAATGTGATGCATAATGGCGGTGATGCATTGATGCGATGCATTGGAATGCGCGCACCGTAGTGCGATGCATTGTAATGTGATGCATAATGGCGGCGATGCATTGATGCGATGCATTGTAATGCTGATATGATCAACCGATGCATAATGATATGAGCAGCACTGATAAGCGCATAATGACATGCGTGCACTGATGCATACTGATATGCGATGCATTGCAATGCTGAGATGATCAATGATCAATCGATGCATAATGATATGAGCAGCACTGATAAGCGCATAATGACATGCGTGCAATGATGCATACTGATATGCGATGCATTGCAATGCTGAGATGATCAATGATCAATTGATGCATAATGATATGAGCATCACTGATATCACATGTCTAATTATCAATATTTCTCAACAGATTATGCACAGGTGAAGCACGCGTTGAGTAATAATAGATAAGTTAGAATACTTAGCTTTGGAGAAAGTCGCCGGGTGTTGGAATAGCATGCGAGAATGATTCCCGGGTCGCCCGGTAAATGTCTACGAGTGTAGAGAGCAGCTTGATTTCGCTGTCTGGAGCAGTGGGTGCCCAAAGGAGATGTTTGGGTGTCCAGGGGAGATCTGCCTTCTGCCCAATCTGCTGGAACTGATCCACTGGCCCAAGTTACTGAACCGTAGCTGCAGCCCATTCCGGCCCAACCCATCTTGCATGGGATGATGCAGCTTTGACCGGACCATGCAGTTTGAACTCTTCATTTCCCGCCAATTTTCCTTTTTGCTTCTCCTGCTTCTGTTTTCTCTCTTCTCTGCTCTCTGCCTCTTCTCGACCGGCACCCTCCTCGGCCGGAACCTCCGCTCGGCCGGCATCCTCCTCGGCTGGTGGCTCTCGTCTGGTGCTCTCCATCTCGGCCGGTATCCCTTCTCCCGGTATCCTATCTCTCGGCATCTCCGCTCGGCCGGTGGCTCACGCGGCCGGTCTTCTCTCCCTCGTCCGGGGTTCAGACCATGCACCGGGGACGAGTGCTGCACCGGGAACGACGTGCACCGGAGTCGACGAACCGCACCGGAGCTGCTGACCAGAGACGTGCTGCACCAGAGTCGACGAACCGCACCGGGGCTGCTGCACCGGAGGACGAAGCCGGGCCGGACCTGCTGCACCAGAGTCGACGAACCGCACCGGGACTGCCGACCGGTGGACGCGGGCGAGTTGCTGGCCTCGCCGACCGCGGCCTGCAGCGGTGCGAGGCGGAGGGAGATGGCTGGAGATGGCGGTGGTCCGAGTTGACCGCATCGGGTGAGTTGACCCGCGTTGACCGACGTTGATCGAGTCACGATTGGGCCGGACCTGCTGGGCCACTGGCCGGTTGCTCCTAGCAGACCCGCTGGCCTGGGCTGCTGGTGCTGGGCAGGCTAGCTGGGCAGCTTGTTGCAGTATTCGGGACCTGTTGTCTGGGCAGTAGCTTGCCGGCAGAGCAACACAGCTTTTTGTAAGCATTCCCACAGACATCGCCAATTGTTTCTGTCTAAACCCGGGGGTCTAGCAAAACCACAATAATAAAGCTATAAAGGACACTGTCAGTATAGTGGTTCACCGTGCCATCGGAGGGCACGGCTACGTCCACTTGGAATCCAGTAGGCGTGGCCAATAAGCCATTGGGTTACAAGGATGGAGTGCCTTGGATCCAAGATCCTTAATACTAAGGGGGAAGCCTCCTATTTATAGGGAAGGAAGGCTCCCTCCTTTACCATGTTTCCAATGTGGGATGCTCACTACACTATTACATATTTCCCTACTCACGAAGCTACTTCAGGCGCCCGGTGGCACTGCTTCCGAGTGCGGCACCGGTGATGTGGAACAATGGAGATGTAGCCGGGGTGCTGGACTACTCGCTAGATTCCGGAAGTAGGACCCTCGATGCCGGTTGCACGGTCCACGAGGTCGCCGGATGTGCTTGGCGGTGTACTATATGTACTGTCAACAAGACCAATTGCTATAAGTAGCTGGTTCTTCTGCTTCCACCGAATTTGCGTAGCTTTTTAGGGAAACCAAGCTCCCATTAAGACTCGTGATCTTTCATCACCCATATCTCAATATTCGTATCGTGTCTGATGTAGTATCCACTATGGCCATAGATCCTCTAAAAGTAATCAAGTGTAACTGGCATCTCACATCCGGTAATATGTAGGGATTTGGAATCCAAAAGAACTCTTCTTTCTTGAAGTCGAAAGAAAGTATATGGACTTGTCCTTGAATTCCAATAAAACAACCATTGCATATCTCCATGAGCACATATATTAATTCATGGACCAATGTAATGTACCCGGAGGTGGAGTTGAGGGTACACGTCGCCATTCGCTTGTACCGAGTACAAGCACTTGGGATACACAGCAGCTCTCCGCAGTAGGATCATTTGGAATGTGAATAACTGTAAAACGAAGAATCTTGTAGGTATTGCTTATACTGTCAAATCCCATACCAATCGAAACAGAATCCACTTCGAAATATGGACCACAAATTTGCTGGGCAAGTGGGAGCCTAAGAACTTCTCCCCGAAGAGGATTGATCAAGAAGCTGAGTGCATCATTGTGCCTATTTTTGATGCAAAATAAGTTGCAGAAAACAAAATATAGAATGTAATGGATGGGACTGCAATACATGCTGCATTAAATTGAGCACCTTGGGCATTGGAAGGGTCGTAATGAAGTGAATTCAAGGTGGATAGTTGGTTAGTAGTCTTAAAACAATGCAGGATAAGTTGAGGGGGAGCAGGTGGTAGATGAGAATGAGGATCAAGTAGAAGTTTAGAGTGCAGCGAAACAAAAGAGGGGGAGTCGACTATGCTTAACAACATCTTAGACACGCATCGGATGTGACACACCGACTTCATGTCTCCCGGCCTCACCCTGTATATATACAATGCAAACATGCAAGAGTTACACTTGCCTATTCGGTTTGGGAAAGTAGAAGACACAAATCTAACTTGCGAATTAGAGTTGTTGTGTTTGCGTGAGTTATACTTCTCAAATTGCACGAAATCAGAGGTCTCTCTCTCTCTCCTTGGTGGATCGACAGATCCCGGGAGACACTGTTTGTTTTTCTTGTGCATGTTGTTTTGGTACTTTGTACACGGTTGTGGTTTATTTGGTTTTCAGCAAATTTGGTGTTCAGTTAGCAAGAAGAACCATGTATACAATAAGCTTGTTCCGGTAATGTCCTCCTGCTCTCAAGTGCTGTGGTTATTTGGTTGGTGTTCTCTGCCACAGAAAAAAAAAAAATTATTAAATTAGTTAAAAATGTCCTTTTATGGTCATGAATCACCTAGTAAAAACTTCCATGTAATTATAGTAAATTTAACTGGGGAAAAACAGAACAGAAGCTACAAAATCTAAGGCGCTCACTGTCCTCCACTGCTTCAAATTCCATTATCTCTACCTCCCAAATCTAAAGGTTATGCCCTTTCTTACCTACCTACCCAGAATTTGGGAAGCACCCATTTCTTCCATTAATCACACTTCTTCAGTTGAACCAAGTTGATGATCAAAGTTTTGAGCTTTTCTTTGTCCCCCTCTATTCTGGGTTAGTACTTTGCTTCTCTTTCATGGCCTCACTGCAATTCCCCATTTCTTTAGAGACATTAGATTCTTCAAAAAAGTTCAATTCTTTTTGCTACAATAGATCTTCTTCTGTTGTTAATTCTCTGAACAGGGTTAATGCCATTAAGGTCACTCGGTTCCAATCTGAGTTGCCTATAGATGAGAGTTTGAATGAGCATAACCCAGATTGTTCAAGACTTGAGATTGATTTGGGAAGTAGTGGCACAAAGAGAGTGAGTAAGAAGGAAGTGGGTTTGAGGTCTAGTTCAAGAAAGAGTAAGTGGGTTAGGAAATTGGAGAATTTGTTTGTGAGTGATAGTGAATTTGATGTTGATTACTCTGTTATCAAGTCTGACCTGAGCTTAGAGCATTGTAATGACATTTTGAAAAGGCTTGAGAGGTCAAGTGATATCAAGACTCTCAAGTTTTTTGAGTGGATGAGAATCAATGGGAAACTCAAATGCAATGTTGGTGCTTTTAACTCGGTTTTCCGTGTGTTGAGTAGGAGAGAAAATTGGGATGCTGCTGAGAATTTAATTCAGGAAATGGTTACTGAATTCGGATGTGAGCTGAATTATCAGGTTTTCAATACCCTCATCTATGCATGTAGTAAATTGGGGCGCGTGGAATTGGGAACGAAGTGGTTTAGAATGATGCTGGAACATGGAGTCCAGCCGAATGTTGCAACATTTGGTATGCTGATGGGGCTGTACCAGAAGGGCTGGAATGTTGAGGAAGCCGAGTTCACTTTTTCTCGAATGAGGAACTTTGGGATTGTATGTCAATCTGCATACTCGGCAATGATCACAATTTATACTCGTATGAGTTTGTATGACAGAGCAGAAGAGATCATTGGCTTAATGAAAGAAGATGGAGTGATACCGAATTTGGATAACTGGTTGGTAATGCTTAATGCTTATTGTCAGCAGGGAAAAGTTGAAGCTGCTGAACTTGTATTAGTCTCCATGAAAGAAGCAGGGTTTTCTCCAAACATTGTTGCATACAATACATTGATAACCGGATATGGGAAGGCATCTAAAATGGATGCTGCTCATAGCCTATTTCTAGGAATTAAGAATGTCGGATTAGAGCCTGATGAGACAACTTACCGTTCCATGATTGAAGGATGGGGTAGAGCTGACAATTATAAGAAAGCAGATTGGTACTACAAAGAGCTCAAGCATTTAGGATACAAGCCTAATTCGTCCAACCTTTACACACTAATAAACTTGCAAGCCAAGCATGAGGATGAAGAGGGGGCGATCAGAACTCTCGATGATATGCAGAAAATTGGATGCCAGTATTCATCAATGCTTGGTACTCTTCTGCAAGCGTATGAGAAGGCCGCACGGATTGATAAAGTGCCTTTCCTTTTGAGAGGTTCTTTATATCAACATGTTCTTGTCAGCCGGACATCTTGTTCGAGTCTTGTCATGGCTTATGTGAAGCACGGCTTGGTGGATGATGCTATGGACGTGTTGAGGGAAAAACAGTGGAAGGATCCACATTTTGAAGATAACTTGTACCATCTGTTAATCTGCACATGTAAAGAGTTGGGCCATCTTGAGAATGCTGTTACAATATACAAGCAGATGCCCAGACATGATGGCAAGCCAAACATGCACATCATGTGCACAATGATTGACATTTACAGCACCATGAATCTCTTTTCTGAAGCGGAGAAAGTTTACCTCGAGTTGAAATCCTCAGGAATTGCCTTGGACATGATTGCCTATGGTATCGCTGTAAGAATGTATGTCAAAGCTGATTCTCTGGAAGATGCCTGCTCTGTTCTGGACGCAATGGAAAAACAGGAGGGCATAGTTCCAGACATCTACATGTTACGTGATATGTTTCGTATTTATCAAAAATGTGGCAGAGTAGATAAGTTAAAAGATCTGTACTATCAAATGTTGAAGACTAGAGTGACTTGGGATCAGGAAATGTACAATTGTGTCATAAACTGCTGTTCTCGTGCCTTGCCAATTGATGAGATCTCAGAGTTGTTTGATCAGATGCTTCAGCGTGGGTTTGTACCTAATACCATAACCTTCAATGTCATGCTTGATGTATATGGGAAAGCAAAGCTTTTAAAGAAGGCTAGGAAGTTGTTCTTGATGGCCCAGAAATGGGATCTGGTTGATACAATCTCTTACAATACTATTATAGCTGCGTATGGGAGAAACAAAGACTTCAAAAGCATGTCTTCAACAATACGAGAGATGCAGTTTAAAGGATTTTCAGTTTCCCTTGAAGTCTACAATAGTATGCTGAATGCTTATGGGAAAGAAAGCCAAATGGAGCAGTTCAGAAGCGTTTTGCAAAGAATGAAGGAGACAAGCTGTGGTTCGGACCATCACACCTACAACATTATGATCAATATCTATGGAGAGCAAGGATGGATTGATGAAGTTGCTGGGGTGCTGACTGAGTTGAAAGAATGTGGACTGGGACCTGATCTGTGCAGCTATAACACGTTGATTAAGGCATATGGAATTGCAGGAATGGTTGAAGATGCTGTCTGTTTGCTCAAGGAAATGAGAAAAAATGGTATAGAGCCTGATAACATTACATACAGCAATCTGATTGCTGCACTGCGAAAAAATGATGAATATTTGGAGGCTGTAAAATGGTCCTTGTGGATGAAGCAGATGGGATTGTAAACTCGATGATGCTAATGTATATAACTGACAGATTTTTTTCCTTCTGAATCCTCTCACAACCTGGTGTAATGCTATATGAACACATTGTATGCCACCTCCACAGGTGGGGTCTTATAAATCTGCAGTATATTCATTTTATTTGTCAGGAACCACTGTCCTGTAACACTCTTATGAGTAGTGTTGTTGCAAATGTCATCTTTCTTCTGGTTAGATAAGAATTTTGCCAAAACCCAAATGTGACGATAACTCTCTAGGATTTGAAGCACTCTGGTCTTGCTGTGGTTGTTAGAGAATGCGTGAAAAGTAAATTCAAAGTGGTGCACACAATCTGTCCCAACCAGGAGCGCACGTCTCATTAGGATCTTGTTTTCAATTGAAAAGTTACATTTGTATAAGCACCATTACTACAATTCCTTCATTTCTTTACACTTCCTGCGCAAAAAATTGCAAGAATTTTCAGTTCACAATTATACAGGTATATCAAAACTAACATGTTCCGATTCCTTTCTACCCTTTCTATTCCAATACAAGAATTTTCACCACTCAGATGAACTTTGCTAAATTAGTTCCTATGGCCAGGAAACACTTCCCAGCGTGTATGTCTCTAGCCTCCGAAAACATTTCCCACTTGAGATATATCTTGAACCGTTCAACTTCGGAAGAAGAGTCTCCTTTACTGTACATCGTTTGCCTCTAAAAACCAGATCATTAATTTGAAGATGATCATCACCCCATCAGAATCACAGACTTACTTCAGAGCATTGGAAATCAAACATTTCCCTATCAGCTCTCTCAGAAGCAACCTTCCGTTACCCATTCCAACTTATGTCCATATCTTGATGAACTATTGACAAAGCTTCTGGGTCATTTGGAGGTGACATATATGGTACAAGTGAGACTGCTATCCCCATGCTGGTTATTATCACTGCTTATGCATGAAGATTCAGTTGAAGAAGTACGGAGATTTGAGAACCTCTTGCAAATCAAAGTCACCTCTTTCTGGGAGGGGAGGAAACGTCAATTCTGGATATGCTGCTTGGAAGCTACTAAGCAACTGGAAACAACCAGAGTTATCACAAAGTCACCAAATGGATATTAACGAAAAAATAAATAACTTTAGGATGGGGCAGCTCAGAAAAGTTTCTTAGGATGGCAAAAGGTTGTAAACCACCTTTCTAGATGCAAGTTTTTTTTTCACAGTTTCATTATATCATAGTATAAAATCCCAAGGAATAATTTAGAAGTTGAAAGTAGCTTTTCAATGATAGTTGCACTTGTGAACTGTTTTATTGAAACTTTGAAAGTTTGTCTCTCAGTAAACAAATTTTTCCTCAGGAAACAAACTTAGTTGCATTGAAGCACCCATAGTCGAACCAAAAAAATTAATTTCAAGATATGGGCTATTTACTCACATTCTCAAGTATCGGCTTGCTATAGAGCTCGACAAAGTTTTCCCGGAGTATCTGATTCATTTGATCCACGTCACATGCATGAGTCCAAAAGGAGTCATGCACCCCTGCACACATGGTTTAACATATATGAGAATACAAAATAGTTTAGCATGCATATGAGAAACACATTTATCAGAATTTAAACCACTTCAAACCAAACTTAATCCACTACGCTGCTCTCTGATCATCTCATTATACAGAACTATAAGCAGAATGTCAGCCCCAATATCTTTCTAACAAAAATTGAGTACTTATGGGAGAAAAGAAAAACGAGTCATCCTCAAATTTGTGAACCATTAGATTGACCTTTTGACTTTGAGCATGGTATTATACTAAGACCTACAATCATGATTTGGGGGCATGGGCATGAGTGCCCATTTCACAGTATTATCAGAACCAAATAAAAACATATTAACTTTATACAGTGGAGATAGCATCTAGATTTTCGTTTCTTGCAAACGAGTGAAGATATATGATGCCAAAGAGAAGCAAACATCACTCATCAACACATAGGATCTATCTATAAATCAGCTTTTTTCAAACATGAATGTACAGTTAAAATCACATTCATAAGCATCTTTCATTTAGCACACACACTTTACACCATTTTGAAAATTAACATGCCTCCAATTGAAAGATTTAACTGAATTAGTCAAATCCAGTCTAATACAGAGATACAAACTACAGAGTGGAGACAAACCTGCAAAGCGTATGCCAGCATCCCTGCAGGCAAGAGCTGTCATCATCATATGTGAACCGTCAAGTGAGTGTACAAAATTTGGAGGAAATGCCGTTCTTTGTTTCCTTACATCTACCTGGAGTTACAAAGTATCAATCTTTAATTATTATTTTTTCTTTAAAAAAGTTGTAATAATCTCAGGAAGGAAAGAGTTGCTTATGTAAGCTTACCAAGTTACTCTCCCGCTGCAAGGCCAGAACCTGAAGGGATGTTCTTATCTGCATATCCAAGGGGAGATTAGTTACTAAATTGTCAGCTAACCAAGTCGTAGCACCATGAAAGGGGTCATCATCTAGTATACAATGTCTTCTAGCAATTAACTAATACAGTATTTTAGCTTTCACTGAATCTCAAGTGTAAGAGAAATCTCATTTTGAATCTTTTAACAAAAATTTCATTCCATATTGAAAACTAACTCGACAAAAATATGGAATGCCTTAATAAAGAATGGGCATCAGCTCAACACCAAGAGGTTTTACATGTCCATAAAGCAAGAAAGCCTACAACTACAAGTTGCACTGGTAAATTTCAGAAACCATATCCAAAATAGATTTGAAAAATGGCCATGGAATTTGCCCATGCCAGTGCCATCCAAAAAGAATGTTAGCAAATGATGAGAAGAGCTCAAAGGGATCATGTTGAGGTACATCAACCCCTCAGAGCAAGCATCTTGATACCTTGCATTGAAAAAGTTCATTTGAGACTGAAAAGTTTTGTATGAAAGCAAATTTAATATGATCTGTCAAAACTTACAAGATGTCGTTCACTTTTACAGTATGGTTGCACAACAGGAAGACCTAGAGGAGTTGTCCAACGAACAGGCTGATTTTCTGAAGCAATCACCTGCAGAAGTTTCAGATAACAACTCAACTCTCATATCTACTAGGCAGTCCAGGTCAATCAGTTAGTGACCATAACATTGAAGGAAAAAAGTACCTTGGCACAATCACCGAGCCAGCTCATTATGCCACGTGCAGCTTGGAAAATCTCTCCAAGGGCAGCCAGAGTCACCTGGAAAAATATTGTGGAGAAATCAGGAACAAATTTCTATTTTGTAAAAAAAACTACCTAATACATGAGAATAACAAGGCGAGGAAATTAGACAAGTATAACAAATGACCATATGAAATTTGTAATTGTATAACCATGTAGTAAATTGATGATTAATAACAATTTCTGGTGTTGGGAAAGCCTAATAAGATCCATAACCTAGTAATCTATAAATCAAAAGTGTTCAATAAGTTAAACAAGCATTTTTCTATTTACTCTATTATCCAGGTGATGAAATGAAATCCAAGAAACTCTCCACTTAGTTTTGTTTCCATAGATAAATCAAGGAGTTTTGGTGTCTCTGGTTGCTTACTTTGGCAGCATAACAAGCTGCAGTGAACAATAGTCTATCATCAGTTATAAGACCTTTCTCCTCTAATCTTCTTTTTATCTGTTCGCGGGCCCCAACATAAGTAACACCATATACAGAAGTCATCACAGTCTGTTTCACCAATTTCCGATCAATCTGAAAGCTTCCAAAACCAAGAATTGTCAGTTGATAAACAGGTATATGAACAAATATATTGACCACGAAAATAAAACACTTCAAATATATTGCAATTTGAAGTCCAGAAGAACCAAAATGATCAACCTGATCGACTAAGACCCTAGCCAATAAAGCATTTGGGAAGGTAGTTGGGTCCTTATTGCTGTCCCTTTTCATTATGTCATGTACCCTGGTAACATATACATATGCAAGATGAGTCAAAATAAGTGGCAATGATGGATGCATCTACAAAGGCACATGCCTCATGGGAGTGATTATACAAGGTGCATTTACCTCACATTTTGAATGCCCTGGCTTAAAACTTTTTATATAATACAACTTTACATGAGATACAACATGGGATAGACGAGATAATTTTATAGTATATCAAAAGTTGTATACCTCACAGCTATTTCTGAGTACACATCAGCAGGTTTCCCTCCAGCGACCAAGTTGACTGCAGCTGCTTCCAACTGAAAACATCAAAACAATTCAATATGAAACATCAGCAAAGCAAAGTACGACAGCATATGAACAGATAAGTGAAGGTTGTAAACAACAAAACAAATTGAACAGCTTGATTGGGGAACAGAATAATACACACACATAAAGGCAAGCATGTAGCAAGCAAAACATGAGAAGCACAGAAAAAACTAGAATGTAAAAGGATAAAGCACATACAGTATCTCTTCCTAAGGCTGCATAGTGCTGTAAGCCGTTGCATGAACCATCCTAGAAGATTTAGAGATAGCTGTTAATGCAACTCTCCAAAGAAAAATAGACAACCAAAATAACTTGTATACAAATTGAAGAAAGTCAATGACATGAAAATGATTAAATAAAGCAGGATTAAGATCTAGGCATTATGTTCATACTTCATAGAATATAACTGACAGAATAATGAAAATGTTACCACTTCCCAGAAAAACTTAACAATTTGGTAAAGTTCCTTTTATTTTTCTTTTTTTAATATCGCTTTGAATAGTAGATAACAGACACATAATTAACTTTGAATAAATTAAAGTACACCCCTTTTATTACTCCACAACCCAAAGAAGCATTATACCTGATGGATGGGTAAATGAGAAATGACAGTATGTGGCGATGGGCTATTTAAGGCTTCTGATAGATTGATACAAGCAGCTAGGCACTGTAAAGGATCTTCAGCCGTTAACCACCAACGATTTCCATTAACAGGGTTTGTTGCTGAATCAAATATATCATCAATGTGGTCATCCACGAATGCAGTTCGCCCATCGTATGAAAGCTTTTCAACACCACCTGAATACAAATTTGCTAAATGAATCTTCAGCCATCGTAATCCGGACTTCCCCAATGGCCGCCCTTCAGCAAATTCAAGGACTCCACGACATAGATCAGAACTCAAATGATTCAAATGGGGATGCATTGGGTATGCTCGGCCTCGGAAATCAAGATTGTGGGGATAATAAAAGCCATCCTCGTCCTTCATTCTGCGCGCAACCTATTTCGTAATCAGCCCTAACCGTTATTATTTTGGTAGACTGAAATGTAAAAATGTATACAGTTGTTCCAGAGATATGGTCAAATTCCATTAAATGATTAGTGTTGTATATATGCAACCTAAACACAAGTATGACCTGTTTATCCACCATCCATTGACCATGTGTAAGTTTTCTGTGTACTAATTTTAGGCAAGTCGCAAGACATACAGGTTTTGACTACAGTGGTGACTGGCTCAACTATCAATGCAAATTACGTAGGGTTCTCAACCTTACAAGATAAGCAATAAATTTCCATATATCAGAATGAGACCTTACAGAGAGCTTAAGTTCAGTGTCACATCGTTGAGAATGCCTCTCTTGGTTAAGCTTCTTAGCTTTTCTTGCACTCCATCTCCATTCCTGAATTTCTGTTAGATCCTCAGATGGTGGTTTCTCTGGTACAGGAACCTACAGGAAAATGTGTCTCTGGATTAAAAGATATGTGCTACATCACACTTAGTTTGACTAAATGCTGGAATTTTAGTAATGAAAAAGGTGGAATGTATTTTTATGGAAGAGGTTAATGTCCTCACATCTTCACGATCAACCAGGCCTGCAATGTTTCCACCTCTAGCCCAGATGCTCTCCACCACGTTAAGAACCTTTTTATTAATCCGCCATTTGGTGCTTCCTAGCACATCGAGGGCCTGTGCACACATCATATCAAACAAAAAATATCATTTTCATGCTGAGTAGAATGTATATGATGAAGGACCAGAAACTAGTACCAAAGTGTCCCTATGCACAGGCGATGTTTCCTTCATGATCTTAATTCCCGTATGAATGATATCATCATGGTCATTATTCTACTTTAAAAAGCAAGGGCAGGAACATGGGTGCAGCTCACCATGTCTTGCATAGCTTATGTCTCAACTATTAACCAAACAACTGAGAAAAAGAACTGGCCTTGACCTATTGCAACTAAAGGAGAAATGAGCAGTAAATGGTACTTGTATAGTTATATACCTCAAATACTTTCTGCATCTGTCTTCCAGGAATATTTCTCATTGTATCTACCTGCTTCCTAGATCCATGGGTACGCATGACATAAGAAGGTAGGAACAAGTGCCCACCCTTGTCGTACCTGGAAATAGTTTCAACATATGTGAAAAAAATATGTCATAGACACCTTAGGGCAAGGCTTGTAATCTATTTGACACAATATTCTCAGAGGTATATGTAAATAAATATCCTTTATTTACCCTTTCCATTTTTTGGGAGGCACCAACATTGGCACATAAGGAATCAACATATGTTTAGCCTGTGAAGCACAAAGACAAAAAGTTACTTTCAAGTAAGGCTGTGACACAATGAGAGTAAAGGTGTGTTCAATATAACAATGCACAGGGGGGCAGTGCAACAAGAATAAAGACATGTTCATTACAATGCATACTTGGCATATACACAAGGCTTAGAAATGGCAGTTACATGCTTCTCAAAAAAACAAAAACAAAAATGGCAGTTACATGTTAGTAGACATCACACGTAGGATTATGGAAGCCAGAACAATGGACATATATTAGAAAATGATCTCCAAAAATGTGGAACAAATAGGTGAGCTTCGGCAATTTATATTTTAATGTAAGCCTGAAAAATGACAGTATATCACGTGTATATGATGATGCAACTAGTTTCAAGTGTACTGAACAGATAAACTCAAACAGTAGGAGATATCTCAACTTACAGTTTTATCAAGTCCGGTAAGAACTAGGGGATCACATTCAATAACTCCATAGTTCTTCACAAGTTTCTGCCTGTGAGGACCAAAGAAGACATCTTATGCGAAGGAATAATATGCAAATTTATACTATATAAACAAGGCCTACCTAAGAAAAGAAAATTAAACGAAACTCTGATGGGGTTATTATAGCTACATGTGATCTAGTTCTCAAAGTAAACTGCTGACGGAAACTAATGGTTTGAAGACTTACCCTGGAGTTTTAGCCGCGGCCTTTAATCTGTGCCTGAATGCAGGTCTAACGTCAGGTGGACCTTCTGCCAATTGGTCAAGTGGAGGTTGTACATAAGCTGTTTCTGTTAATAGTTCTATAAGACGACTTCCCAGCTGAAATATGACATTACACAAAAGATAAGGACACTGAAACCCATGATAACAATCAAACATATTAAGAGAATATACAATGTTGAAAGCAATGAGTGAACAAACCTTAGCCTGTGTATCTCGACCCCAAGGCTTCATGTCTTCTTTCTTCAGTAGCTTTTGCACCTCAACCAGTCTTTTCCTTCTAATTAAGCCATTAACACGTTTCCTCAGTATCTCCTTCTCCTTGCTCAGACCATCTTCATCAGAAACCCCAGTCTTCTTTCTCTGGAGACTTTTGGACTTCTCCAGAAAACTGTGAATCCGAACCTAGAGTACAAAGAACATAACTTCACATCACATTTCTACCTCACTTCAGTTTGGAAATGTTCAAATAAACAATTAAATCACATTGACTAAAAGCCCAACAAGCTCATTATAAACCCAACATGCAGAAACTTTACTCAAAACCACAGAAACTCACTCACCTCCTGCTCAATGGCCATACCAATGTGCACAGCAGCCTGCACCACCTGAACACACCCATCTTGATTACCCATCATCACCAACCCCACAAGCTTATGCATCACAATCAGAGCCATCTTATCCGCCGGCAACAAATCAATGTGGGGAGCAAAAGCCGCCTTGTGCTTCTTGGTCTGCTGAGCCTTCTGCTCCTTAGCAATGGCATCTCTCAGAGGCTCAAACCACCCCAAAAACAATGCCTTAACATACGGCAAGCTCGGCGCAAGCTTCTTCTCACGCATTACTCTCTCCAAGTCCTTATACTCCTCCACCATCTTCTCCCACGCCTCAGTCTCAGCCTTTATCTGCCTCCTCCTCAGCACATTATACTTCCTCCTGTCGATTTCTTTCGACTCCAATTTCAGCTCCCTATTGGCTTTCTTGAACATTCCCTTGAGAAACAGTGACGCAATCCAAGGTGGGTCCTGGATGAAGATTCTAGGGGGTGAGTCCTGGGGCTTAATTAACTGAAATTCGGAAATGGGTACATTGAATTCTTGGACGAGGTTGTCTTGGACGGAGTCGTTGAGCTGGTGGAATTGGAGTGGGTCTGATGGGGGTTTGAGGCTGAGAGGGAAGTGAGTTGAGGAAGACAGTGAGGGTTTGAAGAACAGGGAGTTGGAGTTGGAGGTTGAGATGAAGAGGAAGTGAGGGTTTTTGAGTTTCGTAGGTTGTCTTCTCCAGGAGTGGGCATGAGGGCTGTGTGAGAGTGAGGAGGAGGCTGTGGAAGCCATTGAGAGCATCAGCCAACAAGTGAGCAATATATGAAACCTCCCTTAAACCTTTCCTTTGTCCATTTCTCCCGTAGATATTGATACAGGGCTTCTGCTATGTAAGGCAGAGGCCCATTGCTTAAAATGGATAGGTGATACAAAATACAGACCCAAAATTAACGTTGGTTTAGTGGTAGAGGTCCATTTTTAGGCCTCATGTACAAAACATGAGAGACAAGGAAACACCATATCACGTGACACCACCACTTATTTCTTTTCAATACTAACTACAAACACACCCTATGTGTGGAGAGAAGTATGAATGGTGAGAAGAATTTTCGGATAAGGTAATTACTGTAAAGTGGGAGGTTATCTAAAAGTGGGAGGTTAATGCAAATAAGGTAGTTACAGTTTGAAATTTTATTTAATTTTCTTATTTTCACATTTACCATATTACCTATCAATTATTAAAATTTATTAAAAATTAATATAAGATCTCGGAGTGTTGTTGTAATTTCACATACCTTTTGGTTAACAAAACATGTTTTTTTAATAATAATAGTATAAATTAGAAACTTAGTGATTCAGTAACTTCAGCTTTAGTCAATCGTACGTCAATGTTTTGTATTCAGGAACTACAGTGAAAAAACAAACTTTATGATTTACTTTTTCAAATATTATTATTACTTAAAGTGCACTTAGCTGACGGTATGAAGCTGTTCTACTTCTATAGCTAGGACTTCTAGTTTTGTTCTTCTTCTGTAAAGCAATGTGTTAATTTTCCAGAATTTAATGATTACCAGCTTAGCCATTGGTCCGTCGGTGATGCATATGAACAGATAATTACCATCCTGAGTCTGACAAAGATTACTTGATCATCAAATCTGGCTTTTAATACAACTATACCTAACTCCACAATCATTTTTATAAACTTTGTGTGTCAACAACACAATAGAATGAATTACGGTTTTAGTTTTGTGCACTCATGTGTTCTAATTGTTTAAGTAATTAGTTGCATGTTAATTGTGCTACATACCCATCTGAGTGCTTTGGTGCCGATAATGAATAGTGGTGCCAAGTCTAAATGCACAACCTGAAGCTGCTGAGCCGACAAATATACCAACACCAAAGCACCAACAACTTAAATACTACCTCCACAGTCTCTTAATGCATATATTTTAGCCGAAAAGATGTGTCGCATAGCAAGATCCTACCGATTAAAAAAGAAAAATTATTGCTAAAAATATATACTAAAAATTATATAATGTATGTATAAGTGAAAACCGTGTTACGTCTCCCCATCCTAAAGCATATGAAGTAAGCTTATCATCCAATATTATCTTTAACATTCACCCCAAACCCACATACACAGCACACCATCCACTAATCTCGACACTCACATCTTAATCAATTGATTAGCAGCATAATCATCCTACCAATTAATTAGGTATATAAGATGAAAATGGTTAGGCATGGTGATCATGCTGACATGTATAGCATTACTACTCCACGTACGGCTTTAACGTCGACGCTGACTTGTCAGTTTGCCATTTCACACTTGTACGACTACCATGGGCACTATTTCAACAGTCAAACATCACCGGCGACAATTCCTTCAACGGCAGTTAGGCACAACTTGTTATTATCAAAATCAAATTCTATCTGCATAATCTTACTAGGTAATCTCATATATGTAAGTTGGTGCATGCATGTTTTACTTCATTGCATTCCAACCTCTCTCATTTTCATGTCTCTCAATTTTCCCATCACTTTGTTGTAGTAGTTTGATCAACAAGTTTCATAATCGTGATGGGTTTTCTTCACCACACAACTTTCATGTTCAATTTTCTCTGTTTGAGCATCATTTTCTTGGCTGCCGCGGCGACTTCAAGCCAAGAAAATGTTCATCATCTTCAAGCAATGAGAGACAAGGCATCGTTGGTTTCTTTCATGTCCGGGATTGTTTCAGACCCTCACCATGCTCTAGAGGACTGGAATTCTAATTTGGACGACGTTCAGTTTTGCAATTGGACTGGCATCAGATGCAACAATGCTAATGACCAAGTTGTGGAGCTTGATCTTAGTGGAAAGTCCTTAAGAGGCACTATTTCACCAGCTCTAGCTAATCTTTCTTCCTTAACCATTCTTGATTTGTCAAGCAACTTCTTTGAAGGTCACATTCCAAGAGAGTTAGGCGCTCTTTCTCTGCTCACACAACTCAGCTTGTCATCAAATCTTCTTGAAGGAAACATTGTAGCTGAGCTTGGTTTACTTCACAGATTGGTGTATCTTGATTTGGGAAGCAACCGGCTGGAGGGAGAAATTCCAACGTCACTTTTCTGTAATCAATCGTCTAACTCTCTGCAGTACATAGACTTGTCTAACAATTCTTTGAGCGGAAAAATTCCACTAATACATGGATGCGAGCTGAAAAAACTGAGGTTTCTGCTACTTTGGTCCAATCGACTAGTTGGACAGGTTCCTGCAGCACTCTCAAACTCCTCGAAACTTGAATGGCTTGACTTAGAGTCCAACATGCTAAGCGGGGAGCTGCCATCGGAGATTGTAGCAAATATGCCACAGTTGCAGTACCTCTACTTGTCCTACAATGACTTTGTGAGCCATGACGGTAACACTAACCTTGAACCTTTCTTAACCTCTTTAGTTAATGCCTCTAACTTTCAAGAGCTTGAATTAGCTGGGAATAATCTCGGGGGAGAGATACCGCCTATTATTGGTGATCTTTCAACCAATCTTGTACAGGTTCATTTAGATGATAATCTTCTTTATGGTTCAATCCCTCCTCACATTTCAAACCTTGTTAACCTCACTCTCTTGAACTTGTCTAGTAACCATTTGAATGGAACCATCCCATCCAAACTATGCCTAATGAGAAAGCTGGAACGGGTATATCTGTCGAACAATTCACTCTCTGGTGAGATTCCATCTGAACTGGGTGGCATTCCTCATCTAGGCCTTCTAGATTTATCGAGAAACAAGCTTTCTGGTTCAATACCAGATAGTTTTGAAAACCTTTCCCAGTTACGAAGGCTATTGCTATACCAGAATCAACTGTCGGGGACGATACCACCAACTCTAGGAAAGTGCATCAACTTAGAGATTCTAGACCTTTCTCACAATCAAATGTCTGGTGTGATTCCTAGTGAAGTTGCAGGATTAAGGAGCTTGAAGATATACTTGAACTTGTCAAGTAATCACTTACATGGAGAGGTACCAATGGAGCTAAGTAAAATGGACATGGTGCTAGCAATAGACCTGTCTTCCAATAATCTTACTGGCACAATCCCATCGCAACTTGGGAGCTGCATTGCCCTTGAGTCCCTTAACATTTCAACAAATTCCTTGCAAGGCCCTGTCCCGGCTTCAATAGGAAAGCTGCCTTTTCTAGAGAAACTTGATGTATCTTCAAACCAGTTGATTGGAGAAATACCAGATTCTCTAATGCAATCCTTGACTCTGAAGGAACTTAACTTCTCCTTCAACAACTTCTCTGGGAATGTATCAAACAAAGGCGCCTTTGCTTTGCTTACTGTAGACTCTTTTCTTGGAAATTCTGGCCTCTGTGGCTCAATAAAAGGCATGCCAAGCTGCAAAAAGAAGAATTCCCATCATTTGGCTGTTCTCTCAGTCCTGCTGTCATTAATCATCACTCCCATTTTTTGCATAGTTGGTTACCCCCTCATGCACAGGTCAAAAATCCGAAGGCACCTAGGAATTTTCAATGATGGAGAATTGCAAGATGATGATGAAGAAGAAGGGAAAGAAGAGCATAAGTACCCAAGAATTTCATATGAGCAGCTCATTGAAGCCACAGGTGGATTCAGTGCTTCAAGCCTAATTGGTTCAGGCCGATTTGGGCATGTCTACAAGGGTGTCCTTCATGATAACACAGTAATTGCAGTCAAAGTTTTGGATTTGAAGACAGAAGAAGAGATTTCAGGAAGCTTTAAAAGGGAATGCCAAGTCTTGAAGAGAACCAGGCACAGAAATTTGATCAGAATCATCACAACTTGCAGTAGACCGGACTTTAAGGCTCTCGTTCTGCCACTGATGTCGAATGGGAGCCTCGAGAGGCATCTTTACTCGTCGTCATCAAGCCATTGTGGATTGAATCTGATTCAGCTGGTGAGCATCTGCAGTGATGTAGCTGAAGGAGTTGCGTATTTGCACCATCATTCACCTGTTAGAGTTGTACACTGTGATCTCAAACCGAGCAACATTCTACTAGATGAAGATATGACAGCTTTGGTTACTGATTTTGGAATTGCAAGACTGGTTAAAGGTGAAGACGAGATCATTCCCATGAATGACTCGACATCCTGCAACTCAGCTGATGGCTTGTTATGTGGATCCATTGGCTATATAGCTCCTGGTATGTAATTTTTCTAAAATAACAAAATTCAAATGTTCATTCTGCTTTCTAGTAATAATCACTTGGATGTTTCGCTATATGCAGAGTATGGAATGGGAAAATGTGCTTCGACTCAGGGAGATGTGTTCAGCTTTGGGGTGCTTCTGCTAGAAATTGTTACTGGAAGGCGGCCAACAGATGTTGATTTTCACAAAGGTTCAAGCTTACAGGAATGGATCAAAACCCAGTACCCCCATAGGCTCGAGCCTATAGTCCAACAAGCAGTAGAAAGGTGTGCCCCAGCTTCAATGCCAAAGCAATATAACAAAATTTGGGGGGATGTGATTCTGGAGTTGATTGAGATTGGTCTTATGTGCACACAGCACAATCCTTCACTGAGACCAAATATGCAGGATGTTGCTCATGAAATGAGCCGGGTGAAGGAGTACATCTCCAATCCTTCATCAGCGTTGTTGATCGAAGAAGTGGACATTAAAGGTTGATTCACTCTGATTTTGGAATGTGGTAGGACTTAGTTGAAATACTTCACTGATCATTGAATTCATTTGTTTCTTACTGTTTGATTCTGTGGCAATTGTTTCTTGTTTGTGCACGTTCTATTAAGGTCTAGACCACATTCCAGAGAGTTACTGAAGGTTTTTTAGAGAATTGAAATGGGAATTCAGCGAAAAGTTAAACTAGGCCTAAAGGGGAACCTCTTGTTCAAGTAATCAGAAACTAAGATTACGTACCATATAGAATCACTCTATAATATTTAGTACTGTGTTTGTGGCAACCAATACACAGACTGATATCCACACATTCCAAAACGCATGCAGTTCTCTTTCTGCCAACCATTGATAGTGGAAGATTAGGTGCTTATATATCTTAATCACGAAACCAAATATATCTAGCTATCCATACAGTAGAGCTCTTTCTAAGGAAAGCTGCAACATTTTTGTTTGCTTCAGTGGGTAATAAAAAAAAAGGTACGTGTGCTTCCAGTAAAATATGAAAATACAGCATACAAATACATTTTAAAAACAACCTTTTTCTGAGTGTTTTCTGCATGTCCTCCGTTTTTACTAGATTACTACACCATTTGCTGAGTTTACTCTCTCTCTCTCTCTCTCTCTCTCTCTCTCTCTCAGTTTTACTAAATCAGTATATCTTTTAGTATTTAATTCCAGTTTCCCTCTGCAACTGAACACCAGTTAGTCAGATTTTCGGGAATAATGGAACTTTTAGGAAAGTTGGAATCTTACGTACACAGCAGTCAATGGTCATTTCTGTTCAATACGAGAGACTACATCACTTACAACCTGCATCTCAGTATTGAAGTAATGAAAACTTTACATCGAAGCATTCCTTGTAGAATCTAAGAAGACACAATTTTCAGTCACCACCTAGTCTGTATGTACACTATGCAAATTTTACATTATGTATCCATATCAAATCAAATCCAATCAAAGAATCAATCTATGTGTTCATTAACACCAGTCATTTGAGAAGACAAAGTCAGAGATACTCTTACAGATTTCTTTTCCGCATCTGGAATCATCAAAACTGATGGTGTATGAATGTAATTGGTGTCACATTGCTTGATCAGAGCCAAAAGTGTAGCATTGCCTGTTGAATAGAATTGAGAAACCACATTATACGCCATCAACCACATCACAAATTGCAGCAGAAGTACAATAAATGAAAAAGTCACAAACTCATACCTCTTGAACAATGTGTAAGGACTCGTCATCTTGTGGAGGAGGTTGCTTAGGCTTCCAACTATGTATTTCAGACCGAATTAAGTCAAGTTGCTCGTGTATACCCCTAATCAAGTTCAGCTCCTCTTCTCCTGCATGACTTATTTCGTTCCTTGTGGTACTTCTCTCTCCTTCAAGCCGCTCTATTCTCCTCCACAACTGTTGAAATCTGGCTTGATTCTCAGAAACCGCAGCGGCCACTCTCTCCCTTGCAGTTGAATCAACAGTGGTCGTTCGATTCAACATTCTATTCTCAAGCAACTTGCCATGAAACATTTTCTTGACCCTCTCTGTCTCATCTTGAACATGCACTTCACTGATCTCATCACATGTCAAATCATCTTTGCCAAAAAAAGCTTTCTTCTCACCTTCAAGAACTTCAGGACTGTCAAATGATTTAGGACAGTCCAAAGTTTTAGGAATGCATTCATAGCTCTGTGGAACTTCAAAGACATCATGGACGCCAGTTGAGCATGAAGTACTAGTAATTGCCTCCCTTTCCTGCACAGTCTCATTACGATTAACTCGATCAAGGGTAGCAATAATATCTTCACCTTCTGTATCATGGGATCTGCTTGTGATTACTCTTGGAATTGGAGGTAATGAACATGTCCTAGATGGACCCTTCAAAAGTACAGATGTTCCACTACCGCCAGAATCTTTACAATCTGATATCTCTTTCACTCGGTCGTCTAACTTCTTAATCTGCTCCCAAATCGAATTAAGGTTACCACCGGAAGCATTTCTAGATTTCTTCTCTGCATCAAGGCCCTGGAAAGTAACTTCCTTGTCCACCTTTTTGTCTCCCTTTTTTATAGCAGACTCTGGCTTTGGTATCATAGGTGGTTTTTCTTTCGGTAAATATTCACTCTCTCTGTCCATAGAGCATTTCTTGTTGAGGAAATCCTTGAGCTCAAGAGGAGGCAGAGAGTTGATTCTTCTAATTGTCCCACTAACACCACCCCCTTCCCCAGAATCACCTCTTTGCTGTAACAAGTTTTCCGGATACACATTTTCGGCGGTACCTAATTCAGTACTAACACCCAAGCTCAAGAGTTTGTACCTGTAAGCCTGAAGCTGAAACTCCAAAGAAGCAATTTCCATTTCCTTCTGATAAATAAGATCCTCGAAAATCGCTAGAGCTTCCTCAGCATGACAGATCTTTTCCTCTGCCAGTCTCTTATATTGATTGGCCTCCATCTTCATAGCAGACTTCTCACCTTGCAGGCGCAGTATCATGGATAGAGCTTCATCAGCTGCAGTAGATGAAGCTTCTCTTTCCTGATCAAGATCAGCATAAAGCTTCTGCAGAAGGTGTTGCTGAGACTTGAGCGCTTCGGTTAGCGCTGTTATATCAGTCTCAGGCATCCCAGATGACTCCGCCATCTCAGTTAAAATTCAATGTGGCAGCAATTTCTAGCGACAAAAATCAAATGCAATTTCATCAGCTATCCAGAATCAAAAACATTGCTTTGAAATTACTATGCAACATGAATTGAGTTAATTACGGCATCAATATTCAAATCTTCATATTGAAAAACTGGATTATAATGTACCTGAGATGTGCAGAAAGGCAACTTTGATTCTCAGGGCAGGACACAGTTGAGATAAATCGCTGCGAAAGATTTGATCTTGTGAGAAATTGAACCACAAACAACAACAAGAACAAGACACGAGCGCAGATACGAACAATTTTAAGACGTGCAGGTTCTAAATAAAAGCAACAAAATCTAACTTTTCCGGATCTATAATGAATACAAAATGAGAAACAGCAACGAAAGCTCTGAGTTCCTTCCTAGAATTCAGATGATGGTATAGCATATAATAATATTAATAATAACATGGGAATGAATGACCAAGGAAGAAGCATCACATACCAAAGATTAAATATTTTGTCGTCTATTAATTACAAAGCTTTACGTTTGCTTTGCCTTCCTTAAAAAGCAGCACTGGTTTGGAAACAATTATCTGAAACAGAAGGAACGCATTGAATGAATAGGAAGAACAAAACTGTCTTTCCTATTTTGTTTTCTTCGAACCAAAACGGGGTCGTCTTACCACGAATTACAGCTCTAGCATGGCCATTAGAGCCTTAATCCAGTTCCTTAATCATGTCGAGGTGGGCTCCTACATGTTCCTTTTCTCCCGCAACCGCTATCTCAGGGGGCCCTTTTGATATTTTTCAAAAAAAATCGTTGGTGGCAGTTTTAACGGCTACAAATCAGAATATGGTCCCACCGGAATTGGCAGCAGTGGTCGACCTGTTTCCGATGGCCGACCATCTCTCATATATACATCTCGTCAACTATTTGCTTTCCTTTTTTATCTACCTGAACTGAGCTCTGGATGAGTCAACTATACTATTTTAACCCCCATCATGATAAATGAGAATCCAAAGGGCATGATGGTTAATAGTAAACACAACCTGGATTCTGGATTTGGAATTGGGTACACAGCGTGGAGTATGCAATTAAATGACTTCAAAGCTCTGGTCTTTTTTAAGTTTTCTACAATATATGTTGTTCGACATGGACGGTCCATTGTGATGCATACATTATAGGTTATAAAAGAAACCGTCTTTGCTAGAATTATTATTTTCTTGAACCATTCGTTGTACCACATGAAATACCAGGATTGGTGCATATGATATATAATTTTCTTGGGGAGCCACGCGTGCTTGACATACTCAATAATGGAAGACAGAGTAAAAGAAAAAAGGAATCAATTCAAGAAATGAATGAGGTGGGGGTGAGAGCTGGGTCATGGACTCGTTTTGTATAAGAAATTTAAGATTGGAGTGTTAAATAGTAATTGCTTTCCATGCGCCATTGATTTGATTTTGTCCCCGCTACATACTTTGACTTATTGCAACGATGAGGCCGGTGCAATGCGGGGAGTGAAAGTCCAAATAACTTGATTCTCAGGATAAGGAAATTCAAATGATGCTATAAGGTTGAGAATGACAGTTTACCACAACACAGAAATGAAGGTACTCCCAGAACATCTGAAATAGTATCATACACAGGTGGCAAATGATGAAAGATTAGGTAAAAGAGATGAGCATGATTAACTTATTTGCATGGTGGACATGAATTTGAGTACCAATGTCATAGCATGATGCTTAAAAGGATAATAACACTGACATGATCATTAGCCACAACACCCAACACAAGCAGATCAATCCAATCTGATTCCTCAGGTTGATGGAATTGTAATTTCAAAACATCCCTTCAAACAAAGAAAGCATTTTTTTTTATAGAAACCGGCAGAAGCTGTGCATAAATTACATTATACTACAAGCTGGACTAACACTCAATCCTACATTATTCTACTGGCTCTAAGCAGTGTAATAGCTTCCAACAAATGCATAGTGCTAGTGTTCTACAAACCAATGGGCAACATGATCACACGGTTCACACCAATCCCAGATAAGTGCTCCGACATAACTTATGAGAAAACTAAAAGCACATACTTGAGCAACTTAGCTTTGAGATTTGTCCCATTTTAATCCACAGGAACCTCAACCTCCATCTTCAAATCAGAGGTTCCAAGAGTCTGTAAACAATCAGGGATTAACATTTTCTCATTAGTAAAGGACATATATGCCTCCTGCATCATATCAAATGAATCTAGCTTAATGTAGGAATGATATAAAACATCTGCACAAGATCAGACCATTCAATAAAAGTCCCATCGGCTAATATAACAAAAGGTATGTTGAATGCGAGGTCAGTATATGGATGATTCAAAGTGTATGTAAAAAGGCACAAGTAGAAAATTTCAATAAAGTTGCTGTAAAAACTTTGCTAATTCTGAAACTGTTACACTCAGGAGGTTCAAGAATAATAAAAAATGGGTAGGTCAACAAATATGCAAAATGATAAGGAAATAATAAAAGCTAAAAGACATGCCTAGTTCTTGAGATATTAAACCTCATATTAAGGTTTTGTCACATATCAATAATCTTTGTCTCTGTCTCTGCCTATAACCAAGGACTGGAGCAAGGGCAAGTTATTACTTATTACTTCTAGATTGAAAGTCGTTAGTTGATGTCATATCCTTGAAATTCATATATGACAGAAAATAGGGAATCGAAGTTTTATGCCCCATAATTCAATGCATGGTCCCATGCACATAGAAAAACTTTATTCCAGAAACTCTCCTCATCATCAACATCTATATTCATTGTTTTGTAAGCATTACTAGGTGAGGGACATCAATACAAATTATACTAGTCAGGATATTCAAGATTAATAATCCCTAAGATGAAACAACCTAAGAGAATATATGCTACTGTTATATGACTAGTATCAATAATCATGTGCATCAACCGAAACATGAGTTATAAGGTACACTACCTTCACAAAGTCGGATATGTTTAGTGAAGAATCCTTTGTATAGCCTGATTCCTCGAGGACATGGGTCAACACTTGCTGTAGAAAAATGGACATAAATACAAACAACATCAAACACCAATACAGAACATTCCACAAAAGTATAGAATTGGTACAATTTGTGTGAAATAATATAGAGCTCATGTTTTCAATCACCAGGAAATGTGTTATGGATGTGGTATAAAAGATACTTTCAAGAAGGCAACCAATCTACAAAGAGCACATACTACTTTTAGTTCAGTAATTTTTCGCCCTGTTTGGCATAAGAACCAAACTTTAAACCATTTATGAAACCAAACCCGACTCCTAGGAAAAACAAGATTATTATAGACTAATAGCTTCAAAACAAAAGCTCAAGTATTAGGTGATTGAATATGTTCCATCTAGCTTGTAATACATACTTTACAGAAGAGCAACTTGTTTAAGCCAAGTATCAATTCCATCTAAGGCTTCCTTTCCAATCTAAACGAAAACAGTACTGAGCTTTTATAATTGGACAAATACACTCAGTGAGATTCAGCAACTATGCAATCTAAGTATTATGAAGTTTAAAACTTAAAATTGAAATATTTGTCTGCTTTACTACCTTAAAATTGAAATAAGCATTTAGAAATGCATACAAGAAATGAAATAGCCAGAAATTTTTTTGGATAATAACCAACCTCCCTTTGTTGCTCAGATATGAACTGTCCTGTCAGATCCCGTAAAACATCCAGCATGTCATTGAACGTGACTTTCCCATTGTTATCGGAATCATATACCTTGAAAATAACTACAAACAGATGAAAAAAGCCAAACCGCAATTCAGAAAAATGGAAGTAACCAATCTTATAGTTCTAATACTGACTTAATAATGTTGAAGTTTACACTCAATCTTTTGCTGCAAGCTAGCACGAGAACTGAATGCTGACAAGAATGCTACAAATTCCTTAAAATTCAATCCATCCAAGACCTTGAGCAATCTCTGCAAGATGTGAATGACATTACACATTATCCTCCATTTTCACACAGAAAACTCAAAACTTACATCTGCATGAAAAGAAACATAAATATATGCTGATTGCATAGCAATATCAATATGAGTAAGATCCAACACATGTGTATGCTATCAGATTCAATGAAAGCATCACTCTTTGAAGTTTTAATACTCGCAGATCACAAAGCTTTAACCTTTATTTGGGGATAGACTTACCTGAGAGAGAGGATTGACGGCGAATTCAGGTACGGACAAGAACTCGTCGGCGGAGATGAAACCTCCGCCACTGCGATCGAGCTGACAGAACCTCTGGTACAGATAAACTATCTCCTGCTGCGAAACTACATAGGACAGAAGGAGATCAAAGTCAAATGGGAATCCTAAGGTTCATGATTCACTGATGAAATTAAGGAGGAGCGAGATTGTTGGGTTGTTACATGTGTGATTGCAGTTTTGCTGTACTTCTTCGATGTCGTACTGAGTGAGCATGGAGGATGTGTTGCCCATGGTGCCGCCGAAGAAGTCTAACAGCAGCTGCACTCCTAAACCAACAGTAAACCCACTTTCGTAGCTTCGCAATCAAACACGTTGAGTTTTCTCCAGCCCATTTTGAGTATTTAGGACTTATGACGTCAATAAATATAGTTTTTCTAGAGGGAAACAATAACAAACTTGGACCCGTAGCCTAGTATTTTTGGTGTTTTGGCATAACCTCTCCTTTTTTAAATAAGAGACTTTAAGTTCGACTGACGAAATATTAGTTGAATTAATTAGTTATTTATTTAATTAAAACAAAAATTCTTAATTTCAGCGGTCTATTCCTTCAATTTTATTAGTTAAATATAAGGTTAATAACAAGATGAAATGAATGATTAAGAAATGCACAATAATTTCTGATTATTAAATACTTGGAGGAACCCGGGCCGCTCCGTAAACCTCAGAGCTGTTTATGTGTTTCCTCCGACGGCGTGTCTATTGACGTTGCCATCGGACGGGAGTTTGAGGCAAGCCATTTGGTGGTTGCAGCCTTATGGTTTGATGGTGGTGGATCAAGAAATAAGTCGCTCTAGCGCGCAGTCTGAGAAGTGAATGGTGATTTTGGCCGTGATCGGTCGGCCTTGTTGATGATGAGGCAATGATTGGTGGTGTGCAGTGAAGGGGAGAGTACGACAACGTTGGACTGCTCGGATCAATTTCTTGATCCGGGTCAGGTCTTCTGAGTCGTGGCGTTGGTTGGAGATCCTGAAAGTGGTGCCTCCTCCATGGTTTGACAAGAACGATGATGCGCTTCGGACGACGACCAGAGTTGGTGGCAGGGCTATGCGTCGGCGTCCAGATATGCTACAACCTTTTGGACGACGGGTTGTTTATTGGCCGTCTCTTCTGGTCCAATGGTGGTAGTTCGGGCCTGAGCTCCTTTTGGCCTAAGTCTGAATCTGGTTTATTTTTCTTTTATTTTTTCTAGTTTTTTGTTGTCTCTTCTCTTTGAACGAGGGTTTAGAAGTTTAGTGGATTAGTGTCATTTGGTGTAGCTGGATGAGCCATGGTTATGGTGTCTTTCCATAGATTACTTATTCTAATGTCGGTTATTTCTTAGTGTAAATGTAATGGGGAGGTTGTCTTTACATATATGCTGGCAATTTTGGTATATAGTGTTATAATTGGTCATTTCTTCTTAGGTTGACGATAATGATGAATCGAGACTTTTAGAATAAGTTATTAGATTCCAGTTGAACCCATATTGATTCTTATTCACTGTAATCGCTAGTGTTTCAAGTAGGGAGGCGAGTGGGAAAGTTTTGTCCACTATCGATATCTCTCATTGTTGTAATTTTGAGTTATTTATCTATAAAGCTTTTACTTTCTAAAAAAAAAAGAGTGAAGGATTAAGAACATGAATAATATTGGAGTACGTGCCTACTTTGTTATAAGAATCGTTACAAAATGATGTTTGAAAGTTAGGCACGTACTATAATTTTGTTCATGTTCTTAAACATTCACTTCATCTCATAGTATCATGTACTACGTTATATCTCTATCCATGTCAGGCATCAATCTTAACTATTAATGCTATGTAATATACAATACATTTCTTTAGTACGGAAAATACAATATGTCTCTATAGTCTATCTATGTCATGGTGTTTTACATTAAAAATATGGGTCAATTATCATTAGTCTATATTTTGAAACTTTTGCTCTTACTAATAAAATAATATTTGAAAAATTCTCGTCAACGCAAAAAGTAGAAAAAAGATGATTATACCCTTAATCAATTAAACAAATAAAAAATATACATTTATTAAGGTAATAGAGGGTTGATTGTTGACCGTTGACTATGACCGGATTTCGACAAAAAATAACCGGATTTCGATGACCGACGACTGTTGACTGTTGATTATTGACAGTTGACCATTGACCCCCTACAAACCTCTTATTAACCCAATAGAATCCTACTGCCTATATTACCCCCAATAGACCCATATTGCCTTCCAATAGACCCATATTGTGATGACTCTGACCTGACCTGGTTAGAGAAACTAGCAGGTAGACAGGTCACGCATCTCACATCACCTGGAGAAGAGTGGATGTTATGCTTATATGTGCAGAGTTAGCTCAATACATAAAGACGCGTTTTGGGAGGCTTAATGACTTCGAAGGGGATAGGAACTCCGAAATTAAGTTTGTTGAGTCCAGAGCAATCTCAAGATGGGTGACCTACTAGGAAGTTGCTCATGAGCTCCCAGAGACAAAACCGTGAGGGCCAGAGAGGAGAGTGCCCAAAGCGGACAATATCTCAAGTGTATGGGCTGGGCTGGGCTGTTACACATATTATCCCCCCAATAAACCATTACTGCTCCTAATAGACCCCTACTGCCCCCAATAAACCCCTATTATCCCCCAATAAGACCCTTTAATGGCCCCCAATAGACCATCTAGTAGTCTAGTAGAATTGTTCCTCAATGCACCTCTATTGCCCCTAAATAGACCCCGACCCCTACTACGTCAATAGACCCTTATTGCCCTCCAATAACACATTGATAATCATAAACTCTAAATAAATCTAAAATAGACATCAATTAGAGTAATAGAGGATTGACTGTTGGCCGTTGACCGACGACAAGATTTCGGTAAAAAGTGATTGGATTCCAGCTACCGACGACGGTGGATCGTTGACTATTGACTGTTGAACATTAACCGTTGACTCATTAGGGAGAGAAGCGAGATGAAAAATTGAGAAGGGTATTTTAGACACAAAAAATTTATAAAATAAAAAATAAAAAATAAAAAATGGGTAAGTGAAACTTGAAATTGCTTACAGTTTTTTGTGCAAATTGAAATTTCTGAAACTTTTTGTTGCCGGTAGGAAAAAATTCCTTATAAAATGGGTTTGTGGGCATTTTCTCTAAAAAATCGTTGCTATTTATTACGTAATTATATTAAGAAAGACCGAAAGAAAGGTAATTCATATTTTCCTTTGGAATAATAAAAGAACTAAGAACCGGTGGAGGGGGTAAAGCGAAAGGACCTCGATCAGAAGTCGATTCGTTTAGCCGGAGTAGACTGAGGCCAGCAAAACAAGTCCTCGCATTCTCAGGTTGCACATCTCACCTTTCTTCTTTGCTTTGTAATGTTATTCTTGTCGTGGTTTCTTCATTCCGACCGAACAATTTAGAGTACGGTATCTTTGAATTTCGGTCTTTCTTCTCTCTATCTATTCCCCATGTTCATTGTGAATATAAATTACCCAGTTTATGTTATACTGATACAAAACCTAATTCTTTTGAAAAGATCGTTTACCCATGTATAGTCTACTAGAGAATTATTGGGATACTATTGCAAGTTCAGTATCATGAACCAACTTGTGATCTCCTTGTTAAATTGCTGTATTGTGATTCCATTTGTGATGCATAACATGGGCATGTTTTGATTTAGCAGGAATATTGTGGCAGCAGTGGCTTCGTGCTCGTATTGAGTTCGCAGTTGAACAATGGTGTGTGTATGATCCTCTGTCTTGCTTTAAACCATTATGTATAGTGTTGATGTGTATGAGTAGAATGAAATCCAGAGGTTCGTTAAGTTGCTAATGCCCTTTTTATGACGGTGTAAAAGTTTATAAAGCTTGTGGATATGGCCCGATGCTAAGTTGCACTTCGGTCTCTATGCATGGAGATTCATTTTACCGATCTTTTGTTATCTCTTTGTAATATTCTCTGAAAACAAACTAAAAAATTGTTGGAAATTGTCTATGGCCTGTAATCGTTACGATAAGTGTTGCTTTTGGACTCTGTGAAATGTTGCTCAGCTTGGTGAAATACTATATGCTGATTACTGACTTCCTTTTCCCAGGCCATGTATATCCGTGTTAAACGTAGTAAGACGACGTACTTTATCCAGTGTGAACCAACTGAGACAATTTCAGATATCAAGCAGAAATTGCAAAACCTTATTGATCAACCGGTAAATGATCAGCGCTTGATCCTAGTCAGTACTGGGGAAGTACTGGAAGATTCAAAGACATTGGCAGACCAGAAGGTACCAAACAAACTTGACATATCACTTTAGTTGATTATCACAGTTCCTCTGTCTCTGTATCTGTCTCTTTGTCTCTGTCTCTCTATCCCTCTCACTTTGATTTATCGATTCTCACTGCAACTATATTCCTTCCTGTGTTGTGACCTATTTCTAGTTAATGATCAACTGGTGCACTGAATATGTATGTCTACTATAACATGTCTCATTTTTCCTTTCTTCTCTTTCCAGGTGGAAAATGATGGCGTTGTTGCTCTGACCTTGAGAAAAGGTATAGTCTCCTCTCTTTTCATATTTTTCTCCTTGACTTTTACGCATCTTACTCATAGAATAGATGCTTGTTTCAGTTTTATTGCTTGTACTGGTATTTGCACGGTTCTAACTTTCAGTCCTGCCATCATGTTTACTTGAATTGTGATCCGTGTGTAAGCAAAGGTTCAATGCTTGGATTATGATTTGTGTATAGGGGAGAAATACAGCTAGAGTCGGTTACTTATTTGCATTGTTATTTGTAACCTTAAGTTCACTCCAAGCTCCGTATTTAGAGATGTTTATCTGGTTCTTTTGAGTTGTTGGTGGTTTATATGGATCAAAGATATGGATGAAAACTGATACCAGTGTGTCAGAGCCACCTTTGTTGATGATGCACCTGTGTTTCTTTGCCCTTTATATAGTCAACCTTTCCATTGGGTAGCAGTGAGAGTTATGGATGCATTTTCTTAGTCATTATAAAAAATTATTATGATAATCTTTATTATAGTTCTCGAATGACAATGCTATCATTCTGATATATCTATTAATCATGTTTAAACCTCTTGTAATGGACTACTCGCTACTGGTTTGTAGTACTAGTGCTCTATCCTTGGAAGTTAAACAAAGACCTAGGATTTATGTCTGTAAACCCCTTTAGGTCCCTAGACTTGGAATGCATTAAATGCTCTGAGAGTTGACTGACAGGTGCATTGTGTAGATGATATTTTCCTGAACTTATGATTGTTTCCGAACAACATTTTCAAATTTTTCTCGAGTGTTTTCAGATGATGATGAGTTTGAAGAAGTGAACATTGTACGACCAGATGACTTCTACCAATCTCGTGACGCAGATGCAGGCAGTTGGTGAAGTTAGAATATTGCTCTCGGAAAGTCTAACCCGCTGCAAGCTTCAGCACATCAAGTGTAGATCTTAGCCATCCACACCTATGGCGTCAGTTTATCTGCTTGAATTGTTTCGTGTTATTGTGGGAGAATCATGATAAATAACAAACATTCTAAAGTTTTGTAGATGTTACATTTGGGAAGCTTCATAATTGACTGTATAATTATGATTTATGAATGCACAATGCTTTACATGAAACAAGAAAAACATGTACAATGAAAGATGGAATTGTAAACATCAAATATGAATGTTACAGGTCTGAGATGTGATGAAGATACGACCCTGCTGCAAAGCCATATCGTTTAATATACTCAAACGGCGTCATTTAACTCCCTTGTCTCCGATTCAGAATACACAAAGTGGGCGACATCTGGACGTTATACATCATATTCCTTAGAGCATCTCTAATGGAGTATGTATTTTAGTTTTGTCAAATTCGAATTTGACTTGTGATATTGTCAAATTTAACAAATTTCTATTCCAACTGAAATGTCATTTTCAAATATTATCATTCTGTTGTAGGAGAAATAGATTGATAAATCTCTCTGTCTTTATTCATTGATAAGGAGGCCTTTATATAGGCATTACATCAAGTATCCCTGGCGAACAGGGATTCCCTATCTAATAGAGTATCTAGACTTCTAGTCTTATTAGGGCAAGACACACCACGGAAGTTACGGAGTTAACCTTCCTTGAACACTCCCCCTTGTGTCGCGTCCTCAATGGTGCATGAACCGTTGCCTCGTTAAAACCTTTGCCAGCAAACAAAAACCTCTTGGGCAAAAATAAAAGCATGGTCTAAGGAAAAAGAGTACAACGCACCAACTACAAGTATGTGAGACATGCATAACTAGGCTCCCCCTGAAGTCTAGATGAGAACTCCCCCTGATAGTCATTCAGTCTTTGAGTTCGGATAAGCGACACATTCCAATGCGCTTTACATGTTTCATAAATGTAGATTTAGGTAGAGACTTGGTGAACAGATCCGCTGCATTTTCTTCTGAGCTGACTTGCTTCACCTGGATATTCAAAGTCTCTTGCTGCTGCTGATTGTAGAAGAACTTAGGCGAAATGTGTTTAGTATTGTCACCCTTAATGTATCCCAACTTCATCTGCTCAATGCATGCTGCATTATCTTCAAATATGCAAGTTGGTCCCATCATAGTAGACTCAAGTCCACTAGACTCTCGAATGTGAGATATAACTGAGCGAAGCCAAATACATTCTTTGACTGCTTCATGTAGTGCAATAATCTCAGCATGGTTCGAGGAGGTAGCAACAAGGGTTTGCTTGGTTGATCTCCAAGATATCGCCGTATTCCCAATGGTAAAAACATAACCGGTTTGGGAACGTCCTTTGTGTGGATCTGACAAATATCCAGCATCAGCAAATCCTACCATCACATCATTTGGTGTATCTGAGTAGGAGGGGGTATCGCCAAAGCCGTATCGGGACCACGACTTAGCATCCGCGGGTCCGGATAAGTTGGCGGATATGGCTGCAGGATGGCGGATGGATGAACCAAAGCCAGTCCTGGCGGATATGGCTGGCGGATGGCAATCCGAGCCATGGTTTGTGCTGTTAGATGCAAGAGATCGACTATGTGTCGAATCCTGATGAGTGTATCGATAGTACAAGCCCATGTCAAGGGTTCCTTTAAGGTATCGGAAGATGTTCTTGATTCCAACCCAATGACGTTGTGTTGGCGCAGAGCTAAATCTAGCTAACAAGTTCACAGAGAAAGCGATGTCTGGTCTAGTACACTGAGCTAAGTATAACAAAGCTCCAATCGCACTAAGATATGGATATTCAGCTCCCAAGATCTCTTCGTCATCTTCTTTCGGACGAAAGGGATCTTTGTTGATATCCAGACTTCTAACGACCATGGGAGTGCCTGTAGGATGCATAACTTTGTCCATGTTAAATCGCCTGAGCATCTTTCGGACATATGCAGACTGGTGTATAAAGATTCCACCACTTCGGTGCTCTAGTTCTAAGCCTAGGCAAAACCGAGTCTTTCCCAGATCTTTCATCTCGAATTCGGATTTCAAATAGCTAGCGGTCTCATTGATCTCATTTAGAGTTCCAATGATATTCATATCATCAACATAGACGGCTACAATGGCAAATCCTGAATTTGTTCTCTTTATGAACACACAAGGGCACAACTCATCATTCTTGTATCCTTTCCCAATCAAGTAATCACTTAACCGTGTGTACCACATCCTACCAGATTGTCGGAGTCCATATAGAGATCGTCTCAACCTGATAGCAAATGAACTTCGTGGTTTTTGCTCACTTGACTTGGGTAACGAAAGTCCTTCTGGCACTTTCATGTACATCTCCGTATCTAGGTCCCCATAAAGATACGCAGTTACAACATCCATAAGCTGCATATTGAGTCTCTCTGAGACTACCAAACTTATTAAGTATCGGAAGGTAATAGTATCCATGACAGGAGAATACGTCTCCTCATAATCAATTCCAGGGCGTTGAGAAAAACCTTGCGCCACGAGTCGAGCTTTATATCGCTGGACTTCGCCATTCTCATTGCGCTTTCTGACAAAGACCCATTTATGTCCAACAGGCTTCACGTTCGGCGGTATAGGCACAACCGGTCCGAAAACTTGCCTTTTCTTTAGAGAGTCTAGTTCAGCCTGGATTGCTTCTTCCCACTTCGGCCAATCCGCCCTACGTTGACATTCATCAACAGTGCGGGGTTCCATATCGTCGTCGTCAATAACTTCTTGAGCAACGGCGTAGGCGAATGCATCATCGATATACATGGAATTTCTTTCCATAAGATTGTGCATGCATAAGTAGTTTAGTGAGATTTCCTTGTTCTCCAACATCAACGGTGAGTCTGAGGCGTCCCCCAGATGATTCAGAGTTGATTCTTGGACATAGGTATAGTCGGAGACAATCTCGTGTGACGGCGTCACAGTATCGATGATGAACGGATCGCTTTGTGCCTGGACACATGCCCTCTTTCTAGGTACATTGTCCTTGGAACCGATTGGTCTCCCCCTCTTTCTAGGAGGATCCGAAGTCGACGCCGGCTCTCCACTTGGAGGTGTCGAGCCTAGGCTGCCGATGGCACCTAGGGCTGCGGGTCCGAGACCGGCGGCGCGTGCTCGCGCATGGCGAGGAATGTTAAGCCTTGCAGGTACATTCGCAGCAGGTATGGTTGATCTTGTCACTTTCGCAATATCAGTAAAGGAGTCGGGCATCGTATCCGCCACCTTTTGTAGTTCCAATATGCGTTGTATTTCAGTCTCACACTGAGACGTACGGGGATCATAATGAGACATAGTGGGAGAGAACCACGTCAATTCCTGACGTTCATTTGGGACGGATGCGGCCCCATCTCCCCCTAACGGCGGGAAGGATGTCTCATCAAAGTGACAATCTGCAAATCTTGCAGTAAACAGATCACCTGTCATAGGCTCTATATAGCGGACAATAGTTGGTGCTTCATATCCAACATAAATAGCTGATCGTCGTTGTGGACCCATCTTGGTACGCAGTGGAGGCGTGATAGGCACATATACGGCACAACCAAAAGTACGCAGATGCGAAATATCAGGCTCGTAACTAGTTACCAACTGGTACGCACTAAATGGTTGGCTATCTGTGGGTCGTAGACGAATAAGCATAGCTGCATGTAATATTGCATATCCCCATGCCGAAACTGGCAAGTTTGTGGCCATGACAAGAGACCTAGCTACAAGCTGTAGTCTCTTGATAGCGGCTTCTGCAAGACCGTTCTGAGAATGAACGTGGGGTACGGGATGTTCAACTTCAATCCCAACTGACATGCAATAGTCATCAAAACACTTTGAGGTAAACTCTCCAGCATTATCCAGTCTGATGGACTTAATCGGATTGTCCGGGTGGTGAGCCCGAAGCTTAATAATCTGAGCTAGGAGTTTAGCGAATGCAGCATTCCTCGTGGACAACAACGCTACGTGTGACCAACGCGTTGATGCATCAACCAGAACCATGAAATATCGAAATGGTCCGCATTCTGGTGTTATAGGTCCACAAATATCACCTTGTATTCGTTGTAGAAACGGAATATTCTGTTTATTATCAATAGCAAAAGATGGTCTTGCTTGAAGTTTTGCTAGTGAACAAGCTTTACAAAACGAACGATGAGCATTAGACATCGCTACAGAAGCATGAGAAGCAGGAGGGGGCCGAACCTCTCCTTGGAACCGAGAGGCGGCTATCGACGGCACGGCCGAACCGAGGCCGAGGCGCCCTCTGTGCTTTTGTGATCGGAAAAATGGATGACCGTGGGAGCATTTCAAAATACGGATCATCAGATCACGACCCGGATGACCGAGTCTATCATGCCAAAGCTTATAAGCATCAGAATCACATAATATAACAACATGAGATTCGTTGGCTCGAATGGTTGTGAAATACATGCCATTGCGAACTCGCTTACACTTCTCCACAATGCGAGTGCGCATAGATTGAGTGGAGGTGATCAACAGATATTCAGTTCCATCTTCAACATAAGTGCTGAGGTGATAGTCATTGTCACGCACATCCTTGAAAGCTAGCAAGGTTCTTGGCGCCTTAGGCGCATATAGGGCGTCCTCTACCCGAATCTCAGTGCCATTTGGCAGTAAGAATTGAGCAGTGCCACGACCCTTAATTACGGGTCCAGTTCCTGTCATCGTAGATAACGACGATTCTCTTGGCGTAAAATCCGAAAACAATTGCCGATTTCTCAGAATCGTGTGAGTTGTTGCACAATCCAACAAACACTCAATCTCGCCTTGATACATCTACAAAAACAATGTAACTTGAATCAATAGTCTACTTTAGACTTTGGCGAACACTTTAAAGTAAGTGTACTGAAACAATATATCATCACAAAATGAAGTGCATTAAGGCCAATAACATAGCCATGGCAACGACAAAACTTGAGAGAAAGATAAGCCTCATTTTAATCACCGAGTATCAACAATGATAATCATAGCCTAGGTCAGAGATTGAGACCGGACACCGTCGTAGGTGGCGTGGCCGAGCCAAGGCCGAGGCCAAGGCAAAAGCCGGGGCCAAGCCAAAGCCGAAGCTGTGGTAAGGCCAAAGCGACCCAGAGGCCGAGCCGAAGCAAGGCGAGTGGTGAGAATCGGTCAGGCATTGTGGCAATGCGATGCGACGGTTGAGCTAAATCCGAAGCATGGCGAGTCCGAAGACACTTCGTTGCCGAGCCATTGATGCAAAAGTTGCATTTGTTCGATAGGCTATCGATTGTTGGTTTCAAAAACCGGATTCGGTGCTGAGCCAAGCTGGCGATTGGCCATGGCGAGTGAGGCCTAGCGAGTCGCGGCCAAGCGCTTTGGCTTTGGCGAGCGAGGCATAGCGGATCGTAGCCAAGTTGGCGAATCGCGGATCTCAGATCAGTTGGCGAATAGACATGGCGAGCGAGGCCTGGCGGATCGCGGTCAAGTTGGCGGATAGCGGATCGCGGATCACGGATCGCGGATGGCGTATCGTGCATCGCGGCTCGCGGATGGCGTATCGCGTATCGCGGCTCGCGTATCGTGGCTCGCGGATGGCGTATCGCGGCTCGCGGATCTCTCCTTTTGTCTTTGTGATTTTTTTTTCGGATATGAGTTAACATCACCAGAATTTTGGTGAACTCAAAATGATTATGCCATTGAGAATTGGACGCATTGAACCAATTTTGCTTTCAGGGATGTAAAAATCTCAAATCATTCGTAGAATAAGATAGATTTTATTGATGACAACTCAAAAATACATCATGGTTGTTCTAAATAGAACGACTTATCGAACAAAGTCGTGATTTATTGACTATTCTGTCAAAATAACAATCAAAATCAAACTTGAACACGTATCTCATGACCGAAGTCAAATACTTATTCATAGTCTGGAGTATCATACTCCTGAGTCCTACGTTTCTTGGTAGGTTGGAAGTCATCGATGGCGAAGTTCGTATCTTCCTCATCGTATACTTCTTCCTCAAAATCTCCTACATAGTGTGCTTCTTGTTCTATGTATTGTTTGTGTTTCTTGTAAGCGGCTTGAATATCTCTGCTTGCTATGCAATCGCGTTGGAGATGATTCATAGAACCACATTTGAAGCAAGGAGCCGAAGCATTGTTCAGCGGATGGCCACCACGCCTGGGACCGGAACCAAAACTGTTCCTCCCTCTGGGAGCGGCGGCTCTGCCATCATCCCTTGTCCAAGAAAGCTGTCGGCCACGGCCGACGCTTCTTCTCCCTCCTCGTCCGCCACGTATTGCTCTTGGCGTACGTGGTGGCGGTGCTTGACGTTCATGAGGTTGATGCTTCTGCTTAAAAGCTTTACCACGGGCTTGATGAGATTCCGCAATGATTTTCGGTCCTCGAGGCCTCTTATTGGTGGTAAGAATCAACTCATGGTACCTCTCCTTTCTTTGAAGCACATTCATCAAATCGCTGAAGGTTTTGATAGTGCCTTTCTCGCGGAGATCGCGGTACTGATGCGACAACATGGACGCAGATTCTGGGAACGTCGTGAAAGTCTTCTCCATCATATCATCATCGGTCTTTTCGACCCCACAAAAGCTCAAATCAGATTGCAAGTTTAGCATAGTCTGATGATATTCCTGGACGGAATCAAAATCCAGTAAGCGGATTTGCTCCCAATCAGACATGAGGTCTGGGAGTTGTGCGTCATGCACATTGTCGAAGCGGTCCTTGAGGATATCCCATAGCTCTTTGGGATCAGTTTTCCTCAGGTATTGCTTCTTGAGCGTCGGATGGATATGGCGCCTGAGAAACATCAGGGCTTGTGCTTTCTGTTCAGGAGAAGCGTGTAAGCTTTCATCCTCAGGAGGGTTGATGGTGGCAGTAAATCTTTTACCAATGAAAGTGTTCTCAACATCTGAGACCCACCTCTTGTATTCCTTGCCTTGGACATCCAAGATGTCAAATTCTGGACGCTGAGTGTCAGCCATCTACAGAACACAAACAGGGAGACGTTAGTATGTTTGAATACTAATCAAGTTTGATTGTTCTTTTAGAACAGTGCCAAGATATATCATGGTCACATAAATCGATGCTTAACGTGACTTCAAGTCACAATCGATATCTTCCCTTTGTTTTCTTTCCAAAAAAGAATAATACGTTATGGTTCACAGTGACATCACAGTCACAAGCATAACGGTGGCCGGTAACATCACAGTTACCCCAATAAACGTTGGCACCGGGGTGACTAAATCCCCGTATGCCGTCCCGAGAAGCGATAGAATCGGGATGAAGAAGCAGGGACACGGAAAGGTCCCGGAAGAGAAAACAAAACCCAACTATTGAAATTTTCATAAGCGGGAACGTTTATAAAAATATTTACCTCTTCAAGAGAAGCTTGATCAAACGAAACTTGACTCTTGGGGAAGCTTGTTTTCTTCGATTTTTCTTGATTTCTTCTTAACCACGAATAAGGGTTCGCGGATCGCTTGCTTGGCTTGCGAGCAATTTTGATCGTCTGGCGGATGCGTGCAAAAAGTAGCACGCAAGGGAGAGCTGCTGGCGAGCGGGTTGTCTGCCTAGAGGCAGAGGAGGAGCAGTACTCGAGGGTACAGTGCGGCAAGCGAACAGCGTAGATGCTGCTAAGAAGAGGCCGACGGTGCCGAAGAGAAGAATCGGCGGCCGACGGTAGGTTAGGGTTTCGAAAAAAAATTCGGAATTAGGGTTTCTAGGGCTATCAGACGGGAGGCTAGAGCAACGTGCTGATAACGTGTTGTAGGAGAAATAGATTGATAAATCTCTCTGTCTTTATTCATTGATAAGGAGGCCTTTATATAGGCATTACATCAAGTATCCCTGGCGAACAGGGATTCCCTATCTAATAGAGTATCTAGACTTCTAGTCTTATTAGGGCAAGACACACCACGGAAGTTACGGAGTTAACCTTCCTTGAACACATTCTAATTTTTCATTTTTCATATGAATGAGGGAGAAAGATAATAAGGAAAGAGGCTCTATGTCAAATTTACGTTAGTTTTGGCAAATCAGTTGAAGATAATTTCTTAGTCTTTTATTACCGTTTTTACTGAGATAGTAAAAATGCATACTCCACTGGAGAGGCTCTAATTTGCGATTGCTCTTTAGAGTACCAACTCTGTTGAACTTCGAAATCCCATCAAACTGATCATTTTGTTTACATTTCATGATAAGTACGAACTTCTTTGTATCTTAACCTGATAATGATGAAGAAATGAGTTGTTGCATTGGTAGTCTTCCTTGTTTTGTCAGCCTTCACTCATGGTTTGGCACTTTACTGCTGTTGCTGGAGCCCCCAAGTACCCGCCATAGGGTTATCAATACTGCATTGCATTTTCTATGTTGCTGATCGTACTTGTACCCATGACACTTACATATCTTATTGTGGTCATAAAGTGGCCGTCACAGAAGCTTGTTGCAGAGCCATTTTGGATACCGACGAGGGTTGTGCCTCCCGTGTTCAACAAGTTCAGCAGCTCCTTCTTCACTATGTTCTTGAAGAAACATTGCTAGAGTAAACCAGAAGATAGTGTTTATCTCTGAGTTTAGGTCAGTAAGATAGCTAGACATATATGGCTTGTTTGTATCAAATGTATGACTTCCCATAGAGGGTAGGGTAAACCAGATCCTCTTGAAAGGACCTAGAAAGTCGTCACCGTGTGTTCCATTTGCTTAATTATTGTTTACTAGTAAAGTCTCACTGAGCATCCCCACACTTGAGAGAAAAACACTGAATGATCAGTCTAATAGTTGCAGTTCATCTCATTATGATGGATACATTCTGCCATGAAATTTACAATTTTGAGCACGTGAAGAGATCAAGTAGAGGGACAGAGAGTCGAGCAGGTCGTCTGGTCGATGAAAGAGAGCCGCCTAGTGTCCGCCTAGAACCCGCCTAACCCACCTAACCGTACTAACTTACTCGGTCCAGTGTCCGCCTAGCACCCACTAACTTCCATCTCTCTCTAAACGACCCGCTGCGACGTCGTATAGTTTTTATCTGCCTTAAACGACGTCGGCTAGCTTTCTCTAGTGTACAAGACTTATATCACTGAAACGGCGTCGTATGGGTTTTTCTTATCTAAAATTCAGCAACAAGTAGAGTAGCTAGAAGCGCGAGAGAGTCCACTCCACAGGTCTGGAGAAATGTCACTCCTTCCCTCCAAGTTTGGCTCTCTCCAGCTCCACCTCCTGCGCCCTCGAAACCCTAACCCTAACCCTAGCCCTAGCCCTCATCCTCGCCGCCAATCACTCAAAGTCTTCAGCGGAAAGAGGTCCGGCAAGCAGCGGTACCCGTCGGAGAGGAAGGTCCTCAAATTGAAGCACAAGGATATCGTCGGCAATGTCAAGAACAAATACCAAGGCTTCTGGCGGCTCTCCAAGCTCGCCGTTCCGGTCGACCGCGACCCCGGCAAGGACTTCCTCGGCGTCTCCCAGAGCTTGCTTGAAGAAATCGCCAAAGTCCTCGAGTTTCCGGTAATTCAATTCCAGAGTTTCACTGAAATTCAATTGCTCCGGTAGTGATACTAATCTGTGAGTTTTGCACAGGTCGCTTCAATGCTGCCGTCGGAGGCCTTCACTGTGGTTCGGAAATCTTTTGATGCAAGGAAGGTGTGTGTTAATAGTCACTTACATTTTGCCTAGGGGTTAATTCATCACTTCAGTATTTATTTTCCTGTAATTATTGGTTTGGATGATGAATAAGAGTTTAATTAATTTTAATTAACTAACAATTATTGGATGGTTATGTATGTAGAGGCTGAAAGAACCGAAATTCGTGTACATAGTGGAAATGGATGTTGATAAGCTATTGAATTTGGAGCCTCGTGCTTGGGACTTCATTTCGGAGTTGGAGCCTAAGGTTGGGCTGGTGGAACACATGCCTCAAGCAAGGAAATCTGGAGATTTGACGAGTATTATACACGACTTGAAAGGAGTAGATCAGAGTTCAGTTTTAGGAGGAAGTGGAAATACAATGCTGAATGGGTCTCAAGGATCATACACGTTTCCAACGGCTAGGAAGCCCAAAATTGCGGTAGTGGGTAGTGGACCGTCTGGGCTGTTTGCTGCCCTTGTTCTTGCGGAGTTTGGTGCAGATGTCACCTTGATAGAAAGAGGTCAGCCTGTTGAACAGAGGGGGCGCGACATTGGTGCTTTGGCTGTCCGCCGGATCTTGCAAACAGAAAGCAATTTCTGCTTCGGAGAGGTTATACATATGACTTGATTCAGCGTCTGCTCTTAGCTGTTTTCCTCATTCGATGAAACATGTGCTGTACATAAATTCTTACATATATCTTTACTATTGAGTCATTTATCAAGGACTTATTCGTGGCAGGGTGGTGCAGGTACCTGGAGTGATGGAAAGCTGGTGACTAGGATTGGAAGAAACAGTGGGAGTGTTTTGGCGGTTAGAACTTTTCTCTATACTTTAAGACACTTAACCAAGCATATGTGCTGTCAAGTGTATCATTTGGTCTTCTTTCTTTCATTTGAATCCTTTATCCACTGTTATGTGGGTTGATTGAGACTTATAAACTTATCAGGTTATGGAAACTCTAGTTCAATTTGGAGCTCCGGAAGGAATTTTGGTTAATGGAAAGCCTCATTTGGGAACGGATAAGTTGGTCCCACTACTTCGCAAATTTCGGCAACATTTACTAAATCTGGGTGTGAGTAACACATACATGTTCTTCCAAATATCATATCTGCATGATTGTTTATGCATTTCTCACTTCTTACATATTATAGATTTTTTGTAATTGTTTACTCACATGCTCAGGTTACCATCAAATTTGGGACAAGGGTTGATGATCTCCTTGTAGATAATGAACAAGTTGTAGGAGTCAAAGTTTCTGATTCAGTCGACAGGTTACAGTCTGGTAGCAAGACATGGGAATACGATACTGTTGTTCTAGCTGTTGGACATTCTGCAAGGGATATTTATCGAACACTTCTGTCTCATAACATTGAGTTGATCCCAAAAGATTTTGCTGTGAGTTATCTTACATCCTATGTAGTTATGTATGTGTTCATGAATCTTCCTACCACTACTGTACTTTTCAAAGACTTATGATACTATAGTCGTGTTCAAAGATAACAGCACTAAAGCATGTACAAGTAGCGAGTCAGTGGCATATGAGTATCATTAAGTGTATTTGGTGAGTGAATGTAAGGAAAAGATGTCTTATATGGTTGTCTTTGCCAGATGAAATAGGTAATACTCATGACGAACTGAACATGGAGCTGCTATCTTTCCATATCTGTTTTTGAATTTTGTATACCATCCTTTTAGTGGCTAATATGACAAGTATCAATGTAAAATCCCATTGCTTCTTGTGCTTGAGCTTTGGAAGTACTTTGTAAACTTGACGAAACTTATATTGCTGAACAGGTTGGCTTGCGGATCGAGCATCCTCAAGAAGTTATAAACAGTTTACAGGTTGGTTACATTTTCAGCTTGATTTAAAACTCTGAATGAGGCTTTGTACATTCTTTCTTACTACTAAAAACTTCTACTATGCAGTATTCTGGATTGGCAACTGAGGTTTGCAGAGGACGTGGTAAAGTACCAGTGGCAGATTACAAGGTTGCAAAGTATGTAAGTGCAGAGAACGGGGCTGAACCTTTGCATGCAACAAGTCGAAGCTGCTATTCCTTCTGTATGTGTCCTGGTGGTCAGGTACTTCTTTCTGTTTTTGAGTTTCTTGATGATCCTAATGGCTGCTTTCACTTCTCTATGCACCAAATGATAATAAATTTCATATATTTAAAACCAACCACTAATGGGATTTCAAAATGGCTAGTTGGATGATTGTCTTTGAATTACACATGATCCAAAGATCCAATGATTCATCATCATATGATGGATTCACCCGTAATCTTTTACATTGGTTTTCGCAGGTTGTGCTTACAAGTACCAATCCATCTGAAATCTGTGTCAATGGCATGTCATTTTCTCGACGTGACTCAAAGTGGGCAAATGCTGCACTCGTTGTGACTGTCTCATCGAAAGATTTTGGTGCCCTGAATCTCCATGGACCTCTAGCAGGGGTTGAGTTTCAGGTATCTTTTCCATTAAATCCATTTTCTCCTTATTGATTATACTGGTGCTGAATTTTGCCGCTACAACATTTATCGCAACTAGAAGACTTGCAAGTTGACTAGTCAATGTGACATGAGATCCATCTCTAGTTGCACATTTGATCATTTTTTGGTTTGATTGGTATCTCCTCCATGCACACATTGATAATTTCTAACTATAATGATTGCAATATTAGACCTAGGACTTTAAAACATGTTCTAATGTTGAAATAATTTAGAGAGAATTTGAGCAAAGAGCAGCAAGAATGGGAGGTGGAAATTTTGTGGTGCCTGTGCAGACGGTTACAGATTTTATGGACAATAAATTATCAGGTAGATTATTATATCATATCTCGTCATTTTGCCATCATATTATATGCTCATAAAGCTAAGGCTGGCTTGCCTTTCCAGTAACATCTGTGCCACAGTCAAGTTATCGATTAGGAGTGAAGGCAGCACATCTTCACAAGTTATTTCCTGATTATGTAACGGAGACTTTGCAGCAGTCAATCTCAGCATTTGACAAAGAGGTATTGACTTCTCTTTACTTATTATTGATCCTCCCTGTACGTTTATACTTAATGTCCAACTCGTTGCTAATAGATTTTCGTTTTCTTGAAATTTTGAACATTCAGTTACCAGGCTTTATCTCCAAAGAGGCCCTTCTTCACGGAGTAGAGGTAATCCAGTTACTAAAAAATTGCTATTGCCTTTTCAGTTATTTTTATATTACGAGGATAATACGTAAGTAACGGTTTGTACCTCGTTGCCACATATAATCTTTGCATCCTTATACCAAGAAGCATAGTTTATTGATGTCAGTATCTTACACAATTTTCATAAATTCATTTCAGACTAGGACCAGTTCTCCTATCCAGATTCCCCGCAATGCTGAAACTTATGAGAGCACATCTTTGAAAGGTCTCTATCCTGTTGGTGAAGGAGCAGGTTATGCCGGAGGGATTGTAAGTGCAGCTGTGGATGGTATGCATGCTGGTTTTGCAGTGGCAAAGAATTTGGGATTGTGTAGTGATAGCATAGAGTCAATTTTGGGTAAGGCTCGAAGTGCTGGATTTTTGGAGTACTAGAAGCATATTAAGGGTTTCAAGTTCGTTTGGCATTCAAAACAATCTCAATCGTCTATGTTGAAGACCTTGGGTCCTGAGGTATATACTTGCGTGATATATAAGAAGCTAGAGAAAATAAGAGTTAGGATAGTGTATAATGTTTAACATAACCTCCTGCTGTTATGCGTGTCCAGCTTGGTGAGATTTCTCATTCCGTCAAGGATTCAAATTGATGGAGTAATAACTTCTGTCCACCAGAGAGTTATCAATCTGGTTACTTTCTTTTGCACTGGATAGAATGCTGAGACTTACTTGTCGTTGCAAAAGAGCAGCTTAAAGGAGGGTGATTGCCAGCATGACACGATCCTTCTCTTTGATGATATAGAGACGTCTCCTACCTCAACGAAACCAAAGATGCACCGATTGACAGACGCCCTCCGGGTTCCAAGCTCATTGACTTGGGAAAATCCTGTAAGGTTCGAGGACCCTGTGTAGTTTTAACTCTACTGATTGTTGCAATTTGTCACGTTATACATCGTTTTGACTCTAGAACTATATAATTTGCAACATAATCTTTTAATCTAATGCACGTCAAACACGAATGTTCAATGTATTCAGACCTGAGAACCATTGTGTTCCCATAATGGTCATCCTCTTTGTAATTGCGGTCTCTGCCAAGGGGTCCATTGTAAACTAGAAACCAAACAAGAGTAAAATCGGTGAGAATAGTCATATATATTATGACTAGGAGAACGACAACATGGTCATTGTGGATTATTTTTGTTCAGAATAATCAACACTGCTCATGTTATTTAGGGGAACCATTAAAGTATACGTTGTTGCCCACATGGGATGGAACTCTGGAAGCACAAAGTGACGAGTTGGAACAAGTAGCAGATTTTCCTTTGCCTTTCTTCCTTGTATATGTTGGGTGAAGAGTAGGGACATGGTTTGGGCATGGCATATGCATGGGTTCGATTCCCCATGATTGCACTCCCTTCTTATATTCTGGCACATGAGCCCTCATCATTTGGTCCTTTTCTCAGTTTTAATTCATGAAGAAGATTTGGCTGAATCTTCATTTCAATACTGCATTATCCATTTATTTTTCCATATTGTAATCACTGCATAATTACTTAAAAGTCTTAAAAACTATTCGATCTGTTAGCATTTTAAATTGTAACATGGAATGACATGCATGTTCAACTAATTATGAGCTTAATCTCTATTGATTTCATGAATACTAGTTTATGATATATGTGAACATTGTTTCTGGTGAATTGTTTATATTTGGAGGTCTCACTCGGAAAGAAGAAGCAATAGGAAACTGGGTAGGCCAAAGAGATGGGGAAAACTCACAAAGCGTTCAATTTAGGCTTTAACTTGTAATTGAAGCAGATAGTTGCACAACATATGATGTGTCCAAAGTCCAAACTATCAAAAGGGACTTCTCCTATATATAATGCAATTCTCTAGATACACTACATCTTCGTTACATGTTGTCATCGGGCCCCAAGTAGTATAGACATTCCCAGAAGATGAATAATTAAGAGATTTTTTTGCAATACTGAGGGTTATGGTACGTTGATTCAGATTCTTTATAGACTATTATACTTCAGAACATATGGTTGAAAGTTTAGTGAATCTTCAACTTATAATTAGTTCATTTCTTATGCGCTGCTTCATATATTCCATGATTCTGTCGAACCAGCAGATGACTTCATTTTTTTGCTGTGAATGAACATCCGATCGATCCATCTGCAGGCTGTAAATCATGTAAATGGGATTTCCAGCTTTCGGCTAAAGCTAAAAGCAGAAGCAGGAGGGGATTCGATACTATTGCCAGTGCATAATGCCTGGCTAGTTAGTGTCAAGCGAGGGAGGAACTTAAACACCAATTAAATTACGGATTGAACAAATGATTAAAGGAACGTCAAGCAAGCAGCAAACCATAGAAAGTTAGAACATGGATCATGGCAACATGCAGAACAAGCAGAAGCTGCTTTTGACACAAGGAGAAGGAGCTTTTGACTTTCTGCACTTTTTATCATGAAGAATTTTGAAGTGGTGGAGGAGGGAAAATAAAGGCAAGGTAAGACCTACTTGATTCGTTCATACATTATGATTACTCACTATGAACCAGTACTTGATGCATGTTTTTTTTTATCTGGGCTTGAATATCAAAATTATATATCTCTTTTCTCAGACTAATAATTTGCATAGAATTGTCCTACGTAATAATTCATCTTGTGGCTTTTGGTAGTTTACGTTGTTACAAACATTTCTGCCCAGAAACTTAAAACCTTGACAACAAGAAACGTACAAAACAGAATAAAAGTGCTTGCTTCGATCTTGTGAGAGAATTGAATAGAACATAGTTAATTCGAAATACGTACCTAGCTAGCTAGGAGGCGTGGAGTACTACTACTACTAGTGCCAACTGATACTATACATTTTCTTTCTTTCTCTAAATATCCTGATCACACTAGTTCATTTTAATTGAAATCTCACAAGAGATTTTTTTGACATCATTATCCGGTCCATAGTGGTTTGGGTGGCGCGAAAACAATGTTCTTTCCGGTCCCTCCCAACTGTAACCGTTTCTTCCCCCTTTTTTTATTTTATTTTATTCAAAAATTTAAAATCCATCCCCTTTTTCTTCTTTCTTTTTTTGATCTTTTAAATCTTTAACTTTAATTATTTCCTCTCAAATCAAACCATCACAGCCTTTGAAGCTTTCTTCAATTTCCCCCTCTCTCTCTCTGCTTCAAACAAAATTAACCTCTTCGCCGGCGAACCTCTAAGCCTCGCCACGCTGCCTTCGCAATTCGATTTCTCCAAGAGATCAAACTCAAAACATCTGTGAGTCTCCGATTTGTATTACTTGTGATTTTAGGGTTCTCAGCAATTTTTCTTTTCGAATTAATTGATTGGATTTCAATTTCTGAAATTTCCGATTAGATTCAATGAATTTTTATTTAGATGAGCAGTGAAACACTGTTGGAGATGAGAGACAAAACCCCGTTCAATGTCATGGATCACTCACACCTTTGGATTCATTTTCCTCTTCAATTTTTTTGTACATTTGCTTCTGCGTTTTATCAGTTGCTGTTTCTAAATCTGGAAGCAGAAAAATTATTTCGATGGGTCAAAACAGAAAATGTTATTAATTATATAGTTAATTCCAACATAAATATGTAATTTTTTACATGGGGATGGACAATGATCCTTCTTCCACGTGGAGCTCCATCTTCACCGTGCCAATATGGTGGTTTTGGAGTTGACCCGTTTCAAAGCCCAACCGACCATGGCAGTCCCGTGACAAACAGTTTGTCCACCCACAACACACCCCTCTCTCTCTCTCACAGCTCTCCTAGGGTACCCTACACACCACCCTTGTCTACAGTTTTGGTAATCACAACACTAACCTCTCTCTCATTTGGAATTGATTCCTTATTGGATCTGAGCCTCGATGTATGCTTTTCTTTATTGATGGTTCCAGTCTGCTTATTTATTCTTTGCTCTTTCCAGACTGCCTCCTTAATTTTGGTGTGGTGGCAGATTTATTGCAGAGGAAAGTTTCTTATTTTGAAGCGGCATTGAAATTATGGTGAAGAGAGCGATCAATGTGGTCTAATATTGGATGGTGTGGATGGATGTTGCTGAATCAGAGCGCAGGGACATCCCAAGACCACCGTTTCTTCCCGCCGAAAAGTACAATGCACCTTCTTCACTCGCCCCCACGCGCCGCCCTCGAATCCGGCAAGTCAGCTCCCGGTACAAGTCTCCGCCCCCCTCCCGGCCTAGCTCAACCTCCGCCGCCGGACGTGCCCCATCTCCGACCGTTTCGAGAACACCGCGTTCTCCATCATCATCGTTGTTGGCGCCAAAGAGATCAGTATCCGCCGACCGGAGGAGGCCCGCCACGCCTCCTTCTCCATCGACTCCGGTGAAGGACTCAAGTGTTGATGTTGTAACAAGAAGAAATGGGAGGTTGGCTGAGGGTGGTTTGTGGCCTTCAACGATGAGGAGTTTGAGTGTTTCGTTTCAGTCTGATACGATTTCGATTCCTGTTATTGTTAGTAAGAAGGAGAAGCCTGTCACTAGTGCTTTATCGGATCGGACATTGCGGTCTTCGTCCAATGTAGCTCATAGACAGGCTGATGCAGCTCCGGAGAGGAAGAGGAGTCCTCTTAGAGGGAAGAATGTGTCTGATCAATCGGAGAATTCTAAACCGGTGGATCAGCATTCTAGATTGATAGATCAGCATCGATGGCCTAGTAGAACAGGTGGCAGAGTGTCTTCAAATTCCAATTCATTAAGCACAAGTATGGATCTTGGTCCTCGGATCCTTAAGCTTTCTACACCATCCCCCGGAGTTGGGGTACCTATGCTGAGGCGAATGCCTGCAGCAGCTGATGGTTTGGGAAAACCTGTACAGAAATCGGGTGGTGATGCTGCGACGTTGTCAGCACCCCATGAACTTGGTAGATCAAATTCAGTTGACGATAGTTCACTGCATAAGCTTGTCTCCAATAGGCTTTCAGAAAGATTGTCGAGTGCAATTCCTATAGTCAGATCCCTTTCGCGACCGTCCTCTCCTAATAAGGCCTCATTGTTCTCACCTGCGGTTTCAAGAGGTGCTAGTCCATCTCGGTCTTCAAGACCATCTACTCCTCCTTCTAGAGGAGTTAGCCCATCGAAGTCAAGGGTTTCGAGTACTTCTTGTCAATCAAGCAGTGCAACTTCTGTGCTTAGTTTCATTGCTGATTTCAAGGGAAAAAAGAGTGCAGCTTACATTGAAGATGCTCATCAGCTGCGGCTACTTCACAACAGATTTTTGCAGTGGAGATTCGCTAATGCCAGGGCAGAGGCTGTACTTTACATTCAGAAAGTAACTGCAGAGGTGGGTTGTCTGTGTAACTTGCAAACTTGTAGGCCTATTTTCATCTGCCTTATCGCAATTTTTTCGTGTCTTGTCATACCTTGAATTAGTCCTGATGATCTGAGTGGGCTTGGAAACACTTTTGCACACACTGAACCTACTTAGATCTTTGCAGTTCTGAACTACTAGAGTCTTGTATGTTCAGGCAGTTGAGAATTTTGTTATCTGCTACTCCTGAGTAGTAGTGACGTTAAAAGTTAAACTTGGATTGTTAGCATGTTATCCAGTTTGTGCAGATTGGTTTTATCAGTTAGTGTTGATGTGTTGCATTGCATGGTCATGGTTCTATATTAGTTAGTAAGAAATATAATTTGATTTCTTTTTAGTATGATAAGCCGAATTAAATAAGATTTTTAATTGGTGATGCAGAGAACTCTGTTGAATGTGTGGAACACTACACTAAGCCTGTGGGATTCAGTAATCAGGAAAAGAATCAAACTCCAGCAGTTAAATCTTGAGCAAAAGCTGAAGTCAGTATTAAATGATCAGGTAAATGCCCCTCTTTTGCACAAGATGGTAACAATATTGTCAATATTCTTGTTTCATGCATTGTCTCGTATATGACTAAGTATTGGTGCCGTAGCTTATCCCCACTAGGCAGTTTGAAATAGCTATTTAATCCAACAGGAAGAACTACTGTTATAAACATCTATCTGTCTAGTGGAAGAGGGAGTTCATGATAAAGGAAACCAAAATAACTATAAATATGTGGCTTTATCATGATTAGTGAGCAATTGGGTTAAGTAAGTGGTGCTGTCGGAAGTAGTAAATCATGTTGGACATATCTTAGTTCAAAAGCTTTTGTGTTGATATGTGGGTCTATTTTCCAATTTCGTCAATGTCGGTATCCTTACGCGTACTTTCAGTGATCACGATTTTAATATGATTCCATGTTTGTGCATGAATTATGATTGTTTAGATGGACTACCTTGACGACTGGGACTTACTTGAAAGAGATCACATTGCTGCTTTCTCCGGGGCTATGGAAGATTTGGAGGCAAGCACTCTCCGTCTTCCAGTAACTGGAGGGGCAAGGGTATGTTATATGTTGCAAGAAAATTGTTTTCTTTTTCCTTTTTTTTTCTTGTTCATATGACTATTTATTGATGCTAGTTATACTTGTTTTGTTGTATGAGATATACTTATGCATAACCATAAGCTATACTTTTGCAGACGGATATTGACTCTTTGAAGGTAGCTATCTGCTCAGCTGTTGATGTGATGCAGGCAATGGGATCCTCCATTTGCTCTTTGCTCTCAAGGGTGAGATTTTTTTTATTCTAATATAACAACAATAAAATAATGATATATTCCAAGTTTCCAACCCCTTCCGTTTCGTAGCACTAAACACCAATTTAGAGGCATATCTTCTGCAACCAAAGTTTGTCTTTGGTGGGTATTATCTTTGGGAAGAATGTACCTAATACTTTGAAATTTTATATTTATATGAGCAGGTGGAGGGGGTGAATGGTTTGGTTTCAGAACTTGCTGTTGTAGCAGCGCAAGAGAAAGCCATGCTTGACGAATGTGAAGCATTGCTGGCTTCAGCAGCAGCTATGCAGGTACAGTAATGTGGCCATAGTGAAAATACGTACATATATCACAGCAACTTACATATATCAACAGCATTTGGCTTCTGTTAGATCTACATTCTTTTCTGTGCTCAGTAATTCAGGGTCATGTAGTATATGGAATCTTGGACTCTTAAGCCTTGTGTTCTCCAAGTTGATTGTGTGTCCTAGTTCTTATGTAATTTTCTTCTATTAACTTGTGATTCTTCTTCAAAACAGGTAGAGGAATACAGCCTTAAGACGCAACTCATACAAATGAAACAAGATTTGGGAGCTGTCAGCAGCCAGTTTTGGCAACCAAGACAGCTTCTTGACCCTGACTAGCCTCTAAGCTAATTACACAAGCTTTGCCAATTCAGAAAGGATGCATACGCGGAGTGAGATAAAAGCGTCTTTCTCTGTGAATGTAAATCGAGTTTTTTAGCCTCTGAATGTCAACATGTTGTTTTGTCAGCAAAGAGCCCCATCGGCTCTGATGCTTTCCACGGGTAGTAGCTTTTTGTATCACGCTAATGAAAAGAACAATGCAAAGGAAGCATAGTACTCAAAATGTCATTGTAGATGCAAAAGTTCAAAGGAAATGAAATACAGGAAAATATATGTAACCATCCATCATGGCTTTCCTTTGGAGTTTGTTCACATCTCAATTCAAACACTGCCGACTGAAAAGTGAAAACCCTTTCGACGAGTTTTCGTCGGCAGAAATAGCTGGGTTAGTAATTATAAGACTCTGCCGCCGTGCCAGTATTCAAAGTCATCAGACAAAACACACATGATCAGCAGAAACATAAGTAGCTGCTACCGAGACCGGAACTTGTTCCTCAGCCTCCTCAAAAAGGCCACGACACTCTCTCACCTAACTCAAACCCACGCCCAGATCATCCTCAATGGCTACCAAAACGACCTCGTCACAATCACCAAGCTCACCCACAAGTTCTCCGATCTCAAAGCCATACGTCACGCACGTGACCTCGTCTTCTCCGTCTCACAACCCGACCTCTTCCTCTTCAACGTCCTCATCAAAGGCTTCGCCGCCAACGGCTCACCCTTATCTTCAATTTCTCTCTACACCCACCTCAGAAAAAGCACCACTCTCTCCCCTGATAAGTACACCTACGCTTTCGCCATCTCCGCCGCTGCGGGTTTTAAGGACGAGAAATACGGGGTTCTGCTCCATGCGCACTCCGTTATTGACGGGTTAGGGTCGAATTTGTACGTGGGTTCGATTGTGGTGGACTTTTACTTTAAGTTTTCCAAGGTTGTGTATGCACTGAAAGTGTTCGACGAAATGCCTGAGAAGGATACTGTGCTGTGGAACACTATGGTTTCTGGGTTGGTGAGGAATTTTTACTATGCTGACGCGGTTCGAGTTTTTAGGGACATGGTTTTGGCTGGGACGGGTTTCGATTCGACTACATTGGCGACATTGCTTCCTGCGGTGGCGGAGCTGCAAGAGCTGAAAGCAGGGATGTGGGTGCAGTGTTTGGCTGTGAAAGTTGGGTTTCATGATGATGTTCATGTGCTTACTGGGTTGGTTTCGTTGTATGCGAAATGCGGGGAGCTTGAGACGGCTAGGAAGGTGTTTGGGATGATTGGTGAGCCGGATTTGATTTGTTATAATGCGATGATTGCCGGGTATACTTGTAATAATGAGACAGTGTTGGCGGTTGGTCTTTTTAAGGAGTTGCTGGGGTGTGGGGAGAAAGTTAATCCAAGCACAATTGTGGGGTTGGTTCCTGTGTCTTCTCCTTTTGGTCATCTGCAGCTCACTGGCTGTCTTCAGAGTTTTTGTGTGAAGTCTGGCATTGTTTCGCATCCGTCTGTTTCGACTGCCTTAGTTACTGTGTACTGTCGACTGAATGAGATTGAGTTGGCGAGGCAGCTTTTCGATGAGTGTGCAAAGAGAACTTTGGCATCTTGGAATGCAATGATCTCAGGTTATACCCAAAATGGGCTTACAGAGACTGCGATATCTCTTTTTCGAGAAATGATGTCTGAGTTCAGTCCAAATCCTACTACAGTTACTACTGTTCTTTCTGCCTGTGCTCAGCTTGGAGCCTTAAGTCTGGGGAAATGGGTTCATGGTTTGATTAAGAGCAAAAATCTTGAGTCTAACATCTATGTGCTGACTGCTTTAGTTGACATGTATGCAAAGTGTGGGAGCATTGTGGAAGCTAGGCAACTATTTGACTTGATGACTGAGAAAAATGTAGTCACTTGGAATGCCATGATATCTGCTTATGGCCTCCATGGTGATGGCCATGAAGCATTGAAGCTCTTTAATGAGATGTTGGATTCCGGGATTTCCCCAAGCGGCGTTTCTTTTCTCTCTGTCTTGTATGCTTGCAGCCACGCTGGATTGGTGAGAGAAGGAGATGATATCTTCCATAGAATGGTTCATAACCATCAGTTTGTGCCCTTAGCTGAGCACTATGCCTGCATGGTTGACATCTTTGGCAGAGCTGGTCAGTTGGAGAAGGCCTTGGAATTTATAAAGAAAATGCCAGTTGAGCCAGGCTCTGCTGTTTGGGGAGCCTTGCTTGGTGCATGTAAGACACACAAAGACACTAAACTCGCACGTTTGGCTTCTGAAAAGCTACTTGAATTAGATCCAGTTAATACAGGATATTATGTATTGCTCTCTAATATATTATCAGCTGATGGCAACTTTCCAAAGGCTGCTTCAGTCCGGCAGGTAGCCAAGCATAGAAATTTGGCTAAGACTCCTGGATGCACTCTTCTTGAGATCGGTGACACCCAATATGTCTTCACCTGTGGTGATCGTTCCCATCCTCAAGCAACAGCAATCTATAAGATGCTAGACAAGTTAACAGGAAAGATGAGGGAGGCTGGATTTCAAACTGAAACAGGAACTGCTTTGCATGATGTGGAGGAGGAAGAGAAGGAGCTAATGGTGAATGTTCATAGTGAGAAGTTGGCCATTGCTTTTGCCCTTATTTCTACAGCACCTGGAACAGAAATCAGAATCATCAAGAATCTCCGGGTTTGTTTAGATTGTCATAATGCAACTAAATTTATATCCAAGATCACAGAGAGGGATATTGTAGTTAGGGATGCTAATAGATTCCATCATTTCAAAGACGGTGTTTGTTCTTGTGGAGACTACTGGTGAAAAAGCAGTTGTTCCACACTGGTTATGGTGTACCATGACGCAAACATCTTGCCTGCCGTTTATTCTTCTCACTGGTAAAATTTTGTTTTCCTTTCTTTTTCTAAGTAGGAGATTTACAGTTGGTCATCTAATCATTTATTCCAACAACCCGCAAATTATGCATAATTTGATCAAATTGATTGGAAACATCTTTTACTTGCCAGAAGAAAAATAGTTTGACTTCTCCAATTCACTTACAAATACAAAACTGTGTACATTGCACTCAAGCTACAAAAATCTTATACTCTAGCTTTATTCACTCTGATGGATCTCCTTTCCATTGGTTTAGACTTCTTAATTTGTAAAGCCAAGAATGTGTAACCTCTGGAGATGCAAATTTCAAGGAAAACAAGATACAAGTATTTTCAGCAATTGATCCCACATTGCTTTGTGGTAGGTCCCTTGGTTTTCATCACAAATGGGTCGATTCGAACCCAGAGCAAGGAGAAGATAGAAGCCAAAAGCACTGACCAAATGACAACAATTGTTGGCGTACGGTTCTGCCTCCCCATCAGACCTTTAAGGAATGGATATAGATGGACAATCACCCAGAAGGCAAAGAAGAGCTTCCCAAATAGAGGTCCCCATGATTCGTACCCATTGTTAATGGCATCTGAAATACCAGCAACAACTCCAACAAGGTTAATGATTAAGATGGTTGTTGGAGGGATTAGTAGAGTTGTCCATTTAAAGGCGTACAACTCCCCAAAATCCTCATCATCTGAAGACTTGGCTGTAACAGTGAAGCTGGTGTCAATTCCAGCCAAAACCTTCAGAAGACCTTGGATAACAGCGTAGAGGTGAGCTGACACACCACCAATGACCCAAAATTGCTCATTTCTCCACCATTCTTCAATACTCACTCCACTCCATCTCAGCTCAAGAATGCCAGTGCCAAAGATTGAAATGAACAGTGCAATGAAGTAGAGACTTGCGAATGTGCTTATCTGGAATAAAATAAAAATTAATCAGATGACAACATTACATTTGTCAAAATTTCTAGCTTAAAATATTTTAGATTGCTCATTGTATCAAGAAACACCTGTGTCATAGATAATTACAGTTAATGTATCTAAATATTCTTGAAGTCAATTTATTTTTGTGATATAATCATTTATCTTATCCTATGATTGAATGTAAAAAGTAACTAAAAGTTGTTACCGGAGGCATGATGAATTTATCGGTGAGCAAGCAGACGGCAGGGAGGATACAATAGGCAAGAAGAGGAAGAGAGGTGAAGGGGTAGATAGTAGTGTTGACATAAGCAAATCTCTCAAGCCACTTGAGCTTCCCTTCTTTGTAGCCATACAAGAGGGGACTGTGGCGACTGAAGAAAATCTCAATGGAACCAAGTGCCCAACGAAGAACCTGGTTGAGCCGATCTGACAAGTTGATGGGAGCTGTACCCTTAAATGCAGGTAACTTTGGCATACAGTAAATTGACCTCCAACCACGACAATGCATTTTGAACCCTGTCAGGATATCCTCTGTGATTGATCCGTAAATCCAACCCAGCTGCACAAGTAAAAGTGACAATTTCAGTCCATAAAGAATGAAGATGATCTCCTACAGCTAGCTTGGTAGTGAATCAACAAAACTGTTATATTGTTCAGACTTTACCTCAATTCCCCATTCAGTTTTGTCTTCATAACCACAACTGATAACATGAATGGCTTCCTTAAGCATGGCAGCAGGGCTTGAGGAAGGAGGGACACCACCTTGTTCCATTAAAGTTGAAGTCACGAAAATAGCTGACTGTCCGAATTTCTTTTCGAAATTCATTTGGGACATCAGTAGCTCTTTGTCATCATCCATTCCTACTCAACATGAACATAAGCATTACTTCAGCCAAAAAAAAATAATGTATCTAACAGCGTAACAGGTATCAAATTGGTGAAGAACACTGGATATTGATGATCACCTTGTAGTTGGAGGTTTGCACCATCTCCATTTGCATCATTCTTGGAATACTTAGGAAGCTTCTTGCGGCGTCCAAAACATGGGCAGCAATCACAGCTTACCATCTTTGGGCGCTTAGGACCCTTTGGAGGATTATATCCATACAAAGCTTGCCTCCTGAAAACACATCCTGTGCCCACATACACTGGACCTTGAATTCCATCCAGACCTTTCATATTAATCTGAAAGACAGTGAAAATGAACATCATCACTTCAATTCATCAAATAGGGACAAGCTGATTTCCTGCAGTGACTTACATCAAAGAAGACTGTGTTCCTGTTGGCGTAACGATCATTCCTATCAATGCCATCAAATCTTTGAGGAAATTGAACGTAGCAAACTTTCCTTCCAATTTGAGGGTCCATCAAGAAGCACATGGCTTCTCTTGCAGCCTTGCTGTTGTTAACATAGTGATCACAATCCAAGTTGAGCATGAAGGGAGCATTGGTGAGCACTCCAGAGACACGGACCTGAATGTGTATGCATAGAAGTTGTTAAGAGATTATGAGCTTAATATGATCAAACAAAAGAAAAAGAGAAGAATAATTTCAAATTTACCAAGGCATTCATGGCACCAGCCTTCTTGTGATGTGAAAAGCCAGGCCTCTTCTCACGAGACACGTATACAAGACGAGGAAGCTCATTTCCTTCAGTATCAAGGCCTCCGCTGTGACCAAGAAAGACCTGAATCATACCAGGGTGATCCTTAGTATTGTTTCCAGGCCATGGTGTCCCATCTTGCATAATCCACCCTTCTGGAGGAACCTTTGTGGCTTTGGCCACAAGAGCATTTACTCTAACCTTGAACTCTTCATATTCTCTCTGCACCAACACAATGAAAAAATGATCAGCCTTTCTGATCTTAAACCTTGATTGAAGGTATAATCAAACCGATGAGGTCAATTAGTAGTACTAACCTTCATGGCTCGACGCTCCTTAACAAATGTTGGCTGGACTTTGTCCTTTAGATAATCAATCTTCTCACAGAAGTACATCTCGGGGGCACGAGGCTCAATAGAAAATTTCTTGCAAAATGGTACCCATTTTCTTGCAAATTCTGCTGTTTCGGACAAGGCCTCAAAGGTGAGCATGGAAGCTCCATCATCAGAAATGTAGCATGAGATTTTTTCAACCGGGTAGTCCATGGCCAAGATTGAAAGGACAGTATTTGCTGTATTAAGTGGAGGTTCCTTCATGGGATCCACAGTACTCACAAATACATCTACAGGCGAGAGCATATTTGGTTCACCCTCCCTCTCATATCTGCATTAGTTACACATGTAAGATCAGTACTATATCAAATGAAAATCAGATATTAAGTAATTAGGCAGAAGATGACACTGCAAGAGCAAGTTCTGCTTAGTTTCTGTGTTCCATACATTAGTGATGAGTGCTTATATATATGTTACCTGAAGGAAAGGCGATCAAGGTAGGTCTCACGCTCAATAGGGTACCACTTTGGGAACTGATCAAGGATCCATGATACTGCAAACCATATCTCACAAATGACAGAAGTTAACCAGAGACCAAGTGCTTCATGAACCGGATTCATAAGTCTATACCGGAGGAATGCAGCCAATATAAACAGCCGAGCCACAATGATCATTCGATAAGGGTTAAGCTTGCTAGATGCAATTGATACTTTCCTTGACAATGGCTGCCTAGCTTCATCAATCCTGCAGTGCCAATTAAAGTTCACATCATGCATGTATGACTTTAAAATGTAAACATAAAATTGCAGTGATCTCTCTTTGAAGCATTTACATTGACATGTCTGTGTCATTCATGTCATCAGGTTCAGGCCCTCCCAAGTTGCCTTGCTGCAATTTCCAATCATCCATTCTTTCTTTCCACCCTCCATCTTTCCTGTCATCCCATTTTTCACTTCCTGCATTTCCAATCATCCATTGACATGTCTGTGTCATTCATGTCCAAAATATACATGATGTTGACAAAGAATGGCAATCAATTTGATCATTTACCAGGCTCAGAAGGTGGATAGGGATGAACTCGTTTATGCAACGAAGAAGGTTGATCTCCATGAGATAAGTACGTGAGCTCGCCGCTTACCTGAATAGAGGCAAGTATGTGTCAATGAACAAGAATAAAGCAGTAAACAAGTTTGATGTGAGTACTGTGTAGTGGTGCTTGTGTTAATATATAGCAAAGCTAGTAGCTAGGTGCTTAAAACAAAATGATTACTGACCTGGCGAGATCTGACACCAGCAATCACTGGTGGGAAATGGGAACTCTCCTCATCATCGGGTCCTCTTCCATAGCTCATCTTCCCATGGAGCATTGCTTCGGCGATTTGCTCATTGTTTTTGATACCCTTACTGCGTTCATCATCTTCATTCATGTTAAATTCATGCTCAATATCATCCACATCCTCCTCATCATCGTCTCCCTCCACCCTGGGGCTTCCTTTGAGACGCTTGTATCTAGTTTTGCACTGAGGGCAGTTTTGAGAGCCTTCTCTCCTCTCATACTCATAGCATGGCCTGCACACAGGGAATCCACACTCATTGCAAGCCACAAACAAGTCTCCATCCACCGTCAGTCCAACCTCGTCTCCACATATCTCGCAAACCTGGCCGTCCAAGTTCCTCAAAGGCTTGTGCTGCAAAATGCATATCACATATTAGTCTCACAAACAAGTATTCATAACGTTATAATATTTTCTTAACTTGCACTAGCTAACCAAACTAGTTACGTACCTCTTCGTGGCCATGAATGACAACGAGTTCATTGCGGTTGTGAGAACCGGCCACAAGTCCGGCGCTGGCTTCCATGGCGGGTGTGTCAGCTGTGAGAAGGAAGGAGGATTGGTGATGGAGATAGTGAAGGAGGAGTTTGTGTTATATGAATGGAACTAGGTAGAGGGTGGTATGTGATATTTGGTGTCACCTAATGCTAAAGTGTCCACATAAGGGATGTAATAGTTGTTGGTTGCAGGGTCCCCATTGCCTTGAAGCTAAGCTTCCTTCCCTCAATTCTTCAACTATAATCCATTGATTCTGTGTTTGCCTTCTCACCTTCTCTCCCGCTCATTCTTTTTTCTACCACCTTGTTCACTCAACTCCTTTTTCCTTTCTCTGTTATTGTCCCAATCATTTTTTGGTAATATCATAACAAACGAAGCTAGGCAAAAACAGAAAGAAAAACAAAAATAAATAAAAGAGTTTTGTTAGAGGATAATAATCTATCTTCATAGGTGATCAAATCATGGACACCATGTGTGATGTGGAAAACTTAAAATATAGCCAAACCGTTGTTTTCAAAAACAAAGAAAGCTACATGAGAACATACTTGAGAACTAAGAACTAAGAACTTAGAACCTAAGCCAAGACCAAACTGTTAGGTGAATGAGTTCAAGCCTCGCTATCTAGACTAGTTAGCACAAGACCAGAATATCTATATAACTAGGCAGCAAACCATGAGAAATTTACTCACACACTCGTCATTTATACTTGATATACAGTACAGGGAGAACAGGTCCCAAACATTTTTGTCCAATACGGTTTCAGATGTTTGTACTAATTTTGTATGACTTTATTATAAATGATGCTTTTTCTTGAAAATGTTCTAAATCACATGGATGATCTGCTTTGCAAGCATGCAAACATATTTGATGACGTATTTCAATGGAAGATGTTCCTATCTATATTTTCATCAGCTATCCATTTCTCATCTTCCCCAAATATAAACGCTTACTCCTCTTATCAAGCGGACAAAACATATGTTTTGCTTCAGATAGAAGATTTCCAATTTTTCATAAGTACGATCTACAAAACTTCACTAACTCCTTGAGTTCTTGATTGAAAAACCAGTTATCCTCTAATACATGTATTACACTAATGCTATACACAACCTCAGAGATACCCACCCAACCTAGTTTGAAGAACAGAGATGATGCCACTTGATTCTTTTTACTTTGTCTATCGAAGTGGCACTGAATTTTACATTTGTTAAACCTGCATGAAACTTGGTCCACTCAGACACTTGATGATACTTCATTCACTTGAGGGTTCTCCTTTTTCTTTGACGGCTCTTGAGATTTCTGAAGAATAGCCTTGTTTGGAACTAAAACTATAAACATGTTTCTGTCGCTGAAGCTTTTGGCTTCCTCTGTTGCAAGCTGCACAGCAACAATACAATTGCAGACAAATAAGCATAACAGCAAGACGTAGACAATCGGTTTTATATGCAATTCTGTTCATTATTATAAGCACAAATAGGTATCAGTACCTCCCCAATTTCACTTTGAAAGCGTTTGAGAAGCTCGATAGCAATATTTCGGAACTCATTTTCCCGACCTTTCAAGTTGACCATAACCTTGACCTATAGCAATTGGAATTAAATATCAAAGTAAATAATTTTAATAGTGTAACTCACTGATATTCTTTGATAATATAACAAGGCCTTCCTTGAGAAATTTTAGCAACCTACCTTATCACCATCTTTCAGAAACTTCTGGGCGGCTCTCATACGTACAGAGTAATCATGTATATCAATGTTGTAACTGTACAGATAATATAGTGTCAACAAAACTTAATAATATGAATCTTCTGCTTTGAGTCTCAAATCAAGGCCCCTAATAAATAATTAAATTAAAACATACATGTAATATCACACATAAGCACACCGAAAACTTGAGTTACACTGCTAACATAACAATATCACAATTACAGCCAGTCATACCACAAAAAAAACCCCAAATCAAATAGTAATCCTCTCATCATTTTTTTCCAGTATAAGCAATTAGGAGTTTTCGGACACTGAGAACCATTAAAAAGATGCACAAAGAGGTTTTGTTAAGTTATGTTGTCTACTTCTAGGAAACCTGTGCTCAAGAGACAGTAAAATTCCTCTCATGATAAAAATAAAATGTTCGTCATTTGCAGATATATTGCCTTTGAGCCAGCTAAGTAGTTAATCATATGGTGCACTGTGGATGCAAGGTATGAATGCTTACTTTGTGGCTTGAAATAAATTGAGTGGGTTTGCTTTTCTTTCACATTAGTTTCTAGAAAGTAAAATGTTTTTTTCTTCCCCTAATACAGTATATCTTTCACATTAATTGTTTCACATTAGTGTTAATATAAACATTAGTGTTAATTGCTTTCCTAATGTAAATGTTTTCTAGAAAGTATATTGCTTTTCTATCACATTAGAGTTATTGTATTAATGTTTTTCTTTGAGGGAAGTTATTATTAACACTAATACAATATGGTGATGGCAAGCTTATGGAAGAAACAATTCTTTTCTAACAATATAACACAATCTTAGTCTCTTAGATATCTAGCTGTCGGTGTAGCCATTGATGATCTTACATGTCAAATGATGGTGTGATGATAGAAATATTGAAATCAGACTGAATGCAGATAAGCCACGAAAGAAGATATAGAGTTTTACCCCATTTTGAGCTCCTTCAAATCCATGCGACTGGCTAAAATAAGTAGGAGCAAATTCAGTCAGTATCTTTCCTCAAATCCGAGAACATGATTATGCGTGAATCAGAAAGAAATACAGCATGCTCAAGATAAAGAAAACCCTTGCCTGCACTTTTCTTCTGCGACACTCTTTTCTTCTTTTGTTGTTCATACCGATATTTACTGAGGGAAGAAAAAGGTAGAGTTGTTAAGTTTACTGCTCAAGGTAAAAATTATAAAAGTACATACATTTAGGTCATGTTATAGCCATTATGTAGATCTACTACACAGAACTAACTACAAATTAAACAACCTGATCTTCCAATTCGAACTACTGGCACATTATACTATTCACAGTTATTATTTATACTACAACTTTTCATTACTGAAGAGAGTATTTACCAGTGCCCCACTACAAATTATGATTTTACATACCCAGCAACCACAATGCTCATTTATGCTTAATTACCTCAACATCATAATATAAAAGGTATTTCCTTATGAGGACATTTTGAGCAATTAACGGAAATAAGAAACAGGAAACGGTCAAAATGAAGAGAATCAAATGAGCTAAAAAACTTCGTACTTGTAATCCATAATCCTGAGAACCGGAGGATCTGCATCGGGAGATAATATTACCTGCAACAATGAAGAAAACATTAGTCGCAAAACTTTCTTAGAAACACTTGCAACAGGAGCAACAAATTTCACACATATAAACCACATTTGATGAAGCAGCTAAATAAAGGTAGTAGCAAAAGGCATACGAGATCAAGGTCAGCCTCATCAGCCATTCGAATCGCCTCGTTCTTCGACACCACTCCAACCTACACAGAACAAAGTTCACATTTTCAAGACCTTCATTACTTGCATTTTCCCCCTAACAATATATCAACAACTAGAACAAAGAAAACACAAACCATTTCCTGCTTCTGATCAATAAGCCTCACCGTAGCTGACCTATTCGAAACCATCCATAATCAAACAAACAAATTTCAAATCTCAATTCTTGAATCAGATACTTCAACAGAATCAAAAAAAACTAATCAGAAAAAAAAAAAAATCAAGTATTAACCTGATGGCGGAGATATCAAGGGCTTTATCGTCATCGTCAGCATCGCTTTGCTGTTTCCGGCGGTCATTGCTCGACCTGCGGGGCCCCCCGCCGCCGCCGAAACGGGCGGTGACCGGGCTGCTAACGGCGGAGGAGAGGGAGTTCGAATTTATGAGGTAAACGTTGTTAAAGCGGAGGCCGAAGAGGTTGGAGTGTGAGAATGGAAACGGCGTCGTTTTGGCGGTTGTTCGGAATAGGATAGGCTTGGATGCGAAGCTGGTAGTGATCCCAGCCATGGCTTTAGAAAAGCTCAAACACACTCAGACAGCTCTATTGGAGCGACTACTTCTTATCCATTGTTTTTCAAGAGAGAGTGATAATAATGAACCGTGGGCTTCCTGCGCTATTGGGCCTATTATTGTCTTATAGGCCCATTCACATAATAGAAAATGATCTGAAATGCTGTGCTTTCTCTTTGTGATTAGATATCATAAACCGCTTTTAGATGATGTTAATCCTCAAGATTAATTAGCAATTTTGAGCTGAATGTACTTTATTCTATGTAAACTCCTTTCCGTCTTGTTGCATTCATTTTATTTCATTTGAGGAAGTGAGATTAATGGAAGAAATGGCCCTAAGGACATGAGTTGTTGTTCAACCATTCTGTAACGAATTGTTTAGAACCAGGTCAACCAGCACAAGTTAATATCAGTATGTCAGTATGCCTGATTCTATGTTATCATATATATATATATGTACATCAAACTCAGTAGTCTCAGAACCATCAATATCAGAACATCAAAGTTGCTTGTCCTCAAAATTCAAGCACCAAGAGCAGAAACAAAAACTGATACTCAACTGGTTCTGTAAAACTGAACTTTTTATTTAACACTACTAGAAACTCTTACACATGCATTACATACATACTACCATGGCTTTTGAGTCCAAAAACCTCAAATACAGAAAAGAAAATCATGCTTACAAAGTTACAAGCTAAAAGAAACATTACATTAAAAACGGAGCAATCCCATCTCTGCATATTTCTCAACTTAATCAACCTCTTCAATCTTTGGGCCAGCACCGGTTGCAGAACCATTGGAATGAGCTCCAGGCATGTCATCACCCGTAGGTGGCATACCTCCAGCACCAGCACCTTGATACATCTTAGCAATGATGGGATTGCAGATCCCCTCCAACTCCTTCTGCTTGTCCTCCAACTCATCCACCTCGGCCAACTGGTTCCCCTCCAGCCAATGAATTGCCTCATCCACAGCCTTCTCGATCTTTTCCTTATCCGAAGGGTCCAATTTTCCAGCAATCTTGTCATCCCTGATAGTATTCCTCATATTGTAAGCATAGTTCTCCAAAGCATTCTTAGCATCCACCTTCTTCTTTACCTCCTCATCCTCCGCCTTGTACCTCTCTGCATCCTGCACCATCTTCTCTATGTCCTCCTTGCTCAGCCTTCCCTTGTCGTTGGTAATCGTGATCTTGTTCTTCACTCCAGCAGTCTTGTCCTCCGCAGACACATTCAAGATACCATTAGCATCTATATCGAAGCACACATTGATCTGAGGCACACCTCTGGGAGCTGGTGGAATGCCAGTGAGCTCAAACTTCCCCAAAAGGTTGTTGTCCCTGGTCCTAGCTCTCTCTCCTTCATAGACTTGGATCAACACTCCGGGCTGGTTGTCCGAATAAGTAGAGAAGATCTGCTCTTTCTTGGTGGGAATAGTCGTGTTCCTCGGAATCAAAGTTGTCATGACACCACCAGCAGTTTCAAGACCAAGACTGAGTGGAGTAACATCAAGCAACAAAAGATCCTGGACCTTCTGATCACCTTCACCACTCAAAATCGCAGCCTGAACCGCAGCGCCGTAAGCCACAGCCTCATCCGGATTAATACTCTTGCAAAGCTCCTTCCCATTGAAAAAGTCCTGCAAAAGCTGCTGAACCTTGGGAATCCTAGTCGAGCCACCCACCAAAACAACGTCGTGTATTAAACTCTTGTCAATCTTGGCATCCCTCAGACACTTCTCCACCGGCTCCATACACTTCCTGAACAAGTCCATGTTCAGCTCCTCGAACCTGGCCCTTGTAATGGTCGAATAGAAATCAATCCCTTCGTAAAGAGAATCGATCTCAATTGTGGTCTGAGAAGTCGAAGACAGAGTCCTCTTGGCTCTCTCGCAAGCAGTCCTCAACCTCCTCAAAGCTCTGGCATTCCCACTGATATCCTTCTTATTCTTCCTCCTAAACTCCGCCACGAAATGATTTACCATCCGGTTATCGAAATCCTCACCGCCGAGATGAGTGTCACCAGCAGTGGCCTTGACTTCGAAAATCCCCTCCTCAATAGTCAAAATCGACACATCAAAAGTACCACCTCCGAGATCGAAAATCAGCACATTCTGCTCACCTTTCCTCGAAGCCTTCTTGTCCAAACCATAAGCTATAGCAGCAGCCGTCGGCTCGTTTATAATTCTCATCACATTCAGCCCGGAAATAACTCCGGCGTCCTTGGTGGCCTGTCTCTGTGAGTCGTTGAAATAAGCAGGGACAGTAACCACGGCGTTCTTGATAGTCTGACCCAAGAAAGCCTCGGCAATCTCCTTCATCTTCGTCAGCACCATGGACGAAATCTCCTCCGCCGAGAACTGCTTCTCTTCGCCTTTGTAGGTGACTACGATCATTGGTTTCTCGGCGGGGCCGGCTATGACCTTGAAAGGCCAGAGCTTCATGTCGGCCTGGACAGAAGGGTCGGAGATTCTCCGGCCTATGAGACGCTTTGCGTCGAAGACGGTGTTGGCCGGGTTCATGGCGACCTGGTTCTTGGCGGCATCGCCGATGAGACGCTCGGTGTCGGTAAAGGCCACGTAGGAGGGAGTGGTCCGGTTGCCTTGATCATTAGCAATGATCTCGACGCGGTCGTTTTGCCACACCCCGACGCAGCTGTAGGTTGTGCCGAGGTCGATGCCGATTGCTTTGCCTTCAGTTTTGCCCGCCATAGTGTAACACTTAGAAGCTCGTAACACTTAGAAGCTCGAAATTCAAAGAAGAACAAAGAAAAAAAAAACAGAGGAAGCTTGTTTGTGAGTTGTAGAGATTTTTTGATCGCTTTCAGAAATTGATATTGGTTTGGGGAAGAGGGGAAGTGGGTATATATGGAAGTATGATGTACAGTTCGAGAGAGATGGAGAGAGTTCAGAAGAGACGGTGGGAAGAGTTTGGAAGTGTTGAGATGGTTCTGGAGGGTTTGAGTTGGGTTCTCTAGAGGGCGGGGGAAGGGAAAGTAAGCTTGACTAGTAGTCTGGACTTGAATTATAAGGAAATTACGAAAGGGCCAGTTTGGGTAGGGGTGTAATTTAGGGGGAGGGTGTGTGGTGATTTTGGGAAGTGATGGAAGTTGGTCGAAACGGTGGGTTGCGTCCAGAATGAGTAGGGCGCTCAAGTGAGTGGCAACGTGTGAGGAATAGAATGGGGGATTGGCGAAGCAGGTGGCACAGTTTGGGACTTTGTGGTCTTTGCTTTGGTCACGTGTACGGGTTTTCCAAAAAAAATAATAGAAACTATGTTATCAATGACACCAACGATATTGTTTTCATCTATACAAAATGCATAAATTATATAACAAACTACAAATAGTTACATGACAACAATTTATTTTATAAATAACTCACTTACACATTTAATTGAGTAAATAAAGATAATATTTTACAAATTAGTACCAAAAGCTGTAAAGCTGTCACATATCAACTAACAATTTGACACTTTTACCCCTCTCTATTCCCCTTTATCTGTTGGATTCAAATTCATTCTTTCTCTGATCGAATTTCGTCTTCATTGTAACCCAGACTTCGCGCGCTGGTGCTTAGCCCTGATCGGCGGAGGTGCTTAGCCCTAACCTCGCCAGAGCTTAGCCCTAACCTCACTGGAGTTTACTTCTAATCCTAATCTCGTCGGATTTTACAAGTTCATCTTCTCAATTGAATTTCAGGTTTGTTTGAATCTTCTAGCTCTATTTTTCATTGCGAAATTGTGGTAAATCTCATTCAATTTCATGCTTCCTATCTAGATTCGTTAACGCAGTAGCATGTTGTTTTTGTTTTTTGTATCGTTTGGATCAACCTAATTGCAATATCATTGTTTTGATTCGATTTTCATGCTTCTGGTCTAGATTCATTAACGCAGTAGCAGTTTGTATTTTGTTTTTGTATCGTTTGGTTCAACCTAGTTGCATTATCAGTTGTTTTGGATCGATTTTCATGCATCTTGTGTAGATTCATTAACGCAGTAGCAGGTTTGTATTTGTTTTTATTGACACAGTAGCAGGTCTATTTGTTTTTGTTTAACACAGTAGTAGGTTGTATTTGTTGTTGTTAAAGTAGTAGCAGGTTTATTTGTTTTTGTTAACGCAGTAGCAGATTTATTTGTTTTTGTGTTTTGGATTGTTGATTGAACGTAGTAGCATTTATCATTTGTTTACATAGCAGTCCAGGTTGTGTACATAATACTTTGATAATAGGTTGGTTCTCCGCGGTGCAGCGACACGCTGCTTGTTCAATAACACATTTTATTGAACACAGTAGCAGGTTTATTTGGCTTGTTTAATAACACATTTTATTGACACAGTAGCAGGTGTATTTGTTTTTGTGTTTTGGATTGTTGATTGAACGTAGTAGCATTTATCATTTGTTTACATAGCAGTCCAGGTTGTGTACATAGTACTTTGGTTATAGGTTGGTTCTCCGCGGTGCAGCGGCACGCTGCTTGTTCAATAACACATTTTATTGAACACAGTAGCAGGTTTATTTGGCTTGTTTAATAACACATATATTGACGCAATAGCAGGTTTATTTGTTTTTATGTTTTGGATTGTTGATTGAACGTAGTAGCATTTATCATTTGTTTACATAGCCGTCCAGGTTGTGTACGTAGTACTTTGGTTATAGGTTGGTTCTCCGCGGTGCTTGCGGCATGCTGCTTGTTTAATAACACATTTTATTGAACACAGTAGCAGGTTTTTGTGTTGATTTTCATTTTTGGCCTTTGATTTTACGATGACCAGGATTTCTCCAGGTTGTGGTTGTATTTGTACCGTTTGAATCAACCTTGTTACAATATCATTTGTTTTTGAGTCGATTTCATGTTTTCTATCTAGATTCATTAACGCAGTAGCATGTTATTCTTTGTTTGTATTGACACAGTAGCAGGTTCATTATCTTTTGTGTGTTTTGAATTATTGACTTTAATGTAGTAGCATTATCAGTTGTTTATATAATAGTCCAGGTTGTGTAGTATTATGGTTACCTGTTAGTTTTTCGCGGTGCAGCGGCACACTGCTTGTTCAATAACACATTTTATTGACACAGTAGCAGGTTGATTTGGCTTGTTCAATAACACATTTTATTGACACAGTAGCAGATTTATGTAGTTTGTGTTTTTGAATGGTTGACTGAACATAATAGCATTCATCTATTGTTTACATAGTAGTCCAGGTTGTGTAGTACTTTGGTTATAGATTGGTTATCCGCGGTGTAGCGGCACACTGCTTGTTAAATAATGCATTGTATTGAACACAGTATCAGGTTTATTTGGCTTGTTGAATAACACATTTTATTGACACAGTAGCAAGTTTATGTGATTTGTGTTTTTGAATGGTTGACTGAATGTAATAACATTTATCTATTGGTTACATAGTAGTCCAAGTTGTGTAGTACTTTGGTTATAAGTTGGTTCTCCGGGGTGCAGCGGCACGCTACTTGTTTAATAACACATTTTATTGACACAGTAGCAGACTCATCCAGTAGCAGTAGCAGACTCAGCCAGTATCAATAGGCAGTAGCATACTCAGTGAGTAGCAATAGCAGACTCAGCCAGTATCAATAGGCAGTAGCATACTCAGTGAGTAGCAATAGCAGACTCAGCCAGTATCAGTAGCAGACTTATCCAGTAGCAGTAGCAGATGTTAGCAAATCACATTACATCGATGTAACTTTTTTTTGAGCTGTTGAGATGTCTTGGATGAGTGATTTTACATTTTAAGCAGTAGCACATTCATCATTAGCATATGGTATTGATTTGTCGTCGCAGTCATTACAGATTTGCAAATAACTTCACTTTTTTCAGATATTGACATGTAATAGCACCTATCTACTGTTGTTTTTCATGATGTTAGTAGCAAATATTGTGCGCGTAGTCTACTATTTATGTTCAATCTTTATGTTTTTCATTTTTTCCATTTGTCTTTTTTCCCTTTTTGTTTCCGAATTTTGTTTTGGTTAATAAAGCTTGACACCTTGAAAGATCTTCTACATATTTCACAAGTCAATAACTCAACTCGACTTCAAAAATGAAAAAAGTGAACAAGTCAGTAGCATTACGCAAGGATTACAACAATATGCAAGCACAACTTAATTTAAGCATCATTACTCATATCAAATTCAAATGAACAAGTTCATTTTAAAATGAAACACAAAATAACGCAGTAGCAGGTGGTGCAATTTAACCCCTCACATCCAATTACAAGCTTTAAGTTCCAAAATGTGGTAGCACGCTACTCAATCTCACAAGCTTTTGTCCCAAATTGAAAAATATACCCAACTGCAGTACGACTTTTCAATTACTTTGTTCCTTTTGCTTTCTTTACAACTTAGTTCACCTCAAAGCCCTCCATCTCTTTCTCTTTTTGATCTACTACAGCCTGAAAATACGGTAACATAATTATAATCCACATACTAGCTATATATTCTACTACTGCCTAAAACTACAGTAGCATAATCAACATAGTAATCAACATAGTAACACAAACACAGTAGCAGAACACATCATAATTTATCCTACAGTAGCATAATCAACATAGTAGTCAACATAGTAACACAAACACAGTAGCTAAACACATCACAATTTACCCTACAATCGCATAATCATCATAGTAACACAAACACAGTAGCAGGACACATCACAATTTACCCTACAGTCGCATAATCAACACATAGTAATTAACATAGTAACACAAACACAGTAGCATAACATATCACAATTTATCCTCACCTTATACTCATTCCTCTCCTAATTTATCCTCACCTTATAATTATAAACCTTGTCCCCTTTCCCTACTCAAAAAACCCCTAGTAGCTGTTCATAGGTTAGATCAAAGCATCACGCAATAAAATTAAATCAACTGATCCATCTCATGGTCAAACTATTCCTTTTAATCCCCAATCCCAATTCCATTGCTAGTATCTTGACAAGAAATACAATCATGGAAATTCATCTTTTGGGACCATATACTGATATTCCCCATCCATGTGCCCTCCCATAACCTCACCTCCTTCCATTCCTAACTTCCATTATGCAGTTACGAATCCCTTATACCATTGGGCCTTTCACGAGAATTTACTCAACTCTCTACAGCCCTATTCGCATCCACCCATTTTCCATTACCCCTAATTTTCTTTCTGTCACTATATGGTGAATACTATACAACTGGGAATCACCATAACCATTTTGACCATTTTGTCTTTCATAACAAGACAATTTGTCTTAGCAGCCACGTTAGTAACTCTCAGACCTCCTCATTCTTTGGGCTGCCTCCCATCTTATTATATGCCCTCTCCCATCTCAAACACAGTAGCACCACAATAGCATCAAACCACAGTAGCACCTCACATAGTAGCACAATAATTTCCATAAAGCTTAAGATTTTTAAACGAATTCACAGTAGCATAGATCGAAAACAACATAACAAAGGTTTTAGACTAACCTAATAACCTTCCATTGAACTTCTTCAACTGAATTGTTGGCTGCTACTGCTTGAAACCTAACGATTAGGGAGCTTCAGTAGAACAAATCGCGAAGTGAAGAGTGATCGACGGCGGTGGTGCTACTGTCTCGGTCGGCGGCAGTGGAGTCGCTGTGGCCGAGGTTGATGCAATCGGAGGAGGATCGGACGGCGGCGGCGGAGGAGACGGAGCCAGTGCTGCTGCTGCTACTGTATCGATCGGCGGTGATGGAGTCGTCGGAGACGATCGACGTTGCTGCTGCTACTGTATCGATCGGCGATGTTGGAGTCGTCGGAGAAAATCGGCGTTGCTGCTGCTGCTGCTACTGTATCGATCAGCGGTGGTGGAATCGTCAGAGACGATCGGCGTTGCTGCTGCTACTGTCTCAGTCAGCGACGGTGGAAATTTCAGGGTACGACTGAGATTTGGGGGTGGAAACCGACTTTAAATATCAGTGGCATACTAGTATTTTTCGGAAATCCAGTGGCATTTTTGTCATTTGATTTTTCGGGTCAGAGACGGGCCTGTTGTTTGGGCTGGACTGCTGTCCTGATTTGTATAATAAATTTGGTAGGTGAGTTTTATGTATTGTTAAATTTAGTCAGGTGCTACTGTGTAATTAACTATAAATTATATTGATAATCAACTGCATTCTCTTCATGCCAGTATATAGGAGATGCTGCATTTCCAAATACTAGCAGTAATAGTACACACAATATGGCATCAAACAAATATCAGCACTATTTCCCATATCCTTGATTTCACAGACCATAAATTTATTTACGCCTCCAGGGGAATTCGGATGAACCATGCGCTAATCCAGTAATGAGAAGTAGGGGTGGGCATGGGTCGAGATGGGCCGAGATTCACCTAATTCCAGTCCTGCCCTTTGAGATTTTAAGCAGGGCGAGATGAGACGGGATTACACTTTTTTAAAAGTGATCCCGCCAGGCCCGGGATCCCGCCGGAAATGGGATGGGACCGGGACCAAAACGGGATCCCGTACTGAATCAAAACCCATAATCCCAAAGAAAAAAAAAAAAGGAGACCATGGAGAGTTGAAGACTGAGGCTGAGGCGGTAGTCTTTGGAGACTAGTGATGCGACAACAAAGGAGGGAAAGGGAAGTGAAGCAAAGTTAGATGAGGCGACATGGTTGAGGTTGTTCAGGCTGAGGCTAAGGCGATGGAGGAGGAGGAGGAGAAGCGATCAGAGATGAGTGGTTGAGGAGCGGACCTCGAGGTGGATGAGGCGAGAGAGGAAGAAGGAGCGGCCGAGGTGGTTGAGGAGCTTGCAGATATGGTTGGAGAGGAAGAAGACGAAGCCGAGGCAACATGTGCTGGAGGTCGATGAGCTGGGCTCCTCGTCGAAGGATCGAGAATCTGAGCGTCTGACGGTCTGGGGATCGAGAATCTGAGCGCGTCTGACGGTCTGAGGATCGAGAATATGTGCTAGGGATGTGAGGAAGAGCCGGAGTGGTGAGGGAGAGCATGACTGTGAGGGAGAAGTGAGGGAGAGCTTTTTCAGAGAAATCTAGATTCTCAATCGAAGGCACCTCTAGCCATTGATTCGCTTGGGGAAGATTGATTTGTTGAGAAATTGATTAGCCGATCACGTTGATGCCGAGCTCGGGTCGAGAAGTTGCAGTCGGAGAGTTGAGTTGAAGGCTCAGGACGACCTCGAGAAGCTTCGCTCACCTCTCTCTCTCTCTCTCTCTCTCTCTCTCTCTCTCTCTCGCAGAGTTGCAGTCGCAGAGATGAGTCGAATTGCCGAATTGAGAATTTGGGGCTGTGTAAGTGTGTGGCTTAGTTATCTGATCAAAATCCATTCAATCCAACGACACATATGAGTTCACATATATATCCAACGATACAAATGAGTTCACATATTTGTTACGGGACAGGCCGAGATCTAACGGGCCTTATTGGGCTAATCTCGATCCCGTCCCATTACTTTAAAACGGGATCGGACCGGGACGGGATATTAGTTATTTAGAATGCAATTCCGTCTAGTCCCGGTAAATTTAGGGACGGGATCAGAACGGGTTCGGGGCTATGGGACTAAACGCCCAGGCCTCATGAGAAGGAAGAGAGATGAGACCTTGTTTAGACTTATGTTATCTGGGCCGATTGAAAACTGGTTTGGACTTATGTTAAAAGCCCACACTCCCCCGACATACCTAAAAATAAAAAATAAACAAAAAAGAAAAGAAAATCGGTAGCAAGGGTTTTTAGCTTCACCACCGCCCCTCGGACGCCTTTCTTTCTCATATTTCTCTCTTCTCTTCTCTTCTGAGCTCGAAGAGAGAAACCCCCAAAACCAATCCTCATCACTTCCGGAATCCTTCTCTTTCTTCTTCTTATTTATATATATAGATAAATCCAATCCTATCAGGATTCAGCGTCTACTTTCGCTGAGTCTAATTCAAATCGTATACTCCGGAATCTCTTTGTTTCTTTCAAGTTTATTCAGATCGAGGTATGCAGCAGGCTGATCAATCGGTGTTGAGCTTGAGACCTGGCGGTGGCGGTCGTGGTGGTAGACTCCTTGGTCCTCGCTTCGACTCTTCTTCTTCCACCCACTCTTCTTCGCTTGCTTTCGGTTCCTTCTCTTCTGATCGTCCACATGCCGCTGGGTTCTCCATCAAGGTTCACCAATCTCATCCAATTAGATCTTCTTTATTTGGATCTATACTTTAGACCCATTTTTGTTTTTATATGCTTGTTTACCCTAATCCGCTTTTTTTTTTTTGGGTGAATATTAAGAAACTATAAGACTGTTGTTTGAATTGAATTTTGATCTCTGAGAAGTTTTGTCCTTTTGGGATTTTGAGGGTTTTATTGCCCCCTGTATAGCAATAGATGCCTTTCTGTTATAAATATAATGGAAAAATAGTGTTATTTCAAGGTATTATTGATGATCAAGAAAGTAATGTCCTAATTCTTGGCGGGGCACTTGATATGTGTACCTTGCTGTAAAAAGTGGACAAACAGCTAAATGTAGGCTTTTTAGGTGAGCAATCCGCGAGTTGAGGTTGCTCATAAAGGACTTGCACACACAATCAATTGGGTTAAAGATTAAGGCTTTCGGTTTATCTGTATATGCAGATTTTACTCATTTTCCTGTGGCTTTCTCTAGTATTAGCTAGCAGAATATTGGTGAATATTGTGTGGCTAACAAGTTATCGTCTTAATTCTTGATGGCCACCTAGTATGTATGTTTGCTGTAAATATCGACCAACAGCTATATGTAAGCTTTAGGTGAGCAATCAGTTTAGGTTAGATTGCCCGTAAAAGACTTGCACACAGCTAATTAGCTGATTTAAAAACTTGGTATGCTACATTTGAGGGGTGACCATGGTATTGCTACTGGTAGTTTGTGGTCATTTTGTGTAATTACCTCATTAAACTAGGTATTTGTCTACTGGTAGCTAATGCTCATTTTGTATATGGGACAGGCTGGAGATTCGCGATTTGAGGGTCGTGACCGTGTGAAGTACACTAGAGAGCAGATATTGCAGCTTAAAGAGGTAATTCAAATTTGTGAGGCAATTTAAATTGATAAAGTGAACCATGTACAAGTCATCAGGCGATTGTATGAACTTTACTGAATTTTGGGATTAATTTACATCTTCTTGATAGGCTGTTGTTGAAGTTCCTGATGAAATTATAAAAGTCAGACAAGAGGTTGAAGCTGAGTTTCTTCTTGGTGAAGATCAACCCTGGGTTCGTGTAGAACCCAATTTGAACAATGTCAGTATCTCTTCAACTGATATTACCTGCTTGTTTTCAACAAGTTTTGTAGTTAATTCAGTATCTCTTTGTTTCATTTTAATGCTTAGTGCTCATTGTTGTTAGTGACTGTTGTTACTATTGAGTAATAAATAATTAGAGTATTGCGCAATTATTGATCTTCTTGCTCTATGCTCATGATATTTTGTTGTGTCCTTACAAATGGGTTTTATTTTTTCCTCTTCAGTTGCCGAATCAACCGGCTCATTCTCCTGAGCCAGACAACCGGGATTGGCGCAACCGTCGTCCAGTTCCTGTCACACCTCGGGAGAATAGAGAGCCTGGTAATTACAGACAGCAGGAAGGAAATCAACCGAGGGTAATATTTTATTGTCGTTAGATGTGGTGTTGTATTCTTCTTTTTACTTGCTTATGAGGATATTTATGACAACTTTTTTTTTTCTTTCTTTTTGGCATGTTTTCAGGGAGGGCCTGTTCCTGCTCTAGTGAAAGCCGAGGTCCCATGGTCGGCTAGAAGGGGTACCCTGTCTGACAAGGACCGGGTGCTGAAGACTGTGAAGGGGTAAGTTATTGTGATATGCCAGCATACTATATTATGTCTTCTGCTTACAGCATGCTTGGTTCAATATGACCTCTTTAAACCTTGTAATGTGCTTAGTCATAATGCTGACGGACCACTCTGTTGGATGCTACTTTGTGTTTCTAAATGCAGGATACTGAACAAGCTGACCCCAGAGAAGTTTGATCTCCTTAAAGGACAGCTATTGGATTCTGGGATTACCTCAGCTGATATCCTAAAGGTCGTCATCTTTTTGTTTTAGATATATGACCTTATTAGTAGTACTCTTTAGTTCTTCATAACCACTACTGTTGTCAAATTGGCTCACAATTTGGTCATGCAGGACGTCATTACATTGATCTTCGATAAGGCTGTGCTGGAACCTACATTTTGTCCAATGTACGCTCTTCTATGCTCTGATCTTAATGAAAGGCTTCCCCGGTTCCCATCAGAGGAACCAGATGGAAAAGAAATCACTTTCAAGCGTGTTCTCTTGAACAATTGCCAAGAGGCTTTTGATGGTGCTGACAAATTGAGGGAAGAAGTTCGGCAGATGACTGCCCCTGAACAAGATATGGAACGTAGGGATAAAGAAAGATTGGCTAAGATTCGTACTCTTGGTAACATTCGTTTGATTGGAGAGCTCCTGAAGCAGAAGATGGTGCCTGTGAAGATTGTCCATCACATTGTTGGGGTTCGTCTTGGATTCCCTCTTTCTTAGTCCTTACATTACCGATGATTTGCCTAGATATCATGCTCATTGTTTTTTGTTATGTGAAACAGGAGCTCTTAGGTGCTGACCCCAAAAGTTGTCCTGCTGAGGAAAATGTGGAGGCCATATGCCATTTTTTTACTACTATTGGTAAACAGCTTGATGAGAATCAAATATCACGTCGTATAATGGATGCGTACATTGAACGATTGAAGGAACTGGCAACAAATCCTCAATTGGCTCCAAGGCTGAGGTTTATGGTTCGTGATGTAATTGATTTGCGCTCCAACAGCTGGGTTCCCAGGCGTGAAGAGGTGAAGTATTCTGATTTCTATATTTGAGTGGTATGCTAGAGTATTGGTGTCACAGAACTTTTATTATTCTTCTTTTGAACTTTGATTACAGGTGAAAGCCAAAACCATCAGTGAAATACATACAGAGGCTGAAAAGAATCTTGGATTACGTCCTGGTAGCATTAGAACTGGTCGGGGCAACTTTTCTGGTACTCAAGGGAGTACCAGCCCTGGGCCCTTCCCCAACAACCGACCTGGTTTAGGGGGTATGATGCCTGGTATGCCGGGGATTCCAGGAACTAGGAAGATGCCTGGTATGCCGGGAATGGACAATGACAATTGGGAGGTGCCCAAGCCCCGGTCGATGCCAAGAGGTGATGGTTCTGGTATGCAGCCAGCAGGGCGTGGGGGCCAGATGCCATTTAGTGGCAAATCAACATCGGTGAACACGAGGCTGTTGCCTCAGGGTAGTGCTGGCCTCACTAGTGGTCGGCCTAGTGCCTTATTGCAGGGTAGTGGTGCTCCTCCTGCTCGCCCAACCAACTACTCTTTCGGCACTGAGTCTGTATCTCAGGCTCCTGTGCCTGCCAGACCTGTTCCTACTGCATCTGTACCTGTTGAAAAGCCACAAGCTCCAGCTTCAAAGTCGAAACTTGATGACCTTAGGAAAAAAACAGTTTCCCTTTTGGAGGAGTATTTCAGTGTGCGAATTTTAGATGAAGCATTACTGTGTGTAGAGGAGCTAAAATCTCCAGCTTACTACCCTGAGGTTGTCAAAGAAGCTATCTTCCTTGCGCTGGAGAAAAGTACATCCTGTGTTGAACCACTTGTGAAGCTTCTCGAGTATTTGTTTTCTAAGAAGGTCTTTTCAGCGAGTGACATAAGGAGTGGATGTTTGCTCTATGCATCTATGCTGAGTGATATCGGCATTGACCTGCCTAAAGCACCGACTTATTTTGGCGAAGTTATGGCAAAATTGATTTTGGTTGGAGCTTTGGATTTTAAGGTGGTGAAAGAGGTTTTGAAGGAAGTGGATGACGATTATTATCAGAAAGCTATATTCAATGCAGGACTGCAGGTTATTAGTTCTAGCCCTTCTGGGCAAGCTGTGCTGGATTCACAAGCATCTGATATTGAGGCCTGCCGGAGTCTATTCTAGATCTTTGCAGGAGCAACTTGAGTTTCTGTAACCATGTCTTATTGTTTCACCTCATCCCAATTCCCTTACTCTTCACCCTTCACCCTCTTTTTTTGGGTGATACTGTACTATTAGGTAAAGTTATTTTTAAGTTTTCTTTTTGGAGTTGTATATTTCCTGAGGTCATACTAGTGGGAGGAAAGAAATCAAATCATAATGTGGCATGAATTTTGCTCTCTAGCTGTGGCTAATGAAATGGTGTGCCAACGTGCTGGAGGATAGTTGGCCCTTGAAGAGATCCAGTTGTTTTGTACCTTAGTTTTGTTATCAATTTGTTGTTTTGTACTTAATTATTGTTTAGTCTACTCATTGTTGAACTTGGCTAGCTCATAAGTGCCATGCCCTATCTTTGTCTTTCTCTAATGGAACTTGATCTGGTTTTGCTATTTGGCTTTGATGTGTCGAATGTTATTTGTAGTATTGTTGTTACTTTTTATTCTAGCTGTTGGAAGTTGATCTAGGGGGATCAGTTTTGCAGGCAGTCTCCATGCTGCGTTACACAAGGAATTGTAGGTCTAAGGTGCCCGGGTTGAAAATTGTATAAGTCTAGAATTGGAATTGTAAGTCTAGAATCCAAGGGTTATGTTCCGTGTGCTTACAAGTATTTTAACAGGTTAAAATTATGTTAAAATTACGTTATATACTTTGAGACTTTTGTAGACTTTGTTACTATATCTAGCTCAATACTCATGTTAAAATGAGACTCGGATTCTTTGCTCAGGCTTTTCTGTTTATATCGCCTCATGATGTATATAGGCCATTTAATTTTAATTATATAGTCAGATTTTTTTGTATTAGTATGAGTTTTACATTATATGATTTAAATATAGAGAAAATTATGTCCGCATGATTATAATTAGATAGACAAAATTTATTTATAAATCAATATGAGCAGACAAATATGAGCAGAGTAATCACGACGCTACACTAATCTTTTGCCTAAAACCTCTCAAAACTCAAAAAGCTTTTGCTATTTTATTTCATTTTCAAAACACAGAGAACCTCTCCCGCGTAGAGACGAGAATGTCAAGTAGCGAACAAGAGCCAACGGCCGTAAACCCAGCGCCGCCGGACGATTCACTGCGGATGGCGGTGGCGATCTCTCTTCTCCGATCAAAGCGTCTTCAAAGATCTCCTTCTCAAGATCCCGACGCTCTCCGATGGAAGCGAAAGGTCCTTTTCTCACTCACTCTCTCTCTCTCCCCTAATTTGTGACCAAAATTGAGCCCTAATTGACTCTTGTGTGCTGATCGAGCTTCAGGCAAAGGAGCGGAAGCAAGAGCTCTTGAGACTCCGGCAAGATCTGAAAGAAGCCGAAGGTCCTAATCTCTCTCTCTCTCTCTCTCTCTCTTAATCTCCTGATTTCAGTGATTTCAAATTCAATTGATCTGCCGATTCGGTTACAGATTCTTCGCAGTGCGACTTGTTTCCTTTAAGCGCTTCCTGCAAGTGCTATTTCTTCGATAATTTGGGGAAGCTCAGCCCTAATCGGCTGCCGGAAGCTTCTCAGTGCAGATTCAATGACGTCTTGCGACGCCGATTTCTCAGACACGGTTAGTATTCAACCTCTTCCTCTTCCTCTTCCTCTTCTTTCTCCTAATCTCAATAGTCTACTTGCTTTAATTAACAAATGCTTTGAAAAATAATTGCAGTGCGTTTCAAGAAAAGGAGAAGGAAAACCGCTGGTTCTTCTTCCCGGCGGTACCAGTTCTCAGGTGCATTACTTGTTTTTGATGTATTTGTGTTTTAATTAATTATCAGTCATAAGAAAATTAGGTGTTTGTATTTTTTGTATGAGTTGATTTTGAGGCTAGTGCTTGTTTTTGGTGCAGATATGAACAGTGAAGATGAAATGGAGCTGCTTAGGGCCTCGGTTGACTTTCTTGTGGAGCTTTGTGAAACCGCTTCTCCGGTCAGTTTAAGAGCTCTCCTTTGTATCTGTTTTCGGAAACTAACGAGATGATTACTTATGCATTGTGCTGCTGTGGTGTTTACATGTGATTTGTATCTCTATCTAACTCAGGTGGAGGAGGCTAGCTTTTTGAATTGGTCACATCAAGCTGTAGATTTTATTTTAGGTAGCAAAATGCCTGTTTCTCTTCTAGTTCAACTCATTGTACTTTAATATCCCTCTTACTGCTATCTAAAATTTAGACACAGTGAGTTTGTTGCACCAAAATGTTTGCTCCTTTTGTTGTATTCTTCATTCTGTAACTAGTAACTTGTGTTTTTATTTTGAAGCTTCATTGAAGAATCTGTTACCAACTGCAAAGAATGTAGACCTCATAGAAGGAATTGTCAGCAGCTTAATCACGCGTATGATTACAAGGATGTGTTGTCCATCGAAAGGAAATGGTAAACTGTTGTCTGTGGTTAAGTTCTGTTGATGATCTATGTTCTGGTCTTGCTGATTTTTAACTTCTTTGTTCAAAATAAAGATTTTTGGCATGCCATGATCCTTAATCATATGGCAAGCTTTAATTCTAACAATACTAATACGCTCTTTCAGTTTTCTGTTTATCAATCACTTCTCATTTATGTTACTGTTTTGTTCCAGCTGCAAAACAGTCGAACTCTGATGTGCAGTTCTTCGTCCAGCACTTGATCCGTAAACTTGGTACTGATCCTTACATTGGACAACGTGCACTTTTTGCAGTTTCTCAGAGAGTCTCTGTTCTGGCGGAGAATTTCCTTTTTTCTGATCCATTTGATGATGCTTTTACAAACATGCATCAATGCATGTTCATACTGTAAGTATCTACAGAACACACCTCTCACTGGGACATCTCTTCCCACTTTCCCAGTGGAATGAATTTTGATATGATTATTATGTAGTGATGTTTAGAGCATGTAACTGACAGGATCCAGCTTATTGAGTTTTTGGTGTCTGATTACTTATCAGTATGGTCAAAGGATGAAGGTTTTGACACCGGTACGTATCTTAATTGCAAGTTATGTATACAGAACTTAACCTGTAGGTATTTCAACTATCCTAGATCATTCCAAACTATGCTCACCATCGTCTGGAATATAGGACCTTCTCGTGCACAAAGAAGGTTTATAAATTTAAATTGAATATTGCAGAAGTCCTGTGAGTCTTTTTTTTTTATTTTTTTTTGTACTGGCAATTGGTACCACCTACAGAGCAAGCATAGATATAGAACTGAGGAGTAACATAACGATGGTGATGTTGCAGTGCTCTTCGAAGAGTGGGTGGCATCAGTTCTTCACGCTCGTAAAGCATTGGAACTTTTGGAAAGCAGAAATGGGCTATATGCGTTATACATGGATCGAGTCATGGGTGAATTGGCCAAACAAGTGAGCCTTAATATGTCACTGCAGAAGATCAAACGTGAAATACTAGATAAGCTATTCCACTGACCAAATCATAATTACTAAGACCTGGGAAGGTTACCCAGTTCTTTTATTTAGCTTACTTGTATATCTTGGATGTCTTTTTTCTGTGTTGGCGAGCTATATTATGATTTGTGAGGTATGGGACATCTTCTTACTTGGTGGCTTGACCTTTTCAACCTCTCAATTCCACTTAAGGACTATCCCAGTGGGCGGCTTGAAATTGTTCAATGAAGTCTCGCTTGTGTGCCTCCAGGCGTCATGCTTATGTTGCTAAACTGGTAAAGTTTCCATTCAGCGTATAAGAAAATATCTGACATATAGAATGGTTAGTGGTACACTAATTTCAAATCAAGCATCCAATGTCTATCTTTCAAGCAATTAACCATAGTTTCGTGTTTTGGGAGTCAAAATTGAATGAAACTTTCTTCTCTGGCCTGATTGAAATCTTCTTCTTCATTTTGTCCCCCTTTTCATTTTGATATGGTAGTAGACATTCAAGCGTGTCGATTTAAACACTGGTCCACCATGCAGCTACTACCTTATATAAGTATTCCTCCGACCCATATTCATTTATCAAACTTCTTGTTGCTTAGTGAAGACATGACTCCGATGAAATATACGATTGCTCTCACACTTGTTCTTCTTGTTTTATTCTCTGAATCTGTTCCAAGTTCTGCTCATGAAGGCTCTCTGATTCCACGTAGTGCGGTTCCTGCAAATAATGATCTTAGCGTGTTTCACTTGAATAGGAAGCTTGGGATTCGCATGAATTTGATCCGTAAAGTTCCTAAACTACCGCGTGCCAAAGTATCAGCAGCCGTTCCAAGTCAGATGCCTTCTCTTGGTCTCGGATATTTTCTGTGTTTATCCCTCTTCCTCTTTCTGTTGTAGGTCAGGATTAGCTTATTACTAGTGTAAGGTCTGTTGAAACTGGCATCGATCAGCTTTACTTTCATTCGTTTTCTGAGAAGGAGAAGCCCCTTTTCATCAAATTAATTCGTTAGCGTGGTATTGTATCCTGTATTGTAACCCCGAAAGATTCAAGTAATTGAGTCCGGTAAATTGATTGATCATTGCTCTATTTTACAAATTATATACTTTGTTCTTATCTACCGTTGCTCAACTTCTCCAAGTAGTCTTTTTCCAAAACAACAAAGAACTCTCTCTCACTAGTCAATTCTTTAATTATAGTAATGTAATGATGTATGCGAGACTAGTTTGGACGCAGCACCAACCAAAAAGTGATGCCTATCTTATCCGAATATCAAGTTTAAGGTACACTCACAAGCAATCAACTATGGTGCCGTGACTAGGATAGGACTAAATCAATTGTCTAGGCGGGTCTCATAAAATATATTGTCCCGTAGCAATTTTGATTTACGTGTCGACGGACAAGGATCCTCTCTTATATTTTTTTTTTTTTACTTAACTTGATCTGACCTCCATCTGACGATGGAGAGGCATTGCAGGAGGGGTCTGTTGAGGTGGGAAATCTGGACTGTTGGATCAGCTCAGCTCCTTTAAGAGCTAAGGAGAGGATGCTAATCCGTGTCGACCACAATGGAGCTACGTACTACCTTATTTACGTAATCCTCTCTATCCATCCAGGAACGAGTCCATTCAGCCAGTTGGCGTTCCATTACTTCCATATTCACCAGTAACTACGTTTTGCTTAGAGCAGACACGGCTGGGATGAAATTTGTGCTTTCTCTCGCACTGGTTCTTATGTTATTTTCTGAATCCCTCCCTAGTTCAGCTCATGGGGGTTCTTCGAATCCACATAGTGCAGTTCTGGGTCGGAAAATGCAACAGCCTGTAAATAACGATCTTACCGTGTCTCACTTGAGTAGGAAGAGAGGTTACATTCCCCGCAGATTTCCCAAACAACATCGACCACCTGGTAAAGCATCAGCAGCCATTCCTACTCGGATACCTTCTCTTCATCTCGGTTATTTTCTGTGTTTATCCCTCTACCTCTTTCTGTCGTAGGTAAGGAATTACTGCTGTCAGCTGTAGCTTCATTCGTCTTTTGATGAAGAACGAATGAGTTATCAGATGTACCTGTGTTGTAATGTATTTCTAGTAAATTGGCATAGTACTGGAAAGACCATCGCTCTAGCTATTTTGACAAATTATTGTCTTCTTTTTTGTACGTTGAGACTATCTTATCGCTTATCCTGATATTTATGCTTCAAGTGAATTTTTCTGCAAAAAATAGTAGTGAAATGTTTCTACCGCGCACTCTGTGTCAGCTCATATCAAGTGACTAATTGGCAACCCATGTAATGGTGGTTAGCGGTCACGACCAAAATAACCACAAGAATTATCTATATATATGAACACAACATACGGTTTAATTTGAAGAGGGCAATTAATTCGATCAATTCAGTGGTGAATTCAGTTACATTTTCCCTCCATAGAATATCGGAAAGAACAGAGCCCTCCAGCTGCGTGCATGCAATGATCGAATGCATCCTGTCATTCTGATGTTTCGATCACATAATGTTTCTGTGTACATTGTGATCTTCCTCTTTGCTTTTGCCTCGGCCGTCAGTGATGATTTTATGCACAGAAAAATAATGGATGAATCTGATAAAGAAAAAGAAGAAGAACAGAAGTGCAAATTGCGTCACAAAAAACCATTCTCATTACCAGGTTTATTTGGGTCCTAATGAAGAGGGAAACAAAGCTGCAAACTTTTCAATGCTGTATGATGTCGACGATGGTGATGAGTTGCACGCAGAGGGACGTAGACTTAGAGGGGGTGGTGCGACGTCGCTTAAACGCAGACGTTGCAAGGAGCATGAATGGGATTTAAGAGCAAACAATTTACCACCTGAAATCTCATTTCTTCGGGACTACGCCTTCATCTTATGTGTGATTATGCTAATATTTGGTCATACAGCTTTCTGATTCCAAATTTTCAGATTTGAAAACCAGTTATTACGAGGCTTAATCGACCATATTAGTTCTTGAACACCAATTATGGTGAGAGTTAGAATTAGACTGCAAATAATGGTTTGAAGGTGCTTGTGAAAGGATGGTATTGGGCATATATGAAAGTTGAATGAGAGAAGCACTTTGCTCTCTTGTGGCTTCTATTATAATTGAATCACTTAGACTGTACTAGCTAATTGCAGGAACATGCAGGAAGCACAGGGTCCTGGACATGTTTATATCAGAAGTAAGTTATCTTGTCTAAGAAAAAGCAAGGCATCACATTCCCTTGCATTTTTTCAAAGAAGGTTAATCATTAATCAAAGTTTCTCTTTATTCTTCTCCATTTCCTCGACACAACTTGACTACATTAATCCTATGCAGTGAATTATCATAATAGCATACGTAACTGAGGAAAAAAGTGACTGACATTGTATATCTTGTGAATAAATTCTCCATTGCAAGAGTACATGGTTTAATATTTCCTATTTTAGTGAGAATCTTACTTAAACTCACAGGCCATGAAAACCAGACTATGCTTTTTCCTTCTTTTGCTAAATAGTGCCTGTACAGTAACTGTGAACTCTCTTTTTAAGTGCCCTCTCTTCAGAGATTAGAAACCAACTGAGGAAATGACTAGAGAAATACTAACATGGTGTTCTGCCCTCGTCTTTCTGTGCCTGCTTGCTCTGTCTGCATGTGAAAGCACTTCTGTAGTACCTAAAGCTGGAGATCATGGACCTCAGAAGAAAGAGAAGCAACTTAAGGGTAATCACTTTGTATACAAATTTCTCTTTCTTGATCATAGCTTAGTTGATCCCTATATCTTATTCTCATTATGCTATTGCAAGTTGTGCAGATGTGTATGATATGATGACCAAATCAAGTGGAAAAGGCCATCAAAGAACAAATGGAGAAATGCATGTAGTTCATCCATTGAAGGTTTCCCAGAAAGCAAAGGGAACATATGGTGGTGCCTCGGACCTTAAGCGTCCAAATCCCAGCCATAGTGCGGCATCCTCTTTCCTGGGCAAATCCCCCACTCTATTCTTCTCAGCAGTAGTCAGACACGTTATTATCGGAGGGTTCATATTTGCTCTGTTTTGATTGCCTGGACCTGATTCTGCAGAAGATGATTTAGGTCTCAATCTGTATCTCAGGAACTTTGTTTTCTACAAAATTTCCAATGCAAGCCAGCCTGTTACCAATCCATTGCTTTGGCAAGGATGCTTATCAAGTTTGCCTATCTAAATTTGACTGTATTATGTATATTGGTGTAAAATCAAAGAGAAGGATTCTTCCAGATTCCAAGTAGGAGCTAGGAAGAAAAGTACAAACAAGTTCAAAGAAGAAGGCAATATAAAAGATTATGTACAAAAAGAAAGCAGATGCATGGTTTAACATCTTCACCTTATATATATTGGAAGCTTGATGCCTGTACAGTATTGATACACAGCTTATATAAATACAACACAAGCTGAATTATTGGCAGTATGGAGCAAGTTCTGAAAAAAGAAGCTACAAGACAATAGATATTAGACGCTGCAGACCCGTAGATGTTTTATTTCCAAGCTAGGTAGCAGATTAGATTCTGAAAACATCTGTTTGAAATCTATCATCATACAGCCTCCAGTGTCCATACCTCTCCGTATGGTAAACCGACCTAGGAATGTAGAAATTTGGCTTTTTAATCTCCTTCAAGTTCTTCAGCTCGGATGTTGCATAGTTGATATCACGACTAGTCAAGTTTACACATCCAAACACATCCAAGTACTCAAGTTTCAGACACCCTGCAGAAATCAAACAAAGGCCTTTAGCCGTTACCTTGGAGAACCTTAGTTCAAGGTGCTTCAGATTCGGCATAGATTTACCAATTGCATCGGCTTCTGAATTTCCATCTTGAGGGCAAGATTTTAAATAATCATCAGGAACAATCCCAGCGTGTTCAGAAGGATCCAGCGAATTAAACGCATTCCGTTTAACAGTTGTTAGATTGGGGAAATTCCTCCCAATCAACAACAAAGACTCATGAGATATTTCATGGCAATAGCTGATGTCAAGTTCCTTAATCATGGGGCACCGAAACGCTATGTCAGCCATGGATGCATCAGTCACATTCGGGCAGCTCTTGATCGAAAGAACCTCAAGGTTTGGGCACCTATAAAAATTACAAGCACCATCACATCTAACTCCAATTATCCACAACAGGGCATGACAAGTTAACATAACAAACAACATTTGAAATGTACCAATGGAGAGACACATGAAGTACTCACTTTCAGACCTCAAAGATCAATTTTTTTTTTTTTTCAAACAAAAACTCAACACTCAAATTTCATTCCAATAAACCAGTTTTAATTAATAATCTACACACCCAGACAATCAAAACCGACAAACAAAAGCCTCCCACTTTGCATTTCCTCATCCCATTCCATAAAGACCCAAACTTTCATAGAAAATCCGAACTAAAATGAAACGAATCAAACACGAATATAAATAAGTGATAAAATTTTCGTCTCCTATTATACCTTTGGGCGACGAAAGAGAGAGAGAGATTAGAACAGTTCCTGGTGCGAATCTCCTTAAGCGACCCCTCGCTCCATTCAGCAACAGATCGGAGAATGGAATCGACCTTTCTCCCTAACTCGGGGGTCCACCACCGAGCCGACTCGGGCTCGGACTTGGGCTCGAGGACGAAGCCCGAGTTGAGACGCGTGTCCTTGCAGGCGAGCAGCCATGACTTGCAGACGAGCATCGCACGCCATCGGTGATCGAAGGTGAGGCGGGCGATGATGTTGGCGAGGCACTCCAGGGTCAACTCGGCCCAGCCGGACTCGGACTCGGACTCGGACTCGGGTGGTGGTGACTCGTCGTTATTGGTTTGATCCATTACTACGTCACCTACGTGTCTATGAGGGAGTTCGGTTTGTTCGGTAGGAGCAAAGACTTCTTATACCTCCTCTGCGCGCTCTCCCCAGATCTGCCGCGTGTTTTTATTCCCGCCATTCTTATTATTGCTATTTTATTTTTTCCTTAACTTTTAGAACTAAATTAATTTTGTAATTTTTTTTTTTTTTTTTGGATATCCAAATGGGAGGATATTTGTTTGAGTCCTTTTAAGTCGTCCTCTTGTATAATCATAGAACAGGTTGGGATAGACAGCACCTCTTCATTGTAGGATCATGTGGATTCTTAGAACTTGCCGAGCAATACTGTGACTGGGTGGGAGCCTTAGAACCTCTCCACGAAGAGGATTGATCAAGAAGCTGAGTGCATGATTGCTCAAACGTTTGATGCAGAACAAGTTGAAGAAAACAATATGCAGACAATAGCGGCTGGGTTTGGATGTCTGCAAAATAAGTCTTGCATTAAGTTGAGCACGTTGGGCCTTGGAAGGGGCGTAATGAAGCGAATGAAAGGTGGATAGCTATGCAGCACGGACACGAGTTCGAGTGTCCAATACGGACATGATTCGATATGTGGACACGTCAAAATCAATTTTTAGTTGGACACGGATACGCGGTGGACACGTGAATTAAATAATATTATATATATATATATATATCAGAAATTGTAGCACAAGCCCAGTGACCAAAGCCCAAAATTTCTAAAACCTAGGCCCAAACCCGAGTCATTTCAATAATGTATGTGTAAAAGATTTGACTTGGGCACCCAGAAATTTGATCTGGGCACCCATCTCTTTCTCCAATCTCTTCCCGGCGACGACGTCAATCCGTGTCTGATCCCAGCCTAGCGCAGCCAAAGCTTTGAGCCGCTTGCCCCGTGCCGCTCCAAATCCAAGAGAAGAAGATGAGAGAGCAGATCGATGCAGAGAAGAAGATGAGAGAGCAGATCGATGCAGAGATTGATGCAGATAAGAAGGATTGGAGCGGGAGAGGGAGCGGAGCGGAGGAGAGGACCAGAGATGAGAAGCGGGAGAGGAGCGGAGGAGATGACAAGAGATGAGGACCGGCGCGGAGGGGAGGAAGAGAGGAGAGAAGCGGAGCGGAGAAAAAGAAGAATCGATACGAAGAAAGAGAATATCGCGATCCCTAACTCCCCAAAATTGAATGGTAAAAGATAAAAATGCCCCCGTGTCCAACGCATCTGGCATGTCCAAACAGGATACAGGCGTGTCCAAGGCGTGTCCAATATTGAATTCGCGTGTCCTGCTGTGTTTTTGGAGAATTGGCTCGTATCCGTATCCAGACCGTGTCGGACACGCGACACGCGCCTCCTGCAGCGCGTCCGTGCTGCATAGGTGGATAGTCGCTTAGAACAGATTGATTTGCGTTGATGCAGGATAAATTAAGGGGGAGCGGGTGGTAGATGAGAATCAGGAACAAGTAGAAATTTAGAGTGCGGCAAAATAAAAGAGGGGGAGTCGACTATGCTTAACAACATCTTAGAGACGCATCGGATGTGACACACTCACACACCCACTTTGCAGGCACATATACGGGCAAGCTTCATCTTATATACTCACGTCGATCGGATCACTCCTTCTCTAATGACACTCTAGCTTGATCCTAGCAGTAAATGTTGATTTGTGTTGTATCTACAAGTTCTGCTTCATCATATAGTCATGAAAACTCATATTACCCATCAATTATATATTCAAAAGCAAATGTTGATCTTATGCAGGCACGGACCAGGGAGGGGCTGGGGTGTGCAGTCCCCCTCAATTTTCTTACTTCTAATCGATCTGTTCTGTTTTGTGGGTTGCTGACTTGCTGATATATATGAGTGCAGTCCCTCTCAATTTTGTTCTCAAGTATAAGGAAAATTTAGCTCCCCTCAATTTTTAATCCTAGTTCCGTGCCTGATCTTATGCTAACAACTATGAAAGTTGAAACTAGGAAAAGGCAATGCATTACATCACTGTACTTGATCCTGAAGCCAAATATAGCCCATGAGAGCAAACTGGGTAACTACTCTTAGCAGCAAGCAATTGAAAACGAACAGAATGAATCAAATAGCTACTTTCTCACCTGAACATAATATACTATCCACCTAAACAGAATCACCAATATTCAATCCCACAAAGTTAACAAAAGTAATTCCACATATCATATTACAAACACCCAGATTAGTTTATTGAAGATGACAACCACTAAACAAAAGCAAACGCATCGAATAGATTCCATAGCACACGTACAGTGAGATTACTTAACAACAATTTCAACCAAGCTAAGCAGGAGCGTAGAGGGGACGACGGTACTCGTCAAAGTACTCATCGCGATCAACGAACACGATTGCATAGAGCGCGTAGATGATTCCCGGAATGTAACCCAAACATGTCAACAACAAGCATATCAGAAACTCAACCTGCAAAAATCAACAGTACCCACCAAAAATTTAGCCTCAGTTTCTCACAAACGTACAGTTCGAGAAACCAGAATGAGATCATCGGAGAATAAAACTTACGGTGCAGCAACCGTGTCGGAGGCAAACACCCAACGGCGGGAGGAGGATGGCGATCAATATCTCGCAGCAGATCGCACAGCGGCTCGGCATTTTTTATGCGGCCACCGGAGGTGGTGTGGATTCAGATATTTTGGTGATGTAGCTGTAGAGATCTCAACCAACTATATCTGTGTCTTGAGTTTGACTCTGATCTCTGATTTATGAGGATACAAACACCCGAGAGCTCTGTTGGGTTTGGAATTGATTCTTTCCTAATTGGGCTTCTTTTTCCTTCTCTAATGTATTGGGCCCATACTTCTTTTGTGAGGTTAGGTTTTCTCGATGATATTGAACATAGAACATTTGGGCACTGGGAATGACCACAAGGAGTCACACAATGGCCTGTTTACCCGAAATCCAGCACAGTGCCACACCGGAGAAGCTGCGACACCCCCCCTTCGGGCATTGAGTACACCCGTAGGTGGGCTTGTCCTTCCCGCATAGCTTTTTACATTCATAAGGCTCGAATTTGAGACCTCTGCCTCAAGTCCCTCAATTTATTTAAGTAACTCAGCCAACTTGCCAACTGAGCTGGACCATGTGGGTACAGAACATCTTCAGTGCACAATGTACAATGTGTATCTAAGATATTATATATTCCGCAGTTGGATATATCTAGATCATACTTTGAGATTCAGGACATGTCTCTCAGTGACGATGACGTTCCGTACCAGGCTCCCGTCGTCGAGAATGGTATTGTCGTCGGTAGGGGCTGTGACGTGATTTGCAAGAATTGTCATCGTTTGTTTTCCGGGCGCCAAGACTCTTGATTCGCCTGAAATGAAATGAAATGAAAGATTCTTGTGAAGAAATAAAAGGGGTGAAATTTGAGGAAGAATGGAGAGAATAAGTGGGAATAATAATGTGGACCTACCTCGGATATAAATAATGGAATCTTAGCTTCTTCGAATACTTTTCTTTCTCATTGTGTTATATCTACTACTTAAATGGATCTGGGGGTTGGGCCCGCAATTAAAAATCTGGCCCACAATCCAATTTCGTCTTATATAAATAGACCCGCCGTTTCGTCACTATTTCCCCTCCCAAAATTTATGAAAACAATCCTCCAAGCCAAAATCAAATTCTTCGCATTTAGGGTTTCGTCCTAATCTGGTTCTCCATGGAGTTCAGATTCCGAGCCGGCGACGACCGCCCTTCCTCCTCCTCCACCGTCCGCTACTTCTCCTCCGAGCGCACAATCCGAGGTCCACATTCCCACTTATTCTCTCAATTCTTCCTCAAATTTCACCTCTTTTTTTCTTCACAAGAATCTTTCTTTCATTTCAGGCCAATCGGTTCTTCCATCTTGGGCCGTCGTCTCGCCTCCGCCGCCGATTTCGGGTCCCGACCCGACTCATTTTCCGGACCCGAACTATTTCACGATCCACGACCCGATTCTGCACCCGACCAACGCCCGCGACGCTATGCAGCGCCAGATGGAGAAGGACGGGATCAGGGAGGAGATTCTTGCGGCGGAGACGGCGCGGCGGCGAGTTCTTGAAGCGGAGGTCAGGAGAGAGCTCATGATGGAGCGAGAGCTTGCTATGAAGAAAGCCGTTGGGTTTGAGGACCCGTTCGGCCCAATGCAGGCCCAGTCTTTCGACCATCGCTTCGGGTTTAGCTCTCGGAGTTCTTCGCCGTTAGCTATGGTGCCGCGACTGCCGGAAACTGTGCCTGAGAATATGGAGGTCAACAAGGAGTTGACCGCCCCGGCTCCTCCTCTGGAGCTTAACAAGGAGAAGTTGATCGTACTGGTTAGTGAGCTACATTTTAACTTTATCAAGTTAATTAAGTTCAGGTAGTAATTGTGTTAATTGTTATTAGTGGTAACTTGAAATCATGATTAGACTGTGATGAACAAGGTTAAAGATGAGAGTAATAGTCAATTGCATTCCAATATTCCGATTAGTGTCGTGATATATATTTCTTTTAATCTAATAGGAAGTCTTGACTCTTGAGATTAAAGCTAGTGGCGCACGCATGGTTGTTAGTTGTTACGACAAGCTTGTACAAGTTAGTGTGACTGTGCTGGCATTTGCTCGCAATTGTCACTAGATTTTCTCAGTAATTGTTTATTAACGAAGAAAATGTACATACCACATTGGAACTTTAAGAATCATATATGTAGAAATGTGTCATTTTACTTCCGGTATTGCCAAGTTGTTTTGCTGAGAAGCAATACTAATATTGACGCAAGATTTATGTTGGTTTCCTTCTTGTGGATGTGGTATCCTTTTGCTTGTCGTCTGGCACTTGAAAGTTAGTGTCAATGTGAGCATCATAGTTCTTCATTAGGTATAAGACTTTTCTTTGATCAGTATACCAGGATAGCTTACTATGACATTGGCTAGAGTGACATCAAGGATATTCAGGTAGAAAAACATCTTGATGAATGACCCTGGTGATTATCGAATACTGGTTTTTCATTAGTCAGATATTACTGCTTTTGCATTAGCTGTTATACTCTTCCCCGAGTTTGTTTAGCCTTCAGCTTGTAGGGTCTGAAACATGAATAAGAGACTATTTTGAATGCACTTGTGGCAAATGATTAACCTACTTAACTAAGAAAAATACTCTCTTCCCTTCCCAAAATTATATCCCTCATGCAGCTTTAGGTCTGTCTTGCTTGGGGATCAAGCCCTTTCTTCAAAAGCTGTAGTTCTGTTTCAGTTACAATTAGTATTAAATGGATCTCTTATGTGTATAAGTGTTTTGCTGCAGGCTAAACCCAACCCAGATCTCTCTGGACTGAAGCGGAAAAAACTACCATCAGAGGGTCCTAATGAGTTTTATCGATCTACTCTGAAGAAGAAGAAGATACCCAAGGAGGAATTGAGTTGTGCAAACGAGAAGATACCCAAGGAGGAATGGAGTTGTGCTTTCTGTCAAGTTACTGTAGCAAATGAGAAAATGTTCGAAGGTCACCTTAATGGCAAGAGGCATAAGGCCAGCGAAAAAAGACTTGGAGCTGGAATACTAGTAAAGAGCGCCAGTAATGCACCAATTTCAAAAAATAATTCAATACTTTATGCGCCTAAAGAGTTAGAGACCATTGCTGCTGCAAGCTCACAATTAGGGGATAAAGAAGAAAGGGGTTTGCTTGACCCTGATGAAGCTGGTGATGGTTCAGACAAGAAGGATGCAAGCTCACAATTAGGTGCCAAAGAAGATAGGGGTTTTCTTGGCGCTCATGAAGCTGGTGATGGTTTAGACAAGAAGGATACAGGTATTTCAAAAGAGAAAACTTCAGAAGAGAAAAAAGTGGAACTGCCAGATCAATCCGGAGAGGATTTCAGGAACAATGTTGAAGTAAAAATGGTGCACATGATGCAGAGAAAGGAAAAACCAACAAAAACAAAAAGGTTTGAGTTCCTATGTGAAATTTGTAAAGTTGGTAGCAACGATCCAAAGGTAATGGAGAAACATGGGAGGGGAAAGAAGCATTTGGATAAGCTCAAGGAACTAAGAAAGACTAAATTTCAAACCATCAATGAAGCAAATGTGAACACTCCCACCACGAAGTCTGTTGCAGCATCAGGGACTTCACAGGAGGCGGAAAAAAGGCTTCAGCAAGATACAGAGAATAGCGTTGCAGCCGTCAATATGATGAAAGAAGCAAATGCGAGCATTCCAGCCACAACTGCTGTGGCATCATTGGTGGCCACTGAGAAGGCAGAAACTGAGGCTTCAGGAATTATGTGACGGATGAAGGAAATGCGAGCATTCCAAGCACAGTTGCTGTAAAATGGGCGCTAGTGAGAGACTGAAACTGGAAGGCTGGTTGAGGAATTTATAAAGAATAATGTTCCAACCAATGTGACTAAAGAAGCAAATGCCAACATGCCAATCATCCTGGGCTACTGAGGCGGCTGAAAATCTAAGGAAACTGGAGGCTTATGAAAAGTTGATCAAAACAAGGTTAACTGAATAGGGCATATCGATGACGAAACTCTGAGGGCAATGCATTGCTGACTGCTTGTTATTCCTTGTTAATTTTGATACGCAAGCAACATTCTAGTTCTAGATTCCTCGTCTATATTCTTTTGTACATCTAACATGTTCTATTCCATGCTTAAAGTTGGTCGGTTCCATGCTCTTGTAGAATGCGTTATACTATAAGTTCCTATGACATTCTTGATAAAGGTTGTGACCAGTTCAATACTCTTGATCATATTGAACATACTGTTGAGAGTTAACTGCTTATAAAGGAGGCCGACGGACCTAAATTACGCGCGGGGCTCTCTTAGAATTCATCTGAAGCTAGGGTCCAAGCATTTGGGACTGGACGAAGAAACGAACAAAATTTGGACGATCTAACAAGAACAGAGCATTCATTGTGAATATGTGGGAAAAAAAATATATAAAAATTGTGTACAAAGCTTTGAATCCTGAGGTACAATTTAAACATTTTATCTATATATACTCATTATGTGTTAACTATGTTTTACTTTACAGCAAAGAAACGTAAAACTAAAAAGAGCAAGAAACTAGAAATCAAACAAGAATAGTAGTTAAATTATAGCTTTGCCAAGGCTAAGCAAACTTTTCAACCCTATATGATCTTCTCAATGTACTAATTCTCCAAGAAGAAAGTCATCAAACCCTTAAGGCCACCTGATCTTGCCAAGTTATCTTCCTCTTCCCTGATCGGTTTGAACCATTTCCAATGGTCCTGCAAACCAGTAACTTCATATCATTGTGCTGCTCATCAATACCCCCTCTAAGTATACTTTTGTTTGGCTCATCTGTCCTCAGTGGGTCACAAATAGCTTGAATTTCCTCCTCTTCCTCTAGCTGCGACAAAACCAAACAAAGGAGAACATCATTCCATGCACTGAAAAAACAAACCAGGACTTGATAGCACATTATTACAGAAGGGTTACTATGTGTTTACCGAAACTTGGTTCAAGTCAAAAACCGGAGTGGTTTTTCGCTTGGTTGATTCCTTCCCACTTAGAATCATTTCCTTCTGATTTAAGTCAATAACTGGATTCGAGTTATGCAGAGTAGTTTCCTTCCAGCTGACAGTCCTTGCCTTATGGTTCAAGTCTGAATTTGGAGTAGATTTTCGCAAGGTGGCTTCCATTGCATTATTAATCCGTACCCTTTGGTTCAAGTCCATTGCAGGAGCAGGATATCTCAAAGCAGAATCCTTCTTACTGGAATTCTTTCCCTTCGCAAACTTGGTACGCTGTATTTTCAAATTGTGTGTTTGCACAAGGTCTTGCTTCGGTTTGGGGTTCATGGACTGCTTCCCAATCAGGTACTTGTATCTTCTCCTCAAAAATCTGCAAAGTCAATAAGATAAACAACAACTAAGTCAGTGTTTTTCCATAATTTTATTTTCACCGAAAAGCTAAGCTACATCACCAAGGGCACGTTTACTTACTTGGAATGGAATTCATCTGGAATAGGAATCGGAAGGAATGAGAAACGGAATGGAATAATATGGGAGGAATGGGAATGAAACTATTACGATTGTTGTTGTTTACTTACGATAAGGAATTGTAATTAAATTTAAATTAATTACCAAAATGCCTTTTTAAAATATAACAAAAAAAATCCTTTTTAATAAATCATGAGGATATTTTGGGAAGAAATTTTTCATTCCAATTCCCATTCCCCATTCCCACCTCCCCCTCCGGAATACAACTCCCATTCCCTCCCGGAAAACAGTACCAAATTCAGAGGTGGGCCCCACCACCATTCCCATTCCCATAAGCAAGTAAACACCGGAATGGAATCGATTCGGGGGGAATACAATTCCATTCCGATGAAGTAAACATGCCACAAGTGTATATTGGTATGGAATAGGCTAAATGCTATACCTGACTTCGGCTGTAAGGACAGACTTTTTCTGTTTCATCATCGCCAATCTGTTCTTCATGGCCTCTGAATCCTGCAAATTGAGTACACGAAAAACCTTAGTTGCATATGATGTTATACAGAAGAGGCACCAAATGGCAACATGATAACCAAAAATTTTGGAAATTTCTTGATATAGATTTAGACGCAAAATAAAAAACTACATACAAGGCCACCCATATATGAGATGAAGGGTGGCCAGTAATACTAAATTAGCTTATAACTTATCTCATAAACACGGAGAAATACAAACAAGTAATTGGCTTTGAACAAAGCTCTTCTGAATGAGCTTAATACTAAATTAGCTGAGTTTTTTAGGGTATTCACTAATATAAAAACAGAAGTAACGTAAATCACAGAGTTTTAGCTGAAGCAAAGAGAGAACATAAACGATCGCACATCTCTAACTAACGACATAATCAAATAGATCCAAAACACTGATTGCTCATTCTTCAGCTCAAATCAAGCTGCATATGCTCAAATTGCTCAATAACAAAAACAATCACATAAACATCCAAATATAGGAAAACCCAGCTGAAAAATAATAACATAAACAGATCTGATGAAACCCAGAAAGAGTATATACCTTCTGCAGCTCCTCAAAGTCTTGCATAAGACTCTGATGCTTAAATCTGGCCCTTGAATCCTGATACAGAGCATAAGAAGAAGGCTCCGCAGCAACAACCCCTTTCATCTTCTTCATCAGATCAAGCACAGACTTTCACAGAAAACCCAGAAGCCAAGAATAAAAGGATGGAGAGAGAGAAAGGGTGGGAGACACAATGAAATGGGTGATGAAAAGGAGAGGGTGGAAATAATAAAAGGAGAGGAAAGAGGGCAGAGAGAAACAACAAGGACAAAGAAGGAAGGGAAGGAAAATAATAAAGGGAGAGAAGAGAAGTAAGGGAGGAGAAATTTCTTGCTTTCCTGTTTTCTCTGTGAAACTCTGACCAAGACAACAAGAAAAAAAAAACCAAAAGAGCCCACATAACTCGGTGAAAAATATATAATCCTTGTTTTGAAAGACAGTGATGAAGAAGATGGGATTTTTTGGGGGGTTGCAGAAGGGCATTTCTGGCAAACATGGTGTTGGTGTTGTTGTTGTTAGTTTTATGGAGAGAGAGAGAGAGAGCTGGCTGGTGTGGTGGGTTTGGTTGGAGGACATTTGAAGACATCTATCATCTCTTTCTTTTCCCCTCTTTCTTTCTCTCCTTGTTTTTTGTTTTTCTTTCTTCTACATAAATTTTGGTCCAGCTGGGCCATTGAAGTTAGAGATGGAAAGATAGAGAGAGAGAGAGAGAGAGAGAGGAGTTGAGTTGAGTTGGGTGTGGTGTGGTGTGTTGTGGTGTGGACTCTTCTTTGTTTTTGATGGGGAAGGGTTTCTTTGGATGAGCGTTTTTCTCTGTGTGATGATGTGAGAGAAAGACAGAGAGGTTTCTAGAGAGAGAATGAGAGAAGGCATTGAAGATGGGTCTCTGCCTGTGGCTGATGATGATAAAAAAATAAAGGCAGGCAAAGAAAGAAAAGAAAGAGATAAAATTGAAGCTTCTTCTGTTTGGTGCAGTTGTTGTTGGTATTGGTATTACTCAGAGACTCATTCCTTTCTTACCTTATGTTAGGCTTTGGATGATGGTGGTGGTGCTGCTGTGGTATATTATACAGCAGGTCAATTTGGTGCCTATTTACCATACTGCCCCCCTCCTCCCCATCCTGGTTTTTCTTTGATTCCAAGGCTGCTGTCTCCCCTCCCACTCAGTCCTCTTTCCTGTTTTTAACCCCACACAGCTTTCAAAGGTCTTTGCATAAGAAAAGAAGAACAAGTCCCAATTTTGGCTTCATGCCAGTCACAAAAGTTTTGCCACAAATCAATTCATCCATGGCTTTTTAATGTTGGGGGAGGGTAGGCTGGTAATTCTCTTCATATTCTCTCAATCAATGGAGGAAGATGCCATCCACCACCTACAATCTGGACTTTTGGTGTGACACCAGCAGCGCCTACGGCCTACCTCCCTAGCCAGTAACAGTTGAGGATGGCATGCTCTCCATAGCCTTTTCCTCTGTTTAGTGATGTTGGAGCCACCACACAAGTTAATGAGGAGGATCCAATACCAGATGGCCAATTTCCATTCTTGCCCCTCAGATTGCCTGTCCATTCCATGCGAGGCTGGGACCATTCTGGTAATATGCAAACAGACCAGAGGTTTACCTTCATTGCTGGGGAAGTCTTATAAACAATGTCCATCTTGCAGGCCAGGCTGAGCTGCGGGGTGAAGAAGACCATGAACCAACTTGTGTGGGGTCCCCACCAATTTGTTTAAAGATTTAATCTTTCACAGATAAGAGAGAAAGAGAAGATAAGGGCTTTGAGTAATTAGAACTTTCTACGGGTGGTTTTAGCAAGAGGTCAAGGTCTAGTACTCTAGTATTATTTGATTTCTTGTCAATTGTCTCATTGTGTATGGGATACGTGTTTGGGATACGTGTTTATGTTTTTGGTAGTTAACATCAAGCTTTATGATAAAATAAAATAAAAACAAAGTGGGATGTAATGGAAACAGAGGAGGAGAGATTAGATTTAGGGAACAGTCAAACTCCATCACCAGCCATAATTGATAGACTTCTGATATCGGAGAGTTGGGTGGAACATATAATCACAGAGATGATTATTAAGCTATAGCAGAGAGGCAAGCAAATGAACAGTCTGATTGATCATGCAGATCGAGTTTAATTAGAGTGATTTTCATGGCCTTGCATTCATTTACCATTATCATTGTGCATGATTTATTCCAGAAAATCCTGAAAGAAAAACTTCCCAGAACGAACAAGGGTTACACCATCATATAACAGAACGAGTAAAACGGAGGAAGGTGGCTGATAAGTGCAGCAGGACATTCTCTACAGAGGGGCAAATGAGAACACAATAGCAGCTCTGTTTACATTTCTCCTGGTCTAAGCTCAGCACTATCTGGTTGGCCTGCGCAGAAAGGTTTAGGCCCAATAATAAATACAAAAGGTGGGACAAACCCAATCCACTAGGTAAGGAACACACTAGTGTTCTGGTTTATCTCATGAAAACAAAATTCTAGTGACTAACTGCCCGCCATTAACTCATAACTCATGAGTCTCCTTCTTCAACATGGACTACAGTTTACAGGGGATCTTTGACATGAAGTAGAACAACCAAACCGTTCATTTTTCATGAGTAACGCACATTGTTAGAGGTGGAGAATTAGTTTGGAGTTGAGTACCTAAAAACTTGAAAAGATTTTAGATTTCAAAATTTAATAAAAGTGAGTAGCAAACCATGTCTCTACATGGTGGAACACCTCAGGGTTCCTCAGTCAGTGAATCAGCAATCAGAAATCCGTTTGAGTGTAAAAAAATAAGCATATTGTTTTCAGAACTTCAGAAGGGATACATTTTATTGTGCATTGCATTGTAGAATTTGAGAGTAATAACAAAACAATTCAAATTCATGATTCACCTTGATCTATATAGATAATATGAATATGTAAGAAATATGTTGAATAAATGATTCCTACACTAATTGCCTAGCTCTTCGATCATCATCCAAATTTGTATGGTAATCTGTATTTCTGAGTAACATGTCAATTAGGTCTTGGCAACTGTTTTCCTGCTAAAAATGATTGGAAAAGCACGAAAGCTCTCTTTGGCTGAAACAGTGGCACCTCGTGGCCGGCACCTCGTATGGTTGCAAAGGTTAAGCCATTGTAGACTTCTGTCCATCCTCCCACCTTAGAATGAAAGAAGTGTCACCAACTAATTAGTTTCTTCACCTCTGTTTCACAAAATATTAAGGCATACAGATGCAATTGATCTCTCAAGTTTTCGTTTTTCAGTAATACCTGGCCTCCTGCGTACCATGGATACCATGGTGTTTTGATAGTAAGGTTGAGATGACTGAGAGAAAATCTACTAGCGGTCACTGGTACTACTGAATCTGTGTCCCCGCTGCATATAACATCAGAAAGGTAAGCATGCTACCTTTAGATTTTGTTGTTATTTCTGGTTCTTGTGATTTTGTCCTTTAGATTTTGTTGGCAAGTTCAGATTTAGATCAATGCATGCTGTGGCAAAGTGGCAATTACTACCAAAATTAGTTATTAATTAATTGGTTTCCTTGCTATAAGAACATACAATCTTGAACACCAAATAACTTAAAATAGTATGCGTAGTAATATTTACATGGTACATATAAATATATGAATTGTAAGTTACCTGAAAACCCAGATTTTTAGACCAGCTGCCATCAGCTCCTTGTATGTAGGCAGCATGGAATCTTCTGAATCATTCCAATTTCTGATAAGAGTATCGCTGCATGCCAATACAAAACTCAGTAAAAAGTTTCGTCAAATTGAATTTTTAACATAACCAGATCTTTTATGCCTCTATTTTAAAACTAGTTTATAGGAAATTATAAACCTGCAAGCAGTCCACTTGGAAGAAATTTTAGTAATATTTGCATGCATTGCCTTCTGTACATCTGGCCGATTATAGTACTTCTCTGCATAATTCTCAGAGCACGGATCATACCCACGTCGACGCAGAAGAGTGTTTTTAAACCTTAGATGCCTGTTGGAGTTATTAATCTGTGTCAAGCAAAATGGTGTGTAAATACTGTACTGGTCAATGTCTCCAAATTCATGGTTCATGGCATAATATACAGCGTCATCGCATTGTGTCGTTGATTTAACCGCTGTGAAGTTGCAGTAGTTGAGGATTGATCTGTAAGTGTGATCAGATATTATGGAATGTGTCCACCAGTATGCCACGGTTCCAATGCTATCATAATAATTGTCTGTCACAGCATTGCCCACCTGCATTAGTATTTTTGAACTCATCATCAAGTTCATCATGAATTCCAAACCATACATTTAGATCTTTTTGGGATCGACTGTTCTATTCGATATGTATGATGCCAACTTACAATAAATCCCTTCAGATTGATAATGGGATGGGCATGTGCTTTATTGTAATGGACAATTTCCTTTGCCAACTGAGGAACATAATGCCCTGCATATGCAATAGTATTGTAAGTACAGTAACTTTGAGATCATTGTAAACTCGGATGAACTCTGATGTACCTGCATAGCTCTCCCCTGAAATATAGAATTCTCTATATTTGTATTGAGGAAACCTTGATAACCACTGGAGCAAAAAGGTTAGAGCATCCTTAGCTGTGTGTGACAACCATGGCAGATAATGTGAGGATTTTCAAAAAATTGAAAATACTGATAACATATTGTAATATTTACAAATTTAGAAGTCGTTTTCAATCTCTTTACCAGTCCTTTTGTCCCCAGAATCTTTAAGGTCAGCGCTTGTGTTTGTATATGAGAAACCGACACCAGCAGGCGATTCAAGAAAGAGTATATTCGCTTCTGCAAGTGCAGTAGTAATAGCAGTAGTGAACCTTTCATGTAATTCAATGAATGAATGTGTATGCCATATCACTCATATGCATATAGTGAAATTCTTGAAACGTTTGATTTTCATTTCATATATATTTTACCTCTGTTCCATGAATACTTGTTGAGATAAAGAGATGAACCAGTTTTATTAATCCGGAACGGACCGATTTCTTCTGAAGCTCCATAAGCCACTGATGAACAACCCGGTCCTGCACCATGTACATTCGTAGATCATAGTTAGTTACTTATGTGAATGGTTACTTTCGACCAAAATGCCTACATGAAAGTTTCTTTTGTCACCTGAGGGGTAAGAAAATGTTTTATCATATATTATTGTAGATGAATAAAACACCTAATCCATTCTGTTTAAACTATGATTATCTAGCTAGCAAGTGCTATTCCAAGTTTGAAACATGCATATGTATATATGTTATTCAGGAAAATTGTATGTTTCACTATTGCCATTGGAAGCCAAACTCAACAAACGCAACGTCATTATCACCATCATCGCTTCTGAGAAGCGTGCTAGCTTGAAATAAAGCAAGAACACAGATAGAGATAAAACCTTCCCTACAAGCTTGGACAATATGATGCACAGTTTCAAAGACTCAGAGTAGTACGTAGTGAGAATGGAAAAGTTGGTTGGTTCACTTTTGTTGTGGTTGGAATTTGGTATATCGATCACACCCAACAAGCAACAACTATACCATACATGCCATAAACCAACGACAAAAGAACTAACCAGAAATGTGACGAAAAATATTCGACTGCGTGTCTGCAGCAACAGACTTTTAAAATGGGGACTACTACGTACAATAGTTCTAAAGAAGCAAAAGGAATAAAACCCTACAGAGACACGGAGACACACAGATTGGAGTGAGTTCACGAGGAAGAGAACCCAGAAAAACTTAGAACATATAGGCATGTAAGTTTCTGATCTTTTTGGTGCGTTCTCTATCAGTAAGAAGCTGAGCTTCTGGGTTGCTCACTTTTTCGGTTTCCACTGACGTACGCACGCCTTACTATATATATGTCAATGGAGATAAGGTAGCTAGGGGAGCGGCACGTGGGGGATCATTGAAGCACGTGCGATAGAATATGATCGAGCATGCATTGAGCACCAATTAAGGATCGACGGGATATATAATATAGGTGGGTTGCGAATTAAAGGGTCATGCAATTTGGAGGACCAGAAATAGTTTTTTCATCATTTTGGCATAAATCACACACACACATAATAAAAGACTCACCTACCAGCAAGAATCATAATCGAACAGTTAATATCAGCATGAACAAAATGTCTTACGGTTAGTATATTTCATGTCGATCGATCATCTCAGTTTTCCAGAAACCATAACTCAAGAAGATCTAGAAATAACATAGTGATAAGGAAATGATTGAAATTTACTTGAAACTTGAGCTGGATATATAGATATATAATGTTATTAAATAGTTCATGGAATCATGGTAAGTAATTAGCAATTAGTTAATTAAGAACCGAGTACTGACCTCCATTGAGCCAAAGAACGAGAGGTTTGTTCTGAGGAGAAGCAGTGGCTTCGGTTAACCAGTAGAACAGAGCTCGGCCATGTTTCTTGTTGACGGTGACGTAACCAGAATACTGCGAGAACGAAACCGGTGGTTGTCCCGGCAGCGCTGTAATTCGATCTATCTCTTGCTCTTTCGTCGTCGCAACCACGTTGATGGTGGTGGTTGTTAGAAACAACATGAACACTAATATGGAGTAAAAGAAGATCATAGTGGCAGTGCTAGTATTGCTATGTACTAACGCCATTGCCACAATTCTCCGGTTGGCTTCTTTCTCTCTTTGAATGAGAGAGCGAGTTTTCTTCTATATATCTCTCTGAGACTCAGACACAGAGAGTGAGAGATCGATTCCCTGTGAATGAGGGGAGAGACATATAGATCGAGGTATATTGAAGTTAACTAGCTAGAGCTTCAATTATATATACTAGTAGGGAACTCCATTCTGATACATATCTTACTGCATTACTACACAACTGCAAGTTGCAGGGCCTATCGGTGGACCAGCTAGCTCTCTCTCTCTCTCTCTCTCTCTCTCTCTCTGGTCCTGAGCTGCCTTGCAGATCCTACTTAAAAGCAAACTATACGTAGAATAGAAAGCTTTAGTTGGTTTTGGTTTAAGGCGAAGCTTGCATCATAAATGCCTCACAAGAGTCTTTCTGTCTCGCTTGCTACTAGCACTTTCCTTTTTGGATCGATCGACTACCTGTATGGGCATAGTACATGCCGCTTGAGTTGATAGACCAGCTCCCCATAGACAAGTCTAAATTTAATAAGCTCGTTGAGAGGGCCGGAGTCTAATAACGTAAACAGGTATGACTAATATCTATTAATAAAGGTCAAAAGGAGTCGATCTCAAAGTGCTCATGTTTATTATAATTAGTGGAATATAGCAACTTTAGCTAGGAACGTTGACGAAGAAAATTAATTTTTAAGTTAGGGGGGCTAGGTGGTTATTAGGTGGGACTAAAAGTGTGTTAATTAGATGAGAACTAAGCGGAATCGAGTTTCATTTGCACACATTTGCTTTATTCGTTCCAAACCAAACGATATCCGATCAATTGAAAATTTTAGAGGTGGGCGCGGTGCGGTGCGGATTGGAGGTAAAACCAAATCCAACCCACTTTAAACGGTTTAGTAATTTCGCAAACCAGATGCACATTCAAAATCATTCAAACCGTATACTCGATAAACCACATTTCCGGTACGGTTTCGGTTTTACCCGAATTAATAAAATTAATAAATTATTACAAACTATCAAAATAAAATAGACAAATATAATAAATTATCACAAACTGTCAAATTCATCAAAGTCTCTTAAGTCATATTTGGAATATGTGGGCTAGGGTAAACTACATTTGACCCAAAAAAATGGGCCGACTGGGCTATTACTCCTATTAGGGTTAAAATTTAGTCAATTTATAGGCTCATATTCAATATATTGTATTATAAAAAATAATTTATTTTAATAATTAAATAAACCGGATCGGATAATCCGGTTTGGAAAAAGCGTAATCCTAATCAAGTCCGTTTACATGCGGATTTGTGTTTTCGCAATCCTAATCCAGTCTACTTTAACCGGTGCGGTTCACAATCCGGTTTGAACCGGTGTGATACGGTGTGGTACCGCATTTACGGTGTGAAGTGCCCCCTTAGAAAATATGAAGCTTTGGCAAGAGTGGAAGCAAGAGTTATTAAATGTTATCAAATTACTCATATATGTCAACTAAAATCAATAGATAACACCGTATATAATGCGTTCATAACCGGAGTCTACATATAAAATAAAAACTTTTCTTTTTCGATCAATATAAAATAAAAGCTTTGTATCTGATGGATTCCAAGAAATGAGCCAGGAAATCTCTTTGAATCTTCTAATCCTCGAGCCAATGTTATACTATAAATGTTTCTTTGAAGCTAAGCGACTGCAGCCCGCTTAATAATTTGACGACGTACTGATCGAACAGATCGAGTGTCTGAGGGTGTGGTCCAAATTCAAACGATGTAGATGAAGATGGAGTAGCAGATATAACATATTGCATGCAGTTCTTTCTATCTTGTCTTGTGACTCTATTATATGCTCCAAAATTGGCCTGCTGTATGCGTCGTCGACGTTTGATTCTTTGGATATCGTATACGACAAGTACTACTAGTACTCCTGAGTAGAGTACTACTGGGGCTGCAGGAAGTGAGTCTGATCGACCATTCAATCGATATAGAGAATATTTCAAGGCCGGAAATGTATAGTCGATCTTATATATATTCATTGTACTTGTTGAACCCCTTAATTAGCTAGGTTAAGATGGTCCAAGCTCGCTCGCTAGCTCGTTCGATTCCTTTTGGCATTTAGGTTAAGATCGATGGATTCATATAGATTTGCTTTGGAAGCTATAAGCATGGCACATCAAACATGAAATTCCTTCTGGTACCACTTTCTTAAAGTGTCGATCAAGACAGGCATAGAAGCGTAGGCCATGCAAAATCTGGTCCAATTAAGTAGTACTCTTGAACCCTAGCCTTTTCATGTTGTAAATTTGTAAGCGTGTGCATGTGTGAGCATGATTGATATAAATAAGAGAAATGCTGTGAACCGTGTAATGTATACATACAATATGATCATTAACAACAACAACAAAAAAACCAACTCATCAATAATGTTAAAGGGTTGAAGTATGAAGGATGCCAAAATGTTTTGGTATAAACAACAAGTTACAACAATACCGAAATGTAGTTGATATGCACTGATCTACAAGGTTCGTGTTGCTGAGTACGTGTGTAAGTGATGGTACGTGGTACGCATATATTACTAGTCGATCAGAATCGATCAGTGAGAGAATTGATTGAGTTATGGAGTCGACGGAGCCCATGCTTCCATCTCTATATGTATAATACTATAGAGTCTCAGATGCACGCATTATTTCATGATGATCAAGCAAGATCGATGGCCATGATCTCCGAGATGTGCTTTCTGTTACACATACTGCATGTATACGTTGCTTCAATTATTGGTTTGCTTCATGCGTGCTACTACTTAGAGTTTCAATTTTCCTAGCTATCAGTAGCTAGTTAGCTTCTTGCAAAATCAAAATGCATGCACGGACTAAAAAGGATCGACTGGAAGCTTCATCCTGTTCATATAGATTTGTCTTATATATTTCCATCACCCGGCCTACAATTCCGGCAAGCTAGCTGCTATATAGAAAGAAATAACATTGAATGTCCATGCATGCAGCTAGTTAATTATATATATTAGTTTGGCCGTGATGTTAGAATTTGAGTGGGGAACAGCAGATCAGCTGCTGAAAATCACAGATAGAAGATCATAGAGCAAGATAGCTAGGCAGCATTGAATATTGATCGATCAGGTCCCGACGGCTACGGCACCGGCGATCAGCTTATTATTGCATCTGAAGCTTGATTGCTAGCTAAGGAAGGACATTATTCGCCCCCTTGTTGCATGTTGTTCATATATATTCGATTAATTAAGCATATCTATCTATCCTATCTATAGCATGATCGACTTGGATCGATGTGAGAGCGAGCAATAGGCAAGGCGTACTCGATCTTGTATTTCATGATCGATCAGATCCCCTTAAAACTATTGTAGCACTGCAGGCTTGGAAACCCAAGTAGCTAGATCGACCATTTGACTTTAGTAGAGCTTGGTATTTATGAAAATGAGAGTAAGACACAAGTTTAAAACGCCCTAGATAGTTCTCATTGGATAACACGATCGATTAACTTAATTACAGCTACCAAATGTATGTCATCCTAGCAAGCCAACCTAGCTACATTACCCTTTTGTAACACTAGTAAAACCATCAGATCGGCCATGCCTCACTTATTACCCTCATTGCAACCCTAGCCGGTAGTCCGGTGGAGATCGACACCATCGGGGGGCACACTAGTTGGTCGCAGACCTTAAACTCCCATGATATATACACCGATCGATCTACCATAACAATGAGTCGATGAAGGATAGATGCAATTTACAATTTAGCCAGAGTGGTGCAATGAAAGAGAAACAAAAGAGATTTGTGTACAAGTTTGTAATGCGGTTAATGCCTTATGAAACATTTCCCCTCTTCATTTCAGATTTTTCAGTTAACAATGGTTGAAAATAAGAGGAGCCAAATTTTGTAGAGGAAAACACAATTGGGCTCGGTCAGTAAGCACGAATTGCACAAGTGTAAAGTCCACTAGTTCTAATGGGCCTTAATCTAGCCTCTCTTTATCTATTTTTCTTCTTGTAATGGTACACACTATACATCGTGAATGGTAGCACACTTTGCTCAATTGAATGTCCAATGCTGCAATGTCTAACCTGATTGCAAGCAGAGCATGCACCATGTAAAATATTAATTCCGCAATAAGTGAATCCCATGGTGCTCGTTTTGTTTTACTATGAGACATATGAGAACCTCGTGATGAATTTTTCCTTTGAAGAAATAAATCCATCAAATAAAGTATTATGTATAACTCATAATTCTAAATTAGAAAGTATAATTCCGTAAATGACTTTTTTTTATAGCTCATTTTATACTAAAACACACATAATTACACAAAAATATAAAAGGCAAGGATCCTCTCTTGTTTTTTTTTTTTACCTGACCTTACGTGACCTCCATCCGACGATGGAGAGGCCTTGCAGAAGGGCCCTGTTATGATGTGGGAAATCTGGACTGTTGAATCAGCTGAGCTCTGTTAAGAACTCAGAAGAGGATCCTAACCCAAATATGAACATATGATCGATTTTCATATATCAAACAAATAAATCTAACGATCACTTAGCACCTACACTAACAAATATAAACTTAAAAAATTATTCCAAAGCAGTGAACCACAAAGGCACAAACAAACACACATGAATGCTCCGAGTACAAATTGGATTCCTTCCCGGAAATATGTTTTATAAATGCTCCAATTCCAAAATTGATCCTTTCCCTATAACCGTTTACTCAATTACGGTCTAACAACCGTGTCGGAAGTCAAAACCCAAAAAACAAGTCAAAATTGAAGACTCAAAAGCACGCAAATTACCACAACTACCCTTCTCCAATAAGCCCCTATATATATAAACCTGGGATCTTCCTGAAATCCCCAATTTAATTCATTTCATTCTCTTCCAGATCATCTTTTATTTCTGTTTTGTTTCTTTTTTATATTTCTAAAGTCCACTAACGCTCCCAGGCCTCCTATCCGATACAGGTTTGCGTTTTCTCTTTCGATTTTCTCTGATTTATAGATCGATGATTTCAGATGCGATGGATTTGTTATAAGGATTTGATTGAATTTCTGGGTATTTTGAATTTCGTTGATTTGTTATTTATTTTTATAAACTCCTTGATCCTGTATCCCTTGATCTTCCACGTTGCAATTATGAATCTTTTTTTTTTCGCCTGTATTCATATATATTTGAAAAATATTTGATTTGATTGATGTGTAATTTGCATGGTGGATGATGAATTTGAGATGGAGATGATTATATATTCTGAGATAAATGTTTGGAATGTAAATCGGTGTTGAAAATTGTGTTCATTTGATTGCAGAAGGTTTTGGAGTTGATTGAAGATGTTAGAACAATTACTGATATTCACTAGGGGAGGTTTAATCCTCTGGACCTGTAAAGAGCTTGGTAATGCTCTTAAAGGATCGCCGATCGACACCTTGATCCGGTCCTGTCTTTTGGAGGAACGATCCGGTGCAGCATCGTTTGATTACACCGCTCCCGGGGCAGCTTACACGCTCAAATGGACCTTCCATAATGAGCTTGGCCTCGTGTTTGTCGCTGTTTACCAGAAGATCCTCCATCTGCTGTATGTGGATGAACTGCTTGCAATGGTGAAGCAGAGTTTCTCGGAGATTTATGATCCGAAGAGGACAGTGTATGATGATTTTGACGAAACTTTCCGTCAGCTTAGGAAGGAGGCTGAGGCTCGTGCTGAGGAACTGAAGAAGTCCAAGCAGGTGGGGAAGCCTGTGAGTAATGGTAGGAAGCAGGGGCAGGTGCAGAAGGCTGGACTTGGAGGAGACAAGAAAAGTAATGAAGGTGGTTTGGCTAGTGATGATGGGGATAAGAATGCTGTGAAAGGCCGTAAATTGGATAATGGAATCTCCAATGGTAATCATGTTGTTAGCAAAGAATCTAATGTAGTTGGTACTGCTAACGGAAAAGAGAATACTAGTTCCAATCTCGGGGCATTTGATGTAAATAAGCTTAAGTCTAGATCTAAGGTTGGAAAGAAGACAGAAAAAACTGCTACCCTTGATAGCAAGGGCTCGAAGGCTGAGACTAAAAAGAAGATAACGAAGAAAAATAGAGTTTGGGATGATTCACCTCAAGAGTCTCGTGAGTCAAAATTGGATTTTACAGATACTGCGGGTGAGAATGCAGATAACAATATTGAGGTTGTAGCAGCAGATCATGGTGAAAGTATGATGGATAGGGAAGAGGATTACAGCAGTGAAAGTGAGGCTGAAGAGGAAGAGGAAGTTGGAAAGGAAAGCAAGCCTGATTCAAAAAAGAAAGGATGGTTTTCATCTATGTTTCAGAGGTAAATCTAATTACTTTATTAATATACTATTATCTGTATTGTGTTGCCTAATAGTGCGGCCAAATTGTTTAAGAATGTGAATTGAATAAGATAAAGAGTATAAGAATTAGTATGCTTATGTATTGCATCATGTATCTGAATTTAACGAGCTTATCTTTTTGACATTGCTATAGCTGATATGTACAAACTTAATAGTTGACTGGGTGAGAACCGAGCGCTTGCGATTGAGATGTCTTAACATTTCGAACTTCTTCTTTTCTGATGAATATGAAGTGGAACTCTTAGGTTACATCATTTTCATGCATCTTTTTTGTTGTTTGTATTCAGTATTGCAGGCAAGGCAAACTTGGAGAGGTCTGATTTGGAACCAGCTTTGAAAGCTCTCAAGGATAGGCTCATGACCAAGAATGTGGTATGTTCTTCTAGACTTGTAGCATTATTCCTGTCCTCATGCTGAAGTTTGTGTATAAAGCATCTAATCTATTTTCTGTGAAATTCCATACTTAGGCTGAGGAGATAGCTGAGAAGCTCTGTGAATCAGTGGCAGCTAGTCTTGAGGGTAAAAAATTGGGATCATTTACTAGAGTATCTTCTACTGTCCAGGTTTGTCAACTCAGTCCTTTTCATTCTTCCAATGTTGATCTACGAGCTTGGTTCTTCTAATTTTAATAAGTTGGAAGACTAAAATCACGGTTGTAAACATCACTACAGGCTGCAATGGAAGAAGCTCTTGTTCGTATTTTAACTCCTAGGCGCTCTATTGATATACTAAGGGATGTACATGCTGCCAAGGAGCAGAGGAAGCCTTATGTTGTTGTATTTGTTGGTGTCAATGGAGTGGGCAAATCTACTAATTTGGCCAAGGTTTGAGCTGAATCCTTTTCTTGACATTAGCGAATCCATTTTCACCGAAATGGTTTTATTGACAAATTTCTCTTCCCAGGTTGCCTACTGGCTTCAGCAGCATCAGGTCAGTGTCATGATGGCTGCCTGTGATACATTCCGATCAGGGGCTGTTGAGCAGCTGCGTACTCATGCACGTAGACTCCAGGTATGACATTGTGGCATTCACATCCCACTTGGGTGGATTTTAGTTTGAGAATATAGAGTTAATAATACTACTGTCTAGGTCGAAATAATTAACCTGTAGTTAATTTTCTGTATCAGATCCCTATTTTTGAGAAGGGATATGAGAAAGATCCTGCTGTTGTTGCAAAGGAAGCAATCCAGGAAGCCAAACTCAATGGTTCTGATGTGGTTCTAGTTGATACAGCTGGTCGAATGCAGGTGCTGAATTATTTGGTTCTTATTACAATGGTTGAGCAAATATATGTGCTATAATTGCTGTTTGTATCTTGTTTTCAATTGCTTTTGTTGTTAACTCTGTTGCTATCTTTTCCTAAAGTTATCTGCTATGGGTCCTTTCAGGATAATGAACCATTAATGAGGGCACTGTCAAAGCTTATCTACATCAACAGTCCAGATCTTGTCTTGTTTGTTGGAGAGGCACTGGTTGGGAATGATGCTGTTGATCAGCTTTCCAAGTTCAATCAGGTTTGAATTCCATATTCGTTTTCATTCTGTTAGTTGTTGTAGCATTATCTATCCCAGTTTATACTGTTTTGCTGTATCATTGTTTTCTCAATGGTTGGTTACTAAAGCTACCTACCCTGTTCCTGCAGAAACTGGCTGATCTCTCTCCTTCGCCCAACCCCAGATTGATAGATGGAATATTGCTCACCAAGTTTGATACTATTGATGATAAGGTAAGCATACTGCTAAACTACAATTGATTTTCGATATGAAATGTTTTGTGCTTCTGTTTCTTTGGCTGCTTAGATTATAGTTGAAATGGTGAGTAACTGAATTGATGCATGATGTAGGTTGGAGCTGCACTTTCCATGGTTTATATATCTGGAGCCCCGGTCATGTTTGTTGGGTGCGGGCAGTCTTACACAGACCTCAAAAAGCTGAATGTCAAATCGATTGTCAAGACTCTGCTGAAATGAGAGACTTGCTGCTACCTGCTTAAGTTCATTATTCCTGGCGTGCCTTTGTGTCGTTTGTCTTGAATATCACACTGTTATGAAACTGTTTGCTGCTCTTCCTTTCATCTGTATTGTTGCTCTTCCTTTCATCTGTATTGTTGTATCAGTTGACTGATGTTCTTAAAACCTTGGTGAATCAGTAGCTAGCTTAATCTCACAAAATACAGTTTGTTATAAATATGCAACACAATACAGTACTGAATTACTGTCTTCATTTCAAGATTCTAGCGATACAGTACGTCTGCCTATACTCTATTACATTAGTGATATGACAAGTTGACATCCTGTTGTTGCATAACCAGTGAGGTTCTTGTCTGGAAAGATAGAATAAACCCTTGGTGAAGGGATCAAACTGAAACCAAGTAGAGCAACTGGGGATGTTAAACAGTAAATTTAGATATATTACTTCATTATCTCAATTAAACAACCAATTGTTACCACTCATTGGCAAAATGAAAGGTCGTTTTTACATATCGGTGGCCATCATGAGTAGGTTCGGGTCCTCCAAACCAACACCTCAGTACTCCAATTTCCTACGTCCAACCTAACGGCTATATCAACCCCCAAAGTAACTGAAACCCTATTGCCTTTTCTTCTTCTTGAAACTTGAATCCATTAATGGATTCCAAGAGAATTTACATTCCAGTTCCGTTGCTCGCCTTCCTACTATTTTTTTATTTTTTATTTTTTCTGAAGGGAGAATATTTATTATTTACCATAGTGATAGTAATCAGATATAGTATCAGTGAAAAGGATTGGCATTCAAGAGGACATATAATCTCTTCAAATGAATGACACTAATTCGACCAATCTAATGCTAACAGTCCCAAATTAATGATATGCAGTGACCCTGGCTATTAAAGACATATATAAGCAGTACTGGCTTTTGTTTGCAAATTTGTACAGATAAATCATACATCCTTCCATAGTTAGCTGCAAATGAAGGGAAAGATCAAAGAAACCTTGAAATATACAAATCAGAGCAATCGGGGTTTCACGCACAATTGGTTCAAAGTCACAATTGAATAGGAAAACTATCAATCACATAATGTAGAGCGATATTATCATAAATCTATGAGCCAAAGACTATTCTACTCCTTGGAAATGTGAATAGCTGTTTAACATTGTCCTTCAATGCACCGTGTTTGAATTCACATTTACAGCTCAGGAAGAATCAAAACCTGACGTTTAAGTTCGATACGTGGTTGTCATGATCAGCTTCGGATCCTCCAGAATCAAACCCCAAAGCAGAGTACCACAACAAGCCTGACGACTATATAAACCAACCCCCATAGTAACCGAAACCCTACTCGATCATATCCTTCTTCTTCTTTTGTAACCTGAAAGTTTAATCATCATCTTCAATGGCTTCCAAAGGAATCTGCCTTCCCGTTCTGTCCCTCCTGTTCCTGCTATTTGCTCTCGCCGAAACGAGAGAAGTCACGGTTGATGGTTGGACAGTCCAAAACTCCGATAATTTGACAAAGTGGACTCATAGACACCATTTCACGACTGGCGATGTTCTCAGTTATTTCTTCCTCTCCCTCTTTTTACATTTCTTATTTTACTTCATGAATCATGCCTATGGTTGATGCTTACATGTTGTTGCATTTCATAGAATGGAACACGAGCACATCCCAGAGTTTCGAACCTCCAGTGCTGCAAGTGGCAAAGGAAGCGTATGAGAGCTGTGATATATCAAACCCGCTCAAGGCTAACGTGACGGAGGTGACTTTGAACCCTGCTGGTCTGTTCTACTTCATTAGCGGCGTTAAGGATCTTTGTGATAAGGGATTGAAGATAACCGTAAAGGTTCATGCTCATCGTAAAGTTCCTGGAGCTCCAGCTCCGGCACCGGCTCTGGCTCCGGAGATGAATAGTATAGCGGCAGAGCCAGCTGCATCACCAACCAGTGCTGCACCTCATGGATTAATTGGTGGTGGGATTATGGCTCTTCTTGCCATTGGGGTGGCAGGTGTAATGGAGATGGCTTCGAGTGTTTGATCTGGAAATTGAGAGGAAGAGAGCGATGTAATCTTGGGTTTAATATTAAGTTTTATTTCGGTAGTATTCTGAATATGAATGGTTCTCTAGTATGTTTATAATTCATGTTACATCACAGTTTGTTAAATGAATTTACCTGTTGGATTTGATCTTTATGCTTATACTGTCCTTAAGGCCTGAAGGTAGCCCTTTCGGTACCGAAGAGATACATTGTTGCCCTTGTTAAGAATTTTCATGATTCATGAAATGAAATTGACCCTGGAAATCAGATTATAGGTTAATGAAAGCCACAGACAGGTGGTGATGCTTCATGGAAAAAGTCCTACGGACTTTTACCACCATAATTTCATTACACATTGCCTTATATCCAGGACGTCCTTACACTAGCGCAAAAGGTGAACCACCCACAAAACTAAATGAGGACATAGTTGAAGATGAACAAATTAAGACAGAAACAGACTAGTGACAAAGTTCCATGCTTTGAAACCAGAGCGAGAGCCTAGAGACATCGAGATTGATCGCAGCAATGGCAGGACCGGAACAAGGAAAGGGTGGAGGAGGCACATCAGAGGCGATGAAGGGTACAGCGCAGGGAATGCATACCACAGAGGTACTTCATCAACGGTCGAAACCACCTATCTGCCCCATGAGAATGGCCGTGGGTGGCTTTGCTATCGTACTCACCCTTAGTTACTTGACTTTATACTCCAAGAAGAAGCCCGAGGCATCTGCTCTTGATGTGGCCAAAGTTGCCACAGGAGTCTCTCATCCAGACAACACTCACCCGGGCAAATAGATCTGTCTAACCTCACACTTCATATATATCAACTTCTATATCTTTTTAATATTTTTTTTTTGTTGCAAACGAATTGTTCAATCCTGTTTATATGTCTAGCTAAGAAATAAGATATAAGATGACTTTTTATATGGGTGAAGTTATCTACACAAAAGAGTAGTTTTACAAGGAAAGAAAGAGGTTCAAGGACTTGTCGGGTTGAATTTATCTAGATGCAGTTTTTTCCATCTTTACATCAAGTTTCATTGTTTTTGAAGGATTTTGTTATTGGACTTGTAAACTAATAAGTATCGTACCTTGCTGGTCTTGAAATACTTGATTGATTACAAGGATTTTGTATCAACCGAACGTGGCCGCGGCCATCTGCACTCGGCAATTACATGTTTGAGGTTTAGAGTTTAGAAGGTCTTCTAACTCTTATGAATGGATACTAACGAAGGAAATAAAACACTTTACTGGTGCGGAATATTACACAAAAGGAAGAACGGCTTATCCACATCAATATACATATTCTGGGATTAGAAAGAGAAAGGGAATCAGTTAGCCGTGTAACGTTCCATTCATACATTATATCATCAGTGGAAATCCCACCGGCAAAACCCGACGTTCAAGCCAACCATGATCTAATATACGATTTCTTTGTTTACTACTTAACCCAGAACCTACACACCATTATCAACTTTCCTTTATAATGCCACATATGTTAGATCTGAATCAATAATTAACACACTAGCGTTGAAACAAAGTTAACTTACAATTGCCATTCAAGCTAGAATTTGTATTATATTACACAGTGACCACCTAGGAAAATACACAGTTATCAGCATATTCAAGGAGTCATAAATACATCACCCATCAATCTGCATCTTCAGCACTAAAATCAGGCTCCGGAGGCTTTTGTAATTTGACCAAATCTCGAGCGCTCTGAGCGATCTTTGCATTCCTATTTCGATGAACACCACGAAGTGCGTTTGCAGCAAACTTGGTAGCTAAAAAGGTGGCACCAATGCTAACATTGTGGCGGGCCCCTGCTAGTGCTTCAGTTTCTGCTTCTTCCTCTTCCTTCCGACGAAGCTCCAAGATTTTCCTCTTGGAATAGCGACGCCATGCCGCTTGGATGAAGCAAGCAGCCCATGTACGCCACTGTTGCGAGTAGAAACGGAAGGTGTGTTGAACCTGCCTACTATGAAGGCGCCTAAACTGACTGGCAACAAACTTCAGCTCTTCAGCTATAAGAGCGAAAGCCTCGACCTCTCCCAACGCCTTCACAGTCCTAGTAGATGAAGGAAGATTAGAACCCGATTTGGGATCCAGTGCCCAAGTTAGAAGCTCCTCCCCACAGAAATCCCCTTCTTTTAGTAGACTGCGGTTGAAAAACCCACTCCTACCACCATCTGTGGTTACACTCTCAAGGCGACCACGTATGATAAAAAGCATCTCGTCAACCGGATCTCCTTCTCGAACAATGTAGGTACTCTGTGTGAACAAACTTGGTTTCAATCGCTCACAAATGGCATCAAGCAACCTCTCATCCATATTCTCGAACAGAGGAACCTACAATTACAAGCAGAGTAATCACAAACAAGATGATGCACATGAGAAAAATGCATAACATAGTACAGAGAGGGTTATGAGATTTTTTTTTGATAAATAGTGTACGGGACTTTGTCTGAATCATCATGGTGAGAATAACCTATCAATCTGCAAGTGACCACTAGAAAGGTACACAAAGTACAAGTGAATTAATAATCATACCCTCCTCACTAACGCCAAACAGAGGTGCCGCTTGATATCTCTCCTAAGATCCTTTGGTAGACTCTGAACCAAATTCTCCTCATCCACTCCGCGTGTTTCCAACCACTTATATTGGTCATATCGCCTAACTCGCTCCCGAAGGTCTTGTGGAAGTAAGCGATGGTGCATCCACTGCTCTGAATCACGCCTTTTGACTCTCATCTCCTCAAGTCGAATAGTAAGAGACTGGAGGTAGGTCTGTCAAAGCACATATTCCAAGAGTATTAGCTCTATCAGATGAAATTCTGCTTTGCATGCAACAAGATTTCTTTCTATAATGGTTCACATTTGAGGAACCAACATGTATTTATTACCAATCTAAACCTAGTTATCAACAGTTTCACTCTTCCAACATCTTTATAATCATTAGTTGTTCTTTTACTGCTGCACATTTGCTCCTTAAGTCCTACGTGACAATTTTTCTTAATTTTGTCTATATATATGTTTTTTTAATAAAAAAAATTCTGTCTGTACTTCTTGGTGCAATAAACTATAACATTCCCATATAACTTGAAAAAACATAGAACTAAAGGAAACATAGACCTTTCTGCACTTATTACCATGCCTCTTCTTGGTACATAATAACTTAAGAAGTATCAACGAGCTTATACCTTCTGGTTTTCTATACTTATTACCAGCCACTGATACCAATCAGATACAGCGTCAGTTGCCAGGGAGCATCCAAAAGAAACTAGTTTTGACAAAACTCACATTGCCAGAATTTTTTTTAAATTTCTTTTCTGGTTAGAGAGACAAACATACATCATATTCAAAAGTAAGCCACCACCGACATTTTCAGGACTCTACCGCAGATGATTTAATAAATACAAAAGTACTCGATTAATCTTACAAACATCAGCTATCGATTCCATGTTTACCTGCATATTTCCTATCAGAAGTGCAAAGAGGATCAATCCAAATATAGCTAGTGCTATAGAAAATATAACCTCTCCTGGATAGGTGCTAGTTGAGAGCCCCTGGCCAAGTGTACTGTACAAATAAAAAGAGAAATGCTATTAAGAATCAGCTTCAAGCTCACATGTGCCAAAAAGGATGGAGAACAAGCGACTTTTCATTGAGAATGTAGGTAAGAGACTTCTCCAACCATGATCCAATCAAAGTAATTATCTTATCCGACAGTAATATTACCACAAAGAAGAAACCTCATTACCTTAAATTTTGTAACCCCCACCATAAACAGTAACAGTATTTAGAGATGAACTTCTTAGATGAAACAATTCCAGATGATAAAGCCTGTTTGTAGATTCCGAAATCAAAATACTTATTATCATCAGCCGATGAGCAATTTGACTGGATGGTCTGACTAATGTTGGACCAAATCGGATTCTTAGCGATTGGCAGATCCTCGTCCGAACAGTAAAGTAAACTTTTATTGCATGCATTCCCAATGTCATTACAAGCCTTCTGCCAACATGTATCATTGCGTTCTAGAGCTAATAAATACCAAAACGCCCCAACAATCTGTAAACATGAATTCAAAAGAAATATTAACTTCACCTAATTAAATTATTCCACCGTAAAAAAGTATAATTAATTACGGCTAAAGGAATTTGGATTACAAGAATAGCAAGCACCTAGTAGATAAGACAATAAGTCCAGCAGACATGATACTTATAATAGGAAAAGAAATTGCATCACTGTTACTAACAATGCTAGTTTCTATTCTGTTGTAATTTGGTTTGACCTAGAAACAGTCCTGCCAGCTAGATTAATTAAAATTCCTCAATTAAAGAAATGAAACTTAAAAGGCCTGATTAGGCTGAATCAAATTTAGTACTATTCAGCAGGTGAACAAGGCAGAAAAAACAAAAGTAAAAGAAAAGAAATCAAGAGTAGGTTCCGAGTAGGTACTTACATGACTAGCGAGTAAGTACAACAACAAATAGTAGGCAGCACCTGCCCAAGCAGTTTCAGCAAAGACACCAGCTGTTCTTTTCAGTTCAGAGGTTAAAGGCAAGACTCGAAGAAGTCTGGGAATGTACTGAAGCAACACAATGAAAAGCAAAGCCTGTTTTGTAGCAAGCACATCTGAACCTCCAGACCGCTGCAGAAACCTCCAAACTACAATCTGCCCCAATTGAAAATGAATAATAAGAAAGAAAGCCTCTACCACACCAATCATTTACAATTATTAAGAAAACTGAGTGAATTTCCTATCCTTAGGTTCCTCCGAAAAGTACAGAGAGGTACTGGCATAAAGAACTATGTAAAAGTAAATTGATTCGTGGTAACACAATCTTACCTGTGGTAGAGGTAGCACGGAAAGAAAATCAATTATGAAATAACCTCGTAAGTATCGCTTAGCTATTCTTGCCGGGTCAATCACCAGTTCACCTCGTCCAAAAACCCGAGACGATGGGGCAATGTAGGCTGTCCGAAACTGGAGAGCCATGTGAAGAAGAAAGAAAGCATCAACAATCATTCGCAATGTGGTTGCTATGACAGCCAACTTTCGGTCTATACCAAGACAACTTGATGAATCATTGATAACTGGAAGGTAGAAGAAAAGAGGATCCACAGACACCGCCAGAATACATGATATGACGAAAAGTCTATTCCAGAAAAGGAGGAATTTGTCCTGGGGGTCAAATATCTTCTTGTCTGAAACTTTAAGATCTTCAGGGAACACAGCACGAGAAACACCAAATCCAAGTGATCGACCAATGGACTTAAGTCCTTCAGACCCTTTTCTCATTCCTTTTTTAAAGGATGTATCCCTTGTCGGAGCACTCCGCGTCAGTCCTTCAATATTAAGTCCACACCTTCTCACTCCAGTATCAGAAGAGGACGATAATCGAGAGTCCAAGTCATCCAGCCTAAATTAAAGAAAGCCAACAAGCACACCATCAGATGTCATTTAGACATTGACCAGGAACTATAATGTGTCCCCTAATCAATACATGAAATAATATGATCCAAAAAAATATATATGTTTACAAACCAATATTAATTTACATACATAAACTAGTTCTCCTTCACATCCATGCTGTACACCAAAAGTAAAATAAAGTATGCAACCATGACACAAGCAAAGAGATGCATTCGGTACCTGACAAACTTGTCTCTCTGCCCTCCCACATACTGTGACGTGTAGCCACAGTCAAACATCTTCGGCACTCAACACATAAATCAACCTGCCAAACCATCAAATCAAGTGAACACCAACACACATTAAACCAATCAATCCAAGTCTAGGCAGTCTAAGTCATCTCACACATCCAAGTTACTTAACAATGTATGGTTTGCTTATAACAGTAACACCCTAATACATAACATGATTTCCTTTTATTCAATTAACGAAACCCAAAGTTATCATTCTCAAATTACACACTTCTGCCGCAGTTGCTTCAAAAAGCTATTCATACAATCAGATCAAACAACAACACCAGTACTCTCCAAACTCATTTCCTTTATTTCAAGCATAATCCTATATAGCCAGAAATTACCAATTTATACACTGACCACAACCCTAACGTTGACCACAACCAGAAACAAACTAGAACCAATTACACATAAGCCGAAAACAAGAAATAGTTACCAAAGTGATTCGAATCAATCCCCCAACACACATGCAATTAGAGTTGAACTGATCTCTATATCCAATACTAATTCTCCATCAAAATTGAAAACCGATAGGGGCATAAACAAAAGCATCAACCTAATGAATACAAAGAATCAAAGCATATGAGATTGGGCGAAAAGAGTTAAGGAAACTTACAGAGACGAGGTGAGGAGGTGACAGATAGATAGAGATGGATAGAGAGAGAGGACTGGGTGGAGAGCACAGAGAAAAGGAAGGAGGGAGTCACGAAGAGGAAAGAGACAGACAGAGAATTGAAAAAGGAAAGAAAATAAGTCAATGAGTGAAATTTACATATCTACGACAGTAAAAAGCTTCACTTATCTTATAACTGAGTGACACCCCGACTCGTCTCTAACGCCGTAGACCGCGTCGTCGACTCGTCGTTATTACGTACTCTTCTCTTCTTTTTTTTCTTTTTTTCTTTTTTTTTTTGAGAAGAAGAAAATATAGTTAATCCTGTAATTTGGGGGAGAATATTTAAGTCGCAATCGAATCTAATTATATGGTTCGGAATAACACCCCGATTGGTGACGAGGAGGAGTGAAAATTACGGGAAGAATGTCTCAGTGTTATAACATAAACATGAGTCAAACCGGGCTTCCTCAGTCACTAATTTGATTGCCAGATCTTATTATTCACACACATTATAAATATGTAACACAGTATATTCCACCGTTTTAATATGTATCTACTATCCCTTTCATAATATTTTCCTTCTTGTGTTTTCTTGATCATTTGAGCACTGAAAACATGCGTTGGAAACAAGAACTGACAACAAGAATAAAAATGTTGACAAAAAAAAGGATGATGCCACCACTGCTGTCATCTAGCCAGCCATTGTTTGTAAATATGGGACTTGATCAGCTGCAACCCACAGATACATAGCTCTTGCCTGCAAATTTTATTAATTTTCACTGCCAAAACACAGCACAAGTAAAACAGACGTTAAAAGCCATAACTTACTTCAGACATTTTTCACAGCGGAGTATCAGTTAAGCTTTCAGAACCATAAACAATGGGAGAGAATAGACTAGTAGCAGACAATGTCTAGAAAAACAATAGCCAATCCACGCATGATTCCTTTTCACAATTAATGCACTACATATGTGGAAGAGACCGTGCATGTTCACAATATGAGACGAAAGCTGGGACTGCACCACATTTAGGGCCATATTATGGGAACCTAGCTGATTAGGTTTCCAAAGGGAAACCATCCTCGTGTGGCTTAAGTTTCAAGGATACTATCTGCCACAAGTATGTATACTAACATGAGCTAAAAATCCTTTTATTTCTGGGCTCCAAATTTGAGCTGCAGTAGGAACCACCTATCCCTTCAAATATTCTGATCAAGATTAGTCACTCAAGCAACTATACAGGTTACCCTCTTATTATGTAGTTCAGCAAGAGGCAAGTTCCTAAGTAGAATAGATTTAATACTTAAAGACTGCAATTCATTTGTTTCAAAGTGAAAAAGGAAAGGGGGAAAAAAAAAACACAACATTTGTGCCACAGACCTAGAAGTGTAAACAGGTGACAATCAAACAGATGAAAGATGAAAGTGGAGTAATGATTGAGATGAAACTGTAATTACAGCATGAGCACACACTGTGACAATTAGTAAGAGAAGTGGCAATTTGACAATGATTCATACCTTCAGGATTATGTTAATTCCGTTCACAACAAAGCATCGAGTCTGGAAAGAACTGATGAACCAAACAGACAAGTCGTAGAAGATATGTCAACCTTGACAATTGAGTGCTTCTGCAATTACGTTTCTACTTTCTCTACGCATCGTTTCTGTATCATTTCCTTCTATAGGCTTATGTATAACAACTTTAACAGGTCCAGTGTTTAAGATACCCTCCTTTCCCACAGGCATAATTTTTCCAGTTCCTATAAGAGTAATAGGCACCACAGGCACTTTCATTTTTGCTGCAAGACTGAAGGCACCTTTCTGCATTTCAACAGAGAAAAATATGTTTCAGAATCTTCATAATATTCTATGGAAAAAAATAATAATAATAATAAAAATTCATCCAAATGTAGTGAAGTTAACCACTGATGATAATTAGCAACTTAAGTAGTTGCAGAGATTGAAGTAAAGTGTTCTAAATTGAGCTTTCCTTAGTAACAAACAGAAAACCAAATTTCTTTTCATTCATGTTCATCAGCCAACAAGGAAAATTAGATTGCCAAAAGATCTCACCTTGAAATCGCCTAACTTTCCATCTTTACTGCGTGTTCCCTCAGGAAAGAAAAAGACAGAGGACCCCTTCTGGAGAAGATATATGCAACGTTTAAGACATTCCTGTATGCAGAAAGCGAACAGAATTATGGGTTTCCATGTCAATTACAGTTACAGTACTGCCATCAAACCAGAAAAATTAATAATAACAATAAACTTTCATAAATACTTGTGGAACAGAGGAAACGGAATACCAATTGGCTTTTGCTGTCCATGCGCTTTAGAGGAATGACGCCGATTAGAAACATTGCCCACCCAATAATGGGAATGAGGAATATGCTAGTCTTGCTAATAAACTTATAGGGTCTCCCAATACTGAGAAGAACATATATGTCTAAAAAGCTCTGGTGGTTGGAAACATATACGGCAGGAACATCTGGAGGAGGCAAATTGTCCAGTCCCTCAAACTTGATATTGAGAAATGGAGTAACAGCAAAGGTGGCCCAAACTTTGGCAATAAAAACATGAGCTCGTCTTCTATATCGATCGAACAACAGAACAAACGGATGGGCTACTACCATCAGTGCAAAGAGGTAAATAGCATTAAAGGCAGCAATGGCATAAAAAAACAGCCCCCTAACTTTTGAGACGATATTTGCTTCTGCAATTCAAAATTTAATAAAGAGTGAGTTTGTTAGATATATAAGGCTGCAGGCTGCAAGTAAGAAGGGGTACCAACAGAAAAGTCACAATAGAGAAACCTGGTAAGGCAGCATCAGGGCTTCCAGTTTCAATAACTCCAGATCGTACAACTGTATGCCTGGACGATTTATGCAGGTTATGCAATCTGACGTGATTATAAGATCTGGCAAACTCCTCTTTTGCATCAACGTCGGACCATGATATCCCAACTGGCTTTCTCGCAATGCATAAAATGCCATGACGAGCAGCTGAGTAATAAAGAGATAAAGAGAGGCATCATAAGATGATCTAAAAGAAAGCATAGAACATCTATACATGTGAAAACTACGAGTGCTATCTATAACAAAAATAAGTAGATTCAACACAAATTTCAGCCAAGCAACGCGGTTCTACAATCCTCACAGTATATCATACTAACTGAAAATCCTTCCAAATTTCCAATAGTTGTTTATATCATAATCCTGGCTCACATAAGATAATATGCTAAGATTGACTTGACTTACAAGTAGTTAGCTTTCCGAAAATGGGCCGTCTGCGTTGGGAGCCCCCAATAGTTAGTCCCTTGTGAGTGAACAGCTGCATTATTAAGAAACTGTCTCAGCAATCTCTAACACTAATATATACAATAGGGTTCAAAATTTTAAGCTTTATCAGCTCAATTTCTAATTACTTGGGCTATGACGGAAGAATTAGTTTGGAAAGTAAAATAGAGGTAGAGAAGGACTCACCGACAACGTTGATGAAAGCCTCGATTGGTTGTAACCTGATACGTCATAGTTAGCCCAAGATTTTAACTTGTATTTCAAAACCAGAAAAGCTTAGAGAGAAGAGATGGCATACAGAGTATGGAATGCGAAGGGTGAGAAGCGACTTCCATGAGAAGAATAGGTTAAAAGTGTTTGTGATTTAGTGCAAAATTGGGATTAGGGTTTATAGTGCGGGGAGCAAATGTGAGATGAGAATGAAGCTGAATTGTTTATTGGGTCTTGTTCTTGTGTCTCTCTGTATGTCGAAGATATCGGAGATGTGCTGTCTCCAAAGCTCTTCAGCTCTCTGCTCTCTGAATCAAATTGCAAGTAGGATTTATAAGTAGCTACTATTAGATAGTACATGATTACTCTGATAGGGTGAATAAAAATCCGACCTCGTTTCTCTTAATATATACATCTAATAGACAATATTATAAACACTAAATAAATTATCAAATAGAACATCAGTTACAAAGAAAATATTTATAGCCGACGTGTCAGTATATAATATAAAAACTATTTTAAAAGATAAAATGATATTATTTCAGAAAATCTCTTTTTCAGATAATATTACGTACTATTAAAAATTAGTCGCAATATCTTAAATCAAGTTTTACCTTAATAATTATATCCTTCCTATAAACTCCTTCTCACTTCTCTAATTCTCTTTAATCAACTTCCGGGAAAAAATCAACCATACTTGATTCCTCCATTTAATAAAGAAACCTGTTGTAGGAAATACTGAATTGGTCTACTCATTTCATTGATAATCCCCTTTATATAGGGTGAGTATTACAACGGTAATAGTAAATACATTAATGACAATAATGACTACCTAATTACCTCTCGTCAGTTACATTGACGAAGGCACATAATGTGTTTTTCCTTCAACACTCCCCCTTGTGCCGAGTCAGAGGTAAAATGGTGCATGTGGTGTTGCCTCATTAAAAACCTTGCCAAGTAACAAAAACTCAATGGGAGAAAATAAAACTTTGGTCGAAGGACAAAAAGAGCGCAACGCACCTATTACATTTGAAAACAACATGTATGTGCTAGACTCCCCCTGATGTCTGCACCTCCCCCTGATTTTTACATTAATCATGGGATTCTCCCTGATTCTTTCATTTGATCAAGGGAGCTTCAGTAACATTAGCATAGTTATGCATTTTCACATGTTTTTCCAAATATGACTTTGAGCAATGATTTAGTAACTAAATCTTGCCACATCGTCCTCAGATCCAACTTGATTTACTTTGATCTTGAGGATAAGGTTGTTCATGAACTGAATGCATAGGTTCATATTGAACATCAGGTTCACTTGTGGTACGACCTTCATATAACAAAATAGTCATAACTTCGTCTAGAGTATGAGTGAACCATTAAGAGATTTGAAAATGATCTGTGATAACAGATTTTCTTATCTCACCTTTAATGCGTTTTTCTTTACGCATAGTTAGCTATGACGTGGATAATTTCTTTATCATGTCACATTTTATGTAGAGATTGAATAAGCCCAAATCTTTCATATCTTTAATGAAAGAACGATTTGCGTTGCGTAGGCGCATAGCTAGACATAGCTTTACAAATTTACATCGAATGAGAGGTCGAGTCTTACATATTATGTTTAAGTACAATCATGCGTCATTGCACTTGTATAGGAATTTCATTTCCCAATACTTCTTCTTCATCTTCCATTAGATGAAAAACGGATCTATTGTTAGAGTAAAGACTTCGACTGATCATGGGAATATCTGTAGGCCTCACTTTATTCTTTAGAGTGCCTAAGCCGATTGATGGATGATCACCATCATTACAGTCCTTGAGTTCCATTTCAAGACTGTGTATTCCCAAAATCTTTTTCATTCTCAACTTAGGATTTACAATACACTGAGTTTCTCTTATTTCATTTAGAGTTCATATATATCCATAATGAAAACGCAAGGGCATAATTCATCAATCCTTTTCCAATCAAGTAGTCACTTTAGTGAACGTTTCAATTTCTTTTGCAAACGTACTCATGTGATCTAGAGTCACTTGATTTGGGTGGATAAAGTCCGTTTAGGATCCTCATGTATATCTCTTAATTTAGATCCCCATAGAGATATATGTTTTGATCACTTTTCGTAAGCTGCATGTTCAGTTTTTCGGAAACTACCAAACTGACAAGGTAGTGGAGTGCAATGACATCCATTACGAGAGTTTGTCTCATCGTAGTCCATTACGAGAGAATATCTCCTCGTAGTCGATTCCAGTGCGTTTTTGAGAGACCTTGCGCCATAAGGTGAGTTTGCATACTCTTATTCTCATTACGCATTCTAACAAAGATATATTTGATAGGGTTTATATTTGCGGTGTCGGCGTCACCTGCCCAAATACCTATCTCTTTGTTTATACTGGATCGCTTCTTTCCATTAGGCCAGTTTACTAAGTTGACATTTTTCAACGAAGTATGGTTCGATAGTAGACTCATTATTCCACGTCCTCATGTACACTAGTGTAATGTGTTTGTAGAGATCTCTATACTTTAAGGATTGGTTCTAACATTTGAGGCGTCCCCCAATGATAACCACAATCCATAAATATTCTCATGAGACGGATTTGAGTATCACTGATCAATAGATCAGGTTGTGCCAAACTTGTTTTCTTCCTTTACACAAGTATGTATCGAACCTAAGGTGGCCTCCCCCTCTTCCTTGGAGAGCCACGGCCTGTGACACCATTTATGCCACTTATGGCGTCACCATGCCACCATCCATGGTGGCAGTGCAATACCCAATTCCTCTTGGGTGATACCATGTCCTTTTGATAAAACACAATCCTTGCAGGTATATTTGCAGCAGGTTTATATGATCTCGTCACTTTAATGTATAAGATATCTACACACTTTGCTTTGTGTGATTTTGGGGATCGAGATGAGACACAGTGGAGACAAACCACGACAATTCCTGTCGTTCCACTTGAACATGCTTGTTCTTATCTCCCCCTAACGACGGGAAGACTGTCTCATCAAAGTGACACACCGCAAATCTAGCGGTGAGGAGATCGCCTGTCAAGGTTTCGACATAGCGGACTATAGCTGGAAGTTCATATCCAGCATAAATATTTATTCATCTCAATGGACCCATCATTGTGCGCTGTGGTGGCGCAATTTTGGCACATAAAAACATTTAATGGAGCTCAAGGATTGTAGATCCGTGTCAATCCAAAAGAGCTCAAGGATTACAAGTTCGTTTGAAATCCTTTAAAATCCTCACACATAGTCACTAACTATGGTGTAAATTGGTTCAATGATGTGGTCATAGATGAATAAGTAGCGCTGCATGCAAAAATTGCATAACCCAAAACGGAAGTATTGGTGTGCTTTACCAATATTAAGACTATTACTGTAGTCGTTTTCCGTGAGACCAATTGAGTTTTTATATATAGGAATATGATGTCCATTACAAATCCCATATAATAAGCCATAAAATCATCACACCTACGGAAATTAACCCGGCCTAGGTGCTTTGACTTTCTAGCATAAGCAGCATAAATTTTAATTGTGGATGGTGTCATGACACGTGACCAGTGTGTCGACACAACAACCAACACCATAAAATATCTATGGTGTCCGCAAGTTGGTTGAATCGATCCACTGAATCCTCTTTTGATTCAATATAACAACATAATGAGGAACTCATGTGTCCTTTGCATATGATGATCTCAATCATAATTGTTTTAACGAATAGGCTTTGAATGATGTACTTTTATCCATAAAATCACGACGGATATGAGAAGCATAATAAGGTGTAAATGCATATGCTTGTGCATCAAATATATTATAATGCCACATTGGGGGAGTGGCGGAATTTAGGAATTGAACATACGTCTTCAACCCTATATGACAATATTTGAGGATAAAATGTTCATTGATCGTCCTCAAATTCGTATGTGAACCATATTCTTCTGGTGTTTGCTTCTATTTATCCAAAAATATGGGTGTCCATAGTAGTTTCTTTAATGTATGGATCACCATATCAAAGCCAATCTATGTCAGAATTCCAAAAGATCATTTTCTTATGACGTTGGATTTAATTAGCGGTTACTTAGAACCTACTAAGTTGACATATAATCTTCTCTAATACTCGTTTACATTCGCAGTCATTTAGAGGTAATGCAAAGGAGCTCAAATGAATTATCACTTGTGTCTTTTTCACATGAAAAATCGTGGCGTAAATTTCTTTATAATGTGGAAAACAAAATTCAATTTTCTTTTATCGCATAAATTGTCAATTTGACATATGCTCAATATATACATCGAAACGTAACTCAAGTTCTTTAGAGTAAATCGATGGGGATTGTAATAAAAAGGTATTGTAATCCCAATTAGGCAGGTGTATTATGAATCCCAAAGGAAAAGATATATTGATCCTTATCACTTTCTTTGATATACTAATCATTATCATATACTATTGATATAGTACTACTGTTCTTCAGTACTATTATTTTAGGGATTACATTGTGCGTTTCATTGTGCGTTTCTTTGCACACGGTTCTTTGTTTCATGCCTATATTATGATATGTTGCTTTACTTTATGCAATACTTTGCAAAGTTATATACAGAAAATTGAATCATGTATATCATGAATAAAGTTTGAATAATCTCAATTCCTTTAGAGAAAATTCATAAATTAGCATGCCAACGATTACATTTAGTCTTGTCCAATTTAGAGATAGAAACTTTAAGACAAAAAGTCTAATTTAGGCGTAATAGCCTTTATAAGGATATCTTGGAAATTTTAAAAATAAACTAATCAAAGTCTATCTTGGATGGAGTCAAATCCTTTTGGCTCTTTTAATAGCTGCAATGATGAGATGTGTCATTGACATCTTCTTCCCATATTGTATGCCTTTAGTTGTAAATTCATTTTCAATGTTCTTGTTGGATATTGAAGATACTTTTTCAAAATCCGCATACTCGTATGATTCTTTATACTTATTATAAGTCACAGCTAATTCTTTACTAGTTTGTAATATACGTATCAATACTTTATTGATTTACAACAATAACAAAGTGCTTCACTGCACATGACATGTCCCCTATGTCATCTTTTAAATGTTATATTGTTTCCACTTACTTTTGGATGATTATAGGAATTTTACGTCCATGGTAATTACCCTTTGTTTTAGGGTCGTTGCATTACTTTGCCCAATTTGTTCAAGAATATATATATATTTTTCTAAGACCTTACATCGTCATTATTTTTTGATTTAGGGTTGTTGCATTACTTTGCAAAATTTGTTTCAGGAAATTTCTTTGTCTAAGACCTTACATCGTCATTACTCTTTGTTTTCTCATAACTTACATCATCATTGCCCTTTGTTTTAGGGTGATTGCATTACTTTGCATAATTAAATTTCAGGGATTTTTTTCTTAGACCTTACATTGTCGTTCAAGATATTGAAATTATTTATTTAGCTATTTACATAAAGCAATTTGCATAAATATACCATGCTCAAGCCTTAGTCGGCTTAATAGGGGAATTTGGTACTCAAGTTCTTTAAAGTCAAACTGTGATGGTTAAACCATCTGTAAAATATAGGAAGAATAAAATGTATTAGTTTCGCGGTCTAAATAACATTTTCACGACAACTAATATAAACCAATATACATTATGGTAAATCCGATGGTTCGTGAAATTTCGTTATCACAATAAAATTTTGATTTTTTCATATTCATTGCATGTAAAGCTAATGAAATTTCATTATCATTGATTTTTATATAATCAAGAAGATATCCATGATGAAAATTTTTCAAGAAATTAAAATTGGATCTCAAGACCAAAATTTGTAATGGTCATATTTTTCTTACTTCGTGAATATGCTTTATCACAATAATTGGTTTGTCCATTTTTCTTTATATTACAATGCTCATGAAATTACATTATCATGACAATGCTCAAACTAAATAACATGTTAAATAAAATAATTATTTAACACTAATAAAATAGACATATAATGATGCTTAAATTTCATAAGTATATGTCATAATATAATAAGATCAGTTTGAGCATTATATCATTAACAATTTAATGAAAATGATAATTTTTGATTAGATCTTACTTGTTAGTTTGCCAAATAAACTGCATATGAGACGATTGCTCGATCTCCGATTCCATATTGTCGTCACATATTTATCGCCGCATCGTAATTGGTATGTCACATGAAAATAAACAATATTCATATGATTAGTCACTTTAATCATATATATTTCACATTTATCATATAAATTAAATAATTCCATATGATTTTCACATTTAAACAATATCGATATGAATAGCCACATAGTAAATATAAATTACTATATGGTAAAAAAAATTACCTTCACATTTTTATCCCAAAAAAAAAATTCTGTTTTTTTTCGTGGGTCGGGTCACCGATCCGGGTCGGGTCGGGTCGAGTGCAAGCTCTGCCAACAAAATTTTCGTCGGGAGAACTTCTGGAGGCAGCCTTTTCCCGACGAGCTGTCGTCGGTAGAAGCTGGATGGGGTTCCTGTGCTTCCGGGCTGCAGCGGCGATCGGAGGGCGTCGAGGCGAGTCAGAAACTAGGCCGAGCGGCGATGCTGATGTCGGAGGAGAGCACCAGGTTGCTGGGCCGTCGCTGGGCTTCTTCGTCCTTGGCGCTGGGCTAGGGTGGCCGGATCGTCGATGATCCTGCTAGGTGATCCAGAGTAGAGGAGGACCGATCCGATCCGGGACCAGGTCGAACGGCGTTGGCGTCGTCGGTCCAGACATTGTCGGTGGTTGATAGTGTCGACTGGAGGAAGTCGATCGGAGTAGGACGAGGCACGGGAGGGTACGATCGGAGGAGGTATCGAAGGAGCAGCGTCGTCCGGCGAGGGATGGGTGCCCAGATCAAATTTTGATCTGAGGTCAGTGGTGGTGATGCCTCGTCGTGGAGCGATCTGGAATCGAGGGTGATCCGATCGTCGATCGAGGCTGGAATCGACAGAGATCGTCTGGGCTGGCGTCGTCGGCCCTCAGCTTGGCTCCTGGGTCGTCGCGGTGGCCCGGGCAGGCCTAGTGGCGGCGGCAGCGGAGGGGATGAGGGAAAAAACTAGGGTTTTTTTTCTGTGTCAGTTTTTTTTCTTGGCTATTGCTGCTAGGGTTTTTTTTTTTTTTTTTTTTTCAGCGAGTAAAGCTACGTGCTGATAACGTGTTGTAGAAAATACTGAATTGGTCTACTCATTTCATTGATAATCCCCTTTATATAGGGTGAGTATTACAACGGTAATAGTAAATACATTAATGACAATAATGACTACCTAATTACCTCTCGTCAGTTACATTGACGAAGGCACATAATGTGTTTTTCCTTCAACAAAACCAACAATATATACACAACTTTATTAAAAATTGAAGAAATTATTATCATCTTTCCAAACACCAGAAGTAATTAATGCAGTTTAGACTTTAGCAGAAATTAAATCACAACACAACATAAAACTCTTAAGATAATAATAATAATAATAATAAAAACTATACAGTAAAACCCCTCTAAAGTGATAACCTCTCTAAACTGATAAAAAGTCTCGGTCCAAAGTCGGGACCAGTGTTAAAATTTAATAACCCCTCTATCGTGATAATTAATATTTTTTCAGAAAATCGTAATGTTAAATTCCGGTCTCAACTGGAAAGTGTTAATAAACTTAGAGAATGTTATCTAATTTATAAGTAATTTATTATGGTGAAAGTGGTAACATACATGAATGTTCGTAAATCTTTTGAAAATCCAAGAAACTATTGAAATTTTGGTGAGTTGAATATAGACAAAGAAATAATTACGTACATGAATGTTCAATTTTGGTGAGTTGAATATAGACAAAGAAATATGTATATATATTTAGTGGCTGAAAACATAATTTTAATCATTTTGGAGCAAAAAAAATATAAATATCTCTTATGTGATAACTTCTTTAAAGTGATATTTTGACCAGAGTCCCAAGAGTATCACTTTAGAGGGGTTTTATTGTACAACAATTCCATTCATTTCCCGCACTTTAAACCCAAATGATCATAACCTGGCTCTGATACCACTGTCAGAACCCACCCCGGATTTTCACCTTAAATCCGGAGTAAACCCTTTTTAAACCAGCATTTTATTCTTTTTACGGAAAGTTAACCGTAAACATTTAACGGTCAAACAATAATATTCTAGGTTAAACAATTATTATAAAAGTCAAATTACTATTTACTATTCACTTTACTGTTTTACCATTTTACTGTTTATATTTTTCCTTCAATGTTTACCATTTACTGAATCACTAGTTTACTATTTTACGATTACTTTTTTTACCATTTTACTTTTTTTACCATTTTACTTTTCATCTTTTACTGTTTGACTTTTTATCTTTTTTACCATTTCTTCTACCTCTCGCCGCCAGCAGCAGCAGTAGCGCCGCCGCCATCGGCAGCTCCTCCAGGAGGTCAAAAACACCTCCACATGCCTCCAAACTTTCGCAGTAACACCACTACAGCCACAAGAACTCAATGCCGTCACCTCCACCGTCATTGGGGGACTATTCCGCCGCAGACGGCGGTCCCAACACCACCACTTCCAATTCTCACCAAAAACCAATCAATTAAACCTTTAACAACACCTAATCGACTCCAAATATCGTTATGAACTCAATTATAGTCTCCAATTAAATCAAAAACACCAATTACACAACCTCCACCGAATTCACAAAAAAAAAAAAATTATAGAATTTCAAATCACAAATTCTCCTTACCCGGATCAAAGTGGATCAATTCCTTCCATGAAATTGTTCCACATGTCGAGACCTTTATTTCCCCTCCAAAATCAGGCCGAGAGGTGGTCGGCAGAAAGAGTTCCCGGTTCGACTGTCTTAATCCTTTTAGGGCATCGTAAGCCTAAGTGGCAGTGATTCGCCTTGAACCACAACCGCAGACTTGAAGAGAAGGAGGAGACGAGTCGAACGACACTGGTGGCGCGCCATTTGGTGGCCAGACAGCGGAGCTAGGTGGAGGGCGGCACTCCTGCCCATCTCGGGGGTGGGGGGGGGAAACTAAATATTCCCCCCATTTCTTAGAATATTCCCCGTTCTACAAATTTCCGCTCGTTTCTATAAATTTTCTCCCCTTGACTATTTATACACGACCGAAACCAGAAAATTATCATTTTACGTCATAATTTTTTCATACGAATTCCAAATTAAACTTGTTATGTGATGACCCTGACCTGACCTGGTGTTGATACACAAAAAGTACGAGTATGTCGTACACATACTCCAAGCACAAGTAAGAAAAATACACATGTAAGCTACATTATATATTCGAACAGTCATGCCATGCTGTGGACCCAAGCCACAATCATGCATTTGGAGCTTGCATAGTAGGTATGGTGTGGAATGATACGGAAAAACACACAACTCTTATTGTCAATTTAGCGTTATTGACAATTTCGGTCTTGGGCACGAAATCCATGCCCAGTGACATGAATTGATGATGATAATAGTGAAGGTAAAGAATTTGGGTTGTTTCCCTTTGAACCCATAATTGAAGCAAAATCCCAAATGTCACTTTTAGGAAAAGAGGCCCAACTCTTTCTCTGCCTCCCCTTTTCTGTGCCAAACCCCATCTCATTCTTCTCTGATCGATATCACCAGCCAAATGTCCAGGGACTTCATCCCCCTGCAGCAGCTCAAGAACCACAGCTCCCTCTGTTTACCACCTCATCTCCACTGAAGCCGGGCCTTAAACCAGTCAATAAACACCCTCTTCCCCAAGAAATTATGAATTGACCATTCCAAATCTCTTCCCAACTCATCTTCCTCGATTTTATGACATCGGGCAGTCTGCCATGGAAATTGGTGGAAAACCCTATTGCAATCCCTGCAGCAACCTTCATCTGTCTAGGGAACTCGCCTCAAACAAATATATTTTCCCTCATTCTTATGCAGAAATCAAGGACGAGATTGAAGGGGAAAGAGTTTATCCATCAGCTTGGAAGTATTTCAATTCCCCCACAACTCTATCTTGAGCCTATAAAAAGAGGTCTCTAAGATCAGAAAACCCAGCAACAACCCAACAACACATAAAACCCTTCCTTCAAGCATTCAAGCCTTCATGTTATCCAAACAGAAACCCAAAATTTCTCTTTTCACAAACCCTAGAACCCCAAATCGGCCATCCTTAAAATTGCCCAATTCTCCTTCACTGCAGTGTTTTTCCAGCTATTTTATTGCCATTCTACAAAAACCATATATGGTCACGCAATTATACAAAATCCTATACTCTTATAAAGATTCATGCTCGTTATTCGATTTTGACACACCACGAAAACACGCTTTATATAGACCCAAGTCACATAATTCTGGGGCTTGCAGATATAGGTGTGGTGTGGAAGGTTACAGAAACGCACATGCTCATTCGTCGATTTAATATAGTCGGTGATTTCGGTCTTAGGCCTGAAATCCAAACCCAACGAGTTAGATCGATGGATGAAATAGTGAACATGCATGAGGATGTGAGATTGGGTCAGCCCTTCTCTTTCCTTTAAGCCCAAAAGCCTTTCTCTTTTTTCCTTTAAGCCCAAAAAAACACTTCTCTAGCCCTTCACTGTTCTTCTTCTTGCTCCTGCACCTCATCTCCTCTCCCCCGCAACAACCTTATATACAGTCCAAGCCAAACTCCATTGCTCCGTAATTTGGGAAAAGCCTTAAGTCCAGTCAAGAAGTCTCCTCTTCTCTCTCAAACAACGGGCTCACCACTCTCAACCCTACCTTGTCAACCTCGTTCCATGTTTTATGTCAAGCCATCACTACAGCTATTTCAGCCTATGAGACAGCTACAAGTCTGGCGTTCTTCACTCTCTCCAAAAGTCCATCTCCCAAGAAAAGTCTATTTTTCCCCAATTTTAGGGCAGAAATCTAGGAAGAGGTGGGGGAGACATGTTTTACCCATAAAACAAAGTGACTTGAACGACCATGAAAAAACCTATAAAAGCAAAGACTTAGAATGAGGAAAGAGGAGGAGCAGCAGTCCCATAAATCCCCCTATTAACATTCATGTTGTCAAGTATTCAAGCAATAAACCATCACAACCATCTTTCCCCAAAAGCCTCCTTCAACCTTCAACCTTCAACTTGCTCCAGAAATCCAAAAACTCAGAAAACCTTTAATTCTCTTCACCGCAGTGCTTTTCTAGCTTCCGCACCACGCTCATGTTGTCAAGCTCTTTTGATTTTCATGCAGTTTGAATCACATACGAATTTCTCTCATTTTTTTGGTGGAATTCGACCTAGTCATCGCATAATCAAAGAAGCCCCTCAACACCTGGCTAGGGAAGCTAACAGGTAAGCAGGTGACGCATCCCACATCGCCCGGGAAAGAGTGGATGTTGTGCTTATATATGTAGAGTTAGCTCAATATATGCGTTTTGGGGGCCCAATGGCTTCGGAGGGGCTGAGAACTCCGAAGTTAAGCTTAATAAGCCCAAAACAATCCCAGTACGGGTAACCTACTGGAAAGTTGCTCGTGAGCTCCCAAAAATAAAACCGTGAGGGCAGAGAGGAGAGTGCCTGAAGCGGACAATATCTTAAGTGTATGAGTTGGGCTGTTACAGATGGTATCAGAGCCTGTCCCCAGTCGGAAGTGTGCCGACGCGGATATCGGACCCTAAAAGGGGTGGATTGTGATGACCCTGACCTGACCTGGCTAGGGAAGCTAGCAGGTAGGCAGGTCACGCATCCCACATCGCTCTCAGAAGAGTGCAAGCTGTGCTTATATGTGCAGAATTAACTCAATACATAGAGACGCGTTTGGGGGCCCAATGGCTTCGGAGGGGATGAGAACTCTGAAGTTAAGCTTGTTGAGCCCAGAGTAATCCTAGGATGGGTGACATACTGGAAAGCTGCTCGTGAGCTTCCAAAAACAAAATCGTGAGGGCCAGAGAGGAGAGTGTCTGGAGCGGACAATATCTCAAATGTATAAAATGGGCTGTTACAGAGGGTATCATAGCCTGTCCTAGGCTGGAAGTGTGTCGATGCGGACGTCGGACCCTAAGATGGGTGGATTGTGATGACCCTGACCTGGCCAGGGAAGCTAGCAGGTAGGCAGGTCACGCATCTTACATCGCTCGGGGAAGAGTGGATGATGTACTTATATGTGTAGAGTTAGCTCAATACATAGAGACCTGTTTTTGGGGCCCAATGGCTTCGGAGGGGATGAGAACTCTAAAGTTAAGCTTGCTGAGCCCAGAGCAATCATAGGATGGGTGACCTATTGGGAAATTGTTTTTGAACTCCTAAAAATAAAACCGTGAGAGCCAGAGTGGAGAGTGCCCGAAGCGGACAATATCTCAAATATATGGGTTAGGTTGTTACAAATGGTATCAGAGCCTGTTCCCGGCCGGAAGTGTGCCGACGCGGACGTCATACCCTAAGGGGGGTGGATTGTGATGACCCTGACCTAACCTGGTTATGGAAGCTAGCAAGTAGGCAGGTCACGCATCCCATATCGCCGAAGAAAAGTGGATGTTGTGCTTATATGTGCAGAGTTAACTTAATACACAGAGACGCGTTTTGGGCCCAATGGTTTTGGAGGGGATGAGAACTCCGAAATTAAGCTTGCTGAGCCCAGAGCAATCCCAATATGGGTAACCTACTGGGAAGTTGCTCGTGAGCTCCCAAAAACAAAACCGTGAGAGCCAGAGATGAGAGTGCTCGAAACGGACAATATCTCAAGTGTATAGACTGAGCTGTTACATCTCGACTTAGGACAGATTGGAGAAGATGGGGTGGCCCAGATCAGAAATATGGGTGCCCAATTGAAGTTCTGATTTTTTTCGTCTTTTTCTGTAATTTTTTTAATCGGCAGAGGAAAATTTTCTTTCTCAATGTTTAGGGTTTTGGTTATTAAGCACATAATTAAAATGTAATACACATCAAAATAGAGAGAAACATCATCTTTATTCATTTTTTTTTAATGAAACGTCATTTTTATTCATTAATAAGGAGACATTTAAATAAACATTACATTAAATATCCCGTACAATTATGAATTATATACTGTATTATTCATTATCTAGACTATTTTATAGAGAAAATTAGAGATAAACCCATATTTCAAGCCACCTTTTCAGATAAAGCCACACCCAATTTTTTTTTTTAAGTTACACCCAATATATATTCAACTTTCCTTATAGAGTGTTTATATAATTAACATTTTTTATTATAGTTTTTTTGTTCACCTTTTTGCCATTCTAGTTTAAAAAGGAAAGTTTCGTTCATTGATTTTTTGTTAACCTTTTTCCCCAATCCTAGTATCAATTTATAATATTTCATTACATATGTCTAATTATCATGATAAGTTTCATCCATTGATTTTTCATTGCTTTAAATTCATTTTTGATGATTTTAAATTTTCATTGAGGAAAACTTTATATACAGCCAACACCAAAATTTCAGAATATAAACACTAATCATGTTCTTGTAGACCATAGGAGAAAATTTCAAGCTTGTTGTGAACTTGTATTCCTCATTCATTTCAAATTTTTGAATTTGCTAATAAGGTATGTTCTCCATGAGATATATTTTCTCAAATATTTTCTTTTCGTATAATCGTATCTTGAATTTTCTTATGGTAAACTTTTTGTTATTGGTTTGAACTTTTCTTTTTATAGATTGCTATGTTATTTTAGGACTCTTCATTTCCAATTGTTACCTAATCAATAGTTAGATACATGTATATTGTGATAAGTTACGGATTCAACCTATGAAAGAGATATTTGGAATGATAAGAGTATTTTTTTTTTTTTTAAGAAGTGGAATGATAAAATACCTAAAATTGAGGTTGATGTGAAAATTCCTCGAAGTGAGGTTAGCTATATAGATAAATATCTAATCTTTAGGTTGTAATTAAGAATAAAAACCGACTAGATAGGTTAAAAACTTAAATCTCTACGTTTGAGTCAGGTTGTAAGTAAATTACTGAAATATAGAAAATTTATCTTTAAAAGAGAAAGTTTAAATTATTAAAACGTAAATTTGACAAAAAGCTTTTGGATTGTAGATATGTAAGGAAATATTGTTCCTTAATTTTAGAAATGATAATAAGTGAAGGAAATATTGTTATTGTTACGGAACCAATAAAAATATATAATTAAGGTAGTTAATAAGAATGTAATTTTCTAATTGACTAATCACTAATTTTTTTTAAACTTTAAATAGTGGCATATTGTGTAATTTAGAAAACAATAACGATAATATTGTATCATCTCTACTATTAGAAAGCCAGGCGCAGGAATGTTTCACCAAATTGTGAACTACCAAATCTACCCTTCTATCACCCACACCATCATCCAAACAACCAGGGTTATTACAGTAAAAAAAAAGCCAGGCGCAGGAATGTTTCACCAAATTGTGAACTACCAAATCTACCCTTCTATCACCCACACCATCATCCAAACAACCAGGGTTATTACAGTAAAAAAAAATCTCTACTATTAGAAAGCCAGGCGCAGGAATGTTTCACCAAATTGTGAACTACCAAATCTACCCTTCTATCACCCACACCATCATCCAAACAACCAGGGTTATTACAGTAAAAAAAATATTTGTATATACGGGAGAAATTGCTCCCACTAACTCCACTCAAAACTCCTACTAATGGCCAGACTCTCCACAAACACAATGCGTGTCTTCTGTTGGGGCTTTTGTATATTTGAGTGGGTTCCCTCGATCATACAGACAGAAAGTAGAAGAGGGAAATTCACAATCACGAGAGTGATCGGAGAGAGAAGGAGAAGAGGGGAACGATCAGATACGTACAGGTAACGACTTCCTCAGTTTTATCAGTCGTGAACTGTTTTTTTTTTTTTTTTTAAATTTAATTTCGTTCTTCTTTTCTTAATTTGATATGGGTATTGCTCTGGGTTTTGTGGTTTCTAAGTTAGACCAATGTGAAACTAAAACAATTTAATTGAGAGAGAGAGGAACAACACATGCAAGTTCTTTTGAGGGTTTATCTTTTCTTTCGTTGATATAAAGCTTTTCCCTTATTTCGATTAGTACGTGTGCTACTTTGCTCTAATTTAGCAACTTCAATGCTCCAGGGCGTCATGGCGTGCTTAGGGCCCGGTAGCATTGCTTCAGAACTGCGCTGATGCCCTTTTTTATTCCCAGATTGGTCAAGGTTGGTACAATTTGGGATTTTTGCTCGGTTTTTTTTTTTTTTCTTTTCTGATTTCTATTTGTTCTGGTGAAACGAATTTAGTGTGATTCTGAAATGCAGTAGCAGTAAGTTTGAGCCATTGAGGAATTATCAAGTCTTATTGTTGGAGACCAGTTGGCGTCTAATATAGGACGGAAATGAAGGAAACCCTGTTCTTTTACACAGGGATGCTAAGGTGAGAATCTGTATATCTGCTGTTTTTGTTATCCGTAACTTGGGCAAGTACTACTTACCAGGGCGGGGGGCCTGGTTTTCAGGATTTGCGGACTGATATTATTAAGTTGTGAACTTTTTCAACATTTCAGTATTTGTATTTTCAGGATTTCCAGCATAAGGCCTTTGATCCTTGCTATCGGTCACTGATCTCTGAAGGCCTCAGCGGTGAAGCAATGTTTCATCAACTTTAATTTTCGGTGTTGGCTCTTTCTGCCTGTCTCTGAGTTAATTGATTGGTGTAATAGAGGAACCAACAATATTGACTTTACAACTTACTTTTTTGAGATTGCATTTGTAGTTAAAAAAGAAACAAATGAAAGAACAAGGAAAAAAATTTGTATGAGGACGTAACAAATCTGTATGAGCCAGTCCTTTAGTCTCCAGAGGCTTTTGAATAACAAATCTTGGAGTAACAACTTACATTCTAATTCAATTAGTAAGGATTACATTTGTATGAGGACGTCTCTGAAAGATTCTCATTGTAACTCTAGAGAATAAGATTTTTTGTTTGAACTAATTGTAGCCGGCCTGCTCTTTTATGTATGAAATCAACCTAGAAAAAAGTACTTTATTTTCAGGTTGAAGATATGAGATGATAATCTCACTTCAAAAAGTTCCTTTTTCACTGGGATGTCAAGGTGAGAATCTGTATTTGTGCTGTTTCTTTTATCCGTGACTTGGGAAGTATCTCTTACCAGGCAGAGTGCTTGCATGTATTGCCACCAATCAGGGTATTTTTCAGGTGAATGCCTCCTTCCGAATCTTCAGGCTCTTGAAGTGTTAGGCCTCGAACTATGTGCAGAAAGTGGTATCAAGAAACTTAACCAGGCTTGCTGAAGCTAAAAAGCATTTGATACATGGTTAGTTCAAACACTTCACATATATGTTTGTAAGCAGAAAACTGACAGTCTTTGCATGCTCTTATTCGTGATATAAGACCCTACTTTCAACCCAATTTCAGAATCCAAATTTGCAAAACAAGAATGTGGAGACCTTAAAAATACAGCAGTGGTATGTTTGATGGTCGGTTTTATCTCTTAATCAACGAGGAGGTACCTTCATTACAAATAGATAATAACTAATTTCATCTTTGTGTGAATATATTCTGGGTGGGATCTTGGCTTCATTGCTGTACTTTTTTTTTCTTCATTATCATCAGTACTACTCATCGTGCAAACAATTAGGTTAAGGCTTTAAGTGGAGGAGAGAATGTAATGGGTTTGAGCCGGAAATGGAGGAGGAGAGAATTGCAGATGTCGTCATTGTCTGTGCCGGAGTTGCTGGTGCAGCTCTTGCCTACTCTTGCCAAGGTCTAATTTTGATTTTGATCTCGCAGTATTTGATGGGGGGAATATGTTTACTGGAGAGCAGAATAGAGCAAGTAAAGATATAATGTATCGTTTGATCGATCATTGGAGAATATTAGTCAGTGTTGTTGATTGATTGAATGAAAGTACGAAACTACACTACTCTAAGTTTGTTTTTTATTGTTGGGTAAAAATTAGAGTAGTGTAGTTTCGTACTTTCATTCAATCAAACAACAACACTGACTAATATTCTCCAATGAGTAAAACCAGAACTTAGAATATTTGAGCTTCTGCTAAGACTGGAACCCGGATGGTAGACATACTTGAGAAGGCCCAAGGAGGAGGGTACATATATAGGCATTGGCTTAAGTGGCAGATCTAGATATTAGGTCTGCTGTAATGCCTCAAGTATTAGATTGATTTTTAATATGTGGATTTGAATAATACGTTTTGCTTATTATTGTAGGAGGACACTGTGTACATGTCATCAGAAGAGAGCCTGATAGAATTGTTGGTGAGCTGTTGCAGTATGGGGATTATCTCAAATTAATCGAGTTGGGTCTTGAGAGAGAGCAATTTTCTAGGTTTTAGATTAAAGTTTTAATGTTTATCTCTCGGGGTTTTTGGGTTTCGACTAATTGCATTATGTTAAACTTGAACAATTCGGGGGTTTCGATTCAAGTTCTTTGCAAACCTTTTTGATGGAATCAGATGATTTAATCGAGTTTTGGTGCCTGCTGTTTTTGGGGGCTGCAAATAAATCTTGGATTTTCTTTCCTGAGAAGGCAATCTTTAAACTCTACAACCCTGGATTTTCTGGGGGACGTCTTTAGGACTGCCCTAGAGATATTTACAACCATAATATCTGTTGGGTTTTATTTCGGGTAATATCTTTTCTGTTGAGTCATATCTTTATTAAGTACTGGGGAGATGAAGAGCGGCCATTTGGAGGTAAAGTTGTTATATTTGGGGGAGATTTCCGCCAAGTTCTTCCTGTTGTCCGTAAGGGAATACAGTCTCATATGGTTCAAGCCAACTTGGTTAAGGCATCATTTTGGAAAGATGTTAAGATTCTTCGTTTGCGACAGAATATGCGATCCATCAATGATCCACATTTCTCTGAGTTTTTGCTTAATGTCGGTAATGGAGAACAATCATCTGTTATTGAAGACATGATCCAATTACCGTCATGTATGACCATACCATGGGAGGGTGAAGAATCAATCAACCAATTGGTCGATCAAGTTTTCCCTAATTTGGAAGCTCATGCAAATGATGCATCTTACATGGTTGACAAGGGAGTAATTACTCCAAAGAATGATGATGTTGACGTACTTAATGAGATGATTGTAAAGCGACTTCCGGGACCGGAGCGCATCCTGTACTCTTTCGACTCAGTTGAGGATGACAATAGAAATTTGTACCAACAAGAATTCTTAAATTCAATTTCTCCTTCTGGTATGCCCCCGCATCAGTTAACTATAAAACAAGGTGTCCCCGTTATGCTTTTGAGAAATATTGACCCAAAAATGGGTTTGTGCAATGGTACGAGATTGACGTGTCGAGGATCATACAACAACCTAATTGATGCCGAGATTTTTAGTGGTCAATATGCTGGAACCAGAGTGTTCTTACCTAGAATCTCCATAAAGAGCGGCGATAATTCTGGACTCCCTTTTGAGATGATAAGAAAGCAATTCCCTGTGAAGTTGTGTTTTGCACTTACTATAAACAAATCCTAGGGGCAAACAATACCAAATGTTGGCATCTACCTTCCGGATCATGTATTCAGTCATGGACAATTATACGTGGCTTTATCACGAGGAGTTTCAGAAGCTACTACCAAAGTGTTGGTCAAGAAAGGCTCATTAGTTGGCGAGGAAGGGGTTTTTACAAAAAATGTTGTGTACAAAGAGATTTTGCTGTCTTCAAGTTAGTGTGAACCAATAAGGTATGTTTCATAATTAATGTTTATTTGTATGCGTAACCTGATTTTGAGTTTTACTTATATATTTTACTCATATAATAGCATGTTGTCACTTTTCTCTAATTACTGTAATGGTTTCGCTCACTTTTATGTGCTTTCTTTGTTTCGTAACCTTTGATGAGATTTTGCTGCATATTCCATTTTGATGAGTTTTTGTGTTTAAGTGCGTATTCCAATTGGAATAGAATGAATAATACATGATGTAATGATGTATTGCAAAACTTCAACCACCACCGTTTTATTTTAATTACCATATATAAAGTGAAAATATATATGGATACACTATCTTATGTTATCTTTTTTTGTGTTACTCTTAATTTGTAGTTTCAACAACGGAAATTGACAAATGGATGGCTGATATGGAGTTGAATGGAGCAGATTGTATTTATAAACTTTCTTTTGATATTTTTTTTGTGGAAATTTATTACTATAATAAAATTATTTAAAGGCGTGATGGCCTAGCCTCCCACTGGGTTCCAACCATCAAAATTTTATATATTTTCATATTAATGCACGTTTAGGTACATCAATTTATGTCTATTGTATGCGTGAGAGTTAGTTACTTTGCAAAATTTACTTACAAGTACTTTTTTTAAAGAACTTTTGAACTATAACGACAGAGAGAAAACTATGTATATACTCAACGTATTTATCGAAAAACAAATAAACGCACGCGCGGGCGAGGTCCTTCCGCACGCGCATCGCGCGTGCAGGAAGGCTAGTAATCGCGCGTGCAGGAAGGCTAGTAATTAATAAGTCTGGGTGTATTTTAAAAAGGGCTAATTATAAAAAAGGGCATTTGAATGCCCAAAATTATAAAAAAGGCCTTAACTTTAAAGGCCTTATAAAAAAGGACACTATTAAACTTCTGCCATCAACATATCAATAAATTACAAATGTGCCACCCAGCCATTTAACACCACCTCTCTCTCTCTCTATATAATAAAAACTCCAATCTCTCTCTCCCCTCTCTCTCACTATCTCAGCCATGAACCGCCGTGCACTAACCATCCACCGGTCCTCACCCGCCGCCACCGTCACCGTCGTCAGGAGGCCCCAGCCAATCCCCTGGACCCACGAAGAAATCGTCCACCGGTCGTCACCCACCGTCACCGCCACCGTCAAGCACCACCGGTGCCTCAACTTCGGGTCGGGTTGGCCTCGAGCAGGGCCATGAAAGAGTACCCGAGGTATTGAAGGAGCGTGAAGCTGAGGCTAGTCACAAGCCTTTATATCTCTCTCGTCTCTTTTTCTGTTTGATGTACTTTGGAACCTTAGCTTGCTCCTCCGGCGAGGTCTCTGGTTTCCGATAACCTTTTTCCCTGTAAGGTTCTTTGGCTGCGCCCCAAAATGTTAGGCGCGCTTGTTTTCTGATCCAAGACCTGGTTCCACAGGAGGAAAAAGACTCGGCGACTCTGATTCGTTGATTTGGATTCAAAGGCTTTACTGTTGTATTTAGTCCGATCCAAGACCTGGTCCCATCACCATCACCGCGGAGTCCATCGGAGATTAGAAATTGAGTGAGAGAGAGAGAGAGAGCTTGTGGCTCTGAAATTGAAGCTGAACTGAAATTGAAAGATGAAAAAAAAAAATTTGGCGGTGAAGTTAAAAATGGTAAACTAAGGGTAAGCGGTTCACGTTGAAAGCATGAAGGTGGTGGTGGAGAAGAGACTTGGCCTCAGGCTCACTCTGAAAATTGATAGTTAATAAGATAGTTATTAACATAGTTACACAGAATAGTTTACTCAAATGATAGTTACTAAGATAGTAACTAAGGTAGTTATTCAGACAGTTACTAAGATATAATAGTTACAAAATTGATAGTTACTAAAATAGTTACACTGAATAGTTTACTCAGATGATAGTTACTAAGATAGTTTCACAAAATAGTTTACTCAAATGATAGTTACACAGATAGTTAGTAGAATAGTTACACATATAGTTACAAAATTGATAGTTACTACTCAAATGATAGTTACTAAGATAGTTATACAGATAGTTACAAATTGATAGTTACTACTTAAATGATAGTTACTAAGGTAGTAATACAGATAGTTATAAATTGATAGTTACTAAGATAGTTACTAAGGTGGTTACACATAATAATTTACTCAGATGATAGTTACTAAGATAATTACTGACGCAGTGAAGGGTGGTAGGTTTACAAGCGTTAAACCTAATTGGTAACAAAGGTTCTCAAGCGAAGAACCCTAAAGGTAAATTCTGGAATCCACCAGAGAATAAGAGAAAACTCTTGTTTGATTGAAAAATAATAAGATAAACCGTCTACACCCGTTTAAGGATGTTTAAATACTACTAAACCAAACCTAGGGCAACTAACAACAAAACCCTAAAGCCCAAGGAAATAAACAAACCAAATCCAAAACGAATTAGAAAACATAAATTCTGAAAACATATTAAACTGCTGTTTTGAGGCCTTAAACGAACTCGAAAGCCCGAAAAAGCCCACACGTCGTGGCGAAGCGACGAGTTTGATTCCTGGCGTCGTTCCCTTTCCGGAAAGGTATTACAATCGAAAATCAGACACCGAAAACCCAATCTGCAACTTCCAGAACCGCCATATAATAGTTACAAAATTGACAGTTACTAAGATAGTTACTAACATAGTTACACAGAATAGTTACAAAATTGATAGTTACTAACATAGTTACACATATAGTTACAAACTATCTAACTATCTATCATTAATTATCTAAGTAACTATCATCCTAGTAACTATTTTACTGACGATCTAAGTAACTATCATCTTAGTAACTATCTTACGAACTATCTAACTAACTATCATCTTACTAACTATCTTACTAACAATCGGAGTAACTATCCCTTTAACTATCGGAGTAACTATCGAAATAACTAGTTACTATCAAAGTAACTATCTTACTAACTATCGGAGTAACTATCATCTTAGTAACTGTCTTACTAACTATCTAAGTAACTATCATCCTACTAACTATCTATATAATTACTAACTATCTATATAGCTACTAACTATCTAAGTAACTAACTATCTAAGTAAATATCATCTTAGTAACTATCTTACTAACAATCGAAGTAACTATCCCTTTAACTATATGAGTAACTATCAAAGTAACTATCGGAGTAACTATCGAAATAACTATCTTACCAATTATCTAAGTAACTATCATTTTAGTAACTATCTTACTAACTATCTTACCAATTATCTAAGTAACTATCATTTTCGTAACTATGTTACTAACTATCTTACCAATTATCTAAGTAACTATCATTTTAGTAACTATCTTACTAACTATTATAATAACTATTATCTTAGTAACTATCTTACTAACTATCAAACTAACTATCTTACTAACTATCATCTCAATAACTATCTTACTAACTATCTCAATAACTATATTACTAACTATCTTAATAACTATCTAAGTAACTATCATTTGAGTAATTATCTTACTAACTATGTTACTAACTATCTCGGTAACTATCGGAGTAACTATCAAAGTAACTATCGGAGTAACTATCCCAGTATTCCAGTAACTATCAGAGTAACTATCGAAATAACTAGTTACTATCGGAGTAACTATCTTACTAACTATCTTACTAATTATCTGAGTAACTATCATTTTAGTAACTATCTTACTAACCATCTAAGTAACTATGATCTTACTAGCTATCTATATAGTTACTAACTATCTAAGTAATTATCATCTTAGTAACTATCAACTTACTAACTATCTAAGTAACTATCATCTTAGTAATTATCTTACTAACTAACATTTTAATTAGTAACTATCTTACTAACTATCTAACTAAACAATCAACATAGCTAAACAATCAACATAGCTATACAATCAACATAGCGGGTGATCGTTTCTTCTCTAAAACGAGTCCCAACTTAGCGGGTGCAATGCTAGAGATACAGTCTACTGTGCTAAACAATCAAATAGCACACAGAGTATTGATTAGTAACCTGGTACTCAAAAACAGTCAGAGAATGAGTTTTATGCTCCCAGATGAACCAGCTTATAAGGAAATGATAATGTAAAACCAAGGCCACAAGGAATGATGAGTTTTATGCTCCTAAAGTAACTGATTCAGTCTTGTTTAGTGGGATTGCATAAAGGACCAATCAATCATGTACCCAACTGTATTAGTAACTACAAACTCAATTAAGCACAGAAATACCATTAGTCATGAGCATGGAAGAACTGAAGTCATTGACACCATATTGACATAACAAAGTCATACTGTTAATGCCAACAAGATAGCATAAAGCAGTAGTAATTCAACATGATCATCGGAATCGGAATCTGTCACCGTTGACGTCGAATTTCTTGAAGACCTGCTCGTCGGCGTCGGACTCATAGCTTGAGCTCGTCGTCATCTGAATCGCGGTTGCCTCACAGAAACGAAGACTAAGAGTCAGTCTCGGATCCCTCCTGGCAGAATTGTCGGCGTCGGATCTACAACTCATAACTCGATCTCGGCGTCGATGGCCGTGGTCGTCGGATCTACGACTCAAAACTCGATCTCGGATCTCGAATCGCGATCGTCGTCGTCGTCTTCGTTCTCCGACGAGCTCGTCGTGCTGTAGCGATCGTGATCGCCCCACTGTATGTTGTTGAGGTTGATTCCGATGTGGTTCTTTCGGGGTCGTTGAACTCGGGGTTGCGACCGGTGTCGAACTCGACGGCGAGGAGCAGCAGCGCGACGGCGAGGAGCATGGCGTTGGTGAAGAGGTGGAGCTGGTGAGGACGAAGCAGAGAGAAAGAGAGAGTTTTGAACTTTTGACAAAGAGAGAGTTTTGATTAAGAGAGAAATAGTATTATGATCATTAAGAAAAAAAAAACAAAAAAAGGGTATTATGGTCACAAATAAAACTAAAAACAGCCCTTTTTTATAATTTAGTAAAATTAAATGGAGTTTGTTATGATAAACATATTAAAGGCATGTCCTTTTTTATGAAGTGAAAAACAAGGGGCTTTTTTTCTAATTTACAAAGCTAGATGGTCCCTTTCTCTAAAATACACTTTTAAAAAACTTTAAAGAGTGGGTTTAATGCAAAACATGTATTGAAATATGAGTGTATATCTTAATCTCCTATTTTATACTAATTTAACCAAATTATCGTCCGGAACTTATGAGTAAACAATTATATTGTTTTTTTTTAGGTAAACAATTATATTGTATTTCTGCATTGATTTGGATTTGACATAAAAAAAAAAAGGCCCGGCCCAAGTTAGAACCCTACTTGCGATGAGCAGTTTGTGCTATAAATTCGCCTCTTAGCCGTTCGGCGACATCTGCGATCCCAAATCTTTCCCTCACCTTTTCTCAAAAAAGAAGGAAAAAGAAATAAAAATCTCTCTGACCCATTTCCATGGCAGACTCCGACCCTGACTCCGGCTCAAGTAGGCATGATGTGCCGCGCGAGATCGGACCCCAAACCCGATCCCGATCCCGATCCGGATCCCTACCCTCCTCGCGGGAGATCGGGTTGGCGGTACCGCTACACCACCAATTGCATGGGTCGCCGCCCCTACCCCCACCATCGCACTTTTTGGAATCCATTGGACCGAACGATAAAGAAAGGTATATTCCCGAACATTTCGGTAGAAGTAGCCTGGGTTACCAATCTGAGGGGTCCTCCCGGCGAGGTGTACCTTTATTTTCTCTTGGAAATGATGGCCCAAGCCTCAAATCTGATGCCGAGAAACAAAAGACAATCGCTCTGTCAGATCCAAGTTCAATAGGTATTATCTAAATTTTTGTTTTTCATTATTTTTTTTGAATGGGAATACAGATCTGAACATAGGCTGTTCATTTGGGACATATCGGTAAGAGCAGGTGGTAGGTGGTATGTGATAAAAGGGTATATTTCCCTCGTTTATTTATAGGAAGATAAGAGTGAGTACTTAGGCTTGGTTTTTAAGGGTCATGTTATGTGTGGGTTTGATCTACCAAGCTATATTATGGGCTGTGTTCTTGTTCTAATGATCTATATTTTTATTTGACAACACAAACACACAGATGAGTACGATGAATATGATAATTTAGTGGACGATGATTTGGTTTCTGAGGATGATGAAATGGAAGAAGATGAAAAGGAGCCACCTGTTTGTAAGGTTTGTTTGAAGGATAAGGAACACTGGACAGATCAGTGCCCATTCTTTGACTCTATACCTGACCCTAAAAACACACAGCTTGGATTTGACTATATGATAGTTTGCAAGTGTTGCCGTAGGAAAAATGCTCACCCCAATCGTGACGACTGGGAAGGCCAAGCAGCGATCGATCCTTCTGCGAAGATGTATATTTGCCCTCCGGGTGACCCTGGTGGAATGATAACTGATTTAAGCAAATGTGAGACTCTCAAATCATTGCTCGGCAAAAAGCAAAGGGAGGGGGTCTAGTCTCTGCAGTGAAAAACACTCTAAAGGGAGGGGGTCTAGTCTTAAATGCTCTCGGTCTCGAGGCATTAGTCTCCACTCTTGAGTGCTCTCATAGTGGGTGGAGGATTACCTGTTAAACCAAAAAAGTGGGTGGAGGATTACCCTGGTTAAACCAAAAAATCCAGAACTCCTTAAGTTGTTTAAGGATCCAGAACTCCTTAAGTTGTATAAGGATCCAGAACAGTACTAATAACTGAATTGTTCTATTTATTAAGTTCTTAACATCTGCCACTTGCGAACTATTGATTTGGAGAACTTATATGGCAGTTTGTTTGTTTGTTTAGATTGCCTTCCATGGGAACACTGTAATTAATTTTAGTAGAATTGATACCTGCCGGAGAACTTATATGGCAGTCAGGTTGTTTAGATTGCCGTCTTACCAATATGCCCCTTTTCAAAGAAATGAACGGCCATGTTCATATCTGCATTCCCATTTAAAATAATAATGAAAAACAAAAATTTCGATAATACCTCTCTCTATTGAACTTGGATTCGACAGAGCGATTGTCTTGTGTTTCTTGGCATCAGATTTGAGGCTTGAGCCATTATTTCCAGGAAAAAATGGATCTGACAGAGCAATTGTCGTTTGTTTCTTGGCATTAGATTTGAGGCTTGAGCCATAGTTTCCGGGAAAAAATAAAGGTACACCTAGTTGGGAGGACCCATATTCTAACTTTTTCTATTTTCTAACTTTCAGTGTCTTAATTTCCAAAAATATCAGAATCATGTCTCATGTTTCAACTTCTACCTAATTTTGATATCTAGCACCGTTAATTCCTTAACAGAGTCTATTATGCTATTATCTTAGACTTTTAATAACCAGATCACCATTTCTTTAGAGGTAAATTTTTTAATTTTTTTTAACTATGTTTTAATTATACTCATCAATCTTAAGAAGTAGCCTTCAACATGTCATCTTCACCTAACGACTTTTTATCTAAACGGCTACTATTTTGGCGATCTCACTGTTGTCTAAGTATGAAGAGTTTCTTCAGTCTTAGTAACAGTTTCAAATAATTTCATTACATAAAAGATTTCTCAAATACCACTTTTACGAGGTAGTCCTCCACCTGGGGTTTGAAAAAGTTTTAAAGCAAACAAAACAAACTAAAATTGTGACATATATGGGGAAAATCTTTATGAACTTATTTATTTAAGCATAGATACATATACATAACCCAAGATCTCAACTCTCGGGCAAAAGCTGTTTAGCTACTTATACAGGGGATTGAAAATCAAACTTACTTGTAATAAACTCACACCACACCGATCGACTAGTAAGATACAGTATCACACTCACAATATCACAATCTTATTCTCACCACTATTTATCTCACACTTCACTCACAACTATTCTAGACAAGTTTTGAACACCAAGTATCTTCTCTTTTCTTCTCCCAATTTTCGAATGCCTCCTTCTGAGGGTTTCCTTCCTTTTTATAGGAGTCGGACTCCAAATTATAATTGAATTCTATTTTGAAAAAAAGACAGGAGGAATCTTTGCAGATAAGATTTCAGCCTTGCTTGCTTGTCTTTATGCGTCGGCAACCTCTTTATTTAATATCTTACTGTTGACAGTAGCTACAGCAGACCCACAGACCCGCAGCTAGTGTACCAGGGGCCGGCCCGAGGCCCAGGACCGGATCACCAGCACCCGGCCTCGGGGTCCAGCAGTCTACCCTGCCACCTGGGGCCCGGGGTCCGGGGGTGCCTGCCTGCCAAAGAGGTCACCAAAGCTGCCCTTTGGTGTGCAAACAGAAGGGAACCAGTCCCACATCGAAGGATAAGGCCAGACCTCACTCCTGGCCACCTATATAAGGGCCCCAACTACCCTAATTAATAGGTAACTGATCATTCCTACCGCTTATATACGTGCTTAAGTTATATCTATTCCAACTATACTAACTTAGGCATCGGAGAGGAGAAGACCGGCCCGCCCGGTATTCCCCTTAGTAAGCAGGTTTACAGGAGATCAAGTGAAGATTCATCTGTCTCTACAAAGCCTACGGGTTTGTGCAGAAACAATTGGCGCCGTCTGTGGGAACGATTTGATCCGCGAGAAAAGTAAGCGTTGCCCTACCAAAGAATAGAACCCGATCGATCCTTTGGAAAGCAGCTAAATTCGCAGTCCGTAGGCCATGGAAGGAAGGAAGATAAGAACTGGCGCAGGAAAGCCGAAAGAGCGAATTCAGATCCCCGGCCGGGCCCAAAGGGATGAGGTCGGTGCGAGGTTCGCCCTTTCTGCCGACCAAGACAGAACCCACGATCGCCAGGACTCCGAGAACACCGACCGGTATGATGCGGGGGAGGAAATAAAAAAGATGAAGGCGGAAGTCGCGCGGTTGCGAGAAGAGGGCGAGCGGGATCAATTAAGGGCTGATGTCCGGTGCCAAGAACTGGAAGCAGTGAACATCGCCTTAGTGGCGGCTCTGGAGAAAGGGGGCCAGCAGGGCACTTCTCGGGCGGCATCGCAGCCCGCAAGCGATGCTAAGGAATTCCCGCACTTAGAGGTGGGACAGCCTACGGGAAGAAGAAAGACCGCGCATGTGCCCACACCTCTCTTCCCGGATGCTCTAAAAAACTCCGGCCCGGTTGAGCCCCCGTACCGCACAAGCCTGGCATCGAGCGAGCAGGACAGCCCCACCGCAAGGACGCTCGAGGCGCTCTCCGCTTCGGTGTCAGACATGAGGGACCGTCTGGAGGTCAGCGAGAGAAAAGCGGGGCGACCACGGGACAGCGCACGGTTCGGCGAGCGCACTGGACCTTTTCCGCGCCGGCTTAGGGAGTCAGGAAGATCTGGTAGTCAAAGGCCCCTGAAACTGAGGTACTCAGGAACGAGCTGCCCGTACCAGCACCTGGACAGCTTTAAGTCGCAGACGGGCACAAGGGGCTATTCCGATGCCACATGCTGCAACATATTTCAAGAGACGCTCTCGGGGGAGGCGTTGAGTTGGTTTTACGAGCTGCCAGCGAACTAGGTGGAAACTTTCGAACAGCTGGCTGATAAGTTTGTCGCCTGGTTCGCCCTTAGAGCCAGGACGGCCCAAACATCAACGATCCTCTTCGATTGCATGCAGACTGACCACGAACCGCTACGCGCCTTCGTTAACTGATAGCATATCGCCACGGCCGGGGTCAGAAACTTGGACAAAAGAATAGCGGGGATGACATTCAAGCAGGGGTTAAAACCGGGGGAACTCTCGTACAACTTGCGAGTAAAGGAGCCGATGGGGTACGATGAGTTGATGGCCGTGGCCGTCAGGCATGCCCAGACAGAGCACGAGACGTATGGGGATAAGATGCCCAAGCGGAGTCTGGATGACCCGCTACCGCCGTCTCCCCGTGAAAGCAAGATCGGGCGGCAAGATCGCGACCGTACACCCGCGACTAGCAAGAAAGCCGAAGTACGGGAGGACTGGCGACCCCAACGAAGCGATGACGCCGGTTCAAAAAGAAGACCACCACTTATGCGACCGGCACGGCCCCAGGCAGCCGCGCCAGCGGGGCGACCACCGCGGACTCTAGCCATTATGCCGGCAGAAAAACCCGAAGATCCGGCTCTTCGGAGTAGCAGCCAAAGACCCCAGAGGACGGTGGCAGCCGGCCGAGTCCGCTCAGGTGACCCGCAAAGGGACCAGCAGGCAGCTCGGCAAGTAGGGACCATAGGCACCCGAGCCCCCGGGGGGATAGAGGTGCACGGGAGCATAAACATGATACATGGTGGGGACCATATAGATCAATTCACCCGGAGTTCAAAGAAGCGGTGCTTAAGAGCGATCCGGGGAAATGAGGTATATGCCTTCGGAGGAGGAAGCGGCCAAGCCGCTAAAACCGGTTGGAACTCGGTTACTTTCTATGAGGAAGAAGAGCCGGAGGATCTGATTCAACCGCACAACGACCCCTTCCTCATTACGGTCCAAATAGACCACTGGATAACTAGCCGTATGCTGATCGATACCGGAGCTTCTGTGTTCCGAGACGCATACAAAGGGTTGCAGAGAGGAAATAATAAGTTATTCCAGGATAATGAGCCGCTGATAAGTTTCTCCGGTGAGGTGGTCCAGCCTTTGGGATCGGATTACCTACCGCTAATCTTCGGCGAGGGAGACAGGACGAAGAAGGAGCACCTGGAGTTCATTGTCGTGGACTGCTTGTCATCGTACAATGGCATAATTGGTCGACCAGGGTTATGGAAGCTGAAAACATTTATAGCCGGCCATATGCTGATGCTGAAGATGCCTTCACCGCTCGTTATCATTACCATACGCGGGGACCAGAGGATCGCTCGTAGGTATTATGCGGAGGCCCTGGCCCACGGGAGAAAGCGGACCGAGGTCTTCACGGCCACTCAACAAGCACCAGTGCCGGATCTGATTCTTGACCCCCGTGATGACACCGATTCCGATGACGAGAAGCTAAAGCGACCTTCGGCCGTGGAAGAAACTGAAACAGTCTCCATTTCGGAGGACCACCTGGAACGAAAAGTGGTGATAGGGACGAAGCTTGCTCCGGCTGTCAGGAAAGAGCTCATCGCCTTCCTCCGGGACAACAGTTCGGTCTTCGCATGGTCCTACGAGGACATGCCAGGCATATCCCCGGAGATAGCCGTCCACAAGCTAAATTCGTTGCCCAACGTTCCCCCAGTGAGGCAAAAAAGGAGGTCCTTCAGTCCGGCAAAGTATGAAGCCATCAGAGAAGAAGGGATGATAGCTCACCACGAAGGGACCCAGGGTGGCACGGCCCTCTTGGGGAAGGCTAAGGTTGGTCCGGTCATCTGCCCCGGAGCTTTGGATAAGAGGGAGAAGTTGAGCCTTGGCTTGATCCGCCACGGGGTACTGAATAACAAAGTTCTTTGAAGGGGCCATTAGGTTTGAATCTGGGTTTCTTCTGATTTCGGGCTAAGGAAGAGGAGGAAGAATGGTTTGAAGGAGAAACCAAGGGTCTCAATTTGATTTATAGGAATCCGAAAGGGGTTCTCGAGTAGCGAAACGCTGGGTTTTTGCAGCAGTCAGGGGTTTAGATGAACAATGTTACCGTTTCGAATTGGGAAGTCGTGATTAGTGAGGAAACGGTGCAATAATCCAATATTTAAATGCTGCGGATGGGCCGGTGATTGGGGCTCAGTCTCTCTTCTATTTCGATAAAGTTCTCAATATCGGAGACTGGGGGGCAATGTTTGGGCCACAATTGGAATTCACTCCAATTGGGCTTTTACCCTGAGGCCCAGAGGGGTTTAGGTTTAAATCGAACCCGAGATTCATGTTTTCCCGCCTCATTCAGGAAAGATTATTTGAAGGGGAATATGAATTTATTACCTAATCAGTTCGGGGTTATTTCGTAGTAATCCAACTATACATTTTACGAATTTCCTTAAGAGATAACGAGGTGTAAATACTGATTGGGATAATTAGGGATTGTTTCGGTAGCAATCCGTCTGAAAATGATATCTTCGCCGAATCAGTGATTGATCGGCAGTGGACTCGATTTGGCTGATCTCGACTTTAATGAGTGGTGATCTGGACATATTTAACGGAGATGAAGTTTCCTAAACAAAGAAGAAGTCTGATCTCGATTGATTCTTAATTAATGGGATTGGAAGCAGAATAAGGAAGGAGAGTCCTAAAGAAACTCGGAATCTGCCAGGCTAGATCTCACATCCCTAGGGTTTCGAGAGCAATATAAATATAACTCTTCCAGCAACTAGGAAAGGGTTCTCAACCAAACACAAACAACCCCAAGTTCTAGCGCACCGCTAACTTGCCAAAGCCTCTCCGGAGCAACTCACGCAACTCGCCTCCGCCCTACGATCGATCTTATCTCGTACTCGTGCCGAGCGATTGCTGAGCCTATCGAGTCAGTCCGCTACTCAGGTAGCAATCGAGTCAGTCGCTACTCAGGTAGCAATCGAGTCAGTCCGCTACTCCGGTAGCACACACCGTGGTCTTGGTATTAGCTCTGCTTTGCTTCTCCGGATCAGAGTAAGATCCTCAATCCTTAGGGGGTTGGGAAGAAAATCCTGTTAGAGAGTTCTATTCAGGTCTTGTTCGAGTCCTGTACGCCGGCTTAGTCAGCGCCCGCGTAACAGTCGCTTGACCAGGAAGTCAGAGTCAATTGGGAGCAGACGAGAAGACTCGCCAGGGGTCGCTCGCAATCGAGTTGCACCACTCCGAAGGTGCTGGCACGCCTAAAGCACACAGAAGACACGCGAGGAGCACGCTTCCTCCGCCCCACGTGCTGACTGTTCGCCGGGTGCTGAATCCGCCACGAACACATATAAAGTTTGGTTTTCAATTTAGTCGTCGGTTCATGATGTCATCCACTTATTCCCTTTCTGTACTTTGTCACTGATTGCATGAATTCAAATGCATGGATTGTGAATAAGATGCAGCCATCGATTTTTGTTAAGTATACGTCACCACTATATAGGAAAACTAATGTTTATTACGATAGAACTATGCTACCCGGAGTTCGTACCTACGAACTTGGACTTGGACAAATGAGGGGGCAAACGAACACCGAATTGGACGAGATCGAGCGGATTTTTAATTTTAAGCTCACAAAATATTTGAACATGATATAATTAATGAGTGCTTATTTATGTACCGTTGTGAGTTTATCCTCACAACATTTTAACACGTCCTCACATCAGAATGTTAAGAAGCAGTCCTGCATTTTTGATCTCTTGAAGTCTAGTAGTCTCGTTCGTATATTTCTTAACTTCCATTATGGAAGACTAATAATTAATTACAGTTACAACTTTAGTACCTAATTTAACGATTTTTTATTTTAATAATTTAGGGTTTAGGGTTTAGAGATAAATACGTGTTATTTTAGATACTGGTATAAATGTATAATGAGTGTGAGTGCTGACTGAGGATACCTAATGATTGATAATACTGGCCTTTATCAGTCAATATGCTATATCTAAATGATTAGTGCCCTTAGATTGTGCCTATGATAGCTGGTCATAAACAAACACATCCATGTTTTGGGGTCAATCATCATTGTTAGGGAAAGCTTTACGGTTTCGTGCCATTTGCCACACATACAGTAGCAAACAAATCATCACAAAACATGTACACAATATGACAAACTCTGATACAATGTTTCACAGAAATGAGCAACAGTAGCAGTGTAGATACAGGAATCCATTTTCATTTCTAGAACAGCATTTGAGCCTCAGACAACAGAACTTTCTTTAGCAATTCACAGCTTCTGTGTTCTCGTGTGGAACAGAATCAAGACATGACAAGAAACAGTAAACAAAACAAACTAGAACTGACGAAGAACCTGTATATAGAGGCTAAAAATATGAATTTCTATGACTCAAGATTCAAAATTGAACCCCATTGCTAACTCATCAAGGGCATTCTTGAAATGCCATCGAAGTGAAGTCTGTGCTACGTCGTGCGGAAACAAATGAACCAATTCCTTTGTATCAGGTATATTTATCAGTCGATCTTCACAGATGAATATATGAGCCTTGTAAACCAGAAGCAAGCATAGAAACCGATTGTACCAGTCAGCACGAAGAAAGAGTATGAAGCAATGAGCATATACCCGAAGTACAGGGCTCCAGACACTGGCTTCTTTATATCAAGCTTAGTGAAGAAGTAAAAGGCAGCATATAGGAAAAGATACAGTGCTGAAGAGCCTGAAGTCAAATACGATCTCCACCACCACACGTAGTCTTCACTGCACAGCTGGAAGTAGCATAGCACAATGGTGATCTCCGCACAAGTGATGATGAGGATGACAAAGACGATGAATAGGAATCCAAATATGTAATAGAACTGATGCAGCCATATTGAGGTAAGGATGAAGAAGAGCTCAATGAAGACGGCGCCAAATGGCAGTATGCCTCCAATCAGGATAGAGAAAACTGGGTTCATGTACCAAGCCTGTTCTGGCACTTGCCTAGGGATCTTGTTGGTTTTCACAGGATCCTCAATCGCTGGCTTCCTGAATCCCACATAGGCACCAACAAATATAAGTGGAACTGAAATGCCAAACCATAAAAATACCAGAGCAAACATTGTTCCAAATGGCACTGCCCCAGACGACTTCTCACCCCAGATAAGTGCATTCAAGACAAAGAAAATGGAAAACACTACTGCAGGGAACATGAAGGCAGTTTTGAGAGTTATTTTCTTCCATTCTGTTCCCTTAAACAACTTGTAGAGACGGACTGTAGCGTATCCACCAAAAAGACCCATAAAGACCCAGAGGAGGAGCATGGCTGTCATCAGCCCACCACGATTTGAAGGGGAGAGGAAACCAAGGACAGCGAAGAGCATAGTGACAAGAATCATCCCAAAGAACTGAACACCTGTGCCAACATACACGCACAGTAGATCTGAATTTACTGGAGGTCTGTACACGTCACCATGGACCAGTTTCCATCCGGTCTCTTCTTGGGCTTCTTCTTGAGTCTCCAGCTGGTTGTACTTGGAGATGTCCCGGTAAAGTGTCCGCAACATGATCATAGCTACCATGCCCGATAAGAAAAGAACAATCATTAAAGAATTAACAATTGAGAACCAATGGATTTGATCATCAGCCATCAGAAGATATGTGTCCCAGCGAGATGCCCACTTCACATCGCTCTCCTGCAAGTCAAACAATTATAGCTAAGAAAACCAGAGGAACAAGGTTGAAGCCCAACTTAAGACAGCAAAGAAGCCATGGTTTGTTACACATAGGCAACGTCACTGACCTGGAACTCAACATCATATGTGAAAATAATCTCTTTTTTATCTTCAACCTCTTGAGGAGATTCAGAGCTGGTAACCATGCGCTTTGCATGGGGATCACAGGTTGTTAAACGTGTCTTCCCACTCCACTCACCTTCATATTCATGTCTAACACTGCACTCACAAAGATAATTCATTAGCATCATACGAGCAAGAATTAGCATTGACGAAAGAATGTAGAAGAGTAACTACACTATAAAGAAAAAGAATGACATGTACATACCTGAAAGGTTTGACCTCAAACCCAACAATCCTGGCAGATTCTGTCATTGGATCATTGTGATACTTGACCGTAAAGGTTAAGTGATTGTTAATAAAATGCTTTTGATCCTTGTTCTGTCAATATATGAATGAAGAAATAAGAGGAAAAAAAAAAAACAAAAAACACCCTTGTAAGTAGCACATCACAGAATAATTAATATCATGTGTAGAACACATGCTAATTGAACAATTACCCCAGCATATTGTCCTCTGAGACCAACGTGATAGCCATGTTGATACACCAAGGAATTTTCCTGATCAGGCCTTGGTATAGGAACAACCAGAGGGAGATTATCCAGAATCCTGTCAATTTACAATTATTAGAGAATTCGCCTCAGTACATTTTTGCTCATTGGAAGGACCATATAATCTATATAGATGATCTCAGAAACAACAGCCTTACATGTTCACCCGATACTCATCATCAATCTTTTCTTTAAATTCCTTTGCAGTTTTTGCATTAAGAATAATACGACATGCGACACTGCACATCTGTGGCTCTCGCATTTTAAACTGCAACATACAATAGATTCCAAATTGCTAAGTAAACAAAAAATGAACGCATACACAACCATAAAAGTAATACTTTTAAAATTCTACTTTACCTCATAAGGAGAGTTTTCAATGCGATCACCACGAAGAACTTCCCCAAGATTCTCTGCACTGTCAATTATACGCTCTGGACGACAGTATGGGAGGGAATAGAATGAGTAAGGAAGTTGAGTTTTTGTAGAGGTTAGTTTGTTCACCTTCACATTCAAAGGATCTCCCTGCAGATAAGGTTCGAGGAAAATGAATACAACAGATATGAATTAGATATCAACAGTTCAAGTATTAGCTAATATCAAATAGTTTAAATCACAACAATCACTTCCAGAAGAACTTCCTTGTGTTTTCCTGAGCTATACTTTCTGGAACTTGGCACAAATACAATGACCACTTAACCCTCCTTCCTAGTCCCAACTCACTATGATATTTCCAGCCATCCTCTTAGCTATACTCAAATAACCAACATTGCTAACATCTGAAGTGACGTCTTCTAGCCTAATGACAATAGCACATATTACCTACTTAAGTTTACCTCATATTCAAGAAAGCTATTCTCCCTCTACTCCGCTGTCTAACATTAGAGTCAGATGATTCCTATTTCTCCTGAAAACTATAACAGCCGAAGACCTAACAAACTAGCTTCAACCAGAGTACATTCTTCATTACTTCCACCGCAATCTAGTATATAAAACGTTAATGTATGTATCCTTACAATATAATACAATTGTAAGGAGTGACGTCTTCTAGCCTAATGACAATAGCACATATTACCTACTTAAGTTTACCTCATATTCAAGAAAGCTATTCTCCCTCTACTCCGCTGTCTAACATTAGAGTCAGATGATTCCTATTTCTCCTGAAAACTATAACAGCCGAAGACCTAACAAACTAGCTTCAACCAGAGTACATTCTTCATTACTTCCACCGCAATCTAGTATATAAAACGTTAATGTATGTATCCTTACAATATAATACAATTGTAAGGAGTGACGTCTTCTAGCCTAATGACAATAGCACATATTACCTACTTAAGTTTACCTCATATTCAAGAAAGCTATTCTCCCTCTACTCCGCTGTCTAACATTAGAGTCAGATGATTCCTATTTCTCCTGAAAACTATAACAGCCGAAGACCTAACAAACTAGCTTCAACCAGAGTACATTCTTCATTACTTCCACCGCAATCTAGTATATAAAACGTTAATGTATGTATCCTTACAATATAATACAATTACTTCTGATATCAAACTTATGGAGTGCAAACCTCATAGGATCTTTACAAACACACAACCAAAGAATCATCAAATTGACTCCGTGATATGATGTACAAAACATCACTGCCACAGAAAAAACCGACTCCATTTTGCCAAATAAACCAAAGAATTATCAAATTGTTAATAAACCGACTCAAATTACCAAAAATAGCTAAATATACGAGTTATGACATCAGAGTTTCCTTGTTCCCAAAGAAATATTAATCAGAAAACAAAATATGTCATCACATTTAGATTGTTGCTATGAATATGCTTGTATTACTCTACATTGTTGTGAATCAACATATTATATTCACACTACAGCTCACTATATGAAACCAAAACAGATTCAAAAAATTCCAAGTCTAACAATACAGAAATGCAGCTAAGATCTCAACGCCAAATCAAAACGCACAAAATCACAAACACCGAAAACGCGAAACCTCACGCGGATCTGAAATCAACCGCCATGCAAAACGCACACGAACTCACACGCGTTCTCATAATCACACACAATTCCGCAACGCAAAAATTGATTCAAACGCGGAAAATCAAAAGAGCGAGATAAAGAAAACTGACGTGTTGAAAATCCTGAGGCGCAACACCAGGGAGGTAGAAGCATCGAGCACGAAGAAGGAGCAAAAAGCACACAGAGATCCATAGCTGAAGAGCGAGAGGTCCTCTCGCCATGGCTGGTTCTTCTTCTTCTTCAGAGAAGATCCAGATCCACGTCTCTCTTTGAATCTGAAATTTCACAGTGAGTAGTTTGTATTTTGTTTTTTTTGGTTTCTTTAAAAGCACGAGAAGAACGAGAAAGCCTTCTCTTTCCTTCTTTCTTTCTCTCTCTGCACCAAAAAAATTGGTTTGGGAATTACAAAGACGATGGGCATGTTTTGTCGTGGCCGTTGGATCTTTCGCGTGGAACGGTGGAGATTTGGGTTGGGACTGGACTGACGGTGATTACGAGCTTTTCACGTAAACAATATGCTTAAATGTCACACTCTACTAATTAACTATTCATTTTTCTTACTTATATTATGGTAAGTTCTGGATTAGACTAATGCACTTTTTCAGTGTGAACCATACTCTTAATACCTTACGGGCAAACTAGGTGGTCGTTAGATGGTCATTTAAAGGAACTAGACAGTGTTTAGGCGGAGGACTAGACGAGTGTTTAAACAGATTAAGCGATCGTCTAACCCGCTTAGAAGGTCTAGGTGGAAACTAGGCGGTTCTTTAAGCGGGAGCTAGGCAGGCGTTTAGAACGCTAGCGGAGATGTGCAAATAGTCTTGCTACGTTTTTGAGTTGAGTATAAAACTTCGGAAGTATGATGAGTAATAAGAAATGGATCTTGCTCATCTATATGAAACATTGGACGGCATCCTCCTTCCTATTCAAAATTAGAAAAATAAACCCTGAAATGATGCAGTCCAAGGAAAGTGCTGGATATAGAGGTGGTGGTCATTCCATCGCCACATTCCTCCTCGATTAAAACTGTAGATACCTCAGTTGAAAAGGACTTGGATTTAAGGGTGATGGCAAATGCTAAAGTTCAAGGGAAGCCTGCCTTTAAACCATGTCCAACGTCCTGCAGTAGCCAGCATACTGCTTACATTCTTGTAGTACTTTTTGTATCTAAGGATGGAACCATAAACATATAAACAGGTGACAACAGAAAAGAAGGGAATACGGAGACCCAAACAATCTGTACAGTGGCAGAGAAAACGGAGGCAAATTGTCCTAAGACTAAGGTGTCGGATTAGAACCGAACTTCCGCGTAAAAAGGCTTCGGTCTACTTGTGGTTCCTCCTCAATACCTTTTTTTTTTTTTTTAAATAATAAAAAAATAAAAAAGAACCGAACCTTTTCCGGTGCTGCCTAGTGCCTACACGCTGTGAATTGGATATCAATTGGGAACCGGAATCTCACCCTAACTCAGAGCTGGATCGAGTTTCATTGTGTGAATTCTTCACTAGAAAAGATTTAGACCGATTGATCGCTCTCCGTAAGCTTGGAAATGTAATTTAATAGAAAATATGCAACTGTAGCATGCTTAATTGAAGATCAAACTTTGTGGTACGTTTTGTTTCGATATATCAGAACTTCTTCGCAAGAAAAAATTATCTTATTACTGTGGGAACTTTAAACCTTGTTACTAGTGTTCAGTCGTTGCACTGGTATACACCAGTCTCAATCTTACTGTAATGATGCTTAATTAATCACAAGAAAAAATGTAGTTTAGTTTGAGACTGACATGGAAAAAGAAATCAATTAAACTCCAATGAATAAAACCGGAGGATAAAGTGAAGTTGCATAAACTGATAAACCAAACGCTCAAAAAGAGATCCACAACTCTTTCGATGCGCCTGAGATACGCGTTGAAGATCTCTGTACTGCAATCTAGAGTGAAAAACTAGTGCATATGTCATATCTGAACCCCATAACTATTAACAAGGATGAAGATACTCCGAGGACAAACTAGGGAGTGGTGGTTAAAAACAGATGCATATCAATTTTCCTCTTGAGCAGGTGGGTCAACCATCCTCACAGCACGGGGAAGTAGAAACTCGGCAAATACTGGATAGTGGGAGGATGGATATTGTCCATCAATGTTATCATTCACCACTTCAGACAAAACAGGAACAAGAGATCTACCTCTGAAAAGAATCCAATCTATGTGTAGATCCTGTGTTTGGCGATCCCAGCAAAGGCACAGAGCTCTGAAAACCAACTTGAAGAATTCAAGAGCTCCTTGTTTGTCACCTGACAGCATCACATACTATAGAATTATAGGTCATGCTCAGTGAGCGGTAGCGTTACAAGTAGCAATATATTGTAAGCTTACCTTTAAATCCATGAAAAGTGCTAATAAGAGAAGCATTTTTCCTCACACGAGCATTAGGCCATGCATCCCTCATATCACCAACCACACCATGCTCTCTGAAGGCAAGGCAAGACAAAACATTTACTAAAAGAAAGAGATTTTGGAGTACAGCAAGGAAGGAAAGTCCTATCCACCAAACAAAAGAACACTAGAAGGCAACAAGGAATTTAGCGTGTTTGTTACCTTGATCTCCCAATAAGAAAACGACCAGTGGTTGATTCCTTTTGTGTGTTGAACCCTCCACAATAAACAACTGGCAAGTTAGGTGGCAAGGATGCAATGTGCTGCCATGTAAGCAAAGCACTCCGCCTGCGTGCACGAGGACTGCACTCATCCATGTTTGTATTTACTATCTGGAATGAAAAGCCAGGGGGCTCAACTCCTTTCAGTTGAAATGTGTACACATCATGTCAAGAAAACAAACGATATAGCACTCTTCCAATTCAAGCAGTCAATAACGAACAATTATGGAGAAAGTAAAATTGTAAGGATATCACCCATGTAGCAATACATGGAACAAGAGCACCCCATGACATGCTTCCAGGGACAGAAGGCGACTCTGACAACCAAAATGTTCCACCTTCAAGAAGCTCCACCTACATTTTATAAAAGAATGGCATGACGAATTTTTCTAACATAAACAACATTAGATAGATGTTCTCAGATGACGTAGTTATACCTTCTCCTTGTCATAGAAGATGGTGCAATGTTCGTCTGAAGTGTCTTCAGGTCCTTTTCTTGATATCCCAAATTGGTCATAACCTAACAGGTAACAGATAAACGTGTTTACTCTTAGTGAACAAGCTTGTCAACTGTGTCTCTACTATTAATTGGTTCATTGAAGTCGTGTACACAGTCCAATCTCAAATCCAAACTTAGAATAAAGTTGAGGGGAAGTTGAAACTACAGGAACATAGATCATTGCTTTCTGTAAAATCACAAAGGGATGCCAACAAGCCATTCATCCAAAATGGAACAGTGAAATGATTTTCGTCATCCTAATTCTACAACATGAAATCTAAATCATTGGACAGAATGTTACCTGGCAAGCACTGTTGAAGATAATCCAATTGTGCTTTAGCTCCTGATTTCAATCATCAAAAACAAAAAAGAATCAGAAAACATGAAATCCATGACAACAATTATACTAGAACCCAGCTTTAGTAAAGTAACAAGCTTACCAACCAAGAACACATTCACCAAAGACATTTCCAATCCCCATATCCCAAAACAACAAAAACCCACCTCCAAAACAGAAATAAAACATGACCCAACTGAACCATTTCGCGCAAATCACAATCACAACAAAGATCCATATGCCAATATAGAAGCAATATATATATATGCATACCTTGTTGGGTACAGAGAATCATTGGAGAATAACTAGTAACAACACTTATGCATAAATCTCTTCTCTTTTCCCAAGAATTAGAACTATCTTGAGTCGGATCTTCATGAAGATTGAAGGTCATCACAGTCAAAGAAACACTCATCTTGTTGTTCCTATATCTCTATATATGCACCCTTTAGGTTTCTACATGATCACATATATATGCGTTAGTCCAAAGAGAAGAACAGTAGGAGGACTAGATGGTATATTCCTTTCTTGTAAGCTCAGCTTGGAGATTCGGCAAACAGAAAGTGATTACGAAGAAGTGGAACTACTAAAATGCAAAAAGAACAAAAGAGAGTCGGAGAGCGTGGAGAGAGAAGCTCAATTATGTCTCAACTGAGAAGGAATGGTCAAATTGTCAAATGTTTACAGTGGGTTTTTGACCGCTGCGGCAGCCACAACACACGTCATAACTCTCAACTGTTTTTTTTTTTTTTTTTTTTTCTTCATTTTTTCGTTATAAAATGGTGGCCGAGCTACCACGGTAGCAATTTATGTAAGACTCGTCCTAATGGATGTTTTTGGTTCGAACTAAAAACCTATTATTATTTGAAGAATTCTTACAACGTCGTCTCACTTACAACTTACTATATAAAACTTACTATATAAATAAGATAAATATAAATCAATGGTAAATAAGCTTCACCCCATGAAGCCTTTAACATTACTAAGTGAATTCCACAAATCACATGATTCTCCTTGTTTCTATATCATTCATTTATAGGAGGTTTGGCAGGTTTTTGTTACAAGTCACTCTAGACTACGGCGTTCTTTTTTTCTCTCTTTATTTATCTTATGGTGTTAGCTGAAAGGAAAATAAGGATATTACACAACTGAAAGAAAAGAATACAATTTTCCAAGAAAGATATCAAAGAGTTGACTCATCACAGAAAAGCATAAATAAAGACTATGCCTTGACCCTTAACCATCCCCATTTCTTTTACTGCACATTTTATTCATAAATGAAGTTGTTGCGCACTTGCGCCTAATAACCCCATCATCGATTGCAGCTGTTCTCTTCTTCACTATCTAAGCTCATGTAGAAGGTGGTCTTCCACCAATACTTCTTCAGCACCTAAGAGGAGTTCTTCAAAACCCACTCCACTAGGGTAGAAATAGCAAACCCTGTCGCAGCGCGTTTCTTATCACTCCAAACAGGACCAGCCATGTCAATATGCATCCACTGTACCTTTTCATCCACAAACTGCAAAACCATAGTTGAAATTTAATTCTATAGAAGACTGCTATAATCAAATTGGGACACTTATGTTGGTAGTATACTCCAATTACAGCTATTGGCATCATATAAGAGTTGAAACAAACACTTGAGTGCAAATACTTGCTGTTTCAAGTTGATCAAGCATAAGTACAAAAGAAAACCATGAAAGAATAATACAATTATATACCTGTTTCAAGAAGAGAGCTGCACTGATAGCACCACCTTGACGACCGCCAGTGTTGACCATATCAGCTACTCCTGATTTCATTGATTCCCAATAACTCTCCTCCATTGGCATCCTCCAAAATTTCTCCCCACTTATCTCCGAAGCAGCAAATACCTCCTTTGCAAGGTCATCACTGGGTGTGAAGACACCTAAAAGGAAAAACTTGAACAATCAGCAAGTGGTTCAAATAATGAACATGAACTCACGAAGTACAGAAAAAGAAAGAAAGACAATCTGGCACCAAACCAATAAGTCTAGTTACAGCAATTATCAACATATATACATACCAATCTTATATAAAATCAACTTGCTGTTTAGTTTATTGTAGTACCCACTACTATCTCAACAAGATACAAGAAATTGCATTTGAAAAGGTTTAAAGAATATGTATATATACCTGCTATAGATGGTCCAAGGGCGACTATGCAGGCACCAGTCAAGGTCGCTAGATCGACAACCTGCAGAATATGATGATGTTAGCGGTAGTAGAGAGCTCTAAAATAAATCCAAGCAGGACTAAGTAGGCGTTCAACAGTTGAGACAATATTTATAAAAAGGGGAAGTAAGCCAGCTTAATCAACATAGAATTCAAGTCGGTATTTACTATTTGATCTATTTAAGCAACAAAGTTTACAACAAGAAAACGCTCTTTTTGTATTGCATATCTGAGCTTAAATCTGAAAGAAGAAAGACCACTTGATCTGGAGAGGTTATGAACCCATTTTTTTTCAGAGATAAATATCTGATATTTAAGACCCACAGATATTACAGATACAAATGATAGTTTTGAGATATACCTTGTCAACACCTTGGTTACAAGCATATACCAATGCATCTGCCAAAGTCAGTCTGCCTTCAGCATCAGTGTTATTGACCTGCAAGCATAAATTGAAGCAAACACAACATTTTAGTGCTTGTAGTACTACCACTGTTAACCTCACATCAATAATATGATGGGCACTTCTGACATCAGACCAACTGTACCTCAATGGTCTTTCCATTGGAAGCTGTCACAATGTCTCCAGGCCTCATACCTGTTCCACTTATCATATTCTCACAAGCTGCAACGATGAAATGAACCTGCATGATGAGACCCATTATTAAAACACATGGTGCACATTGATCACTGAAAACTGGAAACTGAGACAAAACATGTTGAAAATACCTTAAGTATGCCATTCCCCAAACACAAATACAGGACAAAAATAATGACTTACCTCTACACCAGAAGGTTTGATTTGACCAATAGCTTTTGCTGCACCTAATACAGCTGCTGAACCTCCCATATCAAATTTCATGAGTTCAATTGAACAGCCAGGTCCTGTCTTGATATTGTAGCCACCACTGATAAAGATAGGAATCCATTAAGACAGAGTGTCAGCACAGTAATAAACATATAAGAGCGTCAATTGAACTTTATTTCCAAAAATAACCAAACCCTTATAGGACTTCACAACATTTACAGGTACTGAGTACTGACAATGCCAAAATTCAATTCCAAGGGTTATGCCTTGTGAGAACTAGGGGGAAAAACTTGTTCCAAGTAATCTGTAAATCTGTAATCACCTGTCAAAAGTCAAGCCTTTACCCACCAACGCTAACTTAAGCTTGGCAGGTCCACCAGGAGGTTTGTAGGTCAGGTGAATAAAATGTGGAGGATTTGCTGAGGCTGCAGCCACAGCCAAATAGGAACCCATTTTCAGATCTTTGCATTGCTCTTCATTCAATATCTTTGCAGACATAACATCACTGTATAAGGAAGCAATATTTGAGGCCTCTTCTGCTAGTTTCCCTGGAAACATAATGATCACCACATACAGTCAATACTAGATATAACAATCAACATGGACTACAAGTACGCCCCATAAAAATGGCAACAGGAGATCTAAAACGAACCAGGTGTGAGAACATTGGCAGGTGAATTCACGAGCTCTTTCCCAAGTATAATTCCAGAAGCGACATCTTGAGCATACTTGAGCTTCTTCTCGAGTTCAGGTCCAGTTCCAAGACCAAGAATATCAACAGACTTCAGAGCTGGTTTCTTTGACTCAGATTTGTACCTATTGTCTTCATATATTCCCAAAACAGCTCCTACAACAAGTCAAACAGTTCCAGTGTTCATCAAAACTATCACCAATAGCTCAAATGCCACCTTATCAAACAAAATTAAGGGTCAAAGTACCAGATGCTATTGCAGAAGCTGTGCAAGCTTTCGCAGAAAGCCCCTCCGAGGAAGCAAGCACAATAGCAATATCACTCGCTTGGGCACTCTTTGCAACCACTGCTGCAGCCTCCCCAAGACCCTTGAATGCTGCTGTAGACGAAGCAGTTTGTCCAAGCCCAAACAATGCAACCCTCTTCGAGCCGAGACCAGGAAGCCTAACAACCATAGACTGTCCAGACTTTCCTGTGAAGTCCTCCTCAGTCGAGACCTCAGCCAACACCCCACCCAAATGCGAGTCCAGCTTCTTCAAAATCGGATTTTCGAACTTGGAGTTCTGATCCTTGGCCAAATCTTTCTCCGTAACACCCACCGCAAGAAGGTCTCCTTTCCATTCCGTCACATCAATCTCTTTCGTCGCAAAAGTGAGCTTCACAAATCACCACAAACAGAAAATTCAGCACTCAATCAAAATTCAACACATCACACAACGAAATCCAACTCTAATCAAAATCAAATCGCTCACAGATTATACAGAGCTTTTACTTCATATAAGTCAATCACGTAAACACTAAATCGAATCACCAAATCAAAATAGATCGATCCTTTACACATATAAGGCTCCAGATAAATCAGAGAACCAATAACAACAATCATGAACAGCTAAAACTTAATTCTAATTTTTTTTTTTTTTCATAAACAAAATCAACACCAAAAACTAATCCAAATAACAAATCAACACATGCCGAAACGATTTCAGTTAAGAATTGAAGAAAGCGAGCAAAACCTTAGGAGCTTCAAACGCCGGAGAAATCTGAGTGAGGCCGAGAGTGGCGCGAGCAATAGCGTGGGCCATGTGCGTCCCTCTGCGAGAGCACGATGGCGCGACTGTGAAAGAGAGCCGCAGACTCGGCGCGTGGCGTAGTTTAGTTAAGAAGGAAGAAGAATAAGAAGGTGAAGTGACTGCGATGAAGGAAGAAGCCAATGACACGACACTAACCACCATTGGAGTCTCCTCTCTCTTTATTTATACTCAACCCCGCGCCTTTAGATAACCTTCACACTCTCTCACTGAGTCGGCGTTGTTTTTGAATTCTATGTTCTCTCTCGGCTTTTTGGGCTCGTTAGTTTCGGCCTGCATTTTCTTGGATCGGATCCTCTCCTAATAAAACTCTCTCCTCATACTCCTCATGAGATCTGGGCCGTCTAATTTTAATTCGACGGCTCAGATTGCTTTGTAGGGTGGTTGTGTGAATAGTAAGAGAGGGTTGTGAACCGTCAGATTAAAATTAGACGGCCCAGATTGCTTTATGAGAATGTATGAGGAGAGAGAGATTAGGAGAGGATCCCATTTCCATTTTCTTGTGTTAATCCAACTGTTTTGTTTTGGATTAGTTCACATACTCGGACTCGGATCCTCTGTTCATACTTCTTTTCTGTTCATATTATCTCATGCGTAGTTCATTCAATTTTAATTATATGGTCAGATTTCCTTATATTAATATGAGTCTCACATTACATAGTTTAAATACATGTTCGCAAAATTACAATTAGATTGACAAGATTTATTCATGAGGCAATATGAACAGACAAATATAAACAGAATATCTCAACATTGAGTCCACATACTCGATTGTTCTCGGTTGTTGTTCAATTTTTTTAGGGGATTGTCCTTCAATCTGAACTCAACATAAATAATGAGGCAAACAGCCTTATTATTCTCTACTCTTTTGAAATAAACTAACCACAGCCAAGCCACCACACGGTACGTAACAATGAAATATATCTACACTACGAGTTCAACTCTATTTAATCTATGAAAAATGAGAGCGTATATAGTTATATTTACAAATTGTGCAATGATCGATAACTATTGTAGATGAAAATCCATTAATTGTACCTCTTTATTGTCGTGCCTTAATGAGGTGAGTTAGAGCCATGTTCTGGTTGTCAAATGATTTCACAATCGGTTATTCTCAACAAATTTTAAATCAAACGGTTGAACATAATGAGAAAGATAATCGAGATTATGTTCCCTCATATTCTTCACTCTTGAACTTCAATCAATACACAACCGTAAATGTGAAGCGAAATTGGTAACAAAGTCGGTTTCTTTCCGACGATGACAGAACATGTATAATTCCGCTGCATACAATTCCGATGATGTCGTAGTTGGTGAGTTGGTGGTGTTGGACATTAGTATTCATATGGTTATTTGTGGTGTTTCTTGTAATTTGCAGAACTGAAAAATGACCATAAAGAGATTACGGAATAATTGGACAGGAATTTACAAGTTCTGCATTCAGCAAAGCTTGCTCCGAAATCATCGTCCCTCGAACCATTAGGTAGGTGGTGTGCGTGTTGTTTTTTGTCGATGCAACTTTGTCCGATTTTGTAGACGTGGCAATTGTATTTTGTGTAATGTTCTTGTTGTCAAATGGCAGATGGTCAGAGTGATTCAGTTGTTAGTGTTGGGGAATCTGCATCTTCGACTAATGTTGCTTCGGCTGCCATGGATGTGGATGTGGATGTGAAGGTACCCTTTGCATTGGTTGATGAGATAACTGATTCATCACCAGCAGCATTTTCTTCATAAATGAAGAAGTTGCGCACTTGCGCCCAATAACCCCATCATCGATTGCATCTGTTTTCTCTTCTTTGCTATCTAAGCTCAGGTAGAAGGTGTTCTTCCACCAATACTTCTTCAGCACCTAAGAGGAGTTATTCAAAACCCACTCCACTAGGGTAGAAATAGCAAACCCTGTTGCAGCGCGTTTCTTATCACTCCAAACGGGACCAGCCATGTCAATATGCATCCACTGAACCTTTTCATCCACAAACTGCATAACCATAGTTGAAGTTTAATTCTATAGAAGACTGCTATAATCAAATTAGGACACTTATGTTGGTAGTAGCTATTGGCATCATATAAGAGTTAAAACAAACACTTTGAGTGCAAATACTTGCTGTTTCAAGTTGATCAAGAATAAGTACAAAAGAAAACAATGATAGAATAATAAAATTATATACCTGTTTCAAGAAGAGAGCTGCACTGATAGCACCACCTTGACGATCGCCAGTGTTGACCATATCAGCTACTCCTGATTTCATTGATTCCCAATAACTCTCCTCCATTGGCAGCCTCCAAAATTTCTCCCCACTTATCTCCGAAGCAGCAAATACTTCCTTTGCAAGGTCATCACTGGGTGTGAAGACACCTAAAAGAAAAAATTTGAACAATCAGCAAGTGGTTCAAATAATGAACATGAACTCATGAAGTACAGAAAAAGAAAGAAAGACAAACTGCCACCAAAGACCAAACCAATAAGTCTACTTACAGCAATTGTCAACATATATACATACCAATCTTGTTTAAATTCAACTTGCTGTTTAGTTTATTGTAGTACCCACTACTATCTCAACAAGATACAAGAAATTGCATTTGAAAAGGTTTAAAAAATATGTATATACCTGCTATAGATGGTCCAAGGGCGACTCTGCAGGCACCAGTTAAGGTCGCTAGATCAACAGCCTGCAGAATATGATGATGTTAGCAGTACTGCAGTAGTAGAGAGCTCTAAAATAAATCCAAGCAGGACTAAGTAGGCGTTCAACAGTTGAGACAATATTTATAAAAAGGGGAAGTAAGCCAGCTTATCAACATAGAATTCAAGTCAGTATTTACTACTGATCTATTTAAGCAACAAAGTTAACAACAAGAAAACACTCTTTTTGTATTGCATATCTGAGCTTAAATCTGAAAGAAGAAAGACCACTTGATCTGGAGAGGTTATGAACCCATTTTTTTCAGAGATAAATATCTGATATTTAAGACCCACAGATATTACAGATACAAATGATAGTTTTGAGATATACCTTGTCAACACCTTGGTTACAAGCATATACCAATGCATCTGCCAAAGTCAGTCTGCCTTCAGCATCAGTGTTATTGACCTGCAAGCATAAATTGAAGTAAACACAACATTTTAGTGCTTGTAGTACTACCACTGTTAACCTCACATCAATAATATGATGGGCACTTCTGACATTCAGAACAACCGTACCTCAATGGTCTTTCCATTGGAAGCTGTCACAATGTCTCCAGGCCTCATACCTGTTCCACTTATCATATTCTCACAAGCTGCAACGATGAAATGAACCTGCATGATGAGACCCATTATTAAAACACAAGGTGCACATTGATCACTGAAAACTGGAAACTGAGACAAAACATGTTGAAAATACCTTAAGTATGCCATTCCCCAAACACAAATACAGGACAAAAATAATGACTTACCTCTACACCAGAAGGTTTGATTTGACCAATGGCTTTAGCTGCACCTAATACAGCTGCTGAACCTCCCATATCAAATTTCATAAGTTCAATTGAACAGACAGGTCCTATCTTGATATTGTAGCCACCACTGATAAAGATAGGAATCCATTAAGACAGAGTGCCAGCAAAGTAATAAACATATAAGAGCGTCAACCGAACTTTATATCTAAAAATAACCAAACCACTTATAGGACTTCACAATATTTACAGGTACTGAGTACTAACAATGCCAAAATTCAATTCCAAGAGTTATGTCTTGTGAGAACTAGGGGGAAAAACTTGTTCCAAGTAATCTGTAAATCTGTAATCACCTGTCAAAAGTCAAGCCTTTACCCACCAACGCTAACTTAAGCTTGGCAGGTCCACCAGGAGGTTTGTAGGTCAGGTGAATAAAATGTGGAGGATTTGCTGAGGCTGCAGCCACAGCCAAATAGGAACCCATTTTCAGATCTTTGCATTGCTCTTCATTCAATATCTTTGCAGACATAACATCACTGTATAAGGAAGCAATATTTGAGGCCTCTTCTGCTAGTTTCCCTGGAAACATAATGATCACCACATACAGTCAATACTAGATATAACAATCAGCATGGGGGACTACAAGTATGCCCCATAAAAATGGCAACAGGAGATCTAAAACGAACCAGGTGTGAGAACATTGGCAGGTGAATTCACGAGCTCTTTCCCAAGTATAATTCCAGAAGCGACATCTTGAGCATACTTGAGCTTCTTCTCGAGTTCAGGTCCAGTTCCAAGACCAAGAATATCAACAGACTTCAGAGCTGGTTTCTTTGACTCAGATTTGTACCTATTGTCTTCATATATTCCCAAAACAGCTCCTACAACAAGTCAAACAGTTCCACATTGTTCATCAAAACTATCACCAATAGCTCAAATGCCACCTTATCAAACAAAATTAAGGATCAAAGTACCAGATGCTATTGCAGAAGCTGTGCAAGCTTTCGCAGAAAGCCCCTCCGAGGAAGCAAGCACAATAGCAATATCACTCGCTTGGGCACTCTTTGCAGCCGCTGCTGCAGCCTCCCCAAGACCCTTGAATGCTGCTGTAGACGAAGCAGTTTGTCCAAGCCCAAACAATCCAACCCTCTTCGAGCCGAGACCAGGAAGCCTAACAACTGTAGACTGTCCAGACTTTCCTGTGAAGTCCTCCTCAATCGAGACCTCAGCCAACACCCCACCCAAATGCGAGTCCAGCTTCTTCAAAATCGGATTTTCGAACTTCGAGTTCTGATCCTTGGCCAAATCCGTCTCCGTAACACCCACCGCAAGTAGGTCTCCTTTCCATTCTGTCACATCTATCTCTTTCGTGGCAAAAGTGAGCTTCACAAATCACCACAAACAGAAAATTCAGCACTCAATCAAAATTCAACACATCACACAACGAAATCCAACTCTAATCAAAATCAAATCGCTCACAGATTATACATAGCTTCTACTCCATATAAGTCAATCACGTAACCAAATCAAATCGCTCACAGAGTATGTATACTTTCTACATAAAAGTCAATCACGTAAACACTAAAATCAAATCACCACATCAAAATAGATCGATGCTTTACACATATAAGGCTCCAGATCAATCAGAGAACTAACAACAACAATCAGTTAAATCTTAATTCTAATATTTTTTTTTTTCATAAACAAAATCAACACCGAAAACTAATCGAAATAACAAATCAACACATGCCGAAACGATTTCAGTTAAGAATTGAAGAAAGGGAGCAAAAACCTTAGGCGCTTCAAACGCCGGAGAACTCTGAGTGAGGCCGAGAGTGGCGCGAGCGATAGTGTGGGCCATGTGCCTCCCTCTGCGAGTCCAGAACAAGATGGCGCGACCATGATTGATGGGAGTTTATATAGTTATATGGGTTAATTTTACAAATGATACTTCAAATATTACTGAAGGTCAGATTTCTTGTACCTTTACACAATTATTTATTTGGACAATATTTGTCCTATTTGTTTAGACAATAATTATTTATTTGGACAAATATTGTCCAAATAAATAATTGTGTAAAGGTACAAGAAATCTGATATTCAGTAATATTTAAAGTATCATTTGTAAAATTAACCCATATAATTATATAACTATAACTATATAACCTTTACAAATGATACCTCAAATTTTCATACACCAACTTATGAATTCGTCACTTTGGTACACCAAATTATGACCCCGACCTTAAAATTATACACACCGTTAATAACGGCGTTAAATAGAGTGTGAAACAACATATTTTGAGGGATAATTTCATCGGTATAGAATTTCCCTCCAAATTTGTCTTTTTCTCTCTGTACAATGTCTTTTTATCTCTAAAAAGCTTTTATTTCCCTCCAAAAGCTGAATGTCAGATTTCTTGTACCTTTACATAATTATTTTTTTCTTTACATATGTAGTTTGAATTCTTAATTAATACTGTGATTTGGATCATTTGTGTTCTCACTTCTCATTAATTTTTTTCTTCCAACTTTAATTTTTTTTCTGTTGTTGGTCGAAATGTGAATCTCTTACTATGTAAAGATAAAAATAATTGTGCAGAGGTACAAGAAATCTGACATTCAGCTTTTGGATTATAATTTAGTGTACCAAAGTGACGAACTCATAAGTTGGTGTATGAAAATTCATAGTGAGCAATATTTAGGGTATCATTTATAAAATTTTCCCTATTATATTTACAAATCATGCAGTGATTGATAACTATGATTTGGGTTTAGAACTTTTAGGCCCATAATATTGGGCTTTTCCTCAGCCCGCTTCTACTGCAAATCCATAATAATAGCACGCGCGTTGCACATGCAGCAGGTTTTGATTTTACCAAAAGTACCCCCATCGGCACCACCGCATTCCTGTCGCGCTTTGATATTTAAGAAGCGAATTTCATATTCTTGAAGAAGAAGAAGAAAAAGGAGTCGGAAAAATGGTGGCGGCGAATCTGAAGGCGGAGACTTTGGGTCTGATGGACAAGAGGAGTGCTTTGGAGGCCGAGATGAATGCCATCATCGAGCGTCTTACTCAGCCCGGCGCGCCTGGACTTTCCGGCAACCTCCTCAACTTCGAGGTCGCCCTAAATTATCATTCTTTTTTGGTATTCTTGTACTAAATTGTCATTCTTTTTTGGTATTCTTGTATAGTGTTTTCAATTTTGTCGAATTAGGGATTTCATTGTGTTCGTATTGTTGTGATCTGCAGGGTTTTCCTCGCGAGGACATTGACATTCCAACTGTTCGGGCCGAACGACGTCGTCTTGCTGGTAATATATTCTTGAATTGCACAAATTTCATTGTATGAAAAACAAAAAGTTACATTCTTTTTAGTTAGAATAATGTTGATAGTTGAGTGTGGAGCTTTACATGGATACCTCTAGTTGTGAGTTGTGTTTTCAGTTAGTTATGGATATAGAGGGATAGTGACTTGATTTGATAGTTGGTTGGTTGTGGTCCAAGACTCCAAGTGATTAGTATCTTGCAGAAGATGTCGTAGTTAGTGAGTTAGTGGTGTTGGACATTAGTATTCATATAGTTATTTGTGGTGTTTCTTGTATTGTGCAGAATTGAAAAATGACCATAAAGAGATTACGGAGAAATTGGACAGGAATTTACAAGTTCTGCATTCAGCAAAGCTTGCTCCGAAATCATCGTTCCTCAAACCATTAGGTAGGGGGTGAAATGCGTGTTGTTTTTTGTCGATGCAACTTTGTCCGATTTTGTAGACGTGACAATTGTATTTTGTATAATGTTCTTGTTGTTAAATGGCAGATGGTCAGAGTGATTCAGTTGTTAGTGTTGGGGAATCTGCATATTCGACTAATGTTGCTTCGGCTGCCATGGATGTGGATGTGGATGTGAAGGTACCCTTTGCATTGGTTGATGAGATAACAGATTCATCACCAGCAGCAGAGGATGGTTTGCAACTTGGAGATCAGATTGTGAAATTTGGCAGTGTGGAAAATGGGGACAATCTGTTGCAGAAACTTGCCTTTGAGGCTCAAACGAATCAGGGTTGTGTTGTTCCTGTAATGGTGTTGAGGCAAGGTGCCCAAGTGAACTTAATGGTGACCCCTAGAACATGGCAAGGCAGGGGTCTACTTGGGTATATCTTTTCTCATGGTCCCTCTCTTTCACAAGTTCACATTTCTTGTTTTGTTGTCATCATGATCTGATCACTTGTTAGAGTTTCTTACTGGTGCTTTTGAGGGTCTTCAGATGCCATAGGATAAGTGTAACTGTCTATTATGTTTGCCTTTGATTGGTATATGCTTTGAGGAGAGAGTCTATTCTTTTCTTCCTGAAAAAATATTTTAGACGTCTTTTGCAAGTAAAATGTCCTTGTTGGTCACTAATTGGAGTTTCTTAATGTTGCTTTGAGGGTCTTGAGATTCCATAGCATAAGTTCAACTGTCTATTATGTTTCTTTTATTGGATATTTTCTTCGAGGATAAAATCTGTTCTTTTCTTTCTGAAAGTATATAGTAGACATCTTTTGCAAGTGAAATGTGTTTGTTCATCCAACTTGCATTGAATTAGTATTTGTACTGATCTGATATCTGAGCTAGCAAAAATATTGATGTCTGAACTAGAAAAAATATCAGTGATTTATCTCTTCCTGTTTTGGGAAGTAAGAAGAACAATAAAAACTTTGGTAGAAGGTAGTGTGTCAAGTTTGGTTGGTAAGAAGTCTTCTGGGATTCTGTTTCTCACTCTTCTAATATATCCATTAGTGGGGCTGGATGCTATTTCAAACTATTGTGTATTGTTTACATAAAAAAAAAATAGCAGATCCTCCAGAGTTTTAGTAGTTTACTTCTCACTAACTTTTGTTTTCTGTGGGGTACTTGCAGGTGTCATTTCCAGATTTTGTAAGCAGTTGCTGAAGCCAAAAGATTGAAAGACAGTTATTTTCTTTCGACCATGTCAAGTCCCAAAATGTAGCCAATTTAGGCCTGTTTGAGTTAGTAGTTACTTCCTTTGGGATATCTGCTGTAATGTTGGTTGGTATTAACACACAAAAGTCCTTAGGTTGTTTGCCTATCTTAGCAAGTACTTGATGACTTTCTGATTCAATACTAAAGCCGACTTCTCTCAGTTGCCATCTCTGTGGATGTTTTTTGTATGCAAGATTCTGCTCTATGTGTTTTTACTTGTGATCATAGAGATGATGATGAAATTTACTGAATTTACATTTCTGGTTATAGCTTTCCTGTGTGGCAAGCCATTCTTCAGTCTACTGTATTTGACTTTCTAAGCATATGAAGGATTGGAGTATAGGATTCTCGTGGAAGAGTGAAGACAAAGAGAGACCAAAGCATTGTTGTAATTAAGCCTGTTATTGTCCATTTGTGCTTGATTGCCATATGCCATTGCCATGTTTCATATAGGGTTTTCCAGAGTTGCAGTGGTCCATTGACCAGTAGAATTGCAAACAGTGACTTATTTTCTTCAACCATCCCATCCCATAACTCAATCATTCGTTTGTTTGCTGATACCTACTTAAAACTATCATCTTCAGGACTATGAGAATAAACTATAAAAGAATCAAAATATAAAACTGCACTTCTTTCATTTATATATAACGTGTTGAATATAGGAGTTATAATATTCTACAACAATAAGACACAGTAGTTACCATATTTGAACTTTGAAGTATTTTGCAGTTCATTTTGATTCCCAAAAGTGGCAAACATAGGCCATCAATTGATTCCAAACGTAGTCTAACTCTTCTTCTTCATCCCACCAAACAAAACCAAAAATCACTAATCAAAACTTGTTTTCAGATTTCACCATCCCAAACAAGCTCAATAATAATTTGTTCATATGAGTTATAGTATTGTAATATAAGCAAAGTCCTTTACCATATTTGAAGCTATTTGGAGTGTTTTGCTAATCATACAGATTCCATTTATGGAAAACATTGTCTATAAAACTGACCAGTAGTATAAACCCATAAGATTATTCTTATTCTTCTTCCTACCAAACAAAAGCAAAAACACTAATCGAAACTTGATTTTCAGATTCCTCAATCCTAAGTAAGTTCAAGAACAATTTGTTCATATGAATGTAACCGGCGATAGGCGGTAAAGTGTTACACCAAACCGGGTTTCTAGGTCGCCCCGTGATAAACAAAAAACAAGAAGACAAACCTTTCACCCTTCTTTCTCTCTCTGTGTCTTTTTTCTCATTCTGTCTCTTCTTCTTCTCTTTCTCTCTCAGAGAGACTTCAATTCCTGAGATCGAAAGGTTCTCTGTTCTCTCTTTAATACCCACAAAACCCAGCTTCCCGCATTTTCTCATGGCATTAGTTTCTGGGTTTAAAAGTATGGGAATTGCAGAGAGTTCATGCCAATTGTGTCAGCTTTGTTCTGTGGTGCTGCAGTGAGCTCTCACTCCCACAAAGGTTTCATTTTTCAAAGGCCTCTGCTTTTTGTTTGCTTATAATAGTTTTAGTTTCTTGGTTTTGTATCAAGTTGAAAATGTGGAAGCTTTGAGTTTGGAGTAGCTCAGTTTCCTATTTTGAGGAATTAGGTGAGGAAAGCCCTAGGTTTGAATAGAGCTAAAGTTTCAAACTTTGGTGTTGTTTTGTGGAATTGTGATCTGGGTCTTGACTTTGTTTGGGGTTTTGGGCTCAGTTGGAATCTGGGGATTGAGAAGTGGGGGTTTTAGTGGGTTTTGGAAGGGGTGAGGTGAATTTTGAGGGTTTGAATGTGAATGTACAGACCCAAAGGGTTTGAGGAAGTGTTGAGTTTGGGGGGTGGTGTGGTTGAAATGTTAAGATCTGTGTTTGAGCTTGAAGAGCAAGGTCAATGAATAGCTCATATGCTTGTGGGTGTGAATGCAAGTGAAAGTAGGGGTTTTGGTGGATTTCCGAGAAGGGTTTTAGATGATCTGGGGATTTTTGATAGTGTTGAGGATTAAAACAAAACCATAAGCTGGTTGAATCACAGCTTTCGAGCTAATTTTTTTTGGTGTTTGGTGATTCTTGGTGGGAATCAAAAGCTGAGGTCTGTGTTGAAGTTGGTGCTGAACAAAGAGGTGAAACAATGTCAGGAGCACCAAGAGTGAAGTCTATGAATGTGGCTAATTCTGAGTCACGGTCGGTACTTGGACCTGCTGGGAACAAGGGAGGGGCATTAAGTGCACGGAAACCAGCTACAAAGCCACTGAGAAAGACTGAGAAAATGGTTGAGGAGATTACATCAGCTGAAGACAAGAAACCCCAGCAATCTTCAAAAGTTTCTACCTCTCCTCAGCTGCATTCTCTAAGTGTTCCTTCAGTACTTCGTCGGCAGGAGCAGTTATTGCAGTCTAGTTTTTCACTAACTGCTTCATGTTCGTCTGATGCGTCTACAGATTCATTCCATAGTAGAGCATCTACTGGTAGATTGATTCGATCAAATAGTGTAGGGAGTAGGAGGAAGCAGTATGTTTCCAAACCAAGAAGTGTTGTTTCTGATGGTGGATTGGACTCTCTTCCTGGTGGTTCACAGTCAAAGAAACGGTGTGCTTGGGTGACGCCAAATACAGGTTTGTCTTACTTAATTTGAACTATAATGAACATTTTTACTTCTGGAGTAATTGTTAAATTTATTTATTCTCCATTCGTTGCAGTAATTTAACTTTTCAATACTTGAGCTATTAGTCATGATCTCGGCCTTGGAAAATTATGTTGGAATATACTGATTGAAAAGTATATTGGGGAAATTGTTAGACTAGTAGAGTACGAACCTGATTTAGTTCTCACAATTGTGTAGGCAAACCAATTCTTTGGATCATAGATCTTTTAAGAACTGTAAGTTCCAGTTGATTTAAATGTTCAGCGGAAGTTCAAAACCAAAAGTACAAAGATTGCAGTTTGTATTGCCTCCGTTTTCAATCAAAGCATTTTGTACCATAGAATGAAGGACTTCAATTTAAATGTCTAAAGAATCAAATACATATGGCTATTTGAAACCAATTGACTGTGACGTACTTTCTTTGATGTTATTGGTTATGATCTCGTTGCTAACATGAATGCATTGGCACATATATTGTCTGAACGGAAGGGGGTAGTTATATATTGGAGCTTTTACTAAATTATATTTTTTAAATGTGTGGCAAGTGTATTCGAAGTTCTAACCTGATTGATTATAAGATTGGTCACACGCCCATAACTCAATGGTATGAAGAAGCTTACATTTATAACTTTATTAAGTTTTGTGAATATAGCTAGTAGTATGTTAATAGAGACTTATATTTTATAGTAGAATCAACTAGGTTTTTCTTCATTGGTTGGAAAGAATATACGTGAGGATCTGATGGCGTTTTTATATGTTGAAAGCAGATCCATGTTATGTTGCTTTTCATGATGAAGAATGGGGGCTTCCGGTACACGATGACAAGTATGTCATAACAGCATTATTTGTATCCATGATTATTGAAATAACTGTTCATGGTTAGAACTCCACTTCATGGTCATATGCTTGATCTTTCTTCCCACATGCAGGAAACTGTTTGAGCTTCTTGTCCTATCTGGTGCTCTGGCTGAACTTTCATGGCCTCTTATTTTAAGCAAAAGGCACATCTTTAGGTAATATCTGTTGAAGTTTTCTTTTTTGTTTACCAATAGGCTTCCCCCAATTAATATATGTTGGGGCCGCCCTGCTACATGACCGTTCCGCTCTATGTTAATGACCAACTGTCTTTTTTTGCAGGGAAGTGTTTGCAGATTTTGATCCTGTTGCCCTCGCAAAGTTGAATGAGAAGAAGATAATGGTACCAGGAAGTGTTGCAAGCTCCCTATTGTCTGAGTCAAAGTTGCGTGCTATCCTTGAAAATGCACGTCAAATGACCAAGGTATATATATTCACTTCCTTCTCCTGTTATATATGATTGACTAGCAGAGAATGCTACTAACTCATCATACAAGTACTAAGAAACTGTAGGGGTTGTGAACTTTTTCAGCAGAAATTGACTCTTCAACTATTTATATTAGTATAGTAGCTCTAGTGGCATTTACTTCTTTCATCCATCTAGAAGCAAACTACCTTATTCCTTCAGTTTAGTCATATAAACTGTGGACCACATTGTTTGCATTAGCAATCAATTGCTACATAATTGGTGCTTAGTGATGATTTGATCAGGTCGGTTAGGTGAAAAGAAGTAGTTGAGTGGTGACAATTAGTGATACTCACATTCAGACAGCTCAAATCAAGAAATGCTCATATAACCTAATTATTCCTTTTCTTCAGCAGCCAGCTTGCCTCTTTAGAGTGATTCGGTCTTTTTTGTCTTGATAGTTTTCCAACCATTAACTACCCCCTATTAACCCTTTTACTGCAGCCATGATTGCACCTTGTTAATTGCTTTGATTATCTATGCAGCTAACTTTCTGCAGGTTTTACTGATGCCAGGTCATAGATGAGTTTGGATCGTTCGACAAGTATATTTGGAGCTTTGTGAATAACAAGCCTATAGTTAGCAGATTCCGGTACCCTCGGCAAGTTCCAGCCAAAACCCCAAAAGCAGATGTGATAAGCAAAGATCTCGTGAGAAGGGGATTTCGTAGTGTGGGTCCCACTGTCATCTACTCTTTCATGCAAGTCGCCGGAATTACAAATGACCATCTGGTTAGTTGTTTCAGTTTCCAGGAGTGTCTAAACGCCGCAGAAGGGAAGCAAGAGAATGGCACCTTGGAAGAGGGTGATAAGAAAACCGAAAACGGGATAGAATCAGACTTGTCAGTTGCCCTAGATGAGTTGAGTTTCTCCTCAGGCTCATAAAGACAGTGTCCTGATCACCCTGGTTCAATCATCAGTTTACCTACCACATTGACTGATTCAGAGCTACTCATACTCTTCTTGTATAGGGTAGTGTTGAAGATGGTTTCTTGTGTAATTAATGAATTCTGAAGCAAATATGGATTTTCGCACTGTAGATTACTGAAGTGGATTAAAATGAAACTGGTGATTGTGCTGTCGGTGTAGCTTCTCTTCACAGCCTTCAGAAACTAATATACAATTTTTTGTACAGTAAAAATTATTCACCAACTAGTCTTTAAACCCGTACCTAGGCATGAGGAATAGAGTCAATAGACTATTTACAGCATCTTTTTCATTTGAAGGCTTCAATCTTGCTCGCCTTATAATGTGCTGGACAACTACAACTTAGAAGTGAAAGGTCTATTGGCTTTAAATGGATTGGTGGCGATAATGAAGGATCTGTGTACAATGTCTCCTTGTTCCCTTAGGACAGTAGATGCGGACTCCCGATTAGTAGACAAGTTTTCAGTGCTTGCTCAACAACATTACCATCGAAAGTGTGGGACATCAAGTATGGATCTATATGCCGACTGTTTAGGGATCTCTTCTGGCTTCTGTACCAGAAGCTTCTACTTTCTTCAATGCAATTCAACCAAAATGGGTAAGTGCAATGCATTATCTTGAATGAAACCCTGCGGTTTCAGTGTCTCTATCTTTGGAAGTTTGATTCAGTGGGAAAACATTCGGTAAGAAACAGCAGCTTACCCCCAGATATCTACATATCATCTCAACTACTTTTCTAGCTTTGAAATTTTCCGGATTGAAATTTTGAAACAAGAGTGCTTCATTACCATAAGCCTACTCAAACAAGGTTCAACATACAATACTAAATATACACAACTGTGCACTATTAACAACCAAAAGGTTAAAGAAACAATAAAAAAAAATCAAAGATCAAACCTGCCAATATGATGCTTAATCTTAACATAAATACAGCTGTTTTTTTTTTTTTTCTAAGAAAGGCTGGTTGATGAGCTTCTCGAGTTTTTACTAGTCCATGGGCTGCAAAAGAACTTTCAACAGGGCTTGATTTCAAATCCAATGCTCAGAAGAGTTCGAGCAGATTCCATTGCCTTCTCGCCCCCAAGTTCTAAGGTCTCACCTGTCAGTTCTCCTCCCTTGTCTACTGACCACCGGGTTGAAGATTGGTGTGCTCCATTGTCCACTGACAGCTGTGTCGAAGATTGTTGAGTTCCCATGTCCACTGACCACTCTGTCGAAGATTGGTGCCCTTCAGTTTCACTTTTCACAATCTGCAAATTGTTCATGGAAGCAGGAGCAGCCGCAGCAACAAGAGGAGCACACGGAGGGCCATGCCGCTTCTTTGGAACAGGCATATCGTGGTCATGTATCCCCTTGTATGTTATTATGACGGCACTTGTGTTATCTAAGGCTGTTTCAATGTGCTTCCGGACAGGACATCCAGCAGAAGTGCATCTATAGTAGTTCCTAAAGAAAAAAATATAAGCAGATTTATTATAATTTTTTACCTAGATCCCAATGATTGAAGTTTCAGCAAATCATATAGTAAAAAACAGTAATGTATGCAAACAAAATTATTGGAAACTAAGCTAGTGGATGGCTTCTTACGTATAACACCAATAGGAAATCGCTTAGTCTAAAGGCAGCTGCATAATACGCTTCTGAAAACTACCCTATATCATTCTTCAGCAGGTAAGACAACCCGTTAGATGATCATTCAGTAATAGCTAACAGCAGAATATACAATGAAACTGAGGTCCCAGTCACATAAAACTAAAGTACATTTGTGGGAACTCTATCTTTGACCATCTCAGAGAATCTCTAAACCCAAAAAGTAATAGTATATATAACATTCCCGGTTTAACACTATATGAGAGCTCTATAGTTGGCATGATTTTCCTCTGAAAGTTTTGAGAAGGTCTAGAATCACATGAGTTGAAACATATGATAATCTTTTGACTGATAACTCCACAGCTCAAAAAAATGCTTGTATTCCTAGGATAGTGACTGACAGCTTATTGGACTATTCGTATTTCGTAGATGAATACCAAATAGTGACTGACAGCTTATTGGACTATTCGTAGATGAATACCAATATAAAAGAGATTTCAACACACCCTTTTTCAGCAAATATGAAAGGCATAAATATGTTTAACACAAGGTGTTTTTCTTCACACCTTAACATTGCAATTTTATTCTTACATGAAGGTGTTTTTAGGTAAATATGTTTACGAAAGCAAATATGAAGTTGATGTAAAGAGAAGGCATGCAAAAAAAATAAATGATAGAATTGGCATGCACCTGGGATGGGGGTTTCCCTTCACCATCTTCTGTCCATACTTGCGCCATCTATATCCATCACCTGATATTCCCACATCCCCTGCTGCATGTACTACAAACTTAGGTTTCTTGCCAGGTTTCAAGAGAGAATCTGAATATTCTGAGTTGCTTTTCTTCAATCTAGATAATAAGGAGAAACTGTTAAAATAGAGATATCACCAGATTATAAGGGAAGAGAAAACTAAAGTTTTGAAGAACTTGCCTTTTTTTGGAATCTGGTTCGTTGATATGCTCCTCCTTGATCATAACATCATCATTACCATCGGAGTCACTTGAGTTTTGCCGTTTCCTTTCAGAACTCGGATCTTCTTGTATATGTTCTTTCGAAGTCGTGCACAGCTCTGAATCATTCAGTATTGCGCAGGGATATTCTGTAACACTATTGCCTACACACTCAGCAGAAGATGCAACTTTGATTTCCCTTGTGCAGTTACCCCTTCTAGGGGGATCATGAGTATGTTGGCTTTTGTAAACAATTTCAGTTATATGACCTGAAATATTGCAGCATTCAATCTTTTTGGCAGAACACTCAGAAAATGTGCATCTATAATAACTTCGAGAACCAGGAGGACTCTTCACTTGCTTCTGGCCATATTTCCGCCAGTTGTAACCATCTGAAGCAGATGTTTTCACATGACGAACAGGTGATATAGACTTCAATTCGGAAGAAATTTGTTTGTCCTCCTCAAGCATACATAAACCATTGACCTTTTGCAATGGTAGTCTTTGTTCTTGAAGAATCGGGCTTGGAGCAGGTGAGATGGATTGAGTAACAGAAGTTGGTGACAGCTCTGACAAAGATGCTGGACAAGAAACCAACTGTTGCAGATTTTGTGTCTGACCCTGAGCAGGCTGGTTTGATGCACTTGCCAGAACTTCCTGCTGGCTTATCCCAATTTGCTCCTAAGAAATGGAGAAAAATTACACTCGTACAACAAATATACAACCAAACAATTTACAAGGTAAACACTAGCTTGCAGTATATTAGATTTTCTGCTTCTTGTTTCTCAGCAATTACTATCTGTCATATCACTCAAAAGAATCTCTTCAGTATGATCTTATACTTTTCTTAGTATCCTTTTCCTTGCAATTAGGTTCAACATTATTAAATAGACTAATAGATTCCATTTACCACCACAAAATCTTATGTCATGGTATCTAAGCCTGTGATAGAATGGTCTTACCCTCCCAAACTACTACCGCGAAGATCATAAGCAACAACAAGAAGAATTGCTGTAACACCTTACAATGCTTATTATCGAAACATAACAACATCAAATATTTTCTACTATACAGTATGTATACACACGTGAATTCTATGATTCAAACCTCTCCGAAAACCAAAAATCCTCCTATTAATAATAACACCCACTCAAACATGCACACACCACTTCAAAATCGCATGCAAACAAAACTTCACAACCAACAGAAATAACAACAGATCAACAGCTCATAAAGTTGACATGAACAAGCCTCCTAACCTGAAATTCAGCTCCACCAATCGACTCCGCCGCAGACGTAACCGCAACACCTGCTAGATCAACAGCAAAAGAATCACTACAATACAATAGACCGCAAAAAATATCAGCAAACTACAATCATAGCAACTATAACCTGCACACTGATCCGTGGAGCCTCTCGGCTCCGTTACACAGCTCTCTATCTCCACACAACCAATTCCACTCTGATTTTCTTCTTCTTCTTCTTCTTCCTCTTGGTTTTTCTTTTGCTTTTGGAATTGGAGAGAATCATGGCTCTCGTGCTCGGCCATGTCCGGAGTATTAGCGAGAAGAGAAAGAGTAAAGTGTTAATACAAAACGGTTTTGGTTACGGGGTGTGAGGGTTTTATAGTGTTCAAACCAAAAAAGGTCGAGAATTGGACCGAGAAATGTATTGGATTCTGTGCAACTGTAACCAGAGAGAGAGAGAGAGAGAGAGGATGTTTTAATTGTTTAAAGATGTGCGGGGGGATATATGTGTCTTTGACTCCAATTGACTCAGGTGGTTTCTTTTTCTTTATTTATGACGGTGTAACGCTAACCGTTTCTATCTCCCTCGTACGAGGTACCCCGATCACCGTCCGTTTAGTTGACTTGACGGTTTCCTACAGCTTGCCGTTTGGGACTGAAGTGATCATTCCATTTTATTAAATTCTCTCATGCCAAGATGGTCTAAAAATCTGGACACAACAAAGCTTTTCTGAGTCGGAGTTTAAACGTAGATTTACCTGAAAAATTTAACCACAATGGACCGCACTAGTGCATGGTTAGTGCCTGTAAATGAGAAAAAACACAGGGGTAAAATTGTATTTATGAAAAACGTTTCCGATCATTACTGGCGCGTATCCGAGCATTTCTGAGGCATACTCGACGAGCTCGCAAGCGTGTTTTATCTCTGCAGCAAAAGATACTCTCGGAAACGCATAGAGATTATTAGGTACGCGCCGGAAATAATCGGAAACATTCCGATAAAGTTACTGAAAAGACAAATTTAGCCCGCAGTTTTGGAGAAAAAATCACATGGCGGCTTTCGCGGGTACAAACGCCAGTTAATTAGACTCGGATCCACTCGGTTCATATTGTCTCATACTGCATTTAGGTCATCTAATCTTAATTATATATCTAATTTTAATTATATGGTCAAATTTATTTACATTGATGTGGGCTCCACATTATATAGTTTAAATACAGAAAAAAATATGTCCACATAATTATAATTAGATGGACAAGATTCATTCACGAGACAATATGAACAGACAAGTATAAACAGAGTATCTCAGCCCCGGTTAATCTACAGTGGCTACTTTGGCGAGCTCAATTTCAGCCTCACAAGCTCTACCTAACTTTAATCAAATGCAGCCGCTGCTGGAGTCAGGTTTGTTTATAATCTCCTAAACCAATTTCAGTTAGTATTGATTGGTTTCTGTTTTTCTCGAGTTCTGATGATCATTGGTATTTTGTCGCCGGAAAATTTATGAAAGGAAGTAAATAATCTCATTGAATTTGAGGTAGTTTAAAATCAGAGAAGCTAATTGGGTACTTACTCTGTGGAAACTGCAACCCATTTATTCTCTCTTGTTCAATGCACTGTTTCTTGATCTGTGAAGCACTAAACTACTGCCAAGTGCCAACCTTATATGTTAAGCTCTTGTTTTGGTTCCTTAAAACCCAATCTATCAATTAACTCTACGCATAGCCACAGACCTAGACACTAAGCTTATGTAATGGAGATTTGATCTGATTCACTTTGAGTTTTGGGATTTCATTTCGTTTGTTTGTTCTGCTGATCTTATATGGCTGTGCTTGCGTTGCTTCCTTCAAACCCAAGTCTTCCAACTCTATGCCTAAGCTAAGAAGCTGGTTTAGTCGTTGTATTGTTTACTTCTTCGAGTTTGGAATTAGTTTGCAATCTTACTATGTCTGCAGTTTCCTTTTGGGTCTGCTTCTTAGTTCCATCTGTGTGTAGTTTGGCTTCTGTGTGAGGATTCACACAGCTGATTAATCAACAGAATACTATTTTTTCTTTACTATTGAGAATTATTAGAACAAAGTATCATTTGTATAGCTCAAGTGTATCCCAAACCCGAAACCTTGAACCCTTATAGCTTACACTACACTTTTGAGGTAATGATTTATCCCCTTGAGCCGACTTTGGTACCACTGTACCAGAAGTTGAATCTGTGTTCCCTCCCTCTTGTTCTCCTTTTCTATAAAATGCTCCAATCTGATTTCCTCGTTCATCTTCACATAAGAGAGAAAAGAGTAGTAATGTTAAGCCATGATTTTGCATTGTTCAACCTTCAAATCATCACAAAAAGTTTGGACTCACTGTTCTGACTGTTCTCCAAAATGTTATGTTTAACCAAGTCTATCACAAAAAGTTTGGACTCACCATCGTTTATTCATATCAGGGAGAAGAATGGAGGAGGATTCACCAAATCCTCATGTTTCACTGCGTTCCCGGATTTCTGCCCTTCACACAATGGCTTGGGAAGAATACAAAAGCAAGCCAATCTCGCATTGGATTCTTCTATTTCTAAGCAGTGCGGGAATGCTTGTAGCATTTCCTGCATCTAGCCTTCTATCTCGTATCTATTTTGCCAATGGCGGTACTAGCAAGTGGATCATTTCATGGGCAGCTGTTGCAGGGTGGCCTCTGACTGCTGTGATCTTACTGCCAACATACTTCATCTGCAAAACCAGTCCTACTCCCCTGAATTTAACACTTATATTATCTTATGGCGTGCTAGGTTTCCTAAGTGCTGCCGACAATCTTATGTATGCATATGCATATGCTTACCTCCCAGCATCTACTGCTTCTCTCCTTGCGTCATCATCTCTTGTATTTTCTGCATTGTTTGGATATATACTGGTGAAGAACAAACTGAACGGTTCCATAGTAAATGCCATTGTGGTTATCACTGCTGCTATGACCATCATTGCATTGGATTCTGATTCAGACAGATATGGGAATGTCACTGAGAAGCAATACATTCTAGGTTTCGTGTGGGATATTTTGGGATCTGCTCTCCATGGTCTCATTTTTGCTCTCTCTGAGCTAGTTTTTGTGAAGCTACTTGGTCGAAGATCCTTTCATGTTGTGCTGGAGCAACAACTTGGGGTCTCCCTATTTGCTTTTGTGTTTACCACCATTGGGATGATTTGGAATAAGGATTTTCAGGGAATGGCATCTGAGGCTAGAAGTTTCAAGGGCGGTAAATCCTCTTATTACCTGGTTCTCATTTGGAGTACAATCACTTTTCAGTTGGGGGTGTTAGGGGCTACTGCTGTGCTTTTTCTGTCTTCCACCGTTCTCGCTGGTGTTCTCAATGCAGTAAGGGTACCACTCACAAGCATTGCAGCAGTGATACTGTTAAACGATCCCATGAGCGGCTTAAAGATTCTCTCTTTGATTGTTACATTTTGGGGATTTGGCTGCTACATCTATGGCAGCTCCTCTGGAAGTAGAGATCCTTCATAATGTGATGCATATTGTGTGTTTGTTTCAAAGGGCATAGATTGTGCCCGCCCACAATTGTTTTCTACACGTAACTGGTAAAATTGATACGTAATTTGTATATCTTTTGTGCAGCTTATTGTAGATGACTAAGCAATTTCCACATCGACGGTGCCTGAGGCAATATCCATACTTTTTAGGATCACAATACAGTGCCTTCAATTTCTGTACTCTAGGATGACATTACAGTAATAACTGAACCATATGAACCTGTATGGCAAAATAATCTTTTCATTTCTGCCATTCAAGAATTACCTGTACCGTGATTGGCATCTTGTAAAAAGATCTAGACTAGTAAAAGATGAGAGAGCATTATTGGATATAAAACAAGCAACACTTTGAAAACACAGAAATATCTTTCCTTCATTGAAAAAAAAAACATATAGTTTCATAGATCTGCAAGCTCCCTTTGAGAAGGGATCCTGCAGTTTAAATCTTCTTCACTTCTTATCACTATTACAAACCCCCGCAAACTAAAATACCATTTGAATAAAGGTTCATTGCACAGATATATGGTTTGATAAACCTCCCTGTTAGCAACAGATGGAAACAAAAAAACACAGGTCTTGCCATCAGAGACAGCTACTTAAAGCATCATGTTTACTTGGGACCAATGTCCTTAAGGGCACAGATCTGCTCCTCTCCCATCGCAGACATGACAGTCACCACAAGATCCTTGCCCTCGGCAAATCCATCCTTCAGCTGCAAAACATAATTAAGTCGAGAGTCTATTATGATACATAAACAGAAGCACAATAAAACACCTCCAATGAAAGAAAATTCTCTCAGGACATCATACCTGAGTGAGCAAAGCATCATCAGTGGGAAGCCTCAGATCATCCTTGGTGTTTCCATTTTCAGTCAAGAGACTCACCTACAAGACACCATACTTCAGTTAGTTTACATGAAATGGAAGCAGACAACTGCAAGAATCATATGAATTCAAAATCAATTTCTGCTTTAGTAGAGTCAAGCTTATGGAGAAATGTTGCAAGTAGTTTTAAATATATCAACAAAGACCAAAATTACTAATGGGGCTCTTCAGTGTAAACATAGTCATCAAACAAGTTTGTTCTGCAAATGCACACACGTTAAACTCATGTATCATCATTATCACCACTTCTGATAATGATAAGTTTAGGTACTTACAAAGCCATCTTCAGAGATATCAATCAGCTGGTAGTCAGTACGGTTCACATGAGGAACCTGCAATCGAGAAAACAAGCACATAAATAACTACAGCATAGCACCAAAAAAGAAGCCTAGACAGAAACATAAATGCACAAAAATCAAATTTGGATAGAAGATTACATCACAATTGTGGGACGAGGGGACAATATCCTCAAGCTTCTTGCCATTGAAGATATCAATAGCAACAAAGTGGCACTTAGCGTGACCGTGCTTTCCAGTCTTGGAAGTGGAGACTTCAACAACCTGTCAAGAGCAAAGCAATCAACAATACAATTAGTCACACACCAAATAAGACTTGTAACAAAGTAGACACTGCACATCTACAACAAAACAGAGAAACGAATCCATGCAGTAGTGGGCATACCAAATAACACAAATGAAAAACGACTCTAAAGTTCATGCCAACAGAAAATAATCCAACATATAACGAAAGTCATAGACCAAAATATTACCAAGGCACATATACAGTACAACTCACACATCAACACCTCATCTAGCCAGTAAACGACGACAGTTAAAATTAGATCCGTAACGATTCTCTGTCAAACAGTAAATAAAATCACAATAATCCAGTTCAAAAACTGTATTGGGGGCCTCCCTAACCCTAAGCTACATCAGCTATTTCTCGAACTCAAGCAGATTATCAAATCGCGGCGCAAGGAAAACAAATCGATAAACACAAATCAGAAGAAGCAAAAATCGAAGATCTGAAGCGAAACCTTGCAAGGCCTGGCCTTGATGACGATGTAACCGTTCTTGCGGATGGTACCGGCCTGCTGAGGGTAGGTCTTGGACGCTCCGGCGTCGGCCTTGGATTCGAACTGGTGCTCCTCGTCAGACATTTGGGGCTGATTGAAAAGGATGAGGGAGGAGGAGGAGCTTCTCTCTGTTTTGAGGGTTTCGGCTCTGTGAGATAATAATGACGACTTGAAGCGGCTGGCCCTATATTCCGAGGCGACCTTGTTAACCCTGGTTAGATGATATTAAATCCTCACCGTTGGATGTGAGAGCTAGGGTTTAGCTTGTGAACTTATCCAAAAAGAATTTTGGGGCAAGGAGGGAATTATCCACCTCTCTTTTTTCTATTTTCAATAATCGAGGAAAATACCCATTAATTAATTATAGGAGGTCGGTGGTGATATAAGAGAAGCTCTACTAACACCGTACATACACACGATCTTAAAATATACAACATTAACTCACATATTCAATATAAATTTAATATTAACATATATACTCAAACGAATGGTATGATTGTGAATCGCTGCAACTGATGCAAAATACAAATAAGTATTTTGCATATTATAACTCCCTTGAGTTGAAAGATGCCATATTGGACTTGGACCCAACCAGAATCCTATGCCCAATGGACCCATCATTTATTCCCAATACCAAAACCAAATTCTTGGATTGAAATATTCTCCTTTTTATTTGTTCCTTTTTTTTCTGGGAGAGAAATGCTATTCGATTCAATATTTTCTGAGAAACTGTAATGATAAAGCAGTAATCACGCATTCATGCTCATGCAAGTGGTGGATGAAGTAACTGAATATGTATATGTAGCTTATGATCCAAGAGCTAGCTGAAGCAAACCACAACTGTGTGCATTGACATCCCAAAAGTAAACAAAATTTGATGAAGCACATATTCCATGGAGTATGGAGTTAAAACTTAAAACCCATGTCAGTGTGTTTCTCTCTTTTTAGAACTACCCCAAAAGTATTCTTTGCAAGGTATAGAATTTAGTTCTTAACTACTAAACAAGTATTAACCCTAAAAAGCTAGGTAAAAGAAAGACATTCCAGGTACTTAATTGGATGGTTTTTGGAGCACCACCTACTTAGGCAGCTGGCATGGAATGAATTAATGAATGAACACATTGATGCTCCATGAGTCCATGTGGTAGTAGTGAATATGATGAAGGCCCTCATTAAAATCTTGAGGCAACCTCAGTATATTATGATGGGATACCTCTTCTGCATTATAACCTTGATGTCTAAAACATCTAATTGTGTATGATGATGTTCATATTCAGCTCAGCTATGATGTTGTTCTTTATATGTAATGATTCTGTTTCTGTATGGGAGGGTTCTTTGGGAAGAAATGCATGCGTTCCAACTTATCATGCATGTCTTCTCTCTCACTTTTGATGATGAGGTTAGCAAAATTGCATGCTAGCTTCAATTATGCAGGAGTCCCTTTCTCTCTTTCTATCTATCTTTACATACATCTTCACAGTAATAACTGGACTTACAGCAGTCCAAATTCTGCAGAGGAGTTTGGTATTTTGGTATGGAAGTAAAATTTATACTTTTCCAGTTTTCCTGAACACGGGTGTTTACCTATGTTAATGGACATCCCGTGTCAACAATGTACCTATTCACTTTAAGACGTAGACAGACAGCCACACATTTTGGTTTTCGGTTGAAGCCATGGTTGATGCTACAAAATGTGGTCCAGTATATCACTAACTGCCGGCAGCGCTTAGGAGGTGAGGCCTGAGATCTTGCCTTTCTGTGACTCGCCGCTATAGTTAGGTCCCCTAAGATAACATGCACATTCATCTTTGCACATTCCAAGTTAACAGATGAAGATATGAATAACAAGCTTGGAGTTCTAAATGACATTGCCAAGTAAATGAAATTTCAAAAAAAGATATATAACCTTGGAGTTTTGAAATTAAACTCCGGTGTGTATTAAGCTTTTAGGCCATGAACAACGGGAAAGCAAAATGAACATGCAACATGATCGATAGTCCAGACAGAATTTCCAGGGCTACTGTACAATTTTCCCCATGGCAGCTAAAAGAAATCATAACAAAGAAGTACAAGAACAACTAAGGAATGAAAAGCTAAAGAAGAAATCTCCCACATTTTCCATTATCAAATTTGTTCTTCATTGGCTACCTGTTGGTTCAATATCTTTAAGTAGTCCAACTATCTGTTGCATGCTTGGTCGCTTTAAGGGAAGGTCAGCTGTGCATAGATATCCAATCTTAAGTGCCTCCTCCATTTGGTCTTCACGTCCTGTATCACGAATTTTCGGATCAATAGCGCTTGACACTTTGTTCTTCCTTACCAATCCTCTGACCCAGCTCACCAGAGTTGCTTCTTTCTCCTCCGGATAGCCATCACCAAATGGTTTTTTCCCAGTAATGAGCTCAAAAAGAACAACTCCAAAGCAATATACATCAGATTTTGGCGTTAAAGAATCACATTCCGCCTGAGAAAACTCCGGTGGCACATAGCCAGGTGATCCAAGAGAGATCTCTTCATCTAAACCACTACCGAAAATCTTGGCCAGTCCAAAATCAGATAACCTTGGCTCCAAGTTATAATCAAGATAAACACTACTAGCCTTAACATCTCTATGAATAATTGGAGGTGAGCAACCATGGTGTAGAAATGCCAATGCTCGGGCAGCACCTAGAGCAATCTTGTGTCGAAATCTCCAAGTTGTTAACAACCCTTCAGAACCAACATGTTGAATGCCATTGTTGTCATCTTCTTCCCATGTATCTGTGCTCCAGTCCTCAGTTGTCTGAACACCAAGTGGCAAGTCATGAAGCAAATTCTGAAGGTTCCCATTCTCCATGTAATCATAGATAGCAATTCTTTGCTCCCCAGCTAAGCAATATCCAGTCAATGGAACAAGATTGGGGTGCTTGATTCGACCAAGATACTCAAACTCTCTTGCAGCTTCCTGGTCTGTTAATGTAGAACCATGCACCAAGACTTTCACTGCTACATGAATTCCACCTGGCAGAAATCCTCTATAAACTGGTCCAAACTTCCCTTCAGCCAAAAGTGTTCCACGGTCGAAATTTGAAGTTGCTGATAAGAGGTCAGCAAATGTGAAGTTCAGCAATGGCTTCTCGAAAATCACTACAAGGACTGACGTTGCTTGCTTAACATCTGCCACCCAAGTAGTCGAGTCAGTCTGGAAGGAAAAGGGGCCTGATATATTTTGTTCTTCCTTGTATGAGGTTGGCTTGACTTCCCACATTCTGGTCTTCCTTCTGCAACCAACTGCTAGGAATAGCAAACCAACAAGCAAACACACCATTGAAAGGGCCAAAGCCAAAGCAAGCTTTAGTCCCTTATGCTTATCCTTAGCAGCGCGACTTCTTAATAGGGTTGGGTTTGCAGCAATGGGGCAGCTGTTTGAAGCACCAAAGAAAGATTTTTGGAGGGTTTCAGTGGAGATTTCAGAAGCACAAAGTGTCAGATTATTGTAAGAGAAGTTAAACCTCTCCATCCAAGGAAGTTTCTCCAACAGCGAAACCGGGACCTCTCCAGTCAAATTGTTGAATGAAATATCAAGAACTTGGAGACTCTCTAGACTCAATAATGGAATTTGACCAATCAGACGGTTCTCAGAAAGATCAAGCGTACTCAAGCTACTCAACTGAGAGAGTTCATGAGGAATATGACCAGTAAGACTAGTTTTCGACAAATTAAGGTATTCCATACCAGAAAACATTTCAACTCTTGGAAACTTCTGCCTACTAAATCTATTTTGTGCTAGATTTAGGTGCTTGAGATTTTGGGCTCCAGTTATATTATGAAAAATTTCTCCACCAAGCTGATTCTCAGACAGGTCTAAATAAACCAAATGAGACCAGTTATAGCTAGCATTGAATTGTACCTGAGAAATGTGACCTTCAAACTGATTCTTGCTCAAGTCAATCACCTCCAACAGCTCCATAAACACACCCATCACTGAACCCTTGAACACATTCCCAGAGATGTTAAGACTAGTAATGGACTTCATCCCTGAGAAATCAGAGTCCCTGCCATGAATCTCATTTCTGGCAAGATTCAAACTTTTGAGCTTAGTAAAAGCACCACCAAAACCATCAGGAAGAGTTCCAGTCAATCTATTGGATGAAAGATCAATCTCAACCAAAGATTGGCAACCCACAATGCCTGAAGGAATGCTCATTTCAAACCCATTCTGATTGACCCTAAGAACTCTCAGACTGATAAGTGAGCTTATAGCTGCAGGAATCTCACCAGAAAAATTGTTACTTGAAATATCAAAGCTTTCAAGTAGGCCAAAGTTGCCAATGTTGTTAGGCAAGGACCCAGAAATCTGGTTATGAGAAAGATTAAGGTTCTTGAGTGAGCCTAAGCTCCACAAATCTGATGGCAAGCCAGTGATTTTGTTGTTGCTGAGGTCTAAAGATTGAAGCTTTGTTAGCTTCCCAATAGTGGTATCAGGGATAGAACCAGAGAGTTCTAGACCAGAAGCAACTAAGTTAATAACATATTCATTTCCTGAATCACAGAACACTCCAGGCCATGAACAAACAGGAGCAGAGAAGTTGTAAAGTGAAGAAGAAGATGATGATAAACCCATTTTTTGCAAGAACAGAGAGACATAAAACCCATCTGTATTGGGTTGTTGACAAGCAAATGGCTTCAACAATAGTGAAAGAACCAGTAGGGAAGCAAAGAAGTTGAAACCCATTTGGTAAAAATGAACAGAAGTAACGAGTGTGATAAGGAATATAATGAGTCCAAACCAAGCACTAACCTCCTCTACACCTCTCTCACTGTCAGACCTTCACAAGCAGCATTACAGTATCATAAATGTTTTGGGTCCATCTCAGAAACACTTATCTCTTGGCCTTTGCAGCTCCATTAAAGATGATTGTTAGGCCAAATCTCTTAAAAAAATGTCAATATAGGGTCGGAGCAGAACAGGCATGTAAGAAATGGGTTCTTGAACTCAGCTCAAGTTGAGTAGTGGCTTGGCAGGGCTGGCATGAAAGCAAAGCAGAAATAAACAACACAAGGGAGGAAGCTCTCTTTGTCTCTGTTTAGAGTTGGAATATGAGAAGCTCTAGTTTTGTTGCAAAGTATTTTGAAACACACTACTATGTATCATTTGTGTTTTTATATGAAAACAAGGAGAGGTTTGGTCTGAGAAACTTGCACATAAACAGAGGAGGGAGGGTATATGGGGAAGGTAAGAAGAAGTGAAGAACTAAACAAAGAAGTAAAATACAGACTGGGGTGGACAGAAGTTGGGGTACATAAATGAGAACGGATTGATGGTGGAAATGTATAATCTATTTTGGTTGGTGACCTTTTGTTTTGTTGGTGGGAATTCAATGATTCTTCGTTGAAGGTTGTCGCTCACTTGTGTTGTTTCCTCAAATTGGAAGTGCTTTCTGTGATTAAAATCAATTTACAACCGGCAATCTTATGTAGATCTCATAGAAGAAGATATGAATTGCCAGATAATATTTGTTTAGTCTGTACTCAATATCACTGTTCTTCTTCTTTTTCTCCACTAATTATATTCCCAACTGCTACAAATTCACAAACTTGGAGTAGATAATTGAATGTTTTCAATCAATGAAAGTTAGTTTTTCTTAACTAATATCTAATAACGAATTAGGTTGTACCAACATTCATTTAGTGACTTAAATGACTGAATGATGATCAATTTAGCTACATAAGTGATACCACAAATGAACAGATTTGATAATGATGAAGATTCGTGCATAATTTTGAAAAAGAGGTTGAATCATATCTAACACATGAATCACAATTAGAAGCCAACATGATTCAAAGACACTCCTATGATCATTTTTTTTCCCTTTGAAATAAGTGATAGAAGTATAATAATCCAAACAGACTCATGCTTCTCTCAGTGTTTATGCTAGTCATAATGACTGATAATCCTAATGTTTCAACCTTTTTCTTTGCAAGGCATTCTGGCATGATTGGTGGGATTTTGTTCACAACAGTAGTAAGCATAGTTCAATGGATTAGCTGAGATTGCTTGGTCTGATGTAGCGTTTTGTTGACTAAACATATCAAAAGAAGGCTCTTCCCCACCCAAATTATAAAAGTAAAGAACTGATTTATCCCCTAACCCATGATCACCAATATTAATATGTAGTGGGGTAAGATATAGTCCCATAGTCATAGTAATATCCAAAGTAATAAGGAAAGAATGACTATTACCAGATCATCATCTGCATCATTCATTCACAGAATTAGAATAAGAAAATATAGTCTGTCATATCTGTCGTATCATGTACAGCTACATACAGATAACAGTAATACTACAGTTTCAATTTGATAGAGCATAATAATGTGAACATGGTATTGATCACTGAGTAAATCTTAGAGCATTTTGGTTGATTTTGTGGCTGCATAATGAAAGTTTATGGAAAACATGATTAATCTTTGTCATGCTGATTTAGACACTTTGCTTTAATTAAACTCAAGTCACACGAGGGTTTTGGAAGTTTAGAGGACCCTGCTTCTAATGGACAAAGAAGATTTCAATTAGAACAAGTGATATGGTATTTGCACATGGGCATGTGTCCCTCTGGTCAAAGCCTCATGGCCATAGAATTGACTTCCTGCTAGTGTTTGTGTGTCTTTTGCTGCTATCATTTCTATCATTCTATAATCTTCAAAGGAAGAAGAATCTTCACTCCAGTCTCCTGTGGTAATGATTTGCATTAATTGGGGATGTTGATTCAGAACGTGAGTGATATTAAAACTTCCTCCTGTAAGATTCTGATTAATTACATGATATTAGAGACTAATCATTCTAGGAAACTTAATCTTGAGGCAATGTTCAGTGTTTAGTAATATGATTCACAATAAACAGGTACCAGTTGCATATATGGAGGCTAGTACATTCTCATATTGATCAGTATAAGATGCTTCAAAGATATCATACTTGAAACACTGCACATATCATTCTCATTTAATCTTGCTTTTTCACTGCAGTCATTTATGTTGCACCAGTTGTTGCAGCCATGGCATTTGCACGTTTGCAGAATCAGTGTCACATTTGGAAGCTGATTATACTGAATTAGCTCCATTCTCAATCCATTATGAGCTTCAGTTTCAGTTTCATTTCATTTTCATCTCAGTTTCATTTCCTTCTAAATTTCATCAGTCTGTTTGCTGCAATAAGATTAATGTCATAAATTTGCTGCAATTCTTTCTAGAGCAGATAACATTGAAACATCTTGCTCAATTCAGTCAATGGGCAAATCTCTTATATTTATTGAATTATTTGGAACCCAGGTTTCACAAGCTACAGGACACACTTTAATGCTAAATAGTTAGAAATGCTCTCACTAATCATAGATTCATAGGAGATGAACATTGAAGATAAAAATAAATTAATAGACTTATCTCAGTAGCACAGTATATTTCAGCAGAAGCAATGACTGCAGGAGAAATGCACCCACAGGAATTAGATACACAGTCCCCGGCTCAGCAAACCCAAAAATGTCAAGAACCCTAATGCTCTCCCCGTCATACAATTTGTCTCAACTGCTACAGTACACAAGGCATGGAACCTTCATACCCTGAGGGGACGATTTCCATAATCAAACCTTTGTATCCTTGGCTTCTTCATTTGTGCTTTCTTGTTTGCAAGTATTTGGAAAGGATTTGGCCCTCCGGGGTTGAGTTTTGCTTGCCGAACTTTCTTTCTCTTTCCCCGATCATATTCTTCATCCCTGCAAGCATTGGAAAATCCAGTTTGTGAAAAATAAAGTGATAATACATTAGTACAAGCGGAATGTAACGTTGTACTTGCTAATGTTACAGCCTTTCAAGCTCTATCGATAGAAACCAGCCATTAAAATTACTAAATTTTCGAGTTTAAGATGCGCTACACATAGTTATAACCCAAAAACGAAGGGCTCATTCCAACTCACCAATCATCTCCTACATAACCAATGGTGATAGGTGCAGCATGGCTTGATTCTACAACATGAGACTGAGGCAATTCTATTCCATCCCAAGGTGCAACTGCAATGAACAAATTACAGGGTATCACAAACCATTCAGTGACCAATGACTCCACCGAAATCAATGCAATATACTCATGCAGGCATGAATGTAATACATGCAAAAGCCAGAATCAAATGCACGCAAAAGCCAGTAAGGATCATTATAGCATTATAGTCACATAACATATAGTTACTAGATATCAACTCACCAACTGTCTCAGCTGGACCTCGAGTCAGCACACCCTTACATCCATTTTGCATTGCATCTCCTTTACAATTGTGTGGAGCATCAGTTCCCCCCAACTCCCTTTGCTTTTCCAGTGTAGCACAGGAAGAGCCGAAACCATTCCGTTGTAGTTTATCACTTGCACTCACTGTTACATTATGAACGAGGCTCCTTGTAAACTCAACATCTTTAATATCCATTAAAGAATCACCATGAGGATTCACTAAGCACTTGTGAGAAGTTCCATCTTCAACTGTTTTCAAGCCAGATTTGTCTCTCTTTCTCTTCAGACAAACAGAAACCAAGGAATCTGTCTGGGTTTTCTCAGATGTAGATGGTCCTAGATCAGATGAAGGACAACGGTTTTCTATCAAGTATTTCTTACTATGGCTCTTACAATCTGAAGTTCGGTTTTTACTCCTTTTGTGCTTCTTCTGCACACTTAAGACTGCCCTAGATAGTAAGGATGGTCGGATATGCATGCCCGCCACCTTACACTTTATGTGCTTCTTTTTCAATCCTTTAGGGTGCTTGGGGTCGGGAGCTTCCAGAACTAATGATCTATTTGTCACAACTGATGAACCAGCCAATTTTGCCGGATCAGAAGGTACCAATGTCTGGCCAGAATCACTAGCCTTCTCACATTCATTGGTAAAACTTCCAGCCTGGAAAAGAAAAGGAGTCAAATCATGAAAGTACGACTAACAGAAAGCTATAGATATACAAACAAATACCTGACCGATTCCGGAGCTTGGTGGATCAGATTGCTGTTCAGGGTTCAGTTTCTCCAAAGCTAAACCATTAGAGATTGTGGATGAAACCACACTCAAATTCCCAGCACTGGGGGAAAGATTCTTCTACATGAATAAACGGGTTATAAGTCACTTGGATTATAAGACAAAAGCTTAAGTAAATAAATTTAGAGATACCAAAATACATGGAAGGTCAGTAGCATCCACTTACATTCTGAGAAATCTCCTCTTGAACAGGCCTAGATGCCTTAAAGATCTCAGGGTCCTTGACAGTAGGTGATATCACAATTGGAACCCTATCATTATCATTTGAACTTGCTTTCTCATTGTAGTCATTTATTTTGGCATCAGTCGTTGAAGCCACCGTACATGCAGAATCAGACGTGCCAGTTTTCCTGGTTGGAAGCAGAGTAGATGGTGGCATACTTTCTCCCAATGAGCCCTCTGATAATGACGCTTTCGAAAACGACTCTGAGACAGCTTCCCTTTTACGCACCATATTTTGTGTCACTATGTGGCCATTATTTTTATTAACTGATGCTTCCTTCAAATGGGACACCCTTGGGACAATAGCTAATGCATTCTTTTGTCCAATAGAAGAGGCTAGGTCACTTGACCTGCCCGCAGCTGAAATTTTTTTAATAGGTTCTTTCGACAAATGGTTGTCAGTAGGAGTATTTTTATTTCCAATACCATTTGGTTTGAAATGTTCCTTTTGAGCAACATCAACAGGCTTCCTTGGAATAATATTTCTTCTATCACGTACATAGAACAACATGTAAGCCTTTTGCTGCAAAACAGTCATCTCACGAACTTGCCTTACCTGTTACACCATGATTTCATAAGGTTGTAAGAAACCTTTATTTTTTTAGCTTTGTTTATAATCGGGAAATATAAGATCCTGCAATTACAACTGATAACTCTCTAAAGCAATAGGGTATTCAATAATAAGTTAGCTACTAAAACATAAGAATGGATTATCCTTTCACAGATATGACAAGCTCTGGAGTTTAATATAGCATATAACACTAAATTGAAGCGCTAATTGTGTGCGGTTGTACTTATATTTGAGTAGCTTACTTAAATTAATACCATACCTAACATTTATCAGAAAGCTAGAGCATGTGCAAGAACAGTACAGACAAATGGATCATAGATTATCAACTTACATTGTTGTCATCCAGAGAGTGCCATATGCCAGTTGATGTTCGAACAAAGCAATAATAATGGCCCGAATATGTGCTAGCCCCATAATGAACTAGAACCCCATAAAGAGTATATTTCAAGTCTCCTTCCAGCTAAGTAGAACAGAAAAGTGAATAGAGTTAGAACCATGCTGTGATAAGTGTTGCATATTTAGGCCTGTATAAAGTGTAACTGAAGAATTACAAATAAGTCGGGCATGCATAAATGGTAAAGTGTACTTACATATGCTCCACTGACAAAAGGTCTCAAGTCCAATGTAGGATCAAATTGAACTTCTTTGTTAATTTTTTGTCCAGGGTCATGTGCACGAAACCGCTTTAAATGGATGCTGAGAACACTAGGCGGCTTGTGGATGGTCATCTGTTTCATCGCTCGAACTTTCTGATTGCATTTTTGGCACTGATATTGCCTTTCCCCACCATCCAACTGTTCTTCGGCAGTAAAGTTCACAAGTGCTTTATTCAAAGAATTGGCCTTGGCTATTTCAAGACTTAAATCTAGGAATGGATCTAACTTGTCAGAGCAATACGAGCACTGCAAACATTTGACCTGAAGAGATAACATACATAGAAATTAGAAAAGACGGTAGGAGTTCTAATTCATTATGTATAAAATTTCACGGCCTACGGTATCTTCAAAGATATAAACTTGACGTAATACAATCCATTCCCAGAAAGAAAAGTCAAAAAACAAATTTACCCGACTTCGAAGGCGACCACCAAAGATCTTGTGCACCAAACTCTTCTCATAGGCACTAGGGGATTCACTCGGCACTCCAGATGGTAGACAACATTTATGCATGGATTCCAGCAAGTTTACCATGTATTCATGCGCATCCTCCTGTCTGGACTTCCGAAAGTTTCGCGATATGCCTAATCATGTTGTCAAGAATCCCATCATCCAAAGTATACATCAGAAAACTGAACCAACTATATCTCAACCCTATAAGAGATAATTGGATTGATTTACATATAGAATGATACATATATATATATATATTGGCATTTCTTTCAGAAGAGGACTTGTTCACAAATAAAAGTAATGAGGAATATACAGCGTCCTTAATTAGTCATCTAAAATGGAAATTTTTTTTTTTGGTACGTCATTTACATGAGCAAACTTAACTATTAGCTATTCTGTTCTGATAAAATTGAGACTAGTCTACATGAAACCAAATACAAATAAATGAAGATTTCACATACGTTGTAGATTGAAGACAAGAGCCTTTGGCAAAATGCTCTTAGTTGATTGCAGAGCAAGGCTGACATGTTCTTGGATGGCACACAAAGCACAAAACCCATTCTTTATATGACCTGCACAAATGAAACCATAAATTAGCTATGTATTGAAGTTCAACATTCAAGTATGCATACAGTCTTGCCGAGTACTCACAAGAATTCCGATGCCTGCCACTTTGCAAGTAGGCAGCTAGAGGCTCAGTATATGTCAGGCACTGCAACACCGAATTGAGATAACAAGTATTCCCCATATTTATCAATCCAGCACCCTGAAAGAAAAAAAAAGGAAAAAAAAACCAAACCATTCTTCCTATCAATCATTGCATCATCCATTACCAGCAGAGCATCACGTATTACGGTTTTGAACTTGAAAAACAAAGTCACTCTAAAACATAGACAAATTCCCAATTCAAAACAGAGCAATGAATAAATTAAGCTAAACCCTATAGAGCTTAAACCTTTAAATCAAAGCCAACACTAATAACTCACAATTCTCCGAAATGTGATGGGAAAACTGAGCTCCGGATCCCACCCGTTCTCCATTAACTCCGACCCGTCACTCTTCTTCGCGCCCGAACCCGACTGGCCCTGACCCGGACCTCCCGAACCGGGTCGACGTGAATCGGAGCCGCCGCTGGTTCCCGGATTAAGCGTCTCAGGCCGGAAATCACTGCCGTCGTTGTTAAATCCCTTGAAGGGCTTTCTCGCCAGGTGAAACTCGATTCTCGGAAACGGCGATACCTCGTCGGCCGATTTGAGCTGCGGATCCGAACTCTGACCCGATCGGGTTGCCGGGCTGAGCACGTCGGCCATCTTCAAATTCGGAGCTTTTGCTGAGAAAAAGCTGGGATTTTTAGGGTTTGAATTAGTGTTGGGATTGCATGAATCGAAAGAGTGAAGCTTTTTAGGGTTTGGGGAGAGAAAGAAGAGAGAGGGAGCTAAATGTGGAGATGGAGGCAGTATTAAACCCTACAGAGTGGGCAGCTCAAGATTTTTGGCACAGGTGGGCGTACGATGACTACTGTGAGGGCGAGTGCAGGGGATTGCATTTGCTTTGTCTTGACCCTGTATAATGAGGCCACTTTGATATTGGATTCAAGGATGGGCCTTTGAAAGAGATTCAGGACATTCAGGAGTTGGGCCTCATTGGATGAATTAATCATCCTCCTAGATATTGCAGGAATCCTTTAGCCTTTTAACTTTCCTATCCCAATGAGAAAAGAAGAGGCTAACATACTGGCTTGGTAAAATATGGAGAATCACACAAAGTTGAATTTGATGGAGCTATCCATGGAAGTGATGGAACTCATTGTGGAGGCCCTAGAGAGAGTGCTTGCAAACTAGGTGTGTCACATCCAATGCGTCTCTACTATGTTGTTAAACATAGTCGTATCTCCCTCTTTTGTTTATTTGCATTCTAAATTTCTACTTGATCCTCATTCTCATTTACCACCCGATCCTCTTCAATTCATCATGCATTATCTCCTTGAAATCTCCCTAAACGAAAAGCTACAAAATAAAATCGTGTGTTATTACCCCGCTACATGCACATGAGAAGGGTTTGTTTGACCCGGCTCTAAGTGGATTCTTTAGGACTTTGAACTGAAGCAAACGAGATCAATCCCTTTAAATGCAAGAAAACCCTACTTAACGTTGGGGTATTTCCACATAAGCTTAGCTTAATCATAAATCACAAGTTCATAACAATCCACTCCACCTCCTATTGCAGTCTTACTTAGCTTTCTTCAACCTTTAGTGTGAAAATCAATCAGATCAATCACGAAATGGCAACACACAAACGTGGAGTAGAAGTTACCTTTGTGAATCATACCCTTTAGGGGGTTGTTACAAACATGGTCAATTATGCACCCCAAACGAAGCTAGTTGTTAATTGTTGTAGTAATCAAGTACTTTATTAGAACCAAGGTGGTGATGTGCCGTCTATGACCCGCAATCCTCATTTGCAGGATTAAAATGATGTGACATGGCCCTCAAACTTAACCATTTGTTTTCCATTTGAGACTAATTCTACATTAGTTTTAAAAAGTTACAATGTCATGAGGACATACTAACAATTAATGGGATGGATTTGTTGGTTATATGGTTGCATTATGTGGATTGTTCACTCTAGTCATCTTGCATTTTATTCTCAAGACAAATGATTATATCTAAGAAACGATAACTACAATTATTCAAAAAGTTTTTTTTTAATTTTGTTAAAAACCTTATGTGATCTAAATAAGTAAAAAAGAGCACCACATGTATATATATCAACTAGCTAAAGATATCCCCAATTTATTTAGGTTTACATAAATCTTCGAGAGATGACTTGAACTTATTTCGGTCCATTATAGATAAGTTGAAAATAATCTGAGTTTTGTTTCAGATATTTTATTATGTTTTTGATTCTATCCCAAATCCAAAGCACATAGAAAAACATTAGGAAATTAAAATCATTCCTCAATTACATCACCTATAAATGAAATTAAATATGATTGAAAAGAGAGAAGATAAGGAAGAATAAGTGCCATGATTGGAAGATGAAAACCAACGTGAGCTACTGCTTCTTCTCTGCTCTCAATTTCTGCGTCATTCATTTCCATTCCAAAGCTTCAAATATTTTTCGACATAAAAACAAACACAACATTTGAAAACAACCACACCCCACAAGACACGCTTTCACTCTTTGGGACACAGCAGACTTTCTGGGACACCTTGACTGGTATATCAGCCATTTAATGTCGAATTGACTCTTTAATCAACGGCTGGAATACGAGGAGCACTAAAGCTATGTTAGACCCCACCACAGAGAATTTATTTCATCAAAAGCTCTGCTATGTCCGGGCCAAAGGTTGAACCATTAATTCTCCTTGTTGCCTATAAACATAAAAATTAGAGGCAAAGTAGGAGCGATTTTTGAACTCTAACCGCTCCAATTCTTCAACTCCTTCACCAAATTCCGCAAATTAAAAAACCCATCTCTCACACCTTGTCCTCTTTAATACCCAGATCTTCATTTCTGTCAAATACATCAAATTCTCCCATCATTTTTCATCAAAGTCCACCCTGGTCTCCCATGGTGTTCTGTTTCTTCATACCTCAAACTCCTCTATCCAAATAAACACACAGGTACTAGCTTCTCACAATTGTTTGACCTCTTAATCCTTCATCTCTTAATCTTTGTTCATTTCTATGTTCTTCAGTTTGAAACCTTTCATCAAAATTTTGTTGTTCTAGGATCATGTACCGACTCCTCTGCCTTATTTTCCAGCTCAAAATCTCCATCTAGGATTCTAAAATTCAATGATGGGTTACCAGAAAAACCGCGTGAGATTGAACGTTGGAGGCAGAATCTTCGAAACGACCGCCACAACTCTCGCCAATGCCGGCCGGAATTCCCTCTTCGGCGCCATGTTCGACGACAGCTGGAATCTCCAACAATCAGATAGCAACAACAACAACGGCGAGTACTTCATCGACCGCAACCCGGATTGCTTTGCGGTCCTCCTCGATCTTCTCAGAAGTAATGAACTCTGTGTCCCTACAAATATGTCCGAAAAGCTGCTCTATAGAGAAGCCTTGTATTACGGCCTGTTGGACCACGTACGGTCCGCCAAATGGGGACCGTTCGATGCCAACAGGCTGTGGCTCTCTAGAACCGTCGCCGGACAAGCACCCGGCGACGGGACCGCCATCCGGGCCGGCCCGGATGGCGGCTGCTGCGTGGCACATGGTTGTATGGTTCATGTGTATGATTGGATGTTGGATGAACACCCTCCTATTAATCTTGACTATCAAAGAGTCAATGACGTAGGGTGGCTGGACTCTGAGAACATAGTGGTGAGTGTGTGTGAGAGAATGGGCCGCGGCGACGGCGGAATGGGGCTGTTCAGCTCGTCGAGTGGTGAGCTGAGGGACAAGTTTCAGGTGAGTCACGAGAATCAAGTGAAGAGCTTCACTGCTGGAGCCTTGAGTTTCAGCTCGGATTATAAGATATTTTCGAGCTGTAAAGGGAGGAGTAATGAGTATGGGATTGGAGTTTGGGATCAGATTACTGGGAAGCAGACTGATTTCTTCTACGAGCCGCTGGGGTGGTCACTTGGTGATGCAGACAAGCTGCAATGGCTGAACGGGAGTAACTGTTTGCTTGTGGCGACTTTGTTTCCAAGGAATGACAACTGTTACATTAGTTTGTTGGATTTTCGGGAGAAGAAGATGGTGTGGTCTTGGTCCGATATGGGAGCTCCGATAACGGCGGATGAGAAGAGAGTTAGGGATGCGATAGCGATGGAAGAGAGTAATGCAATCTGTGTTGTGAATGAGTATGAGGATTTGGGGTTCATTGATATAAGGAACTCTGGGGGAAGTGTGAGGTGGAGCTCGAGGAGTAAGCTCATGAAGGGGAAAATGCCTGATGAGCCTTGCTATCCTAAGCTTGCATTACATGAAGGGCAACTCTTTTCGTCCATGAATGATTCGATTTCAGTGTTCTGTGGACCTGACTGGGTTTTGACATCGAGGCTTCGAAGAAGTTATGGAGGTTCGATTTGCGATTTTTCGATTGGAGGGGATCGGCTCTTTGCTCTTCATAGCGAGGAGAATGTGTTTGATATTTGGGAGACTCCGCCGGCGCCGATTATATGATGGTTCATCAACTTATAGTTTGGTTGTTCTTAAGGTTGTGTTTTTTATTTCATTTCTGACATACACAACATAGTTTTGCCAGTATTGTTTAGACTATAGGGGATGTTGAAGAAATAGTAGGCCAAGTTAAATTGCAGAATGCTTCAGAGTTCTGATGGTGTATAGGGTGTGCTGAATACAGAGTATGAAAAGGGTTTGCTTTAACTACTAAAGCTTAAAGATATAGATAGAAATGAAATTTGATTGCTCATCTACAACTATGTTTATCATCCACTCTTGATTTCACTTTTGGGCAGAACCTCTTTTTCTTTTCTTTCCCTCTTTCGCATGTGAGCAGTTGCAACTGCTATGATGGATATACATATGAACTGCAGAGCTTTGCATAAAGCTATTGGGTGCAGCCTTAGTTTCGGGTACTTCGAATCTACTATGACAACCACAACATGAAACAGCCATGACCCTTCTGCATTTTATGAACATCTGACCAGTTCCTCTGCTTCTGTTTATGTTCAAAATTAAAGAATTGCTTACCAAACACGACTCCTTGTGTTGCTGTTTCATCGTCCAACATGAAGTCTATTAATCTATTAGAACAGCTATGGAGTTCTAATTTTAAATGCATGAAGTAGGAGGAAATCCCACTTCAGTTTTAGAAACCCTGAATGATGATATAGAATACTAAACTCGTTTGACTTTCTTGTTAGGTGAGCCTGCATTAGTATTTCTACTAAAGAAAATTAGAGGATGAATAACTAACCTGAGTACCTATCATGACCTTGTCCTTGTGGTTTAAGATCTTTTTAAATTCTACAGATTGTTAATCTCAAGCTTTACTGTCAGTACCAGGCATTAATATTTTGTTAGAAATCATTGTCAGCCATTTATAATAAAGATCATCACTGGTTCCAACCAACATTACCCTGATCCCCATCTAGTTTAATTCATGAACTTAGTGGGTTTCTGCCTCACTCTGCCGATTTCATTGCAAAGAAAAACCAATAAAGTAAAGAAAACAAAGAAAAAATTTATCAAAGTTGAGAGGATAACTATTCCATGACAAAAATAATGGACAAATCAACTCTGTTCGAGGCTACTCTGCCGTTCCAGGAAATTTCCTCCAATGAATTACTCTACTTTTAAATTATAATAAAAAAAAAACTTATGAAAGGGACAGATAAACAATGAGCAAGAACAAGTAAGAAATGGCTTAAGCATACCTAATTTGACCCAAAAAGAAAATGGAGAGACCAAAACGGCTGAGACGCCCCACAAGGCTCACAACTTGATCAAGCATAATCAGGCATCACCTTTTTGAGGATTGTAATCGGAAGAGAGTCTTCGGGGGCAAGTTCGTCAAAGGGGACGTAGTTCTCCTCCTTGTTGTATACATGGCACACTGTCATTATTGTCTTCATCAAGCGCCAATTCCATGTAGCCTCGTTAAGATACTGTTAATGACAAATGCAAAAGAAAGTTGAAAGAAAATAACACACCTCTTGTTTAATGTTTTTGTGACCTGTTTACCTTCACTCTTTCAACAGTTGTGTTTATATCAAGGACATGTTTATGCGTTCATATGCTAAGCTCAAGAGAATGAAGTTTAATTTACCTGTCCCCAATTTTCTTGGATAGACTTATGAGCTGCTCGTAAGTTATAGCTCGGAATCCTTGGAGATATATGATGGGGTATATGGACATTGATATCATGGCATAGGATCTCGATCCTGTCAAGAAAACAAAGGAATGATTTCAGAATATTAATACATATGTTATTTCCATTTCAGTTTATAAATCCACATAGCACAAATAAGATAACCAGAGCATAGTACTATACAGTACCAAGAGGGGTAGTCACAGTGAACTGTTCCACTAAGTTGAGCCTGAGCAGCATTCCACTCATCAGCAGATTTGAAAGGTATATGAGGGGCAGTATGATGAACCATCGTGAATGTACTCATCTACAATTTAAAGAAAAATAATTGAGGCAAGCTCCGTAACTATGAAATTTCAAAAGCAATTCATTCATGTTCTTTAATACATGATAAGTAACCCAGATAAAGCACTGGATACCAGGGAATAGTATTTACCCAAAAGTGGTAGCCCAACCATGGCATCAACCAAAACTTTACCCATCCCATAATCCCAATCTTGTACACAATTAGTGGCCATCCAATCCCCATAAATGCGAAAACACAAGCCAAACTTATGGCCGCCTTTTTAACTTCACTTGTTCTGAACTTCTTCAAATTGAAGTGGACGAGCCACCTATTAGGATGCTAAATAATGTTTAGACATGTCTATTGCACATTTTCAGATTAAAAAGATTGATCCTTCCTGAAATAATATATGAAAACAGACATAGATAATGTATGATTCTTCTTTTACTGTTGCATACCAGTGAGCTATTGACATCCAAGGACGAATTGGGCCGTATGCATAAATAAGTGCCTTGCGCAACAAAGGAGATGAATCAAACTCATCTTTCGGAATAGGCTGCCAAGCTGTGTCCTCAACCAACCTGTGGATATGAGGTGGAAATAAAAGTTACCGTGATTTATGGTTGGAAAGACAATAGACTGTACAGGAACTTAGACAATCATGCAGGTTTTAATGTTGGCATCAAGGGTCCCTATATGAGAAATAGGTTCTTATATGAGACATTAAAACAACTTGATTTATTGGGTAATTGCACATACATGTTTGTTTTTGCATGATGCCGGTCATGCTTAAACCTCCATGGTTCGTATGGATATATCAATGGCAAAAAGGCCAGTGTCCCAACAATGTCTTCCACTAATTTGTTTCTTGAGAATGATTTGTGTGCACAATCATGGCCTATAACAAAAAACTTTATAATTCGGAAGGGCAGGAAAAAAGAAAAGAAAAAGAAGGAATCAGTTGTCTTAGATTCAGTGTTGTAATCACAAATACAAAAAGGACACTGGAGTAAAATCAATATAGAATAAAGAGATGTGTTCAGAACAAACCCCAGTAACTGCAGTTCCTGTCCATGCCCACGCTAAAGGGAGCAGATACCATGGGGATTTTGAAATCATAAAGAGCCCAAGTGCATAGGCAGTGGCAGATATAAGAACTGACTTCCATGCTTTCACATCATCAATCTCAAACACCTTACAATACAAAAAAGTCAAGGTCAGGCTTGTGGAACCAACAAAAAGCTGCCAATTACAAGCACTAACAGGAAAAGAAAATGCTGATATATATTGTACCTTCCCTTATACTACGAAAAGAGATGTTATTTGCAATGAAAAAAGAAAATGAGAAATGAGGAATTATCATCTCTGATGCTGCCATGCATCATTTCCCACGAAATTTAAATACAAAGTTTGATCAGTTACAGTAAAGGAAAAAGGACTTCGAAAGAATGCAGTATGGAGTTTCTCAAAGAAACTAACTCCTAAATGTACTCATTTGACCAGACTAGCCACTCACAGAGGCTGAATCCTAAACAGATGCATCAACAACGAAAACAAATAAGTTGCATTACAGATCATGCTCTGTAATGAAATTCGCTACCTTTTTTGGAAGGGTATCAATGATATCCTTCAGTGTAACATTGTCCGGGATTGGTTCTCCAATTTGTCTGAAACCATAATTTTCCGATAATTGATTTCTGTACTCAGCACTGTCCGGTGAAGATGGTGCAACTGGAATCGCAATCGCTTGTACAAAGGTCCTTCGAGGTCTAAGAAAACACTGTTGACGCTTATTTCCCTTTTGGTTTAGATTGTCCCATTTCAGATAACAGATTCCTGTTCATCATGACAAGCATTCTCAGGTGCCAATAGTACATACTCAGAAGCAATGCCACTCTCAAAAGTCTAATACAAGCAGCAAGTGTCAATACTTAAAGGCTAAAGAGCAGTGTTAAATAAACTTTCTCATTCTTTCAGTCTGTGTCTGATCTACACAAAGTACCGAGTCTAACTCAATATAATAAGGAGAAAAGGCTGAAAATTTTAGGAAAATCATTCACTTTCTTATCGAATTTGGGATCCTAATATTGTGAAAGTTAATGTGGGTTGGTTAAAGTTAAGAGATTGGCATTTTGAGCTCGAGAAAAAAGTATGCAATGTCTTATTTCATATTGGAAAATCAGTGAATATACAATTGCTCATTGCTTAAAATTGAATGCAAACCAGTAACTGAAATTGTAATGAACTGACTTAAAACCCAAGTCCCATTTTAGCTATAAACCACATAAACAATAGAAAGAACTAAAATTTATCAAGAAACTGAGGAACCCATGAAGATAAAACGAAAGTGGCAGACCTGAAGAACAATGGGCTCCAAGTCTCTGGCTTCGAATTGGCATATGGTAGGGGCCCTGAAACTCAAAACCAATAAAGAATGAGAATTCATAAGCAAATGAATTTGATTGATAATAACAAGAGGGAATTGAGGTCAGCTCACCTTGGAAAGTAACAGAGAATCTGCAAGTCTGCAAGCCATTATGGGCAGAATTTGCAGTTCACAAGGACCCCCCACTTCAAAGTTCTATCTCTTCAAAGCTTTCGAGTTTGAGTGTTTGAGATTGAGATTGAATGTGAAAAAACAGAGCTGTCTGGGGAAAAAAGGACCACAAGTGGTTAGGCTGCCCAGTTCTATCTTTGTCGCTAACCCTTTGCCTCACTAGATGGTGTGGCTGGGTTTTGTTAACTCTCCACAGCCGCTTGTTGTGTTCACTCGTGTACTCTCGTCAGCACCAAAACCATGATAAATATATATTTGTTAAAATATCAAAGGGTGATATTTAATATGAATTGAATTGTAATATGAATTGCATTTGTAATATGAATTGCCTGATGAAAATGGGAGACGCAGCTATACCAATTGGCTTGGGGTTCACACTTCACACTTGCTGCTTGGTGCTGATTATATATAGGGGAAGTTGGTTTTCTCTTGTTGTTTATGTAAAGGGGCATTTCACATTTGCCTTAGGGAGGCCCTTACTTAATATTTACTCTTTAGTTTTTACGTTTATATCAAGAAAAAACGAAAAATATTTAATTACAATACATATTCGTATGTGCATTAACGTTCTCATGATATATATATATATATATTTATAAATTCTACTAATTTTCTTTTATAAATGTTCCAACAACTTGGTTTTAAAATATTAAATATATGTAATGCAAACTGTTATCCTCACTAATTGTCTAATTAGTATCTATATGTCCGATGATATTTTAGACGCTTGAACCATAAAAATGTCAAAAGGAAAAACGAATAAAGGGGAAATAAAACTAACAGTAAAAAGAAAAAGAAACAGAGGCATACGTTGGTCTGTGGACGCCGATACAGGTGTCGACTTCCGGCGGCGCCCACGTCATCTGAGAGCTGACAGAGCCAACGGGTCGGTGAAATCTCCAGCTGCTGATTGCTGAAGAAAGCAGCACCAAACAGAAACACCAAAAAAACAAAAAAAAAGTGTAACAGACAATATCCAAATCTTTCATCTTCATTATCACTCTTCTCCTTCCCACAATCTCATCTCGTTCCAATTCACAGACCACCCCACAGAGTCAATAATCTCTCGACGACAGCAAACAGAGCAATCGGAAAATCTGTTACATCACTCCAAAACTGTGAGAATTCTTCTTCATGATTTGCAACGTTGCAATTCTTAATTTTCAGCTGTAAATTCATTATATGAATCATTTGCATGATTCGCTTGTGTATTTGTATGTGTGTGTATATATATATATATATATACATGCATGCATGTGATATTGTGTCGGAAATTTCAGGTGCGGAGGTGATTTTGATTGTGAGCTCCGGAATTTGAAGAGTGCTTTGATATGGCGTTGTTGCGCAGATTGTTCTATCGCAAACCGCCCGATGGACTGTTCGAGATCTGTGAGCGAGTTTACGGTGCGTTTTCTCTTAAATGTTTGATAGATTCGTGACTGATTTTTCGGTTAAGGAGATGATGGTTGTAGTTGAATACTTTTGTGTATGAATGTATAGTCTGGTTTGAGAGTGGCTACATTGTGTGCTTGATTGAGAGTCGATTGCGATCAAATGAGCTGTGGGAGATGATTGAGCTTAATTTATAGATTAGAAATCGTGGGGAGATCAGGAAATGAATTTCAAGATAACTGTTCAATACTTGCAACTCGGAATCTTACTCAATTTTGTAATCCGACTTTTGCTTGTTAAATGAAAAGATGCATGTTAGTGCAACAGATGTGGTGCGACTCAATCCATTTCTTTTGTTCTATAGTGCTGAATGAGAGTCAAATAATGGATACACTTTAGTTGGAATTTGTTGGCGTGCACTAAATACAGAAACAGATTGGTTTTAAGACAGATAATTTGTTCGTTTTGGTACTGTATTGTACGTGGTGAGACCAACACAGTTTTGTCGTAAATGGTTCAACGTAGCAAGCAATTTAGACCTTTTCTGGATTCTTGGACTTAGAAATGTACTGGAGTAGTTTATAATTAGAGTTTATTGACATGTTTATACTTGTCAACATATAGTTTTTGATTGCTGCTTCACTACCGATACTTGGAAGGAGGAAAATTATAAGGTTTACATAGGTGGGATAGTTGGTCAACTACAAGAGCACTTACCAGATGCTTCATTTTTGGTCTTCAATTTTCATGATGGTTCTGCGCAGAGCCAGATGGCTGGCATCTTGTCTGATTATGATATGACCATTATGGATTATCCTCGGCACTTTGAAGGTTGTCCTGTCCTGACAATGGAGTTACTCCATCATTTTCTCAGATCAAGTGAAAGCTGGTTAGGCCTTGGGCACAACAACGTCCTTTTGATGCATTGTGAGCGTGGAGGTTGGCCTGTTTTAGCCTTCATGCTGGCTGCACTCTTGATATACAGGAAGCATTATACTGGTGAGCATAGGACATTGGACATGGTTTACAGGCAGGCTCCCCTTGAGCTTTTGCATTTGTTATCAGCCTTAAATCCAATTCCTTCTCAACTTAGGTATCTACAGTATGTATCGAGGAGGAACGTAGCCTTAGAATGGCCTCCTCTGGATCGAGCACTTACCTTGGACTGCATCATTTTTAGATTTATTCCTAATTTTGATGGGGAAGGAGGTTGTCGTCCTATATTTCACATCTATGGGCAAGACCCTTTTCTTGTTACTGATCGAACTTCCAAAGTTTTGTACTCGACTCCAAAACGAAGCAAAACCATCCGGGGTTACAAGCAGGTAAGGTTGTCTCTACTATTCTCTTCCATTACATTTTGCCTCTATTTTCGTACACCATAATTGTTTACTTAGATGGTTGTTACTGACCCAGTGGACCCAGTGGACCCAGTGGACCCAGTGGGATATATATTTGTATGATCAAGTTAGCCAACATTTCAATTGAGTTGTGCAAATACTGTTCGGTTCATATCTGACTGTTACCTATCTTCAAAACTTCTGGTTTTTATGTTGCTGATCATTCTACTGTAATGTTCCTTGGTCTAAACTTTCGGTTTAAGAAAAGACACCTTGTTGTGTGTTCTGAATGACAGATTCAGTGCTTTGAATTTTATGAAGTTTGTGAGACTGAAAAGTAAAACTTATCTTTCTGTGTTCTGGGATTCGATTTTCTTAGCTTTGCTTTGCTGGAAATTTCAGATTCCATTTTGGTTTTTCACCTGCTATGTTTATGTCACACATAAATGCATCTAATCTATGCACTAATTCTTTTTCTTTTCTTTGAAATGTTCAAATATACTGCAGGCAGAATGTGAACTGGTTAAAATTGACATTAATTGCCATATTCAAGGTGATGTTGTGATTGAATGCATTAGCTTGCATGATGACATGGAACGTGAAGAGATGATGTTCCGCGTCATGTTCAATACAGCTTTTATAAGGTCTAACATTTTGATGCTCAACCGTGATGAAATAGACATGTTGTGGGATGTAAAGGAACAATTTCCAAAGGACTTTAGAGTGGAGGTGTGTCTCTGCTTATTTTGGATATGCCTTACTTCATCCTCCTTTCTATTTTTTATCCTGACATATTTTTGGCTGTCATATTGTTGAAGATCCTTTTCTCAGAGATGGATGCCGTCACATCTATTATTCTTGGTGGTATTTCATGCTTTGAGGATAAGGAGGGACTTCCAATGGAAGCATTCTCTCAAGCTCAAGAGATCTTTAGTTATGTTGATTGGTTAGATCCCAAGGCAGACGCCGCACTGAATGTTCTTCACCAGTTAGGCGGATCGAATATCCCCCCTGAGAAGTGGGAGAAAGATTATTCTCAGGATGACAGAAATGTAATGCAGGAAACAGTTCCTAAACAAAAATCAGATGAAAAGAATTCCAAGCTTCTACCCTCCTCGGAGCTGCAGGCTGTGGCCTCACCTAGGCGAGCTCCAGATACAAGTGTCAATAAACAGGAAGCTAAACCTCAAGATGTTCAGCGACACGATCAAGGTGACACAGGGACCCAGCACATTCCCGAACCTCCTCAGTCAGAGCCAATGAAAGCATTCGCTCAAGTTCAGGAGGTCTTGAACCAAGTGCCCTTACCTACACAATCTCCAGATAGTACCAAGACAAAACCTGAAGTGAAACATCAAGACATTCGCACTGCACAGCAGCCACCTAACCAATCTGATTCAGTGTCCCAGCAGAGGCCCCAACCTCCTACGTTAACACCAATGGAAGCATTTGTTCAAGTTCAAGAGATCTTCAGCCGTGTAGCCTCACCTAAGAGACCTCAAGATACCCCTTTCAATAAACAGGAAACTAAACCTGAAGAAGCATATACTGCATTTCAGCCACCCATTCCCCAACCTTCTATGTCACCTCCAGTTTCCCCTAAAGCCCAAAGTGTTTCAGTTGCACCACCAACACCTCCACCAGCTCCTCCATCTCATCCTACTTCTGCTATACAAACTCCTCCTCCCCCATCACCACTTCAACCTCAATATGTATCACTTCCAACGCGTAAAGATTCACTTTCCCAACCGTCTAGCCCTGGGAGGATACCACCCTCCCCTTCTCCACTTTCTAAAGTTACTTCATCATCTCAGCCTCCTCCTCCACCTCCTCCTCCTCCTCCTTTGAAAGAGAACCGTGCTGCTACTTCTAGACCTGCTCCACCTCCTCCTCCAACTCCTCCTTTGAAAGAGAACCATGCTGCTACTTCTAGACCTCCACCACCTCCACCACCTCCTCTGCACTCAGGGCAAGCTGGAAGCACTACAAACTCATCAGTTCCAGTGCCGCCAGCACCACCTAGTGCTCCACCTCCTCCTCCTCCTCTCTCAGGGAAATCTGGAGGTACCTCTGTTCCTTCTGCCCCACCTCCTCCGGCACCCTTGGCTAAAGGAGGTTCCAATCCTCCACCACCCCCACTTAGCTCCTCCAGTAATGCAAAAAGCCGTCTATCACGTACCATAAGTTCCAATAAGGATAATCAAAAGAAACTGAAACCATTACACTGGTTGAAGTTATCAAGAGCAGTTCAGGGAAGCTTATGGGCTGAGGCCGAGAAAACTAGTGAAGACACAAAGTATGAACTAAAACTCAATATCTTTATAATGCAGGTATTGATCATTCACGCTGCATCCTAAGTTTAACATTCTCTTCATTTCTTGAGATAGGGCTCCAGAGATTGACATGTCAGAGCTTGAGAATCTATTTGCTGCGGCAGTTCCCACTTCGGATCATGGCAAGAAAGCAACCGCACCAGGTCCAGTTGCCCCTAAATCTGACAAAATACAATTGGTAAGTTTTTCTTCTTTGAATTAGTTGATGCACTTCGGTTTATTTTGGTACTTTCAACGGATTACATTTATTCATTTCTATTTCTTTTTTTGATTATCGTTCACTTCACTTTTGGAGCTTAGCCTATGTTGACATTTCTGGCGAGAATCTCGGCTCAGTTTGGCTGTGCTATATGACAAGAATCCAAAACTATATTAATCATTCATTTGCTAAATGCAGGTTGACCACAGACGGGCGTACAATTGTGAAATCATGCTTTCAAAGGTGAAGGTTCCACTGCATGAGTTAATGGTAAGCTTGATCATACTCTTTCAAACATTTTCTTCTCTAATCATTGTAGATAAATCTGTTCCACAAAAATTTTCAACCAATAAACAGATCAAATCAATATATCTTAATGTAACCAATTAACAATGCCTTGTTCTCTAACACTGATAGAATTCGGTGCTTGCCCTGGAAGATACAGCATTAGATCCCGACCAGGTCGAGAACCTAATAAAGTTTTGTCCAACTAAAGAGGAGATAGAGCTACTTAAGGTAGGTCTTCAAACTGATACTGAAGAACCTTATGTTCTTTGATTTTCATAATTGTTTTATATTTTGTATATGTTCAGGGATATAAGGGAGACAAGGAGAAATTAGGAAAATGTGAACAGGTTCGTAGGATATCGTCCTTGCCCTATGTTGTTGATTTTGCCTCACAAATAACATGTATGATTATCATCAACTCTGGAGTTCTATGTTACTTATTTTTGAGTGTTGATGGCAGTTTCTTTTAGAGTTGATGAAAGTACCTCGAGTGGAATCTAAGCTCAGAGTTTTTTCATTCAAAGTACAGTTCTCTTCCCAGGTGAAATTTTAATATATCAGCTAAAAATCATATGGTTTGGGGTTTACACAATACTTATGGTATCAATTTGTGGCCATGTAGGTTTCTGACCTTAGAAAAAGCCTGAATGTTGTGAACTCTGCTGCGGAGGAGGTAATTTGTTCATATTTGTCCCTTCAAACCACTCATGGTAATCATTCATATATTACACCACATCTATCTTATAGCTTATGCTTCTAATCAGATCAGGAATTCAGTCAAGTTGAAAAGAGTTATGCAGACAATTCTTTCCCTAGGGAATGCTTTGAACCAGGGGACAGCACGGGGTAAGACTGTTGGAAGCAGCTTCTTGATCTATTTATGAATTCTTCATTTCATACCCTGTTCATGAGTTCATGTCAATTGTGAACCTTCTGTATTGGCATTTTGTGTAACTGCACATATCACACATTCAACAGACTTTGGTGACGTTATTCAGTAGAATAATGCTATACCTTTCATTCCTTCTAACCGAGTCTAATGGTTGATATCATATTAGGGGCTGCTATTGGATTTAGATTGGATAGTCTTCTTAAACTCATTGACACTCGTGCAAGGAACAACAAGATGACTCTCATACATTATCTTTGTAAGGTATGGTTTGATACTTATTCCTATAAGTTGCCTTTGTGTGGTTGTGTCACTTGTGTATCAGTTGCTTTATTCTTATTGTATATATGTTGAGTACTAGTATATATCTGCACATATTTTAAGTAATGTACTGAAATGAGTTGTAGACTGATGCTCATATAGACATAACCTTGTTATGAGGAACTCTCCTCGCATAATCCTATTTGCTTGAATTTACTTCTTTATTTGCATTGCTTGCATCACAGTTTTGTTATACTGATATTACATGATAACCTGTAGGTTCTTGCTGACCAACTACCAGAGGTTCTAGATTTCTATAAGGACCTAGCCAGCTTAGAGCCTGCATCAAAGGTACTCCTTTTGTGTTTGGACGATAATTTCAAGGATTATTTTGGTATCTATTGACTGAAATCTTTGATCCACTACAGATACAATTGAAATTTTTGGCAGAGGAAATGCAAGCAGTAAGTAAAGGATTGGAGAAAGTTGTACAGGAACTATCTACTTCTGAAAGTGACGGTCCTATATCAGAAAATTTCCGTAAGGTATTTATTTTCCGGAAGTGCCAACTGATTTGAATACTAGTGCTAAAGGACCTGTCCAAGTTCCAAACATCCATGGTGGAATCAGTTTCAGCATTTTGAGCTTACAGCATACTTTATATGCCATTCACATCCTCTGTCTTTGTGTGATTCTAATTGTCGGAATTATCTTCAATGTGGTACTGGAGCTTGGTTGTTTAACTGGTATTGGGTTGCAATTTTGGTGAACCTGGATACAGTCGTTCATGTTGTATAGGTGTTAGTTATATGGACACACCTGTGAAAGAGGTTGCAGTGGCTTACACGCTCAGTGTGTCTAATTAGCAACTTTATATTTCTAGAATACTCGCTTCCTGTACATTGTGCGGTGCAATTTTTCTTGATGCAGTTTTACTTCTTTGTATACAATTGCATATATTCGGCCACTGTTCTCAAACGAGAATATAGAACAGATGAAACAGATTGTTGCTGTTTTGGCCTCCATGACTGATATGCTCTATATGATATTAAAATCTAATGTAGTGATCAACAGTATAGGTTATGGCTCACCATTTAGGTTCTGATTTGTAATTTTTGTCCTAACCTTCAGACTCTAAAGGGGTTCCTTCGTTCAGCTGAAGCCGAGGTGAGATCTTTGGCTTCACTATATTCTACAGTGGTGAGTCTTGCTTTAAAGCATACTATTTTAAGCTCTAACAATGTTGAGAAAAGTATTTCTTACATAGGGATGGATGTTTTACAGGGTAGAAATGTTGATGCATTGTTTCTTTACTTTGGAGAAGATCCTTCTAAATGCCCATTTGAACAAGGTATCCACTAACATGTGACATTCACGTAGAGGCTTTTTTGCAGTAGGTTATTCTTTCACTTAATTTATCGTGTAATTTCCACATATCTGATCAATTTAAGTTCCACACAAGGACTATATCTGTCAACCTAAGATACCCTTCCAGCAAAGCTCGGAAAGAACTAGTATGCGAATTTGTTTTTTGGATCACACCAGTGGCCATCCTTGTAGTGGTTTTTTGAGTCGAGAAAAACCTCTTGTGATCTTCTTCTGTTTGTCTATAATGAGAAGTCAACATGAAAATTAGGCAAATCATACACATCTCCTTTCATAGTAATCATGTGCTACCTTTCTAATAATTTCAATTTTTGCTGCAGTCATTTCAACCTTACTCAACTTTGTCGGAATGTTCATCAAGTCCCATGACGAAAATCGCAAACAGAGTGAGGTTGAAATGAAAAAAGCTGCAGAAAGTGAGAAGGTCAAGAGGGGTGCTTCCAAGCAGTCATAATGTGTGTTCGTACTCCAACCCATAATAGCAATGTTAAATCATAATGGTCCAGTTCCGAATGTGAAGTGTTCCTTGTCTTGGCTAAAAACTAGAGTGCTCATACCCACCCCACACCCCCCCCCCCCCCCCCCCCCCCCCCGGGGCGCCGTTCCTTTTGTTGACTGGGAAAAGAGCTTAATATTGATGTTGGGAATAGAATGTACATTAGCTAGGTTATATTTGTATCTAAGCTGTAGGTAAAGGATCTTAACGTGACAGAATAAGAGCTTCGAGGCCTAATTTTGTCCTCCGAGAGGTAACCGTGTCTCCCAACCTTTGTTTTTCTTATGACGTTAGTGGTTTCTGCTGATATATCTTACTCTAATGTGCTCAGTTTTAACTAACGTGGTTTCGTATTGGTGTTGGAACAACTCAGGTAAGGCAGATCGTGTTTCCACCATGACAGTCCCTCAGGATTCAGTATGCGACTTTCTAAAATAGCTACCACACCAATTTCTTTTATTGCTGTAAGTAGAATGCAGGGAATTTTGTGATCTCCTTGCAGCCTTTTTTGGAATTTATTTGCAAGTTAATTCCAATTTTGAAAGCTTTATTTGTCATTTATTTCAGCCAAGTCTTTCATTCAGGATTTAAGAATTAGATTTCCGGCTAGCTAGAAGATTACGTACACTTGAAGAGATCAAGGGTAACATGATATTTCTGGAATGTTCAATATATACAAGCTTGATCCCTTACTGAAGTGGATTCTGCAAAACAGGGTCAGTCATGAGTTTTGAGCGACAATTGGAATCCCTATATATGATCACTCATTGTGTGATTCCTGTGTTAACCTTTTTTCGTAAATGATCTCATTGGTAGGATAACTAACTTGAAATTCATGATCATTATCGATGGCTATTAGGATATGATTGTGGTTGATCAGTTAGGTTCTCCTCTTACCAAAATTTCATCTGCCTTGTATAAAGTATAAACTTAACACTTTGTTTGGTGGAGTTGGTCGCTGTTCTGTCTAATTCTTTTTGCTACGAGTTATCAAGAAGATGGACGAGGAACCTCAAACCAAGGATTGTCAACTTGTGATCGATCGCCATCCTATCAGTCTATCACAGTTGCTATTTGCAACTAATTAGTTATGAACTTTATTATTTGCAACTCTGATGAACCCAGCAAAACTAACAAATACCAAATCTTCAACTGAGGATGGTGACTCAATAACATTAAGATATGGATGTGGAGGCAACGACCACAACTCCATCACTTTCTGGTTCCAAGTTTGAACAACCAGACAAGCAGAATGTGTGGTTAGGTAGCTTCCCTCTTATATTATACACACGCAGAGCTTGACTTCGGTCTCACGTTTCTTCCTTTTGGAAGCTCTAGATTATCTGGTTCAAAGTTTTGACGCTAAGTTACTTTGTTTAATGCTACTGTGTATTATTGATTCAAGTTTTACCTTTAAGAAAAGCTGGTGAAAGGTAATTTTCTTTTCTTTAGCTCGTGGATGAAAGTAAACTAGACTTGTCCAATTTCCCAGACTATAGAGTAAGATTAAAAACGTTGTTATTGGATCAGGGTCGGCATGTACGTTGGTTTCGGGTGGTGGAATTCTCAGTAATATAATGTCTGGAACAATATATATATATGCTTCGTCTATCGAGCAAATCACCTCACGTGCCTTCAACGTTACAAGACTGCAGGGCCTCGCTGCCCAGAATTTCATATTGTTTATTATTCACAGCTAGCTCAGCTAACTATGATTCCCTTGTCTTTCAATCCCAAAACTATTCTGTCATTTTTCTGTATATGGAAATTAACGCGACGTTTAGTTTTTCTTTAACCAAATCCCCAGAGGCTGACCTCTGATTTTGTTTAATATGGTCTGCATTTGAAAAATAGATGCCAGAGTTGAATAAACACAGTTTTACTGTACTCTAATTTGCTTAGGCTTCTTCCACTCACATGACAAGCTTCTCTTTCCTTTTTTTTCTTTTCTTGTCGCCACCTTTAACTTCTTTTTCCTTCATATAAATTACTGGTGTAGTGTCGGTGAGTGATTTCTAGAGAGAGAAATGAAGGGTGAGAGACTGGGAGAGATCTCGGTAGCCGGTGAGATTGAGTTAAACCTTGTCGCCGTCTGACGTCTGAGTGCAGCACTACTACGTGCTAAGTGTGATGTAATTTGGCCTCGCATGCTGAGCTGAGTGCCAAATGAGGTTGCCAACGCAAACGCAAAATTACTGATCGAAAGGTTACAGTTTGGTAAATAACTCGATCTAAAAAACTTATGCATCTAAACCAAATGATCGCAACTGGAGAAAATTCTGTGTATGCTAAATGTCTATAGACTAACTTGTACATAAATAATTGCGTACGTGAACCATGTTTTTTTTTTTATTATTTATTGCAAAGGCTGTTGGTGTTGTGGATGAGCAACATCAGTTTCTCGATCAAAAGCCAACTAATCATTTGCATGGCCTTAGGTCTATTATACAGATGAATCGATTGTGTGACCCTCCTTGTCCATTATTCACATATATAGCCACTGATCCGATTCAAATGCAACTGCATTATTTTAGTGCGTGGTTCCACATCTGCATCTTCTTTAACTATAATAATTTCTTGCATTTATCCGTATGCTTCTTTTCTTTTATTAATTGGAAGAACCAATTATGTATTAGAAGACTGCATGCATTAACATCATTATGATACTTAGAGGGAATAAACCATGTCACCAAACCCCAGCCTAATCAGGGCTAGGCAAAGCAACAATCAAGTAGAAGTGTAGAACTACATTGCTTTTCAACTATAATTTTTTTTTTTTTAATCAATTTAGCTCCCAAAACATAATGGTTCATGAACAGCTTCCAACTATGAGGATATAATGTAGGTGAAATTGTTTAAGAAACACAAACCATCTAATTAGGGCAAACTACAATGTTAAGACGCATTTGCTAAAATATAGTCAATCCTTAGTTAGTTCTGATATATATCAAGAAGTGTCATATACTCTGAAGCTTCCTAATATTCACATACGTACCCCTTTTGGCCTTTCCCTACTTATCCAAGTAGCTAGAAGAAAAGGGGAAAAGGGAAAGGAATATAACACCTTGAATACAAAAGCTGGAAATCAAGTTGTTTGCCATTATTGCCTGAAACTACCTCCGAAAAATGACCACATGCTAGCTTCCAAACTCCACCTCTCTGAAATTAGGAAGGTAGGAAACGTTTGCGATCTCCCATCTGCATGTGAGGCTTGTGAGGTTGATGACTTTTTGGTTGCATTGGTCATAGTGTTCATAGAGATCCTCCAACACAAAAGCTACTGAGGCTCATTAGGGAATCAAATACCAGTCGTCCTCCCCAGAAAAAAAAAAAAGACCCCCTTTATATCTCTAATCATTCCACACACCATATACCAGATCATCTCACTTTTACTTTCTCAAGTCACACTCAATAAATATTTGATCAACTCTGCTATATATACAGTGTTTGGTTGAATCATGTATACTGTGCAGTCTAATTTGATTATTTATATGAGTAACTCAGAGATGGTAAAAACAAAGAAAATAGCTCATAATATTGCTGCATATTGACCAGTGGCTAGTAACTCAGTCCCTTCCTTGTTACAAATAGCACAATACTTCCAGCACTCTCTCTGCTCTCTTTGCTTTTCCGAAGGCAAAGGGATCCCAAAGCTTTCACCCCACCACCAAGTCACCAACCGCCAATTCTTCAGCTTAAAGCTTTCTCTTCCATTAGTTGTACTATCTATTATGACCCATTGTACTCATTGCTAGCTAGAAAGAGAAGACAAAAGTGAAACAGAGGAGAATTACCTGCCAAGTTAAGAGATTATAAAGGCAATGGATGTGGGCAGGAGGAGATCAGATGCAGGAGTACTCAGGACTGGCAACAGTGTGGTTGCAGGGTCAGTGTGGGAGAGCAGGATGAAGCTTGATGAAGTCAGAGGTGGGATTAAGGTCTTCAATGGTGATCAGGAGAATTCTGAAGAGAGCAGCAGCACTACTGGTAATGGGGTTGCTGCAACAACTCCTAGGACAAGGCTGAAGAGAGGTCAGTCTCTTGGTGGAGCAGTCAACAATGGCAAGAGAAAGACATGGAATTCTGACACAAGTAAATCTGAGTTGAAGAGTTCTGATGACAAGTGCAAGGAGATGAGTGTCTCTGTTGATGGGATTAAGAATAGTCCAAGTCAGGTGAGGTCTGTGAGGAGAATCAGATCTGAGGGAAGTAAGGAGAGCCAAAATGGGTTTGTTGGGAGTAGGAAGACAAGGATTGAGTTGGTGAAAAGTGGTAGTGATTTGGGTAAGGATGAGGGGATTGAGAAGAATTTGAGGAAGGTGAAATCGGAGTTAATTAAGGGGAGTGATTCTTCTGGCAATGCAATTCAGTTGAGGAAAGTGAAATCAGAGTCGAATAAGGCCTCTTCTGATGAATTTGATAAGGGAGTTGAGAATTCTGTTGAGGTAATTGAGAATATCCCAGTTGAGGAGGAGGAGGAGGAGAATAAAGAGAGTGGATCTGATGAGAATTGCAAGGAGTTTGGTGTGTGCAAGGAGATGGTGATTCCGAGCAATGTGGATGTGGTCAAATCTGATCCAGCAGAATTGGTGAATGATGTGGCTGATGAAGAAGATGGTGATGAAGAAGAAGAGGAATTGGGGGAAGAGGTGGATGAGGAAATTGATGTTGAAGTTGAAAAGATAAGCCTTGATATTAAAGAAATCAATGCACCAGTACAGGAGAAAGAACCAGTTCAAGACAAAGCTCCAGTTCTAGAGAGGTCACCGGTTCAACAAGAGAGATTAACCAAGGTTGTGAACGAAGTGAATGAAGTTAAGAAGTTTCAATTTGACCGCAAATCAAGAAATCAAGAAGTGAAGAAGATTCAACATGTTCATCAAAAGGCGGAAACCATCTCCCTTAATCTGAAAAAACAGTCTCCTGTTATGAGACGTGCAGCAGTCTACTCAAATGTCCCTAAAAATACATCATGTAAGTTCTTATTCTCTTGCAAATTATCTATCTTTTTCTTCATACACATAGAATTGAGCCTGGATTGTTCTGTTTGTACCAATTAGATACAGCTTCAAATGATCAGTACCATAGCTTCCCAGAAAGACATAGCAAATTGCAAAGTTTAGGTGAGTTTTCATTCCTAATTTGTTGAATTGCACCTTCCAGATTCTTTAAATTCAAAAGATTTATTGTTCTTTCTTTTCTTTTCCCAGTGGATTTAGTAATGTGGAAAGATGTATCAAGATCAGTTTTTATATTTGGTATTGGAACATTTGTGATACTATCATCCTCCTACATGAAAGATCTAAATATCAGGTAGGCAAAATCCCAATTGGAAATGTATGCTAATATTAAAATGTTCAATCCCAGCTAGAATTCTGCTCTAAATTTTGATTATTGGTGAACAGCTTCATTTCTGTCATATCATATATGAGCCTTGTTTATCTGGCTGTCAAATTCCTCTTCAGGTCCATAATCTGTAGGTAAATTCTTTGATTTGCATCCATTAATATGAACATGTTAATATTAGCATACATTTCCTATTCCACCTCTTTCTGATTCTTTTTCTTTCTTTCTTTATGGAAATTCCAATGTCAGGGGAGCTTATGAAGTAGAAAATGCAAACTCTGTGGTAGGTGAAGAAGAAGCAATTTGGTTACTGAAACTGGTCCTGCCTTACTTGAATGAGTTCCTGGTAAAGTTTAAAGCTTTGTTTTCTGGTGACCCTGCCACCACAATTAAGGTAATTGTTTCTTCTTCCTTTTTTTTTTTTTCCTAATCTTAATTCAATTCCTCTGTCTTTCTTATTTCTGCAAATAAATTTAAACAATATAGAAGGATGATGATACATATTGTAATTTTGGCAGTTGGCAGTGCTGCTCTTTGTTTTGGCCAGGTGTGGCAGCTCCATAACCATTTGGACAATGGCCAAAGTTGGTAAGTTCTACTTTTTCTTTGCTCTAATTTATTTAGAAATATAAATGAAAATCACCAAAAAATTAACTATACGATAATTATAGTGGAACAGTAAAGAAATAATGGGGAGCTTCTTCCCAGCAGCCAAAACAGTGAGACAACTGTGTAAAAAATTCTCTGTGTCTCCCAGTCTGAACCTTGTTTCACTTTTACATTACTGACACCCCTGCTTGGTTGTGCTAACTATTACAGGCTTTTTCGGCGTTTTTACCGTACCAAAAGTCTGCTCTTTGTATTCTACCCAGATAACAATCTACGGTAAATTCCTGCAATCATTTTATCTGTTACTCATCATGGCATGGCTACAGCATCAATTTTTACAGCATTAGAGTTAGCTGTAGCACCTTTTGTTTTGACTGTGAGCTCAGATCTTTACCTAATGTGGCCCAATATAGTACCATTATAATTCTTGTCTGATATAACGGCTCCATTGGACTGGGTCTGGATCTGATGGGGCCCAAGTTAATCTGACCTCATACATTAATGCCCATGATGGGTGGGGTAGGGGTCCTTAGAACTAAATTAATGCTGGATCACAAGATAAAACATTACAGATTTAGAGTGATTGGTGATCCAGAGCGAGACACCTCAAAGTATCCGGTGCACATCGGAGAAGTTTCATTGTATTTTTTTATTCCGAATAAAGTTTTTTTTTTTTTTTTTTCAACCTCAAGTTCTGATTTCAGTGTTCAACCCCTCTTTTTTCTCCTCCCACATTTTTGACCCAACAACAGTAGATAGGGCCCAACAACAGTACAGAATTTCAATTATTATGGTCCATTATCGTCTGATGGGTTATAATTCACGGCCAGTCATTTTCATGTTTCCTTAATGGGTGTGTAATGGGTTTCTGATCTGGCCCAATAGGTTTTTAGTAAAGTAGTGAATAGATGAAAAGACCCAGCTACAGCTAATGTCATGAAATGTCTTTGATAATAAGCCATAGTGTCTGATGTGCTACTGAACTGGTGTTCATAATGTGAAGCTAAATTTTGGGGTCGACGGTTTCGGGATGCTTGGGACTCCTGCACTCACAAGAAAGCCGTGACCGTTGGGATCTTTCTACTAGTGTGGAACCTATCTTCAGTCGGGGCACGAATTTGGGCAGGTAAGCAAATCCGAAACCCTAGTAAATGTTTCAGACAATCGAATGTTTATGTACTTCAGGTGGACGATTGCTGAACTGAAAAAATGTTGCAGCGTTCATATTGGTGGTGGCGTTCCGATACTATCAGCAGAAGCTGGTGACGGAGGAGTGGACGGAAGATGATGTAGCTGCAGAAGAAGAAGGAGCTGAACAAACTTGGGAAGGAGGACAAAGAGCCTCTCCAGTTGATATTCACATCAGTAAACAAAAGAAAGGATTTTAGACGTATATACCCATATAGGCATATATCATATCAAATAATGTGCTTTTTTGCCCCTTTTTATTTCTCTTTTTTCGTCCCTTGATTTAATTACTGTAATTAATATTAGGGACATTTGTTGATTATGTCATACTAACAAGTCTAGGAAGAAAATGTGAGTTCGTGAACGATAATTAATCACTTCACAGTACATTTACCTTTGCAAATATGAATGAAAATGGCAGCTGTGGTTGATTAGCCCTCATGAAAACCCAAATTCGTTTACACTCGACTCAGTTACACAACCTAATATAGTAAAGTGGAGTGTTCGGAATCACAATATGCTTCTAAAACGGACTGCGATTTAAGACTGCGATGATGGTTTCTCCGTTACTAACTAGGATTAGAACGAAGAAGTAGTAGGACTGTGGGAAGATGATGATGATGATGATGGAGATGGTAAGGATAATTCTGAAGAGGCTAGGGCTCGAGTGAGTAATAGCAAGAGAAAAAGGTTATGAAATATGAGTCTAGAACCGAGTGTGATATGGAAAGCCTTTGCAGACTTGCTGTCAATAGTTGATAATGATCACAGCATGAATCTCCTTGGTGTTCCTAGAGAGCTACAATGAGCTGTTCTCGTCTTGTCTACAAAATGGAATTGGGCCAAAAACAATAACACTACGACTTGGACCGGGCCCAAAACTCAAAAAAGGAAATTATTATTTTTGTAAAACGACACCGTGTTGCTCTCCGATTTCCAGGCTCGCTTTCAGGTTCCTTCTCTTCCCCAAATTCCAAAACAAAAGCTTCAAAATTTGACCAGCTCCTCTCTCTATTTCAAAACGACGTCGTCTTGCTCTCCGGCACCGTTTCACGGTACTTTCCCTACTTCATTTCATCCTTTTTCTTCACACAATTGCTAGCGCTCTTGATTCAGTTCGTGGCTTACTGGTTTCACCGCAAAATCGATTTTCTAGGGTTTCTTTTAATCTCGTTTCGCAGCTATAATAGTTGGATCAGCTTTGAAAGTAATTAGACATGTAAAAGTTGCTATCTTTCTACATTATTTGTAGAAATCTTTGATAATTACGATTATGTCGATTTTATGATGAACATTATCAGTATCTGATTGCCTTAACAATTTTCAGATGAGTCTTGCGGAGTCTCCGGTACAGTCTTCAAGCAGTGATGGATTTGCTGGCTTGCTTGAGAGAGAGCTAGAGTCTGGTTCTTCGGAGTCGTCACCGGATGAGCAAGATACAGCAGCTGGTGCCGATGATGATGGCAGTGAAGTTGAAAGTGAGAGCAGGTTTGTGAAATCTGTTTTGTTTCGGTCAATGTGAGTTTTGATCAGATATTGTATTTGGAGCAGCTCAGATTGTGACTTGTGACTTGCATTGCAGGGTAAAAAGACTGAAGGTAGTTGTGGAAGGCTTAGAGGAAGCTAGTGCGTCGACTTCACAAGGACTCTTGGTAGAAAATTCAGGTAGCATTTTGTTCTCTTTTGGATTGTGTTGTGTTTTTTTGTATTTTTAAGCCTAGATTCTGGAAGAGGAGTTCCTGACTGTATGAAGTGTTCTGAACTGTCATAGAGGACACATACCTGTTTGCTACATACGACCTAAGACTAACTCAGTGAGGGAGTTCAGTGACTTAGAACAGTGCTCCTATTACCTCATTCGTTTTGTTATGTCTATCCACCTTTAGGTCTGTTTGCGTGTTTGATTTGATGAAACATTGTTTGTTAGAATTTTGAAAATTACACTTTAGAACATTTTATATTTAGTATGCTTCAGTTATGGGGATGGAAAAGTTTTCTGTTATTGCATAACATTGCCAGAAAAAAACTAATGAGATGGTAATTCTTTCAAAAGTGTTCCAGAGGAAAAGTCTCTCCCATTCAAGGAAACATAAATTTTTTTTTGCAACTGGGAAACCTTTCCACCAGTTTTTGATTCTCTCAGAGAGCAGATTATTTCAAAGAAAAAAAACATGGCTTGAAGCCGTCTAACTGTGAATGCACCATGTATTCGGGTTTTGGGATTCCACCCCCTAAAAACTGTATGTTTCCTTGTGTGAGAATACATATCTAATTAGCATCAAGTTTTGATTGCTTTGAACACAGGATAGTATAACTACTACACATCATGTTTTAAATGCTTAGATTATTTCTAACATGGTATTTCTCCACCTCACAGGATACAGTTACTCTGCTCCTGTTTTTGAACTTTTATTGAATTATGTGCAGAAGCATCGGCAATGGAGGATATGTGTGCACACCCTGGGTCATTCGGAGATATGTGTATCCTTTGTGGCCAGAGGTTGATTGAGCAGTCTGGTGTGACATTTGGGTACATACACAAGGTATTCCCCTGGATGAGTAGTCGAAATTTGAAAATTTTGAATGCTTTTGGTTACTAGAAGTGGACATGCATATGGTTTTCCTTTTCCATAATTTAGCTTGTACAAGCGCTATTCTTTCTCATTAGCTGTCACCTTTAGTTCAGGATATTCGGAAGCCTTCAAAATAAACTTAGTGTTAGGGAATAATTATAACCATTGCATGCGTACGTCATTCATTTCAGTCAAGTCTGACTTGTTGATATACTGATGACCTTTTTTTAATTTTTGATATTTACTAAAGAAATTATCCACCCATTCCATGTATCCATTTCCAGTTAGGTTGTACCTTATCCATTACTAATTTGCATTGTTAGACTTTGGATGTGATACAGTGAAGATTTGATTGTGCAGGGATTAAGACTGAATAATGATGAAATTGACCGGTTACGCAACACAGACATCAAGAAATCGCTCAATAATAAGAAACTTTATTTGGTACTTGATCTTGATCATACCCTGCTGAATTCCACCCAGCTGAATCATATGACGGCAGAGGAAGAATATTTGATGAGCCCACCAGATTCTCTGCCAGGTATAATATGTATTCTTTTGAAATCTTTTATCTTGTGTAGCATCTTTAGTGCTTCAATATCAATGTCTACACATTTATGGTTGCTAGTTGTGTGCCTGTATATTTACCCTAATGAGTATTGACTTGAATCTTTTGATTTTGTTTGCAAATATGATACTTTTAGATGTTTTGAAAGGCAGCCTGTTCAGACTGGACTTTATGCGTATGATGACCAAGTTAAGGCCGTTCATTAGGACATTTTTAAAGGAAGCCAGTGAATTATTTGAAATGTACGTATATACAATGGGTGACCGAGCCTATGCACTGGAAATGGCCAAGTTGCTTGATCCCAAGAACGAGTACTTTGGTGATAGAGTGATATCACGAGATGACGGCACTCAAAAACATCAAAAGGGTCTGGATATAGTGCTTGGGCAAGAAAGTGCTGTTCTAATACTGGATGATACTGAAAATGTAAGTTTTTCCTTGCATGAATGATTTTTAAAGTGCTTCTTAATCAATTAATCTTGTTAATGGGAAACAAGTTTTTGCTCTTTAAACAGAATTGCCCTTGAAAAAGTTTGTTCGAAATTGTCATAATAGCGTGTTCCACCCATGGCAAGCCCAGCTAGTTATGTTACCCATTGAACTAGCTTAACTGCTTATGATTTAGCAGAATATATGTATGTCTACATAAACAAATGTTTAGAAAATGAACTTGTTATGATGAATTTTATGTTTGGATACAGTAGTAGTTTAATAATCTCTGCATATGGTATCTTATATTCTTTCTCAGATAATATGATAGAATATCTTCAAAACTTCCAAAGAATTAACAATGTAATTATGTTGATGTCTGAGCGTGTTTTAATCTTCTGATTGGTTATCAATGTCACTATCTGTTATTGTAGGCGTGGATAAAGCACAAGGACAATCTGATCTTGATGGAAAGATACCATTTCTTTAGATCTAGTTGTGCCCAATTTGGGTTCACTTGTCAGTCTCTTTCGGAGCTGAAGAGTGATGAGAGTGAGCCTGAAGGAGCTCTTGCCAATGTTCTCGACCTTCTTAAGCAAATCCACAAGATATTCTTTTATGTAAGTATATCTTCCCGTCTCTATTTTGATTAAAGTATGTGATATTGCTGTGTACTGAATTATTGTTGGCAAACTATCTTGTAGGATTTGGGAGGCAATCTTATAGATAGAGATGTGAGGCAGGTGAATATCCTCCAACTAAAACTTCACTCTTTCGTTTCTTTCTTATGTTTTGATATACATCACTGGAGAGCTTTGCTTCTGCTACTATCAGGTCTGACTTTAATATCAATATGATATGGGTACTAAATGGGTGTTACTCTTGTAGGTTCTAAAAACTGTTAGGAAGGAAGTTTTGAAGGGTTGCAAAGTTGTATTCAGCCGTATAATTCCTTCAAAATACCAGGCTGATAGTCATCACTTGTGGAAGATGGCAGAGCAGCTGGGAGCCATGTGTTCAACTGAAGTGGATTCATCAGTGACCCATGTAGTTGCATTGGATGCTGGAACAGAAAAGTCTCGCTGGGCAGTGAAACAGAACAAGTTTTTGGTCCATCCTCGGTGGCTTGAAGCAGCGAATTATATGTGGCGAAAGCAACCTGAAGATAAGTTTCCGGTCACTCAAGTGAAAATGAAAACTCAAACCCAGTGATATTCTATCTTTTTGATATAACTAACCCTGCCCTGGTTGTGGACTGTAAAAGTTGTAGAATTTTTTTGGTAGATCTTTTATCACTAATGCGAGTTTTGATGCTGATTCGATTAGAGCAGACTTTACTCTTGGATTTGTATATAGATACCAGCCTGATTTGTCAGATAACAGAATTGAAGATGTGTTTAAGGCAGTAGGAGGATGTATCACCATACTTTTGGCAACTTTGTGTCTGGAGCTTATAATTAGAATTTAGAAGCTTCTGATCTGTTGTCATTACAACTCCACTAATCTGTTGTCATTGGTGCCTGAATTACTGACAGTTTAACACGCTCGTTATGTTAAAAATGGGCCATCATTAAATGGGCCAAGTTAGGTAACGAGGCCAATTCTGAACTTCTTGGTATATATATGGGTGGATGGATCCACCTAAAGAAACTTGAAAATCTTGGAAATGGAATTGAGCAACATCCCAAGGTTCCCAACCAGAAGTTAATAGTGTATGAATGGAGTTATGCAGCTTAGATTGTGTGTGTATTAGCAAGTAGTATTAGCATAGTGATAAGACATTTCTTTCTAACAAGAGTCGGCACAAGTACGGACGTCGACTCACTTGGTGACTCAGCTCGTTTATTGAAAAAACCAAAGAAGTGATTGTGAGTTTGAGTTACATATCCCCATCTACTCATCTTATATATGATCAAACCAAACATTCCACAAGAATGTTATAAGAAACCAAAATTGCAGACTATTAGGTTTTTAGGTTTTTGGTTTTCTGGTTTGAGAGCTAAGACACATGCCGTCCCCACTCACAGAACAAGAATGCTCTTGTAGCTTTGGCGATTAAATTAGGTCAATTTCACACACCTATAGAGACTGATCATCGTTCACTATAGTGACGCGTGTAGATAGAGGGAAAATAATAGTGTCATACAAGAAGAAGACTCGATCAGAGAGATGGATGCGTGAGACACTTGTCTTCAGTTTCATGATCATTATGATCCCAGTTCAACCACATGAATTCTATAAGCTTCATGATGGAGAACTGCAGATGCTCATTCTCCAGCACATGAAAAATTGGAACTTCCTAGACGAAAGAGAGAATATTAGATAGACCCGACAGACTTATAAACTCTGGTTCTTCGATGTTTGATGGAAAATGCTAGCTTATGATAATATGCTGATTTTAAAACTCTACACTTGTGACAAATTAACCTACCATATACCTACCAGTGATAAGTGGCTAATATATGTATTGTATTACTGTATATGTTAGTTTTACTCGATGTCCTTTCCACTTAATACTTATACTTGCTTGTCATGGATGAGTGGGCAACCACTGATCGAAACACTGAAACTACCTACTAATATATTACTGGGATTTCGACAAATTTTACACGCGCGCACACACACACGGATTGAACTAACCCAAATCTGATCGATGTCTCCCGTAAAGAGGATATTGAAGAGTTTATCAGTAAAGCTAGATAATAACGACTATTTAGGGTAAAGGGTTTATCAGTTAAAAGTAGCTAGCCTTCTCTCATTCTCTACTCAAGTTTACTGATTGAAAGTTCTTTGTCGTCTGAGTGATCAAGCGTCCATGCCTTTCGATCAATTCCAATCCAGTAAGCAAGAAGTTTGAAATTCCACATTAAGTTTCGATCGAAGACCAACCAGTATTGATATTCTTGACGCTTGCTGGATAGGAATTAGTCTGCAGTTGTCATAATCGATCAGCTGCCAAATAATATGAGTCGTGGCAAGCAAATTAGTTCAGAAGAGACGGTATATTTGTGGTTGATGATATTTATTGGGTTGATGAACGCTTCAACATATATAGCAAGTAGATCCAAGGACTAAAATATCCTCGATAACCTCGATATTTCCTCGAAATTTCCGTTTTTTTTCAAACATCGATATTAATACTCTTATCTTTCCGATATTTTACTTTTAGTATATTTTTATCTAAATATACCATTTTTACATAAATTTTTGATAAAATTTCCATCGATATTCGATATTTTCTCGAAATTTCCATCGAAATTTCTTTTTTTCAAACCATCGATATTTCCGTAATCGTCGATATTTAATACCTTGAGTAGATCATCATATCGCATACAGCTTGATGAATTGAAATCAATAATCATGCAGTGGCCGGGAGATTAAATAATTGAGTGGCCAAACTTGATAGCTTATCTAAAACAATGACTCGAGGACAAAGATTAGGAATTTGGTTATGACAAGTTTTCTCGATGCATCGAAGAACAATATATAACTAGTTTATCGATCATGACTTGTGACGTTCATCCATATAGAACTTTCACCAAGTAATTGGTTTTCATCGTCACATTTCTATAAATTTTTGCATTATTTCAAGGTGTGTGTATGTTTCAATAGCTTTCAGTTTCACTTGCCTTTTGTAATGTCAATTTACTCAATTATGTCGCCCCGATCATCATAGAAACATGGAGGATGGATATGAAGAAGCAAATTCATATACAGTGCGTCTTCTCCTGGGAATTATCTATGGAAAATTGGACACAATTAAGTATGTTATTGATATGAATGTAATTGCGATATGTCATATTCATCACGTACAAGATGGCTTTACTCCACCAAGCCTACAACTTTATATATCTGTCTACTACTAATATACGCATCTATATAACATCACGATAGTACGTTTGTGTTGACTACTTTACACTATAGCTAGATGACAATACGGTTACAAAGAATCGCAACAAATCGAATGTTTTCTTATATGTAGCGTCTCTCCTAGCTAGTCTCTTCTCATATATATATGTTTCCTAACTTGTATCTAAAATTTTATCGTCAGTTAATTATGCCAATAATTAATCGTATAATATTGGTTGTATTATCTATTGCTATACTTTATGTACTACCCCTCTACTTAATTAGCTAGGGTTGGGAAATTCCTCAGATTCTTTCTTTAAATTTGCAGGAAAATGTTCACATCGATCGATCTGGGGCATTTTGTATATGTACGCGTGTGCATTTGAGTGTAGCAAAAGAGACAGAGGTCACGTCTGAGAAAAATGATTTTCATTTTGTAAATATGTGTGTGTAGGATGTAGGAAATTAAAGATATATAAAAAAAAAAAAAACATATATATATATATATATATAGGTCACGTCAAAGATCAATTACTTGCTTCCAATGCTTGGCTGTGGTATCTACCCAAAATCGCAAGTTTGTGGATGACATTCTCTTGTTAACCTCTGAGCCAAACACTAGTTTTTTAGAGATAAATAATTCATGGTTTAAGGTAATTAAGTTATGAGTTTGATGGATCAACTAAAGTTGATTACAGAACTATATGAATTCGAGCTTTATTTATGCTGGAGTATAAAAGTTTGATCGATGCAATTCTGACAATTGGCCGGCCGGCCGGGAAAATCACTAGTAATTAGGTCTTGTACATCGATCAAGAATGCTGTTTTTTACCCTAGACTCCCTAGACTGGATTGAAAATTAGGTATTGCATATACGAGCTAGTCTTTTACAGTTTCATGATCACTTCATTCTAATGATTTTATTCTACTTCAATTTACGTAACTACTGTATGTAAATCAATAAGTGTTTGTGCTTGTAGTAAGATTACTGTCGGTATTGATTGAATTTGATTCGCACTCTTCATTTACTGTAAGTATACGTGGGAAGGTTGAAATAGCAAAAACTACGAGTATGTAGAAATACTCGATCGGTTCGTATTGGAATATATAGAAATCGTAGCAATAATTTCAAACAGGTTGTCTTTATATGTATTATTGGTGTTGCCTCGCTTGTTTTTAATCGAACTCGATCTCGATCTCGTGATGTGGTTGTCACATCCATATCTGAATCATTCACTGTCCTGTCTCCAAACCCTAAACCTCTCCGATTTCCCAGTAGCTGGTTTTAGAGTGCATGCTTGAATCATCAGATCGATAATCAAGAAGGCAAAACTAATCACTAATTCATGCAAATTAATACTCCGAATGACAGCATCACGATGAGATAACATACCTGTTGTTTAAGTTTGGGAATTCACAATAAGATTCCCTGAGCTATAGATCCATAATCCATGGATATACAAAACTAAATAAATATATACAAGACAGTAGACAGTAGACAGTAGACAGTACACTGTTGAAAACAACAAGCAAACTATTGCGTACCATGCATACACCGATTTGCACCAGAAAAAAATTAAGATTTAAAACTCGTCGCTTAAATTAATCAAATTATAATGTTTCCCATAAGTAACTCGATTAGTTTATCACATTGATCTCCATTTAGCAGACTATTAATTAATTCATTAAGCTAAGAAGTAGACCAAAAAAAACCTGTTTTGTGTGGATATGCCCGCCCAAATAGAGCTTAATCAACTACAATAGTGATAATTCATGGAAGCTGAAGATATTCTATATCTAAGAGCATCAAAGGTACCCTAATACATCACTTACCAATACTAAGCCATGTTAATTAGTCCTCTCTAACAAAGTTAGCCACTTAATAGTCAAGACTAAACAGTAGTGAGCTGCCCATGCATGACTTGTAGCTTGCGTCTCTCCTTCTTTCCATAATTTTGATATTTTATGAAACAAATATCAAGAATGGAAATTCAATTTGAAGCACATGAAAAATGTTCTTTGCGCAACTAAATTGTATTAATTTGCTCAAATAATTAATCATTTGAAGGATCTAATCACACAATGACTCACACATATGAATCAGTATACTTTACCTTATAAAATATTAGTTAAGTGCATGCAAATGTACATTATAGAAGAAAAGGCACATTTCTAGCTACATTTCAATTAATTAAATCAATGGTCAATGTGTTAATTATCATAAGCACATAAGTAGGTAGCTATATTGGTAGTTGTCAAGTGATTGCTCTAGTACTGTTCCAAATGGAGACTACATTGACAAGTCTAAATAATGGTCGAAAATCATGATTATGGAATCCATGATTAAGCTTAATTAGTTGTCAAGTGATTGTTCTAGTTCTGTTCCAAATGGAGACTACATTGACAAGTCTAAATAATGGTCGAAAATCATGATTATGGAATCCATGATTAAGCTTAATTTGATCACTGTATGAATATTGTACAAAATAAAAATAGTCTGGGATAAATTACAAATACATATATAGTTACGTAGATATATATATAAAAGATGGTTCTTAGGTGCAGACGTCCGCACGCACTGTTTACGGTGCGGATGTAGCGTTTCCGGCGACCGGCTAGGCGGCGACAGCGTATCCGGCCACTGGGCCTTGCTCGCCCCATCCCGACGACCCCGTCTATGCCGGACCGAGCTCCATCGCCAGCTGGCAGCTGGCCGGAATCTGTAAAAATACATAAAAATGACACAAGTACTGTTCATTTTTCCTGCATTTTTGCATATAACGGCCAGCTGCCGGCCGGTGATGTTGCTTGGCCAGACACAGACGGGGTCGTCGGGATGGGGCGAGTAAGACCCAGTGGCCAGATACGCTGTCGCCGCCTCGCCTGTCACCGGAAACGCCACATCGCATCGTGCGGACGTCCGTAACAGATAAACCCTATATATATATATATATATATGGGTCAAGCGACCCTTCACATCACATTTGGCTAATCCATATTGGAATAATGCATAATGTAAGGACAAGGTCCAACAGAGAGGCGACACATAATTGAAATTACATATCTTATCTTATAACTAAGAATAATATATCTCATCCCTCAAGAATATTACGGCACCATGCGCAGGCCGGGGTGTATATTCGTCGGTTTGTACGTAGTGATATTACAAACAATACCAAATACATATATCAAAAGGTATTTACGTATACTTATACTTATCGATTGGCAGCTTCATTCTTTAGCTGGTAATCGATATGGAAGATCTCAATGGACTGATCGATCTTAAGAGTACTCCACGAGAGAGAGCTAGATGGAAAAGAAACGATGCATCGGTGTACGTATTGGTAATCATGATAATATTGAACTCGATATCCCAAATACCTTTGCACTCTATCAGTTAGTTTAATTATTTTGATCGATCATAATAGATTTGGATATAGGTTATAATTAATTAATCTGGCAATGAAACCAAAATATGCATATGCATAATGAATGAAACGAATCTCTTAACTTGCTACACAAACCATGTGAATGTGATTGATGGCCTGCGATGTTGCTACTGGCGTGGGCAAACAAGAATCCGTTTCATGCATGCATACATACACTATAATTTTGTGTGTGTGTGTGTGAAAGATATTGCTAACCAACCTTTTACTATGTAAAGAAATTACTATTAATTAGTGCTAAAGTACATATATATATGCTTCTTAATTTCTACTGCACTTAATTTTCTAAAAAAGCTTCTCGATGCCCACCCATTTTCTCTATGTAATGAGCTACTTAGATTTCATGTGAGTGTTGTATATATGTAGCACTAATTTTAAACTACCTAATTAAAATAGAGGTATTGAACAATAAAAATGTAAAAATGTGACCGAAACTAAATTAAATAAAAAATTTCAAACTCGGCCCTCCAATTAGAATACTAGGTACATAATTGTATATCAATCGTAATCATGATGATGAATATTGTGCATTTCGCTTGATCACCTACGTACCTAGACACAGAGAATGTCTATCTCTCAACAATGATGCATTTGGTACACATTTGGTTGGGTTTACAAGGGAATTATCAACCATGATGCATGTATCTTTACATATTAATTATTGGTATAATTTGGTCCACCATATGCTTCACAAGTGCTGATTGATTTATTTCTTAATCAAATTACAGTACATAAAATACCTCGATCTTCTATCAAATATACTAAATAGAAATTATTTGGATATTAGTTGATGTACCAATAATAATTTAGATAAATATTGATTGAGTTCTTAAATTCAACTTATCGCGTACTACTCACTCATTTGAAGATGCACGCACCTGCTAGCTTCTAAATGGCTTGTTATGAGCATCTTCAATAACTTTTGTATAAATTTTCTATTATATATAGAGGATAAAATTACAAAATCTCTAAAATAAAAAGGACTCAACTCCAACAACTATTCTATTTTATCATACAAAATTAAATATTTTTATGTATAATTTAATGAATTTATATAAATCTTATATATTTAATTGAGTCAAACAAAATTAAATATTTTTTTATTCACTTTTTTTTTCTTTTTTGTGGAGAGAGACTGAATTTTAAGAGACAAGTAATAAAATTTAGAGTTTTGTTAATGAAATATACAAATTTTGAGAATTCTATAAATATATATAGAAATTCTTTTTTTCTCACTTTAGATATTATAGAATTTGATTTACAATAATTATTGGAGAAAAAAAAAACTTGTAAAATAGAAATAATTTAAATTTTACAAAAATTGTTGGAGGTGTTGTAACACCAAAGTTCCGTCAAATGCTGGTGTGGTATTTGAGACTTTTAATGATGATCCATAATTAGTCGAGCAGACACAGCAGTTGTGAAATATGTATACACGTACGTAGGGTTGGGATCGATCTTGTACCGAATTTTTGGTACCGAAACTGAATTTTCCGAACCGAATACCGAATGTTCGGTATAAACCAATATTTTTTTTCAATACCGAACCGAACATAATACCGAATTATTGTAATCGGTCCGGTTCGGTTTGAGTCCGATCCATACCGAATATTACCGAATTGAACCGAACTAGTGTAGGCAAGGGGTTTGACGTTTAATGGTAATGGACTAGTGGTTTCTGAGCATGATATATAGCTTCTAAGAATCACATTACAGGTATAAATGAAATGTATAGGACTACAGGTTGTTACTTGTTTATGTGACTTGTCTGCTATTATAGATTAGTTCTAATTAACTCAACTTCTTCGATGCAGGTACCTTAGTAACCTCACAGTCTCACACAATGTATGATGGATTGATAATTAGACAATTAGTTACTTACACATTGCTGCATTGAGTATAGACTGTATGGTTCAATGGTTATGTTAATTACTTGTGTAGGGACAGATTTCTTACAGGTCTTAAGTTAACTATGTAGTTATTGTAGACTTGTAGTATGTAACTATGTATAATTGTACATTGTAGTTCTGATAATCCTTAAAATGGTTATTGTTTATATGTATATTGTATATTTGTGAATGAATAGAACTTATACAAGTTGATTGTTGAAAATTGATTTACTCATTCACATGATATTGTTGAGTTTTACTGTTTAGTATCGATTGGTACCGATACCGATCGGTACCGGTTCAGTTCGGTATCGAAGCTAAAAAATATAATACCGAATTGAAACCGAAACCGAATTATAAAGTCGGTACAGTTCCGGTATGAGTAAGATACCGGACCGAACCGGACCGATCCCAGCCCTACACGACGTACGTACAAAATATGCATTTTCAGAAATTAAAGAGAAAAAAAAAAGACGATCATGGGATGGGGTGGGGTTTGGGGAGTCAACTTGTTAAACAAAAACAAACAGAGAAACAAAGCACAGCTGCCTGAAGCATATATGTCATCCATACATGTTTTAGTGTGTCTCCTACCTCCCGCTCTCCATCAAACAGTTACAGTTATTCTCGATCACGAAAGCAACCTGAACCAGAACAAAACTCCGGCCCCCACTCATTTCCTCTCCTCCAATCCTCATATATATCTTGTTGAAGTGCGTGACTCCCAGACTAACCAGGTCCGCCGCGGCCATGGATTGTTCAAACCGTGGGTGGGCTGTGCCCGACTGCAACTTTCTCTGAAGCTGCTTCACTGATCACTGAGCTCAGCCGCCCACATGCATAGCGCGCCGTTCCTGGCAATTTCTTTGAAAGCTATGCTAGTCATGCATGCATGCTTGGTTCAGAACTTCATATTTGACTCTTCTTGAAGGAAAAAGGCCGCATATGATGGCTGGGGTCTTCACTATTTTAGTGCTTTGTTACTGTATTCATAACTGGGGTATTCGCTACAGTGTTATATTGATAAATTAGGTTGAGATATTTGACCAGAAATTAGTTTTCATTATTCAAGTTGTTGGTACAAGACAAATTAAAGAGGCGCTAGCTGCAAAACAATCTTGTGTTGTAGCATTTTTAGCTAGTGGCTCTTCTAGTTTCTAGAGGCATGCATGTTTCTAGTTTCTACAAATTCATAAATCTTCATCATCAAAAACGGGTGCCTAGCTACAAGTCAGCAATGTACCATTGTTGTTTATGATAAGCATAGCAACCGCACATTATAATCAGATTAATGTGTACTTTCCACGATTAATAAATCTGCAAATGGTCCTTAATTTTATACCATCTTTGTCTTGGATACATGTTGAGATTATCCGTTCAAATTACTCGGTATTTCACTTAAAATCGGACATACAAACCTAGTAACGTGACCGATTAATTTTATATTATCTTTTATTTCGGTCACAAAACTTAATCCGAGTTTCAGACACCTTACTGTTATTCTGAATAAAGCAAAAATCATGAACTTGTGGTCCAAAATTTCACAATGTGAAATCGATTTTCTTGTCTTTTCTGTTACTGGCCGTTAAATTATTAGGGTATTTCAAATCAAACGTGAGGTCACTGTCTGTCCCTGTAGAACACAGGATACCCCTCTGCCTGAGGACCTCTCAATGCTGCCATGTCACTAACCCCACCAAACTGCCACGGTTAGAATCATCACAGTCCTCAATCAAAGAAGCGCACACGTGTCGATCACAGGATTGGTTGATTCAAGATGCACTCATTCTTTTTGAATATACTGGCAGATACAGAACCCAAGCCCAGGTGGAAAGGATATTACTTACGCTATTACCATTTTAGGCTCGTTTCAAATACGAAATTCCAAACGAACTCCCTAATTTACTGCTTATCTTACTGGCAGTTGACATATCATCATCATCAGTATAATAGCTAGAAGGTCATAAAACGGAAACAGCTACAAATGGTAAAATCTCCATAACGCAGGATCTGGGTCCGAAACCTCACAAGTGTCCGAACCATGACGTCACAACCAACGTACAGACGTCTTTCCTTTTGACACGTACCTAGAATGAGGTGGGCAGTCGTCTACGAGCCCCGACGAGTGTCAGAACCGTAATTTAACAGCTCGAGAGTTGTATATAACCAAGCAAGGATGATGAGAACCGGAAGCAAAAGAAAAAACAGAGAGAAAGAAACAGAGCTCATCTTCTTCTGCTCGGTTGTCCTTTGTTAAATTCCAGAATACACTCCAAATTCCCTAACCTGTAATCAATTAAGGGTTTTAGGGAATGCAGAGAGATGAGAGGAGCATCGTTGAGAAAGCCTGAGCCGTGTGTACGAGTCAAACGCTGCATCGGCGGCAGAAACTGTCACCGGAAACACGTGGAGGACGGGTGATCTACTCACCCTCCCCGCCCGCCCGCCCGGCTTTCTCTTCGTTACGTTATCTACGCTACGCTATAAGCCCATTTATCTCTCTTTTTTGTTTGTAACATCGTAAGTTGTAAATTTCTAGATTGTTTATCATGGCTGATGAGAAGACCGGAGGCTCCGCCTTGCTTCACGGAAAGTATGAACTGGGCCGTATGCTGGGCCACGGCACCTTCGCGAAGGTGTACCATGCCCGGAACCTGAAGACCGGAAAGTCCATGGCGATGAAGGTGGTGGGGAAAGAGAAGGTGATCAAGGTCGGGATGATGGAGCAGATTAAGAGAGAAATCTCTGTCATGAGGATGGTGAAGCACCCCAACATCGTCGAGCTTCATGAGGTCATGGCCAGCAAGTCCAAGATCTACTTCGCCATGGATCTCGTCAGAGGCGGCGAGCTTTTCTCTAAAATCGCGAAAGGCCGGTTGAAGGAGGACGTGGCCAGAGTCTATTTCCAGCAGCTGATCTCCGCCATCGATTTCTGCCACAGTAGAGGAGTATACCACCGCGATCTGAAGCCGGAGAATCTCCTGTTAGATGAAGACGGCAACTTGAAGGTCACTGATTTCGGGTTGAGTGCTTTCTCCGAGCACTTAAAGCAAGACGGGCTCTTGCACACCACTTGTGGGACCCCGGCTTACGTGGCGCCGGAGGTGATCGGGAAGAAAGGTTACGATGGAGCTAAAGCTGATCTCTGGTCGTGTGGTGTTGTACTCTATGTGCTTCTTGCTGGGTTTCTGCCGTTTCAAGATGACAATTTGGTCTCCATGTATAGAAAGATTTACAGAGGAGACTTCAAATGTCCGCCGTGGTTTTCTACCGAGGCGAGAAGGCTGGTGACGAAGCTTCTAGACCCGAACCCGAGTACCAGAATCTCCATTTCCAAGACAATGGAGTCGTCTTGGTTCAAGAAATATGTGCCCAAGGCGGTGAAGAGTAGGAAAGAGCAAGAATTCGACGAAACGACAGAGAAGACTTCCAAGCAAATGGAGACTTTGAATGCGTTTCATATCATTTCGCTCTCTGAAGGGTTCGACTTGTCTCCTCTGTTTGAGGAGAAGAAGAGGGAGGAAAGAGAGGAGCTGAGATTCGCTACGACGCGCTCGGCGAGCAGCGTGATATCGAAGCTGGAGGAGGTGGCGAAAGCCGGCAAGTTCAGGGTTAAGAAGAGTGACTCCATGGTGAGGCTGCAGGGCGAGGAGAGCGGTAGGAAAGGGAAGTTGGCGATTGCGGCGGAGATTTTCGCTGTAACGCCGTCGTTTTTGGTTGTGGAGGTAAAGAAGGACAATGGTGATACTCTTGAGTATAACCAGTTTTGTAGCAAAGAGCTCAGACCGGCGCTCAAAGACATTGTCTGGACCAATTCGCCAGCCCCTGCTTGATTCATTGTTTTTAGTGATATTGTTGCTGTGAATTGTGACTATTGTTAGTGTTGTTGCTAGAGTTGAATTGAAGTTGGCTATGGCCATTGAAGCTCTGAGTTCTGAATTCTCTTTTGATTGTTATGCTTTCTTTTGTGTTCCTCTGTTTTCTTGGTGTGAATAAGTGAATTCTGCTTGTGTGAAATTATGAAAATCCTTGTGCTGTTCTATAATTTGCTAAAAACAAAGTGACAATTGCAGGCTTCATTTCATTTCTTTTATGGTAGGAGTTATGGGGCCTATAAAGTTGCTACATATATCGGTTTCAGGCAAAAGGGTAGGTTGCTCTGGTTTGCTTTCCACGCCAGAAAGCACTATTCTTTTCTGAGATTTGACACTGAAAAGAAGAGGATGGTGAAGATTGATGAGAGCCAAACTATTATCCTTTGCATGCATGATTGGATATTCCATCTATTTCTTGAATATTTAGCTCAATTATTGTCCTGCATCCGTTTGTTTTTATTACCAACACTTGATGTGTGTCGAACAAACATATGGCCGATGGAGACTTACCACTTCACCATTGCAGCTACTGGGGCATGGTATTATTAACTACTTACAGTCTTCTGCTGTACATATGCACAATTCTATTATCTTCAGCTGGAGATTTTTCTTGCTACTGGCCACTTGGGGCTTTTGGTTGTGTTCATCGAACTTTTCACCTTTGATCTGTTTATTTTTACGGATGAATTCCCAAGTAGAATCGAATAGGATCTTACTGAAAAGAAAGTTTCTTAATTATAAGACTATCAATGGCCCTCATAACAATCATAGTTTCACAACTTCAGTCTTTGGTTTGCTATTTGGATTTTGATTTTCAGATGCACTTCAGAGTTTAGAAACTAACCCCCAGTTAAGGTCCAAACTTCTCTACTCCATTCGTTCTCAGGAAAACAAAGATTCATTGCTACGTACCAGTCCACATACTGATGGAGGTTGAAATTGTCTGTCTCAAATGCTATTGCTTTCTAATCGAATGTAATGAAATAATGGAGGGCCATAAGAGTTGAGAAAATGGTTGTCATTGTGCCAATTGATAAGGAAACTATGAACCACTAGGTTGCATAACGATGTATGAATGTATATAATAGAGCCCATCCCCAGGTAGGACTATGTAAGACACTTGAGAACCGACTATGACTGAGACTGTGACTCAAGAGAGTTGCCAAAATAGAGTAACAGGATTCAAAATTATCAAAACGGGGCACATGGATTTGGTATTATTTCATGGTCATTTTGCTATTCATCTTCTTGTGGTGCACATGCCCTAGAAGAAGTGTCTATTTGGAAAGCATTGTATTTCGACACAAAAAACACAAACGCTTGTTCTTAGGTTTCTTCTGTTGCTCATAGTGGACAAACTGGGGAAGGTGAATTGATGTTTCTTTAATAATGTCACTAATAGATGAATAATTAGTAGCTTAAATGTTAAATCACACTATTATGATGAGTGATTGAGCACCAACTTCAACTTGAAATTATGTCTCTTGGTTTTAAATTGCATGATCATGGGGAATATATGATTCTGCATATGAAATCAGCACTTTCACTCATTCCCTGCCAATTTGCCAATACACAGTATGAGTAAGGAGCTTAAGGTTGATGATTACTGTGGGCGCCGCGATTTGATTACTGCTAATTACAACCAAGTTGATTAATTAACATTCATAATTGGTACTTTCATAATGTATTAGGAATTTGATAGAAGAGAACATGGACCTGGTTTAATAATATATCTGATACCTTCTCTTGAATATCAGTTGCAACAGATGCTTCATACACTGGTGTATGGTAAAAAGTTATTGTAAGATTCCAGATTTACATTCAGTTGTTTTTGGCTCTGGCTTTCATTGATATGGGACTTTCTCTCTTCAAGTTAATTAGCTGCCTTGTCAATTCTCATATTTCCCACCTAATAATAGGTACCATTCATTTTCTTTTATTGGTTTTGATATACTAACTAAGAAATGAGTCTCCAAACCCATTTCCTCAAGAAAAGAAAAGAAAAAGAAAACAGTGAGATAATAGGCGGGGTCTTATATTTCATAGTGAAGAGTAGTGAAAACTGAAAAGCAAGTTTCCTGATCACAAGACTATCAATGGCCCCCATGATAATCATAGTTTCACAACTTCAGTCTTTTGGTTTGCTATTTGGATTTTGATTTTCAGACGCACTTTAGAGTTTAGACACTAACCCTCAGTTAAGGTCCAAACTTCTCTACTCCATTCGTACTCAGTGTTTGGGCCACAATTGGAATTCACTTCAATTGGGCTTTTACCCCGAGGCCCAGAGGGGTTTAGGTTTAAACCGAATCCGATATTCATGTTTTCCCGCCTCATTCAGGAAAGATTACTTGGAAGAGAATATTGATTTATTACCTAATCAGATCGGAGTTATTTTGTAGTAATCCGATTACGCAATATACGAATTTCCTTAATAAAATGAGGTGTAAATACTGATTAGGATAATTAGGGATTGTTTCGGTAGCAATCCATTGGAAAAGATTTCTCTGCTGAATCAGTAGTTGATTCGTATTGGACTCGATTTGATTACCCCGGCTTTAATTGAGTACGGATCCAGACAATATTTAACGGAGAAGAAGTTTCCTAAACAAAGAGAAAGACTGATCTCAATTGATTCTTAATCGATTAGTTTGGAGGCAGAATAAGGAAAGACAGTCCTAATAAAACTCGGAATCCGCCAGGCTGGCTCCTCATGCACTAGGGTTTCGGGAACCATATAAATACAACTCTTTTACAACGAGAGAAGGGTTCTCAACCAAACACAAACACACACAAGTTCTAGCGCACCGCTAACTTGCCAAAGCCTCTCCGGAGCAACTCACGCAATTTGCCTCCACCTGCGATCGATCCAATCTCGCATTCGTGTTGAGCGATTGCTGAGCGACTCACGCAATTTGCCTCCACCTGCGATTGACTACGTCTCGTATTCGTGTCGAGAGGTTGCTGAGCCAATCGAGTCAGTCCGCTACTCCGGTAGCAATCGAGTCGTCACTCAGGTGACACACCCGTGGTCTTGGTATAGCTATGCTTTGCTTCTCCGGATCAGAGTAAGATCCTCAATCCTTAGGGGGTTGGGAAGAAAATCTTGTTAGAGAGTTCTATTCAGGTCTTGTTCGAGTCCTGTACGCCGGCTTAGTTAGCGCCCGCGTAACAATTGCTTGATCAGGAAGTCAGAGTCAATTGGGAGCAGACGAGAAGACTCTCCAGGGGTCGCACGCAATCGAGTCGCACCACTCCAAAGGTGCTGGCACGCCTAAAGCACACAGAAGACACGCGACGAGCACACCTCCTCCACCCCCAACTGCTGACTGTTCGCTGGGTGCTGAATCTGCCACGAACATTTTGGCACGCCCAGTGGGACCTAGTGTCAAGATTGCGGGATCTACAAAGGGTCATCCTTACAGGAGGGTAACCATGAACTGTTTAAAGAATTCCCACAGGGAGCTGATCAAACATGGAACAGCTGATTAGGGGATTGACCGAAGCTGAAGCTAAGGAGGTGTTTGGCGGGACCCTTGGGGATGAGGCAACTATTGCTGCAGCCCTCATGGTCGTGCGAGACAGGAAAAATCAAGCCCTGTTTTCCGCGGCACCAGTTGTCGCGACGGTGGGGGAAATAGTTGAGGAGGAGGCTGCTTCTCAGGATGGTAACGGCACTCTGGGCCTCACTAACCGAGCAGCCTCATTTGGTTTTTTAGATGAGGGGGTCGCGGATGAGTCTGCGGATTCGCCTGCGTCTCCTATGGCGCAATTTACTGGGGAGACCGCATCTCCCACAGAGGTGACGGACACTCTGAGGTTGCTGATCGACAAATCTTGTCGAACAGACGAAGCTCTGAAGAAGGCCAGTACTGTGGTCGTGAATCTAAATGAATCCGTTAAGCGAATGGAGACGGAGCAGAGGGGGTTCACTGCAAATTTCAAGTATCTCGCCGGACAGCAGAGCCGGTTGGGGGATAACTTGACTGCCCATGTCAAGAACTCTGATACCTGCTGGCGACAGCAACAGGAGCAGTTGGCGGCTACCAACGCCACGCTCGAAAACATGAATACCTTGATGGGGCAGCTGTTCGATCGGTTCGACCAATCTGAGGGGTCTGACCGTGCAAATGAGAATGCAAACCAGCCAAAGGATAGGCGGGGACGAGCAACTGGTCGTGGCGGAACCGGCGGACCAAATGCTGGGGCTGCTGTCAATCAGAATGGAGGTCCTGTCCCTCCTGGGGGGCAGGCTAATAACAATCCGCTGGAGCAGCCAGCGAATGTTGTGGCTCAGCTAACTTTGGATGATATTGACAGGATTTTCGCTGACAAGCTCAGGGAACTGCAGGGGTTGCCCGACGTCGATAAGACGTACGAGAATCCATTAACTCAAGAGGTCAACGCGATCCCGTTCCCTGCTGGGTTTAAGCCAATCCGTTTTACTCCGTTCACCGGCCAGACGTCGGAGGATGCTGAGACGCACATCATGCGTTTCACCAATGAATCGGGTCAGTATGCTGAGGACCCAATCATGAAGTTGAAGCTCTTTCCTACATCCTTGGCGGGGGAAGCAGCTATCTGGTATAAGCGTTTGAAGCCTGGGTCAATTCTAGACTGGAAGACCATGGAGGTTCTTTTCAGAACCATGTTTGGTATTGTGGAAGCAAAGATTGGGGTCAAGGACCTGGCAGAAACTGAACAAAGGCCTGACGAATCTGCTACTGACTATTTAAGAAGGTTTAAGCTGGAACTAACCCGCTGCGAGATGGAAATTCCAGAGGAGCATGCAGTAAGGATGGCAATTGATGGCCTGGTAGATGAGATCCGTCAGGGTTTCAGGCAGGTTCACGTGACCACTATGGCGGATCTGACTAACCGCCTGGGTCAGGAGCAGCACTATGTAGATCGGTCCAAGGAAAGAAACGAAAGAAGGAAGGGGACTCCTATGTCCTACTATCCGGGAACTCTGAAGCCCAAAACTCCACTTCCGACTGCTGCTAAGACCGTGGCAACTATCCAAGCGGATGTTGTGCCTAGACCAATCCTAACTTGGGTTGATGATGAGGAGTTGGAGCACGAGGTGGCGGTTATTGAGCGGACCAATCAGAAGCCTCTGCAGTCCAAAATAGCGAAACCGGTCAGGGAAACTGTGAAATTAATAGCCCCGCTTCCAACCAAGTCAGCTTTTCAGGAGTATACCTACAATGCCCACAAGGCTCCGGAGATTCTGCAGGAGCTATTCAACCTGAGGCGACTACACCATGATGGCGGATTTATCCCCAAGCCTGATTACATGGCGGGAAAGACATACTGCAGTTACCACAATATGAACAATCACAACACCAAGGATTGTGTGAAGCTAAAAGACCAGTTGCAGATCTGGATTAACGACAACACCCTGCAGTTGGAGAATCCCACGGAGCCTAAATGGGTAACGGCCAAGAACGGCCCGCAGATCAATGCGATTGAAATCAGCATCGGTTCAGGCCCAACACAGCAGCCTGGGAAGCAGTTTTCCAAGTTTCAGGAATACACGTACGACGCAAGCAGGGCGGAAGATATTTGGGAAGCTATGGTGCACCGGGAGGCACCGAAAATTCAGGAGTTCTACCAATGCCATCCCAATAGTGGGGATGGCGGATATGCATGTATTTTTCATCGTTCATTTGACCACTATACTTCTCATTGTGTAGGTTTGAAGGATCAGCTGCAGGAGTGGCTGAACGATGGCAAGTTGGAGTTTTCTGAGAACGAGGCTAGTCCCGGCCCAGAGTTTTAGATTGGGGTTGTGGAGGAAGAGGACATGGTTTTGGTCTCTCGTTCTAAGCTCTGCCTCACCTGTAGGTTGAATACAGGGCAGCCGATCACTTATGATGAGTTTCAGGCGGATTTGAAGGAGGCAGAGGAGAAGGCTGAGAAGATAGCCCTCGAGAAGGCTAAGTTAGAGCATACGCCTCCCGAGAAGTCAGGCCGGGAGAGTTACAAGCGGATGAAGTACCATCATGGGTCCGAGGACAGTTATGCTAGCAGGACAAGGCCCAGGCAGGATCCAGGACCGTCCGGGGTGAAGTCAGCTACGTCTGGGGGTTCGCACAAGGCTGCGAATCCAGAGCCATCTGTCGAAGTTTATATTCCGCCAGCCTCTAGGAATGTTCCGAAGGCGGATAGATGGTACACCCAGCGAGACGGCAAGGCGATTGAGCTTGCTGCAGTAACCACCCGGAATGAAAGGAGACGCTTTGGGAAGGCAAAGAGGACCTTGGCGGATCTGGCTTCAGGAAGAGTAACTGAGGATGAGCTGTCAGTACCTGTGGAGCAGGTGGAGCAAGTCCATAGGGGCTACAGAGTAAGAACTAAATCCTACGTGGATTCCAGACGACAGCGACACTCAGAGGCTCCACCAGTATCTCGGAGGAATGTACACGACGGGGTGGCGGATCTGCCAAGATCCACTGGAGCACCTTAGTCCAGGCCAAGGCGCAAGCTGGAGTTCTCTCCTGAGCGTTCAAAAGCCAGGCAGTCGCCCCCAAAGAGGACACAACCAGAAGCTGCCGGAAAGCAGGGGGTATCGGAGGCTCAGGAAGATATGATGGTGATTGACACCAGCAGGGGTTCCACCGTTATGAGGTGGGTACCTAAGGAGAACAGCACATCACTAGCTGCCAGCACAAGTAACGTGGGGGTTCCTATGAGGGAGAATGCTCTCAAGGAATCCAATGTAGCTTTGGCAGAATCGAGCGGGCCGCCTACTACTATATCTCAGGCCAGGCCGAAGGAACCAAAGGCGCCTACTAACTTTGTAGAGTATGCAGCTAAAAAGCTGCAGATGAGTGTGCCAACTAGGCCATCCTCAGTCGCCTCCAGCGCGAAGGCTGATTCTGAGGTAGGAGACACAGACCTCGACAAGGAGGATGAAATGGTCGACTACGAGGAAGAGCCAGAAGCGGCGGATGAGGAGGAGGTGCCGATGGATGAAGAGCAGCCTGAAGATGAAGCCATGGTTCATCATTGCAACATGGCTTTCATACTTTCATCGGCTTATGCTCTGCCAGAGCCTGTGCCCACTGCTCACTTTATTGACAATGAGGAATCACCAAATCCTATTTATTCAGTACAAGAACCTGAGGATGAGAGTGAGGTAGAATCCGAGCCTGGGGTTTTTCGTTCAAGCCACGAATATCCTGAGGGGGCTAGAGACTTTTTGAAACAGTGTGTGATGTTCGCCAAGCCCACGTTCAACATGTCCCAACATATGAAGCCTTTGTATGTCACGACAGAGGTTGAAGGGACTAGGGTCCGCAAGGTCTTAATAGACACCGGGGCCGCGGTGAACATCATTACCACAATTACCATGGAACAGCTCAAGATTCCAAAGAAAAAGCTCATTCAGTCTGTTTCCAAGGTGAAAGGATTTTTGGGGAATGTTACTCCTACTGCTGGGGTGGTCATGCTCAGGGTAAAGATAGGACCATCCGAGGCTTACCAAGCATTCTTCGTTGCAGAGGCAAACGCTCCCTATCATATGATCCTAGGGAGAGATTGGATCCACAAAGCATTAGCAGTTCCCTCGTCTCTTCATCAAGAGATGATCATGTGGGATCCAGTCGCGGATTTGCCAGTGCTCATCAAGGCGGATGAGCGTCCTTATTCTGTAGCGGCCGTCCAGTTGGAGGCCAGCTATTACAATAGGAATATGAGACCTCTCAGAATTGAGGGGGTCGATCATAAGGGGCATCCAATTGGGGTGACCCAGAACAAATTGTCTCAATGGGGAATTGCCCAGGCTATGACAGATTACAGCCGGCCAGTTTCCATTGAGCTTCTTCCCAATGTATCCAATGAGTGACGCCCTCTCACAAGAGGAGTCAGAGGCTTTTGCTCTCTTAATGCAACGATTGGCTATCTATAGATTGGAGCAAATGGCCTGGGAGGAGGTTGCACTGGTCGAGTGCATTGAGGAGGAAGATATTGAGACTTTTACAGGGGTGGAAGTAATTTAGCCTGCTCCAGCAGCGCTGGATGATACTCCACCCAAGGTACGTGATCCCGTAGAAAAGGTCAACCTGGGAACAGAAGCTGAGCCCATGGAGGTGGGGATAAGTCAATACCTTGAACTAGATCTGAAGCAGCAACGGTTTGGGTTGCTGCAGGAGTTTAAGGACTGCTTTGCAGAAAAATACCAAGATATGCCGGGTCTATCAAAGCATTTGGCTTGCCATCGCATCCCCATCAGGGAGGGGTGCATGCCAGTTAAACAAGAGCAACGGCGGATGAATGCTGAAACTGCAATGGCGGTCAAACACGAAGTTCAAAGCATGGTTGAAGCTGGGATAATTAGACCGACTCTGTATCCAGAATGGTTATCCAACATTGTTCCTGTGAGGAAGAAGAATGGCAAGATTTGAGTATGCGTGGACTACAGGTATTTGAACGCTGCATCACCTAAGGACGTTTACCCTATGCCTATAGCGGATATGTTGGTGGATGCAGTAGCGGGGCATGAGTTGTTATCTTTTATGGATGGAACGGCAGGCTATCACCAGATTCCTATATACGAACCGGACATCTCCAAAACAGCCTTCCGCTGCCCTGGGTTTACTGGAGCATTTGAATATCTGAGTATGTCATTCGGCTTAACCAATGCAGGAGCTACATACCAACGTGCAATGAACGTTATCTTCAGCAAGATATTGGGGGACATCCTGGAGGTCTACATTGATGACGTGGTGGTAAAGTCAAAGAAGAAAGAGGACCACGTTGATCATCTGCGAGGGGTGTTCACTATCATGAGAAAGCACCAGCTTAAGATGAATCCAGCTAAATGTGTCTTTGGGGTTTGTGCTGGTGACTTCCTAGGGTTTGTGGTGCATGAGAGAGGCATCGAGGTGGCTGGCGATAAGGCACAAGCTGTGTTAGACGCACCAGCACCAAGGAACAAGAAGGAATTACAAAGCTTGTTGGGAAAGATTAATTTCCTCCGACGATTCATATCCAACTCAGCAGGCAAGGTTGCGCCTTTCTCTCCTCTGCTCAAGCTCAAACCAGGAGAAGTCTTTAAATGGGGTCCTGAGCACCAAGCTGCTTTTGACAGGATCAAGGAGTATTTGGCTAGTCCGCCCGTCCTTCGGCCGCCTACGCCCGGTATTCCTCTCAAGTTATATATTTCCGCATCTGATATTTCCATTGCAGGACTGCTAGCCCAGGATGAGACCCTGGCGGATGGAAAGAAGATTGAATATGCAGTATCCTACATTAGTCGGACACTATTGGATGCAGAAACCAGGTATTCACTAATCGAAAGGCTATGTTTGGCCCTGTACTTTGCTGGTATCAAGCTCCGCCATTATATGCTTTCCTTCACAACGATAGTGGTGGCACAAACGGACTTGGTGAAGTATATGCTAACGAGACCTATCCTAAGGGGTAGGATTGGCAAGTGGGTGTTAGCCCTTTCAGAGTTTTCCTTACAACACACGCCACTCAAGGCTATGACGGGTCAGGCCATCGCGGATTTCCTGTTACACCATCCTATTGAGGAGGAATTCACAGAGCCGCCAAAGTTTGTCGATATGATCCGATACCAGCCTTGGATTTTATACTTTGATGGTAGCAGTACCAGTAAGTTGGCGGGCGCCGGGATTTGTATCCAGAATCCAGCGGGTACTAAATATCATTATTCTTTTCAGCTGGAATGGACGTGCACCAACAACCAGGCAGAATATGAGGCCTACTCATTGGGTTGGATTTATTGATCGACCTGGGGGCACAAGAAATCGAAGTGCTTGGAGACTCAATGCTAGTTATTAATCAACTTCTGGGGGTCTACCAGTGTGTATCTTTCCATTTGGTGCACTACTACGAGCGGGCTATTGAGCTGCTGGATCGTTTCATAGACGTTTCCTTGGACTATGTTCCCAGAGAATTGAACTCTGCAGCTAATGAGTTGGCACAATTGGCCACAGGAATCAGTTTAGCCCAGGGAGTGAAGGAAAGCATTCTTCGGGTAGAGCGCAGGACTCTACCATCTTTTGCTGACCGCCGGGAGGACCGCGGAGAGTGGTTGGTCGCTACAGTCGAGCCCATCGATACTGACTGGCGGATACCAATCATAGCATATTTAAAGGACCCATCTGCACCGTCTGAGAGAAAAATCAGACACCTTGCGACCAATTACCTTCTCAGGGGAGAAGACCTATTCCGAAGGGGGGAGGATGGAGTCCTTTTAAGGTGTATATTTGGCGTTGAGGCTAAGCGGATTATGAGGGAGGTACACTTAGGGGTCTGCGGTTCACACCAGTCCGGACCCAAAATGAGGTGGCTTATTCGAAGATACAGATACCATTGGCCATCTGTGTTGAAAGACTGCCATAGTTTTGCTCAGGGTTGTCAGGATTGCCAAAGGCATGGACCAGTTCAGCGGATTCCAAATATCCCTTTACAACCTATCATCAAGCCTTGGCCCGCCAGGGGTTGGGCATTGGATTTTGTCGGAGAGATTCACCCACATTCATCTTCGCAGCACAAGTTTCTTTTGCTGGGTACTGATTTCTTTACGAAGTGGGTGGAAGCTATACCAACCAGGAACTGTGATGCAGACACCGTCATCCGCTTTGTGTTTCAAAATATCATCTGCCGGTATGGCATTCCAGAATGCATAGTGGCGGACCGGGGGGCAGCCTTTATGGCTGAGAAAACCCAAACCTGGCTAGCAGATTATGGAATCCAGTTCCTACATTCCTCTCCTTATTATGCTCAATCCAATGGTCAAGCAGAAGCTACTAACAAGGTTATCATATCCATCATGAAGAAGATGCTCGCGGATAACCCAAGATCATGGCATACTCAACTTGACAACACACTTTGGGCTTATAGGACTTCTAAAAGGACTCCTACGGGCACTACTCCTTATGCGTTGATGTACGGCCATGATGCCATTCTGCCATTGGAGATCAATGTAGCTTCTTTGAGAGTTCGTGAGCAACACCAGCTGCTTGGTGACGACTATGTGCAGGCCATGTTCCAGGAACATGAAGACCTTGACGAGAAGCGGTTAGAAGCTTTGGAAAGCATCATCCTCGAGAAGCAGCGGATCGCCAAGGCATATGATAGGCGAACCAAGGGTAAGACCTATGGCGAAGGAGACTTGGTCTGGAAGGTCGCTCTGCCCTTCGACGAACCGGGTCGTGGTAAATGGAGTGCTCGCTGGGAGGGTCCATTTGTCATTGATAGTATCGTGGGCAAGGGAGCTTACCAGCTCCGCGACTTGGACGGGGAAGTACACAGACACCCCATCAATGGGCGATATCTTAAGAAGTACTTTCCAAGTGTCTGGGAGTTTGAAGTTCCCCCGGCGGATGAAGATTCTGGCCAGAATTCTTCTTAGTCCAGCGCGCTCGGGGGGCAACAAGTTAAAGCGGCACATCCGCTAGGGGTGTTTCTGCCGCACTTTGGGTTTTTCTAGTCTTTCATTGCAAAACTGTTAGGGTTTTGTGCTTTTCCCTGTTTTACTTCGACATCCGTTTAGGGGTGTTTATGTTCTTGAACTTTTTATCATCAATACAACCTGCTTTAATTATAACAAGGCTTTGCGGCCAAGGGCATTACAGGGAAAAGAACGTACAAAACGAGCTACTAGCTAGCTCTGAAACCATGTCTACATCTCTTTAAGTCTTTGCTGCTGGCGGATTTCTCGCGACTGTTCTGGATCCGCTAGAGAAGACTCCAGGGGGCGGGTCTCCACCGCCTTAACTCAACCATCACCAACGGACGGACACTTTCACCAAGTTCAGCTGAAGGAAAGAGCAGTTGAATTGGCTGAGAGGTAGGTGACTGAACGTGCCAATGAAGGAGCGGGAATGTTATGACGGGCACTTTCAACCCTTCCTCCGTGGTTGATGGCACCTAACCGGATCACTAGCGTTACCCGGCATGGGGAACAGCCAAGACTGGCCGGGTATGGGCTACACACCTCGAAGCGCAGGTTCAGGCCGTATAACGCTAGGTGACGGGGGTTAGGGTTTGTTTAACGCTGGGTGACTGAGGTTACTGGAGTGTTTAGCCGGAATTTCAGCTTATCTAGTGGAAAGGCTTGTGGCAACCAGAGGGTTGAGCTATTTGCAAGCCATACTAGGGTTGCCATATGTGCTCTAAGTTGGCAAATCTGATGAGGTTTTCGCTGCAACCAGGGGTTCCTTTTATACTACATCTCGGGGGGAATCCAACGGTTAGGGGTTACCGGGGCTTTAATGCTGTGGTTTGCCCATATTTATGAAACCATACGTTTCGGTCGCCTGTTCAATTGGGAACCGGTACGTAATAAAAGGGGGTTTGACTCGCGACTTCTCGGGCTTCCACCACGGTTCGGTGACTGTCAAATCCTACATTAATCACAGTTTACTTTTCCCACGCATCCGTTGGGGCCGCCTGAAGCTGGGCCTGTTCTCTGATGCGAGGAGGCCAGATTTGCTTCATGGTGGATGGGCTTCTACCCGTTTATTCGATCACAGCCCATTCAAGGGGAAGCCAATTATTTTGTTATCTAGTTTACTCGGCTTTGCTTTGTCTTCACACATCCGCGCAGCCCAGTGAACTAGGGGGGCAACATAAGGGCAGTATCCGCGCACAGTATCCGCGCTCATCTTTTGTGGCGGATTTTTGAAATTTTTGACCTTTTTCTGAACTCCCTTTAGGGTTAAGCCCTGTTGCTTTGTGAATTAGAATTTTCAGGAACATCCGCTTGGGGTGTGCCCTAATTTTTCGCCTTTGATAATAGGGTTTTCGATGTAAGTCTTGTTTCCAAAAATTTTATTTTTATTTACAAAGTAAAGGGGGCTTTGCGGCCGTGGCTATTACAAAGGCGGGACTTAAATACATGCAAAGAAACCAATTATATATCCGCGAACTAGCTCTGATACCATCTCTGTATGTAGGAGATTTCTGCCGGTCCTTCGATCTAGACTCTTTCCGAGCAGGGGTCGAAGACGGAGATCTCAAGAGCATGATAGATAGAGCATGAAGATTGTTTGGCAGAAACTGTCTTGGCGCCGAAGCAGAGTGGCGGATAGGCATCCGCTGCCTACAGTCTCTCGTTGTTCTAGGAGCTCAATAGACGAGCGCCATCTATCTCCGCAGAGGAAATGCATATATCAGATCCGGAAAAGGATGACTGAGACAGAATTCCCTTCATATCGAAGAAGACAACTGGTCTATTGAGGTTTGACCATCCTCACGCCGGCGGGGTTTCGACTCAGGCGAAGACTAATAGTCCCATGAGGCGTGAGGAGGGTACCCGAACCTGCATCCATGCTAGGCCTCTGGCCGATGCGAATAGTGGGGTGCTAGATCAGCAGCTACCAATCTATAATCACATCCGCCCAGGACATAACATGGGATGTTATGGTTCGGGATTTGTTTAACATGAGGTGTTATGATTCGGGGTGTTCAAGAGAACATCTGAACTAGATCTGGTGGAAAGGATTGAGGAAGCCATAGCGGCTGATAGGAGAACCTAAGGGAAGAAATAAGGAATAACATTCTAAGTTGATTTAGGGTTCTCATTTCCGGCCAATGAGGTGTTGCTTTTATAGCCTTATGGGAAAGCAATCCGAGGGCTGAGATTAACTTACCCAGTTATTAGGCAGTTGGGTGTTGGAATCGTTTTGGCGTTTGAATTTCAAATTTCTAGGAAACGGTTCTGCAATTCCGACAGTAATGACGAGACAGTTGCGCAGGGGTTGGTTTTTGAACCAAACCAAATTGGGCTTGGTCGTCAATAAAATAGACGGAATACATACATATATATATATATATATATATATATATATATTTGTCAAGCCAGTTTCCACTATGGGTTGGGCCTAAATTCGTACAGTTGCAGGCCCAATCTCTTGATTTTAGCCTTGGCCTTGCTGATCGAGCGGTCCAGTTCTACATTGGCTCTCTTGGCCTGACGCTCTTCCTCCTGTAGTTTGGTTGCCAAAAGCTTTTGTTGGTTAAATTGATCCGTGCGCGTGGCTTGCTTTTGGCGGAGGAGGAGGATTTTATGCTCTATGGTCGCCTTCATATCCTCAAATTTGGCTATTTCGACCGCCTCCGTGTCGTTGCCAGCCGCAACGACTAAATTTTGATAGGCGCGGGCGGCGTTGGCGAAGGCCACGCCAGCTTCCTGGAGCTGGGCATGCTGGGGGGACCGGACAGCTAGACGTTCCTGCAGACTTTTTAGTTCTGCTGGAAGACTAAGAAGGGCAGCGTTGGCTTCAGTCTGGTGCTCGGGGGGCAGCTGCTGGAGTTGGCCTTTAAGAATGTCAAGGGCGGAGACGAGCTCGTCCGCCACTTGGGTGTCAGCAGGATCCTTCTCTCCCAGACGCTCTAGGAATCCCCATGCTTCCTGCACTTCTATAGGTTCCTCTTCAGGGCTGTGTGGCCGGGGAAAGAGGTCTTCGGCCAGAATGGAGGAGGAAACAGATTTATCCTGAAGTCCAGAACCAGATCCGCCAGGGGTCGCAGAGGACTGTGCGGATGGGGTAATGACCAGGCCCATGATGGCTTCATTCTGTGGCAGGGGGATCGGTTCTATAGCTGATTCCATTAGGCCGGGGTCCGCCACCAGTGGGGTGGCACTCATGTTTGCCACACTATCATCTTCCACCTGCTTATAATAAAGGAGGGTTAGGAGCAGTTCTAACCAAGGGAGGTGACAATTCAAAACATAGGTAGTATATACCTCAATAATCTCTGGGTGAGGGTTTGCTTCTGGCTGGTCCAGAGGAACCCCTTGTTGCCCTTGCTGATCAAGGTCAGCTGGATCATCCGCGGGAGTTGGAAGTGGTTCAACCCGGGGGGCAATATCTGCCAGGGATTCCACACCGGCAATTGCTTCCTCTTCTGCTATTGAGAGATCAGGTGCAGGGGAGGAAGGCTCACCAGCTGCTGGCTGCTCGGCGCATTGGTTTGTTTCTTCTTCTTCTTCTTCTTCTTCTTGCTCCACTTCATAAGTTGAGCTTGAGGCCAGCGGATTTGGAGTGGAAGAGCTACCGGGTGCACCAGTTGTCAATCGTAGAGGCTCAGCTGTCGGGACCTCCGCCACAGTGTCATCAGGGTTTTCCTCCGCCTCTGGTCCAGTTTCTGCAGCGGCAGGGAGTGTCAGGATTGGTTGGGTAGAACTCTGACTAATTGCTAATGCTAGACTGGAGGAAGTACCTGCATCAAGATAGCGCAGAGGAACAGGTTGAGGAAAATTATCGCCGCAAATCTCGTGAAGATTTTGGTAGAGGTCCACATAGTCCTCATCGAGACTAGAAGAACTTGTAGATTCTTCAGAGGGGTCAGAGGACTCACCAGAGGAAATCTCGATCACCTTGGGGCCTCGGCTGGCGGCTGCAGCAGACGAGGAGCGCCTCCTCCGAGGTGTCTGCAAGGAGGGATAGAGTTGGGATATCTACGTCACGTAGGTATTTATTGAACTGATATCTAAAGACGCGAGGAGACTAGGGAGATTTTGGGTTTACTTACAGGTGCGTCCTCCTCCTCATCAGTTTTTTCATCCGCTTCAGTGGTAGTTCTACTCTTCTTCGGGGGCGGGTGGGCCCTACATTCTTCTTTTCGTTTTCCTTTATCCGTCGGGGTTTGTCCGGATGCCTGTTTCATTAAACAATTAAGAGTTACGCGAGAGTTTTCTGGCAAACCAAAACAGTGGTAGGAAGCAGGGCATATTACCTTTCTTGGGGGCAGGTCAACATACAGCGGACCGCCCTTTAGCACCTCTCGATCAGCTGGGGTAAGGTGCCCGCCCTGATTCCGAAAGAACCTCCGGAAGTAGAAGACGAAGGGTTGTTTGAAGAGCGGACCTCGCAGGCGTGCCCACCATATCTGATATGAACCAGTAGCATCTGTAGAGGCCTTTAGGTATGGGTAGCAGTCCGTGTTTCGCATAGCGAGAAGCTCCAGGCATGGTCTATCGCTAGCACCAGACGCGCGTGGGAACTTTTTGCTATTCCGCCACGCCGAAAAAAGATTTACACTTTTCAGTGGCGGATATGGCAGGATTTGAGTAAGGCCGAACTGCCGTGCAAAGAAGTGAGGCATGTAGACCTCGTGGCTTGGATATTTCTTGTCACTACAGAGGAATGGCAGGTCCGCCATGGAGATGCAGTGAATGAAAATCCATCGACCTTTAGAGTCTTGTTTACTAGAGGGAAGGAACCCCCGGACTAGTCCGCGTGGATACTTCAAATGGATCAGCCGCTGGGCCTCTGCAAAAAAATCCCCTGGCGGATGTGTTGAAAAAGATGTCGAGGCAGATAGCGTAGCTGAGGTCAGGACTGGCGGCGCAGCCGACATATTCTTGCCCCACAACTTGATCAGGCCTAGGAGCTCCCTTCATGGCTGGAGTGAGTTGGGGAAAGTGCATTTGTATGTCCAGGATCCAGAGTGGACCAGATTGAGCATAATTCATTGGCACGGCGGATATCTGGTGCAGACAGCGGTAAAGGTGTGCTAGAACGCATTGGGCAAGGCCAATTTCTTGGCCGGCATAAATTACTTCCGCCATACGGTGATAAAGCTTGGTCATCTTGTTGGTGTTGGAGCAGAACACAAATTTGTTGAGCTAGAAGGACAGAAAGGCTACTCCGCTGAGCGCATTATCCAGCTTGGTGGTATCGTCCTTCCACTTCTCGAACCCACCGGCCTCGATCGTATTAATAGCGCTTCGGGGGACTATCCTTTCGGGATAGTAGCTCTCATCAAAGGCTTGGGGGCCGATGGGGAACCCAAAGCCGGCATAGAGGTCTAGTAATGTCACGGAGGCATGACCGAATTTGAACTCAAAGGCATTGACCGTGGGGTTCCAGAGGCTGATCAGCGGAACAAGGGCGCACCTGTTGCCTCCTTTTGGGCTGAGGCTGAAGCAAAGTTTGATCGCATCAGCGACCCCAGCTTTCCTCCAGATTTCTCTGTCGAGAGGGCGCCGTTCTGCATACCAGGCTTTCATATAGGGCTTGACCAGAGGCCAGGCGGAATGGTTTACGGCGGCTTGGTGGTGGTTGGTTTGAAAATTTGGGCATTCCGCTGGTTCTTCAGAACGGAAGAGCGCCGGCAGCGGGCGTGCCGGGCTTTCGAGTATCTGATGAGCTCCATCGTTATCATCAGCATTGTAGCCCACCACATAAAGACCTAAGGTGGCACGTTCCTCTTGGGGAAGGCTAAGATCGGTCCGGTCGTCTTTCCCGGAGCATTTGATAAGAGGGAGGAGTTGAGTCTTGGCTTGATTCGCTACGGGGTAGCGAATAACGAAGTTCTTTGAGGAGGCCATTAGGTTCAAATTTGGGTTTCTTCTGATTTCGGGCTAAGGAAGAGGAAGAAAAGTGATCTGAAGGAGAAACCAAGGGTCTCAACTTGATTTATAGGAATCCGAAAGGGGTTCTCGAGTCGTGAAGCGCTGGGTTTTGCAGCAATCAAGGGTTTAGGTGAACAGTGATACCGTTTCGAATTGGGAAGTCGTGATTGGTGAGGAAACGGTGCAATAGTCCAAATGTTTAAATGCTGTGGATGGGCCGGCGTTTGGGGCTTAGTCTCTCTTCTATTTCGTTGAAACTCTCAATATCGGAGACTGGGAGGCAATGTTTGGGCCACAATTGGAATTCACTTCAATTGGGCTTTTACCCCGAGGCCCAGAGGGGTTTAGGTTTAAACCGAACCCGATATTCATGTTTTCCCGCCTCATTCAGGAAAGATTACTTGGAAGAGAATATTGATTTATTACCTAATCAGATCGGGGTTATTTTGTAGTAATCCGATTACGCAATATACGAATTTCCTTAATAAAATGAGGTGTAAATACTGATTAGGATAATTAGGGATTGTTCCGGTAGCAATCCATTGGAAAAGATTTCTCTGCTGAATCAGTAGTTGATTCGTATTGGACTCGATTTGATTACCCCGGCTTTAATTGAGTACGGATCCAGACGATATTTGACGGAGAAGAAGTTTCATAAACAAAGAGAAAGACTGATCTCAATTGATTCTTAATCGATTAGTTTGGAGGCAGAATAAGGAAAGACAGTCCTAATAAAACTCGGAATCCGCCAGGCTGGCTCCTCATGCACTAGGGTTTCGGGAACCATATAAATACAACTCTTTTACAACGAGAGAAGGGTTCTCAACCAAACACAAACACACACAAGTTCTAGCGCACCGCTAACTTGCCAAAGCCTCTCCGGAGCAACTCACGCAATTTGCCTCCACCTGCGATCGATCCAATCTCGCATTCGTGTCGAGCGGTTGCTGAGCGACTCACGCAATTTGCCTCCACCTGCGATTGACTACGTCTCGTATTCGTGTCGAGCGGTTGCTGAGCCAATCGAGTCAGTCCGCTACTCCGGTAGCAATCGAGTCGTCACTCAGGTGACACACCCGTGGTCTTGGTATAGCTCTATTTTGCTTCTCCGGATCAGAGTAAGATCCTCAATCCTTAGGGGGTTGGGAAGAAAATCTTGTTAGAGAGTTCTATTCAGGTCTTGTTCGAGTCCTGTACGCCGGCTTAGTTAGCGCCCGCGTAACAATTGCTTGATCAGGAAGTCAGAGTCAATTGGGAGCAGACGAGAAGACCCGCCAGGGGTCGCATGCAATCGAGTCGCACCACTCCAAAGGTGCTGGCACGCCTAAAGCACACAGAAGACACGCGAGGAGCACACCTCCTCCACCCCCAAGTGCTGACTGTTCGCCGGGTGCTGAATCCGCCACGAACACCAGGAAAACAAAGATTCATTGCTACGTACCAGTCCACATACTGATGGAGGTTGAAATTGTCTGTCTCAAATGCTATTGCTTTCTAATTAATCGATTGTTATGAAATAATGGGGGGCCATAACAGTTGGGAAAATGGTTGTCATTGTGCCAAGTGATAAGGAAACTATGAACCACTAGGTTGCATAACGATGTATGAATGTATATAATAGAGCCTCTCTCTATGACTGAGACTGTGACTCAGAGAGTTGGCAAAATAGAGTCACAAGATTCAAAATTATCAAAACGGGGCACATGGATTTGGTATTGTTTCATGGTCATTTTGATATTCTTCTTCTTGTGGTGCACATGCCCTAGAAGAAGTGTCTATTTGGAAAGCATTGTTTAGAATTGTAAATGAGCTATAAGTCTGAACCATGCGTATCTAAGACTTGGAACACCAGTGCTTGGAACACGAACTGAGCCTCATTCACATTCTCGTAGGTTTTCAGTGACCCAACCACCGGTTAATTCGCTATGGTTTCTAGATAAGATACATTTGCAAGGAGAGTGGGTGACTAAGGACTCCAACCGTGTTATGTGTGAATCACTGTTGAAATCGATTTCATTTAGAGTTTAGATAAGGATTTAGAGAGTAAGTAACATATTAGAGTTTAGAATTTAAGTAACGGTTATTTTCGCCACTTACATAACTAACGGCTTAACTTTTGTATTGAGATGCTGTGAGAAAAACGATTGTTTTAGGTTTTCATTTTATTTTTCCTTTCATTTTTTTAGGAGTCAACTAAACTTTGACCAAAGTCAACTAAGATCATAGATGAAGAAGGCTTATGATAAATTTTCACTAAATAATCTACACTATCTCTATATATTAAGCCAATTTGGCTTATGGAACTGCCATCTCCTATTTTCTCAAATTACCCTTAATATATTAAACTATATAAATAGAGAAATCATTTAGATAAAGGATAAAGAAGTAAAAGAGCAATATAAACCTCTTCGGAGGAGTTGTCTTCTCTCCTGTAAACTCACCCATAAACAACTGAAATAAAGAAGAAACAAGAGAGAGACGCAGTTCCCCACGATCTCCATTGCTGAGGAAAACCGTCGGGCACGATCATGAAAGTTAATTGGGTACAAATTGTCCTCATTACAACTCTTCCCCTTTCAATTTACAGGAGAAACGCAGAGCAAAGCACCGTAAATCAAAACAGGAGAAAGATTTCTATCGTTTGGGCTGAGGTATGATTGTATGAATTGATATCGTATGAATTGATTTCCATTCTCAATTGATAATTGGTATTTTCAATTCCGTGTTTCAATTTCCATTCTCAATTTGCTTGCTTAATTACTCAAGGGCATACTCATTGGTTTTGGTTACAGCAGCAACCAATCTGCAATGTCATACTCATTGGTTTTTTCTTCTTACTCTTTCGTGATTCAATTTCCATAAGTATAGAAAGAAGTTTGCTGGGATCCTTGGTTGATGGTTCCTTCATCTGGTGTTCCCAACTCATTTTATGGGTTTCTGCTGTTCTCTCTTCATTAAGGTAAGATTGCTTCAATTTCTGTTGTTTTACATGTTTAAAGTCACCAATGCATATAATTTTAACTTGACCATCGATAACAATGGAAGGCGTCAACAACTTTGGAGGTATATAGTACAGCAAAGGGAAATTAATTAACTGGTTTAGGATACAATTATTTACCTCTATTTGCCATTCTGCCATTTTCAGGCATACTTTGGTACTGATTTTTGTAATCCCAATTGTTAATAGTTATAGCCTTTTGGTTCTAATTTGGGGACTCACACTATAGAAAGAAATAGAAATTAATGTATGTCTTTGACTTAGGAAGAGAACATGATAGAAAGCAAGCATCGATGGTAGAGAAAAGGGATTTCTTTTAACAAAGCAAGTGCAAGTGTGAATTGATTTGGTCTCAAGCCTCCTTACACAAAACATCTTACCAGATCTACTAATAGTTGTGTTGATGCCATATGCATCAAAACAATTTTTTTTTTTAATGTACTCTCTCGCTCTCTTTTTTCCCTCGGTGCAGTATTGTTGATATCTTTTATCGGATCAAAGACATATCACCATTGTTGCCGAGAAAGGCCATGTATGAATTTTGTCGCTTTTGGTTTTGGTATTTAATTGTTTGTTTACTGCTCTGTTTATGGTGACTAAAAGTTATTATCCGTTTGATTAACTCTTTTTCCATCCGGGGTATTATATCAGAAAACATTGTGCCCCACGGCACTAATTGGGAATCAACTGTTGTAGTAACTCTTCTCCTAGGTACATGTTTAAGTCTATGTTTGAGTTTTTCTTTTGTATTTATGTCTGTACATTTAAGGCTGGATATTAAGATTTGCATTTGAATTTGGGAGAGATTGATCATGTGTTGAATAATGAAAATCACATGAATCTGAGAACTATTAAGTTCCTACGTTTTTGATTTTATTTTCAGTAATCTAGCTAAATTTGCATAGAAGTTTTGTTTTGTTTACACTGCTCATGGCTACATGTATAGTGTTGAATTCCAATTGTGGAGGAGACAAATCTGATTGGAAGGAAAAGAAAGAGAGGTCTTTGGCTTCCATCTTTTTTCTGAATTGTAACAAAAGAGGTGTGTTGTGTGTCACATCTTTGCCTCTGTTGGTCTTTTGCTTCATTATTCTACTTAATTGTGACCAACTAATTACCCTACACTATTGTTCTTTTGCTTCATCTTTTTTCAATATCTTTGTATTTATTGCTCTAACTTCTTGCCTTCAGTATTATAAAATCAAAATAGGCCACCAATGAATATAAACTATAACTGTGAAGTAATATTGCATCAGAATGATCAGATCATTGTCTTATTTTTCATTTAGTGATATTCACTTTAGTTTGGTTGATTTTTCTGTTAATTATTGATGGAAAACTGTGTATATGTTCAACGTATTTATCGAAAAATGTTTAAACGCACGCGCGAGCGCGGCCTTTTGGCACGCGCATCGCGCGTGCAGAAAGGCTAGTTATTAAATAAACCCACTTTGTCAACCAAAATGGCTGTGAAAAGACTTGGACATCCTGGTACCATAGTTTATTTTCAATTAAATTTTAATATTAGAAGGACAACATGGTAAATAACAAAATATATACAATAATTTTTTTTAAAAAAAAATAACTACTTTTTCTGTAACTTCCCACTATCTTCATACGTAAATAACTTACTAACTGCTATCCCTCATGTCAGAGGTAGACATATATGATCTGGAATAAATTTAGTAGTTTGTGATAGTATTTCTTACCTCAAAATGACAGACAATTAGACATATTGTTCTTCTACTGTTTTTGTTTATGGAGGGAATATAGACATATATGTATGCATCTCTTCATCAAATCTCTGATTATTTGCACTGTTAAAGAGGAAATGTAACAGCGGTGGACTGATTATGTGCTCGACTATCTTTTGAAATATTTCATTGAATTGTTTTTGGATCTGAGTGTTAATCTCCTAAAGAGTGGTATAGGTATTCATGAGTCTTTGAGGGTAAAAGTCCGGTTTTGCTATTATCTTTTACTTGTTCATGTTATTTTCTTTTTGTTAGCAATCTGTTCTCTGTTTTATTTTTTTTGCATTGTTTCAGGTGCACCTTGGGTTATATAATTCTTACCACAACACGACCTAGAATTCTAAAAGCTGTTGCAAGAACCAAAGCGTTTTATTGAGATATTGACATCATAGTTAGGGACCTGGCTTCTCTGCTTGGAAAAGCCTCTGCTAGGATCTGCTTGGATTGTTGACATGTGCCACGTAACACTTAATGCAATCTGATGGTTCACAACAAAGTCTTGCAACACCTTTAACTTTCACAAACACCGGCAGATCAATATATATTCTTCTTCCTCCTCCTCCTCCTCCTTTCTCTGCTCTCTCTCACCCTCTCCCCTATTTTCCTCTCTCTCGTCTGCCTCTTCATCTCTCTCTTCTTCCTCTTATTCCAATGTGCTCCCACTTTTGTTAATCCATTTATTTCTAAACCACACACTGTAGCCAAATCGCCAAAGCTGAATCTCTCGTTGCTAGAATCCAATTCTGATATAGTAGCAGTAATAAAACTGAATTTAATTATCTGGGAGAGTGAGTTTCATAATCCCTTTAAATCTGGTGGAAAAATCATGCACTCCTTAACCCCTAATATGAGAAGTGTTGATACCGTGGCCTTAAAAACCAGATGAGAATCATAAACAATTGAAGAGAAGATGAGAATCATGAAAGAATCATAAACAATATAACTTCTCTTCATTTCGATCTGGTATCAGTGGCAGAAAGTAAGAGAGTTGGGAAGAAAATGGGAGAGAGGAGAAGGCGAAAACTAATGAGCAGGGATCTGGTGTAATTTGTTGATTTTGAGGAGTTACAAGAAGTTATATCCATTGGATGTCAATCAAATGACGTGGCATGATTATATAGCCTTCCAAGCAGATCCTAACAAAGGCTTTCCAAGTAGAGAAGCCAAGTCCCATAGTTAGAGTATCCACACCCATAAATTGGGTTTGCTCAAACAAATGGTAGGGCCAGAAGTAAATTTTGATTTAAGCAAATTAATTTCAAATTATGCTCAAGCAAATTGATTTTACACACACTCATTCACAATTTGTTTTAGCAATTCAATTTTGTCTTGTTGTGAAATTATTAAAAAAAATTTACCGGATATATTTACAACTAATAATAATGTGCCACGTGTCGTTATCGATATGATATTATACAAGATTTCCGATAAAATTTTCGACTAATAGAAAATTGACACAGTAATTTGGTGTATAGAAATCCGGTTGCTGATATGAATCGAGCAAAAAAGTTTATTTAAATTAGTTTTGTATACAACCGAACATGGGATTTCATTAGTGGGACAATTTTGCTCTTTAGTCCCTGGCAATGCCAATGTTGTTGTATTCTTCGAATTTTATTTATGTAGATTTTGCTCGTGGATGTGATGAACTACACTCATGTTGCATGAAGTGATGGCCAACTTCAAATTCTTTTGTTATATGCTAGTACTACACGATTCAAATTTTTAGAATATCTTCTTTTTTCGAAGCAAGTCGAATTTATTTAGTCATGGATTTGGGCCTATGGGCCTCTTCTCGAATTCGCAATCGATTAATAATAACCTTTTTCCGTATCTGTTTAGGACTTATCGTGGGCGTTCATTGAAAGACCCACTGTCAGACTCATCGTGGGCCTTCACTGAAAGGCCCATTATGGAGATTATCCCTAAATCTCTCTCATCGGCTACACCAAAATCTCTCTAGGGTTCTCTGGAATTTGAAGACAATGGAAAAGATGGAGAGCGATAACAGCTCCACGGAGACAGAGATGGAGAGCGATACCTCGTTGACGGTTCCAATTAACGAGATCTCTGCGTCACTACAGAAGCAGGATCTTTCCGGTACCTAGATCTCTTGTTTGTTTTGTTTTTTTCTCTTGATTTTGCATGTATTCAGATTAAAATTAACCCAAGACGTACGTGAACTTAGGGAGAACCGAGAGTGACGAGGAGGAGGAGGCGGAGGAGGGGGCATGGTTCATTGTGTATTTCAAGCAGGAGTTTCTTTGCCGTAGGCTCCTCGATCTTGTTCTTATTCTCTTGCCGTAGGATTTGAATCAATGCATGTTTTTTTGTTCTCATAAATCGTCGAATATGTATGTATGTGCAGAAGGGGAGGATCTCAAGGAATTGTGGGCCGAACTGGTGGAAAAAGTGGTGGATCCTTACGACGTTGCATGTAAATTGAATTGGGATGATGAGAAGATGATTGTACGTGCTGGCAAAAAGCCTCGACACAGATTACAGGGCCATATGCAGGGCTCGACGTGCTCTCAGAGTTGTCTCATGTGGTCTCACCGTGAGATGGGTTGAACCCATCGTCTCCGGCAAAATCCATGTTGGTGTCAGGGACTTCACTCCAGAAGTGATGAGTCAGGTTACCATCTCATTAGTTTTTTCTTTTTTCATATGCCAGTGACTATCAGTGTTTTATTCACAACAAACAATTTATATTTGAATATTTCTGTGTTTTAATTTGAATATTTGTTTCCTTACTGTGACTTTTACTATTGATGGCAATATAATGGCTGAAGTTGATGTTGGCATGGTTGGTCATTTTATTTTATTTATTGTCTGCAGGATGGCTTTTCAAAAAAGTATGAGGACGTCATTGAAAAATTTGAAGAGACCTTTGTGAGTAATTTTTCCCTGGCTTTTCATGCATATATTGTTACAATTTCACTTTCTGATTTGTTTATGATGTCCTAATGTTTTCACAAAATGATGGATGTGTATGCAGAAACTACATGAGATGCTGTCATGCTATGTTTTGTATCAAGTAGGTGCTGTCATTTATTCGTTGCTGTTGGTGTTGATGCTACTTATCACAAACCTTAAGTCTTTTTATTACTAATTTGCCACTTCAATGAGCAGGAACTAGCTGTTGTTGTTCTTTCCGATAGAAAAGACTCGACAAATATCGTGGAGTAGGGGTCGTCAACGGGCCGGGCCGGGCCCAGCCCGGCCCATTCATAACGGGCTTGGAGCGGGCCGGGCCGGGCTTTACAATGTAATTTAAAAATAGCGGGCCGGGCCGGGCCGGGCTTTTTAAAAATTTCTAGGATCCAAGCCCTTCAATATACGGCGGGCTTAACGGGCTTTTACGGGCCGGGCCGAATGGCCCACGGCGGTTTGAGGCCGGGCCGGGCTTTAATTAAAATAAATAAATATCCGATATTATTTTTCAAAAAAGGGTTTGGAACCCGGTTCATAACCGGGAGGCTCATCCCCACGCCTATATATATATATATATAGTTGTCATATTAAAATACAATCATAACAAATTCAATCATAACAAATACAATCATAATAAATACAATCATAACAAATATGATGAAATACAGTGATGGTAAAAAAATCACTTAAATCCGACAAAATTAGAACCCCGATCGGTGCGGTCAACCTTATTTAAACTTATATCTCTCTATGGGGAGCCATAGTATCGGGAGGTAAACGTTCCCAAATTTTTACATGGCTGATTACGTCTCATTTATTTAAGAGTTTAATGTTTGGAAGAGTCGACGAAACAAAATCATCTAAAGGTACCTAATAGCGTTTTCGTGTGATAAGTTTTATGAAAATATGGTTGACCGTTTCGATCGAGCATCGAACGTTCACGAAACGAGTTGATTTTTCTCCTCTACTCATATTTAACTATAACGATCACATCAGACGGTCAAAATTTTCATTTTGTGAATTTAGCCATTATAATGACAACATGCTTACTAATGTGGTATAACTTGATTAGTAGATTATACTCAAGTGTACAACTTTTCAAAACAACTATATAAAAGAAGTCAAATTTTGAAAAATTTTATGAAATAGAATTTGATCGTTATGATGAAATACGGTGATGGTAAAAAAATCACTTAAATCCGATAAAGTTAGAACCCCGATCGGTGCGGTCAACCTTATTTAAACTTATATCTCTCTATGGGGAGCCATAGTATCGAGAGGTAAACGTTCCCAAATTTTTACATGGCTGATTACGTCTCATTTATTTAAGAGTTTAATGTTTGGAAGAGTTGACGAAACAAAGTCATCTAAAGGTACCTAATAGCGTTTTCGTGTGATAAGTTTTATGAAAATATGGTTGACCGTTTCGATCGAGCATCGAACGTTCACGAAACGAGTTGATTTTTCTCCTCTACTCATATTTAACTATAACGATCACATCAGACGGTCAAAATTTTCATTTTGTGAATTTAACCATTATAATGACAACATGCTTACTAATGTGGTATAACTTGATTAGTAGATTATACTCAAGTGTACAACTTTTCAAAACAACTATATAAAAGAAGTCAAATTTTGAAAAATTTTATGAAATAGAATTTGATCGTTATGATGAAATACGGTGATGGTAAAAAAATCACTTAAATCCGACAAAGTTAGAACCCCGATCGGTGCGGTCAACCTTATTTAAACTTATATCTCTCTATGGGGAGCCATAGTATCGAGAGGTAAACGTTCCCAAATTTTTACATGGCTGATTACGTCTCATTTATTTAAGAGTTTAATGTTTGGAAGAGTCGACGAAACAAAGTCATCTAAAGGTACCTAATAGCGTTTTCGTGTGATAAGTTTTATGAAAATATGGTTGACCGTTTCGATCGAGCATCGAACGTTCACGAAACGAGTTGATTTTTCTCCTCTACTCATATTTAACTATAACGATCACATTAGACGGTCAAAATTTTCATTTTGTGAATTTAGCCATTATAATGACAACATGCTTACTAATGCGGTATAACTTGATTAGTAGATTATACTCAAGTGTACAACTTTTCGAAACAACTATATAAAAGAAGTCAAATTTTGAAAAATTTTATGAAATAGAATTTGATCGTTATGATGAAATACGGTGACGGTAAAAAAATAACTTAAATCCGACAAAGTTAAAGCCTCGATCGATGATATGTTTACTTCGTGATTTTTAGACTATAATTTAAAATTCTTAAAAATATTAATATAATAATTATTTTTAACGAACTTAAATGATAAAATAAATGAGTTTAATAAAAAAGATGATCCATATTGTGCTAGTGAAGTGTGAATATCCATTAAAGTGTGTGAAAATAAAGATCTAATTAATATATTAATGTGTCAAAAATATAAAATAACTCTATATGGGGGTAACTTATTCTTTAATTATTGAGGTATGGATTTTAACGGGCTTTACGGGCAGGGCTTTTACGGGCTTTTGATGGAGCGGGCTTGACGGGCTCTTAACTGGCCGGGCCTACGGGCCGGGCCGAGTTTCTAACCCCTAAACTAAGCCCGGCCCTCTACCCACCGGGCCCGGGCTTAAGCGGGCTTTTAGACGGGCCGGGCCGGGCTTGAAGTCCATCGAGCTTGCGGGCCTCCATCGGCCCACTTGATCCGTGGGCTTAATGATGACCCCTATCGTGGAGTGTCTTGTGATCGAGTAGGTGCCTTTTTGATGATTGTCCTTTTGAGAAGTTCGTTGATGATCATCTTGTTGGTGATAAACTGCAACTATGCATAAACTGCACTTTATGGACTGTCTAGTTTACTACTTTCTCTATTCCCGGTGGGAAGCATTTCACTTATTGTAGTTTTATGAACCGTCTTATTAATGTTTATGAAGGAGCTTTTGTATCCCAGAACCAATTACTGAGTTTCTCTTCTGGTGGTTTTTTAGTGAGATTGATATGTTATATGATTTAAGCTTTACTTTTGTGCTTTTTGCACTAAGGAGCTTCGTATCCTAGAACCAATTTCTGAGATCCTTCAAGGTAATGGTGTCTAAGAAGTTGGAGATTCATGATTCTGTAGGCGTAGCATTTCCATGAATGCGTTGCAGCTTTGGAGCTGCATAATTCTGAGTTGTTTCCTTCCATGTAATTGTTCTATCCTGTATTGCATGTTCTGCTGATTTTAAGCATTGGTGACCTCTTTATTACTAATTAATTTTAATTCCTTGTATCATATCGTCAAGCCAAAATGAAGTCTCTGGGCTCCTGACAAATAATCACACTTGTTAAGTTACACTTGAGGGCGTCATTGAAGCTTGTAAACAGGTATCAATCACCAAATGTAAATTCTCAAAGAATCTTTATATTTACTATGAAATTTAGTAATCCTTATATATCCTGCTTCCTGTCTTGGGTCTCTTCATCGAATTTTTGAATTAGCTTATTAATGTCTACTTCTTACTGGTCATTTCTTAGGGGTTGAATAAATGTACTTTTCAATTGATATTGATTCCTAAAAATTGAATAAATGCACTTTCCAATTGTCAAATTATCTTATTTCACTAGTTTTGATATGTAAATTCCTTGGCATGGGTGTTCTAGCTTGGCTTAGGCCGAAGCATATCTTGAATAGAAGTTCATTGGTAAACGAGACTTGGAAATCTGTAACTGGATAACAATCAGCAAGTAGCCACGGTAAATGTTGCTCTGAAAAATTCCATGGACATGTTTCACTCAAACTCTACCAACATCATCGTCCGAGGTAATTAAATATATGTCCACGTCCATGGTACTCCTTTTTGTTAAGCTACATGCCCACATAGTCTGATATTGATTGCAAATATAGCATTCCATATGTATTTTCACTACAGATTCATGATATCATGCGAGTTTAGTATTCAAAGCTTTATAAATGATCATTTATACTTAAAGGAATTTGACGATACAAATTAAATCATTTGAATGTAATAAAAAGTGGTTCAGTAATTGTAGCTGCAGGATTATGTTGGCGTGGACGGTAGTATGGTGTGTTGCTTCTTTCCTGTTCATTCATGTCTGGTGACCTGCACCCATCTTCCCTGGATAACACTCGCATGGTTGCAATGTACGAGTTCAACCCCATATTCCCATCTATAATGGAATAGCTAAAGGCCATCTGGCTCGGGTCTATAGACAGTAGCTGCTGCTTACACCAGTTCAGATGCTCCGGCTGGTTGCTAGCTTTCGCTATCACCGGGAGTCTTGATTCCCGCCAAGTAGCGGAAGCAGCCTGGCTGGCCGGATACACCATGCACAGGAAGGCAAGTGGGGAAGGTTGGCAACCACTTGTGCAGGCCGAAGAAGTCCTCCAGCAATGGCCACACTTGTTCTGCTTAATTTTGGACCTCGTAGTTCTGCACGAACCTTACCTTCCCATTTCGGCTGAGGCCTGTTATGACTTATGAGCCATTGGGGTAGCTGCAGGTTCTATTAGAAAGCGAACAATCGAAGCTTAATTTTGTTCAAGGATCCTTCTAAGAGTGCACGTATATATAGAAGAGACTAAAGTACGTTTGTAAAGAAATTAACCAATGAATTGTTAAGGACTTAATTAGGTACAAACTTGATTAGTTTCATGTCATATATCAGTAACCAATTATATATCTAATATACTTAAAAGGCAGGTATATATACGTACGTACTACTGGAGCTTCTAAGTATAGCTAGATTAATTACTTAGTGCGCGATGCATGTGATATGAGAAGAACGCTGTCTTGGATCCAAAAGAAATAGAGGATCCTCAGCTCGTGACACGATTAGCGTCAAATGGAGAGTACTCGAACTCTCGAAGGCTGTTGGTGTTTGGTTCCCCGCCAAGCTCAACATCATCCTACTCCAACTCTCCAAGTATTGCAATCAACAAATCCCTCATTACATTCATGTGGGTGGTGCCAGTGCAGATGGCGCCGGACGGGCGCGCAGCAACTCGATCTTGCGTGCACTTATCGAATGGGAGTCGAAGAATCCTGAAAAACCAGAGTCATGCATGATATATACCTGGTGATCGAAATTGGTTGAGTCACTTAGCTGGATCGCTGACGAAATGAAATTAGATCGAAATTGGGCAACACCGGCATGTTGCAAGGAATTTCCGTACAGTTGATGGATCAAACTAGTTTAAGTCACATATATGATTTGAACTTTAAAAAGTAGGAAATTAAACCACTGCGCATACCAAACAATAAGAACCCAATTGGAAATAAACTCATAAGAGGGAGTGTGTGTTTACGATAGCTTTCAAGTATTACACTTTGCATATGTCTTTTTGAGTTCTGCGGTACTATGTTGTGAATGCTGTCAATGCAGGGAGGAGGGAGAAGGTTTTGGAGTTTTTCGGTATGAAGGGGAATGAGTTGTTGCAAAGGAGACAGGACTGGACTCCATGGTTTGGTAGGTTTATGTTCCATTTGTTTGTTTCAGTATAATGAACTACTTTTTTCTGAGAGTTGGATTATTGTCTGTGTGGTGCAGCTATTTCATATGTTAAGAAGCCGAGTGCTGATCCTGAGTTTCGTATATATTCCATATGAACTATATTGTTCGCGATTTTTTATCTAACAACATGGTCAGCCAAAAAACTAAGTGACGGTATTGGATGGGATGATTGGTCATCTTCAATTGGAGGTATTGGCTCTTCTCTCGCAGAGTTCTCAGAAACCAGTAACAGAAACTCCGAAGTAGTACATTGATCGGTAGATGGTAATTCTGCATTAGCCTTTGGAGCATCGCTCAACTGTAGCTAATCAACCTTATTTATAAGAGAGATCATCAAAGTAGGCCTGTAAATTAATAATGTGTGTCTCTAATTCACAATATTATAGTTGGTGATATTCTCCTACAAATGGTTCAGAGATCAGCAAATTATATGAAATGTTCAATTCAGTTGATTGACATACTATCACAGCTTTTCTGCATTTCTTGTACTGGAGGCTTTGGAGAAACTATACTAAGACCTGTGCTCGGCGCTTAGTTTGTAAATGACAAGTTTTCCATGGGAGCACTTGTGTGAATGTGTGGTGTGTACTCATTCTCTTCTGTCAGCCTGTTTATAACTGTTCATCTCTGAGAATCCAGATCATGAACTGGTATATATAGCGTTTAGTATTAAGGCTAGTTGCGTACATTCCGACTGGTTTTGCATGTCTAAGGCAAGCAGTTTCGCAAGTACCACAATCTTATTTCTTCTACCAATCTTAGCATAGCCAGCGCCCTTGGTGACACACAATCAAATTGGAAAGAGTGATTACTGGACTGGTTTTTCTAGTACATGATTTGGACAGTTCAGGCCAAAAACCGAACTATAAGTTCTCCTGCATAAAAAGTGATTGAACTTTCACTATAACCGAACTCCGACTTGCTATAAATCATTCGAAAACTTTCCAAAGAAAACTACATTACGCTTTTGGCTTTTTCATGTCATCCACTTCCCTGGGACTCGCATACATAGGAAAACCTTGTTACGGAATTACATTAGGGTAGCATATAGTATTTACTATTTACATTAAGAAAATAATCTACGCTGCGTTGATCCATTGCTTCAGTATCTTTGTCGCTTGTTTGTGTTAACCAAATCATGTTGCTTCAGAAGATATAAGAGTGCCTCTGTCAATGATGCTTTCCTACCTAGTTGAAAGTTCCAAAGCTCTTCTACTTCATATCTATCACCGGGATTATACTTGTTGAGTTCCAACAATGCAGTTAGCACAGCCTCATAAGCTTCACCACCTGATTCCTCCTTTAGATTCTTTAATTTCTCATCTTCTTCGTCAATAATTTCCTGCAACCACAAATGAAACTCAGTTGGCAAAGTGAGAACTGGGACACAATGCCAAGCGCAACAATATTGGCAAGTTTTAGAACCATATATTTCAGTGAAAAAAATTACTTGAACATGTACCTTGTTCCTGCCTCTCATATCCGTGATTGTCTTGAACGGCTTCCAATCAGGATCTCCAATGCAATTCTTCCACATCGAGTATAACTCCGATGCCCTATCATTTACCTCCTCTTCAACAAAATATTCCCTTTTGGCTGCAACTTGAAATGCTTTCAAGTCTAGATTACCCATTCTCTTCACCCCAATAGAGGCCTTTGAACCATCACGTAAGACCTACAAATAACAAAGGTTAAACTAGAACAGCAGCTACGATATGTTCCTCAAGATGCTCAACACCAAAAAAATCAAACAAACATTATTGTATGTCCCAACCGTGTTGCTAAAAATACCAAAGACACACTGTAATTCCACTTTTCCAACTTTCCCAACAAATTCAATGCATATTTAAATTAGCGAATCAACAAATCTGGTCAAGTGGTTCCAATATGAATAAGGCTTGTCAAATATCATTCATTAATTGAATTCAGTATAGAAGTATAAGAAGATATTTTAGAAATAAACTTATAACATGTAGATCATAATTAACAAACTACCAAATAGTTGCATCAGAAAGATCAGATTTGCATACATTGATCAACGCCTTACGAGCCTCCAGGTATTTATCTTTATAGCTCTGCTCCTTTACAATAAGTGCATTGGAAAAGTCAACGACCCTGATACATTTTTTTTCTACTTCCAAATCCCCATGCATTGCCAGTTTCTCTGGGAGTTGCTTTTCCAACTCAGCCACTTTCATATGAAGTTTCTCATATTCTCTCTGTAAATGCGAGTAAATATTCATTTGTTAGTTGCCAAAAGAAACAGATAAACAATGAAAAAAAATTCATTCATCCAAATATGACATTTTCAAAATTATGGTTGACAACAAACCTTTTTCTCTTCTAGCAATGATATCATCCTTTCAGTTTTGTTCTTCTCTATTGTTGCCATCTCTTTCTGCAAGAAATAGTCATTGTAGTAACTCATTAAATTTAATGGCCAAGAGTATATCAACTCCAGATTCTCTACTAGATTATCCACTTATAAATAGACATCAGGTTCTTTGACATCAACATAGTACTGATTACCATATGTTGCAGCTTCTTCTCTAACTGTTGGATTTCATTACTCTTCATATCAATTGCATTCGCCAACTCAAGGTTCTTCAGCTCAAGCAGATGCTTCTCTCTGTGCCATACCTGGTTAATCATAAGACAACAGTTTTCAAACCAAACCTTTATAATTATCATAACCAACCAAAACAAAATAACTCAGGCAAACCTTCCGTTCTTGTGCCAACAATTGCTCCCCTTCATCAGCACCCTTCTTTTTCTGTGTGGAATAAGAGTCACTCTGCAAGAGAAAGGTACTTTATCTCCTCATCACAAAGTCGCAAATAGTACATTTAGGAGTCAAATTGCAGGACACAGTAGTACAAACACGAGATGAGTTAACCACCAAAAATTTAGTTTGTAAGGAGGAGTTCCAAATTAAACAAGAAAGCACTGCACAACCATGAATCCTTATACAAACAACACTTAATCCACACTGCATATCTTATTCACCTTAAGCTCTATCTAACACGGGTTCATCCTACTCCAAGCATACCAAATCTCAAAGAGGCCAAGTACATTTTATTCTAACATTCCAATTCAACAACATATCATGAACAACAATCAAGCTAATCCAACAGCACCTTAAGAAGTTAACTTAAACTCATAAAGTCAGAAACTTTGACCTCAATAATGAGAAACCGAGACTCACCCATGTCTGAATGTCCTCAACTCTGGCCACATGACCGACTTTCCCTGCAATAAAAACTTAAACAATCAAATTTTCACTACAAAATTCCATAATATCTTAAACCCTTGTAAAAACCCTGTTACCTGGGGTTGAGAAAGACTTGAAATTTGGGCTATTGGGCTGTTGGCATTGGTAACCAAGATACTTCTCCAATGCTAGTCCAGCAGCAGAGGCCTCAGCTTCCTTCTTGGAGCTGAGGAACGCCGGAGAGACGAAGCTGACGTCGTTGACGACGACAGTGGCCGAGAACTGAGGCACGTGATCCGGGCCTTGTTTGGTGCAACTGTATTTGGGTGTAGCCCACCCCTTTTTGACGCAGAGCTCCTGAAGCAACGTCTTGTTACTCATCAAAGACATTGGTTTATGGGTTTTGAGCCACTGTGAGTGAGAGTGTGAGGGCCTATAAGAATGAGGAGAATTTCAACTAAGGACTGTAACTTATCTTGGATTTCGATTTTGGTCCCCTAAAGTGTTACCACGCGACCAAAAGCGACATTCATTTTGATGTCGTGCAGAAAATAGAATGACTGAATGACTTGTGGCACTACATCTATACATAACTTCTGGAATTTATGGCTTAATGTCATGTCTTTCCTCATCAATTTCTTGTTATACAAGCTGATGGAGTAGAGGGGATCATTTTTGTTGGCTCCGTCCTTATTGTGGCACTAGTGTCATTGCCTTTCAAGAGCCTCTCCTTTACAAACCGATTACAAACTAGGCATGCATGCTCTTCCACAGACAATATACCTGTACTTTGATCGCCTCATATATTATGATGCGTATCAGACTATCAGGCGCTAGATTGTCCTCCTTGCATAGATTATGGAGAAGATCGACAAGTCTGTTCGGTCTGCTTATCCACATCGCTCGGTGTTGTCTCTTTTTAGAAGAGTTGTTTGTGCAAGAGAGCTCTTTTGCTTAGTTTAACCCTAGCTACCTTAGTTGATATTGGACTGTCCATGAGGAATCCGAAACGAAGCATTGGCAAGAACCTTCCTTGATCATGTTGAGAACATCTTCTTGGATATAGACTATAGAGGCGCTATGGCTAGCTCTTGATTTGTGACGTGGGGCTTGGTCCATGCAATGATGCATACTCCTTTGGGAATCATCGCCTGTGAAACTTCATTGCTGCACTATCATAAGCCAACTCACCGTCGAAAGTTTCAAGCCTAACTGGCCATGCATCTTGTTGCAGCACAACTCCTTTGAAATCGGTATTGGCAAACAAAACTGCTCCCCTGATTCACAGGCTTACACTCTGGAACCAAGTTATCAGTGATTCTTCTGAAGCTTGAGAAAGAAGCTTTCTCAAGCTTCACTTGACATGTCCTCTTCCACCGTGCCGTGCTTGCGTCTGAGACAACATCGTCCTGCATTTTGTTGGCTATTCTGCATAAGATCAACACGATACAAATACGACATACAGGAAACAACAATAAGATGTACTGGCCAAAGCATGCATGAGAAAACGAACAGTCCATGCATTTATATTAAACAACACCCTGAGAATTAAGCTAAAGAACTTGCTGCTCCAGCAATCCTAGATATCCCTTAGCATGCGTATTAGCACGGTTATCAAATTAAAGAAAGCAACTTAATTTGCCTGAACACACTTTTAAACTGCACCAAATGCTTAGACTGATCAGCCAACACAAAAAACACAAGAGATCAGCACCGAGTCCTGCAGTCTAGTTCCACCGTACATTGTTCCACAAGTTAATTAAGGCATACGATAAAAATTTAACACTGTGAGACCAGCTGAGTGCTTGATATAGGAACCATATATACACCAACTGCAATACTAGTTTAATTTATTACCTAGGTGGTAGGTACCATTCTAGTTGTGAAAATTTATATTACCTTTCTATAATATAAGTTGATCTTAAACGACCAACAGAATCCCGTCAAAACAAAAAGATATATAAGAAAAACAAAACAAAAAACTGCATAATTATCAACAATGAAATCTTGTGGGTCGGTCTATATTCCAAACTATTACATACTCATATCCCAAATCCTCTACATACTAAACAAACTGATACCCGGGCTAGATCTGGGCAAGCTTTCTCTTATTAGCTCCACTCCTTTCCAAACTTTCTGTGATGCACGAGGAGTAAGCATTGGCCGTACTTTCTTTTGCTTGCTCTCGCAGGTTCAAGGGGTTCAAAGTCTCCTTTTCTTCAATTTCCATTATATCTCCACATTCTCTTAATTGTAAAACAAAATCAGAAATCATATAAAGCAGAATAAAAGAGGTGATACCGGCCAGCCTACCAGGATCCTATGGCTTTTTCATCTTGATTTATCTGGTTTATGGGGGTAGCAATCCCTTCTTCTTTAGTTGGTACCGTATTCTTCTTTAACTGGATCAGTGCAAAAGAAGAACACTATGAATATATGCAGAAGCATAACAAAACAACTTTAGCAACTTTTCCCAGCATGCAGGAGGTGAAAGGCCGAAATCAAACAGATACACATTGTAATTGTTTCAATCAAACTAAAAACAAATGAGCCTAACAACCTAAGCACAACATATTTGTTCAGGTGAAGGAAAGCATTTGTGCATTACCGGGTCGTCCCTTGGCTTCAGCCATTTCCTCCTCCCTAGTGGTGCTGCTGGTCTGCTCCTCCTTGACTTTGCAGTCGTCATAATCTTCATCAAAAACCCTACTCCTGAGCGCGTCCTCTACCGTCTTCAAGTTCAAGGGTGCTGCTCCTGTCGATATGCTCTCTCACCCTTTTCATGAAATTTTTGATTCCATCGCGATACAAATGCATCTACGAATGTAGGGAATTATCATCTCCAGAATCTTGTCCTCATCCCCTTGTTTCAAACTCAATCCCATTTGGCTGCACACAAGCTTCAGATCCTCCATCAATTATTCCCTCCTTAAATCATTCAAATCATCTCTATCCTCCTCCTTAGCTACTACAAAAGGCATTACACATTTGGGATCCTCCTATTCCGAACCTGAATCTTCTTCACCATCCGAGGAACTACTATCCTCGACCGAACCATCATCCTTCTCTCCCTCCTCCTCATTCTCCTCCTCGAAAGGCTTCTCGCGACAGTCGACAACTTTTCTAACCATGTCGAGGTCAAGGACATTCCGAGATTTTAGACGCTCCTTTCGGATTGAAGCGCTGATCTGTAAGATCATGATTGCCCAAAAACGTTGCTCGTATCCTTGGAGGAATTTATCAATGATTCCAATGGCTTCTGTGACGTCTACACTGATCGTCACCCCAATTAATTCTATACCCGTCAGCACATCATTCGCCTCCGGCGGCGTGAACACTATGGGCCTCAACTCCCTAAACTTAATCTCTCTCTTTCTTCCCATGACTCCCTATCTGCCGAACAAAACTTTTTCAAACACTCTCTGGTAATCGTTTACAGTGTGCCAAAATACCTATTTTGTATTAGATTAGCAATACTTGTTGGAACACAAGTGTGTGTCCTCTTCCACCGTGTCGTGCCTGCGTCTGAGACCAAAACCACTTGCATTTTCATACGGCATTCTGCATAAGATCGATACGATGCAAATAAGACGTTTGAACTCGATCAGTAAGTGAACTATTAAACAGACAGGAAATCTGTGGATCGGAGGAGACATGTATAGAACAGCAATAAGATATGATCGGTCAAAGTGTGCATGAGATAAAGAACCGATCCATGCATTGATATTAATCCTAGAAATCCCATGGATATTAGCATGCTTACCAAATTGAAGAAAGCAGCTTAATTTGGGGATATCCATGGCCTGAAGCCCCGAACACACTTTTAAACTGCATCCAAATGCTTAAACTGATCAGCAGAAATAAGATCACCATTTTAGTACAATTTTGATTTAGCCACCCCAAAAGTGTAAGGGATCAGTATTCAGTTCTGTCACTTAATTCCAACACAATGTTGGGTTAAAGTTGACACACATGTTAATAAGGTATACAAAAAAAAAAAAAAAATTGTGAGACCAGCTGATAAAGTGTTATATCAGATCATTTTCTTTGACGAACAACTTCCAACATAATCAGATAATAACTAATTAAGTTCCAAATTTTGTACTTCTTGAACTCGGAAATTCTGTACTGCTTCAACTCGATCCAACGACCAAGTTACAGGACTACCATATATCTAATACCACAGAAGCAAGTCAAGTACGTACCCATCTATCGACATGAAATTTAAGATGCATGACATATATTCAAAGCTAGGTTCTTTAACAATTGTGGAAGGGGAGAACAGGAAAAACCTAAAGATGTTCACTGAGATTACAGGAATTGCAGCTCTCATAATCCATGTTTTGTTTTTTCAGAATCAACTACGGTATTCTCAAAGGCTTTCTAGGCCGAGAGACTAATCCACGCTGGGACATCTTGTCACAACGCTTCCTCACTCCCGGCCACTAAGAATAAATTACGATTTAACTCCAATTAGCGTAAGCGGGATTAGAATTACCTGGGTATGAGGGATTCTTTATCGTATATTGGCCGGTAATTAACCCACTCAGACAAACCAGGTTCAAACGACAGCAGCCATAGAGAACAAATCATAAACTGAGAGTAACATAAAGGAGAATTGGATTGTTGAAACGGTTATAATTACCTTAATATTGAGACATATACGAAAGCAGATTGTTGAAGAAAAAGGTCACCTTGTCAGTCCGATCATATATATCACACATAACCAATGCTCCCAAAAGGCAAACAAATACTAGTACGTAAACAAAAACAAAACTCGATCTCATTGGTAAAAAATGAAGCAAGAATGTTTCCAATCGACGAGATCGCGGGAAGAGAAAGTTCTGGAACGTAATTTCACTTTTTGGATAATTTTGAAAGCAGGCAAGATCAATCAGAGTTTAAGTTGCAGGGTTCATTGCAGTTTAATTGACGGATCATAGGTAAAATCTACATTTCTTCTTGAAAGAAGTTCCCAACTTTTGCTCGAGACTTTAGAAATAAGAATTATAATCAAAATCAATATTAGATGCATGAATCAATTGGATGGAGATGAAGAAGCCCGTCCATATTATAAATCCTTCAAAGAGAAACTCATTGGCCAGAATCTGAACATCTGATGATATATATCTGCAGTTTAAAAAGACTAGAGACCTGGACACGTTTTACAGACCCCTATTACATTGAATATATATGCAACAAAAGACTACTCTGAATTTCTGATCATCACTATTATGATAGTAAAAAGCCAAGTGTTGCTTCTAAGAAAACCAAAGAGAGAGATATGTGAATATATATATATATATATGTGTGTGTGTGTGTCAGATACAGATACGTACAGGCTATGGATAAGATCAAAAAGACTCTTAGCGATATGGTCGACCTAGATACACATCAAGTAGGTACAACTGATCAACGTGTCTTCTATATCGTCTGGGTTTGCTCTTTTTCATTTTCATCATCCAGGCATAGGGAAAGAGTTAACGATTAGTCAAATGAAATATCTATTAATTTGCCATCTGGGTTCATAAAAGTAGAGCACGAATCGTAGCATTTCAGCTAAAATTAATACTGGAGCGAAAAGAAATTAAGAAAATGAATACCGATACGTACCAAATATGAATCCACAAATCCATTACCAAAGAAACCTGAAGAATGAATCCACACTACCAATGTTAGAGTCCATCTGTCGCTGACAGATAGAGTAGTGAGCACACATTACACAAATGTGTAATATGAGGATGATGGACTTTATTTTCACAAATTACGAATGTGTAATGAAAGCTCACTCTCTTCTGTCAGCCCTTTTAAGACTATCATGCATCTTTCCCAGCTCAACCTCACTCTCTGATCATCTACCACCCCTTTAGTCCTTAACTGAAAGAGAAAAGAAAACCCTATGATAAGAAACCCTGTGATTGAAAACCAGATCTGAAGACCCCTAGCCTGTTGTTTTATCACTGCAGTATATATAGACTTAAGGGTTTACAGATTATCCATCACTTTAGTCGTTGATAATCAACTACAATTTCCTATACATCCCTATCAAGCTTAATTTGTTTCATAAATTACTAATCTTAGCCTTTGCTCTTCCCCTTGGGGATCATATCGAGTGGGTGAATTGAATACGCACAGTTCGTGATATTGACTGGGGCAGTTTTAATAGTAAATGACCGACCAGTTTCTGCAAGAGTACGTACTACTGTCTGGTGCGAAAGACAAATCGAGCTCACATCCACCAGTCGCCGACATTAATATAGTCCTTGCTGAAAGGAATAGTACGTGCTAGCCAAGTCTCTCGACTCGGAGAGGGATATCGAGAACGAAACATCTAGGTTTAGGCAAGGTATTCAAAATCGATAATATCGGCGATATTTCGCCGATATTTTCGTTTTTCCGTGGGATCGATATTTCGATTCAATTCTTTCAGTTTCTTGTCGAAATTTCCCGATATTTTCCGATATTTCCGATATTTCACCGATTTTTCCGATATTTCCGGCGAAATTTCCGATATTTCCGATATTTTTCAGAATTTTTTTATCTTACCTTCAAAAACTAATTTTCAACAATTTAAAACATATAATTTTCAACACCAAATTTTAATTTCTAACTTACCTTCAAGAGCTAATTTTATCATACTTCTGTTTTGATAATTTCCTAATAAGTTTCTTACTCGTGCATGCTTAATATTAATGTGTCTTACACTATATATTTTACTATAATGTATATTTTTGTAACATATAATCAAAATAGTAATGTGTAATGATTTTACATGATAATGTATGTAATTACAATTTTATTGACATGATTTTTCTATGATGTTCTAATAAGCTTGTTTTTTTTTGTTTTTTTTTTATGTAGCGATTCAACGACTATATAATAGCTAGTGGCAACGGGTCAACGACTATATAATATCAATTTATGTATGGTTTTAAAAAAAATTCATGTAGTTGCTTTTGTGAAATATTATGTACAAATAATGTTAAAGGGTGTGATGGTTTAACCTCATTTTAGGTTTCAAGCATAAATTATATATATTAAATTATATTTCAATAAATATCAGCTCTATTCACATAGTAATTCATATAACATTTCAATAAATTGATATATATTTGAATTTATTAATATTTTCTTCTCACATATGATCGATAACATAGCATAAAACAACCTTAGAAAGTTTCAATACAAATTTCCATGTATTTCTTATAGTTTCCATCGTTTTTGTCAAAATTTCTAATTGATCGATATTTTATCGATATTTCCGTCGAAATATCCGTATTTTGAAACGCCGATATTTCCTCGATATCCGATATTTTACTCCTTGGGTTTAGGTAATAGAGACGTGTCGACTTGGAATTGGTCTGATGAAACTAGGGTTAGGAACGTGGAGTAGTTTTGTGGCTGAGGCTGAGTTTTGCAGCTGCCGGTCAAAAAAGGTCGACTCTACTGACTTGATCGGTGCTCTTTAGGCCGTCGGATTTTCCCAGTGTGGTGGATCTTGTTGTTTCTGATATCAGCCAGGAGTCTAGCTAGGACAAACTTGCGAAGCTGGATGACTACTCGATCTGTCAGATAAAGGAGACAGGTTAAGAATGCTTCCTCTTAAAAAATTATGTGAAATACTAGCTTGAATTGGGTTGTACATCATTTGGTGACGATGAAAATTGACACATGAGATAAAGAGGCAAAGCTTTTTCTCCAAACAAAAAAGGAAGAGAACAAGCGGAATGGAATTAGATGGGAGGGTCGATACATAATTTACACATGCAGATAAAGAGAGAAACCGAATCAAACTAGAATTTCCAAATCATTTACACAAACATATTGATCACGTACATGTCCTACAAACAAGAACGTAGAGACGTCATTTCCAATAGCATGAAGATGGGCATGGGTCAGAGCCTCATTCACTACAACGCAAGAAAGTGTGCAACACGACAGTCACACTGAAAACCAGTACTACTTAGATCTCACAGCTACGATTAGGAAGGAGATAAGAAATGCCTAAGAACAAAGCGAAAAACAAGAACATTTGCAATGAAATTGGCTTCAAAAACTCGAGTAAAATACATATAATTTGCTTCTTGTTGTAGGAAAATAGGAATTGGTCTACTCATTTCATTGATAATCCCCTTTATATAGGGCAAGTATTACAACGGTAATAGTAAATACATTAATGACAATAATGACTACCTAATTACCTCTCGTCAGTTACATTGACGAAGGCACATAATGTGTTTTTCCTTTAACACTCCCCCTTGTGCCGAGTCAGAGGTAAAATGGTGCATGTGGTGTTGCCTCATTAAAAACCTTGCCAAGTAACAAAAACCCAATGGGAGAAAATAAAACTTTGGTCGAAGGAGAAAAAGAGCACAACGCACCTATTACATTTGAAAACAACATGTGTGTGCTAGACTCCCCCTGATGTCTGCACCTCCCCCTGATTTTTACATTAATCATGGGATTCATCTTGATTCTTTCATTTGATCAAGGAAGCTTCAGTAACATTAACATAGTTATGCATTTTCACATGTTTTTCCAAATATGACTTTGAACAATGATTTAATAACTAAATCTTGTCACATCGTCCTCAGACCCAACTTGATTTACTTTGATCTTAAGGATAAGGTTGTTCATGAACCGAACACATAGGTTCATATTGAACATCAGGTTCACTCGTGGTATGACCTTCATATAACAAAACAGTCATAACTTTGTCTAGAGTATGGATGAACCATTAAAAGATTTGAAATTGATCTGTGACAACATATTTTCTTATTTCACCTTTAATGCGTTTTTCTTTACGCATAGTTAGCTATGACGTGGATAATTTCTTTATCATGTCACATTCTATGTAGAGATTGAATAAGCCCAAATCTTTCATATCTTTAATGAAAGAACGATTTGCGTTGTGTAAGCGCAGAGCTAAACATAGCTTTACAAATTTACATCGAATGAGAGGTCGAGTCTTACATATTATGTTTAAGTACAATCATACGTGATTGCACTTGTATAGGAATTTCATTTCCCAACACTTCTTCGTCATCTTCCTTTAGATGAAAAACGGATCTATTGTTAGAGTAAAGACTTCGACTGAACATGGGAATCTATGTAGGCTTCACTTTATTCTTTAGAGTGCCTAAGCCGATTGATGGATGATCACCATCATTACAGTCCTTGAGTTCCATTTCAAGACTGTGTATTCCCAAAATCTTTTTCATTCTCAACTTAGGATTTACAATACACTGAGTTTCTCTTATTTCATTTAGAGTTCATATATATATCTATAATGAAAACGCAAGGGCATAATTCATCAATCCCTTTCCAATCAAGTAGTCACTTTAGTGAACGTTTCAATTTCTTTTGCAAACGTACTCATGTGATCTAGAGTCACTTGATTTGGGTGGATGAAGTCCGTTTAGGATCCTCATGTATATCTCTTAATTTAGATCCCCATAGAGATATATGTTTTGATCACTTTTCGTAAGCTGCATGTTCAGTTTTTCGGAAACTACCAAACTGACGAGGTAGTGGAGTGCAATGACATCCATTACGAGAGATTGTCTCATCGTAGTCCATTACGAGAGAATATCTCCTCGTAGTCGATTCCAGTGCGTTTTTGAGAGACCTTGCGCCATAAGGTGAGCCTACATACTCTTATTCTCATTACGCATTCTAACAAAGATATATTTGATAGGGTTTATATTTGCGGTGTCGGCGTCACCTGCCCAAATACCTATCTCTTTGTTTATACTGGATCGTTTCTTTCCATTAGGCCAGTTTACTAAGTTGACATTTTTCAACGAAGTATGGTTCGATATTAGACTCATTATTCCACGTCCTCATGTACACTAGTGTAATGTGTTTGTAGAGATCTCTATACTTTAAGGATTGGTTCTAACATTTGAGGCGTCCCCCAATGATAACCACAATCCATAAATATTCTCATGAGACGGATTTGAGTATCACTGATCAATAGATCAGGTTGTGCCAAACTTGTTTTCTTCCTTTACACAAGTATGTATCGAACCTAAGGTGGCCTCCCCCTCTTCCTTGGAGAGCCACGGCCTGTGACACCATTTATGCCACTTATGGCGTCACCATGCCACCATCTATGGTAGCAGTGCAATACCCAATTCCTCTTGGGTGGTACCATGTCCTTTTGATAAAACACAATCCTTGCAGGTATATTTGCAGCAGGTTTATATGATCTCGTCACTTTAATGTATAAGATATCTACACACTTTGCTTTGTGTGATTTTGGGGATCGAGATGAGACACAGTGGGGACAAACCATGACAATTCCTGTCGTTCCACTTGAACATGCTTGTTCTTATCTCCCCCTAACGACGGGAAGACTGTCTCATCAAAGTGACACACCGCAAATCTAGCGGTGAGGAGATCGCCTGTCAAGGTTTCGACATAGCGGACTATAGCTGGAAGTTCATATCCAGCATAAATATTTATTCATCTCAAGTAACCCATCATTGTGCGCTGTGGCGGCGCAATTTTGGCACATAAAACATTTAACAGAGCTCAAGGATTGTAGATCCGTGTCAATCCAAAAGAGCTCAGGGATTACAAGTTCGTTTGAAATCCTTAAAAATCCTCACACATAGTCACTAGCTATGGTGTAAATTGGTTCAATGATGATGGCCATAGATGAAAAAGTAACACTGCATGCAAAAATTGCATAACCCAAAACGGAAGTAGTGGTGTGCTTTACCAATATTAAGACTATTACTGTAGTCGTTTTCCGTGAGACCAATTGAGTTTTTATATAAGAATATGATGTCCATTACAAATCCCATATAATAAGCCATAAAATCATCACACCTACGGAAATTAACCCGGCCTAGGTGCTTTGACTTTCTAGCATAAGCAGCAGAAATTTTAATTGTGGATGGTGTCATGACACGTGACCAGCGTGTCGACACTACAACCAACACCATAAAATATCTAAGGTGTCCGCAAGTTGGTTGAATCAGTCCACTGAATCATCTTTGGATTCAATATAAGTACATAATGAGAACACATGTTTCCTTTGCATATGATGGTGTCAATCATAAGTTTATGAGTAGGCTTTGAATGATGTACTTCTATTCATAAAGTCACGATGTATATCAGAAGCATAATAGGTTATAAGTGCATGTATTTTGTGCATCAATCATAATGCCACCTTAGGGGAGCAGTGGAATCTAGGGTTTGAACACACGTCTTCAACCCTACATGGATTGTATCGAAATAATATTTGAGGATAAAATGTTCTTTGATCGTCCTCAGTTTCGTGTGTGAACCATATTCTTCTGGTGTTTGCTTCTATTCATCCAAAATATGGGTGTCTATAGTAATTTCTTTAATGTTCGGATCACCAGATCAAAGCCAATGTATGTCAGATTTCCAAAAATATCATTTTCTTTTGACTTTGGGTGCAATTAGTGGTTACATATAACCCACTAAGTTGACATATAAATTTCTCTAATACGCGTTTACATCTGTAGTCATTAGAGGTAATGCAAAGGAGCTCAAATGAATTCTCACTTCTGTCTTTTTACATGAACATCGTGGCATAAATTTCTTTAAAATGTTGAACAAATTCAATTTTCTCTTATCGCATAAATTGTCAATTTGACATATGCTCAATATATACATCAAAATGTAACTCAAGTTCTTTAGAGTAAGTCGATGGGGATTGTAATAAAAAGGTATTGTAATCTCAGTTAGGCAAGTGCATTATGAATCCCAAAGGAACAGATATTTAGATCCTTATCACTTTCATTATAGTACTACAGTTCTTCAGTACTATTGAGAGGACCCGTCCCGAAAATTCCCTCGGAAAATTCGAAACAGGTCCTAAATTAACCCAAAAACCAAAAATAAAATTTCTTTGCTCCCAAACCGCCATCACCCACCCACTGGGAACAAAGTTCGACCGAAACGCCACAGTTCGGGCATCGGTCAACGCCGGTCAACGCCGGTCACACGTAGTCAACGGTCAACGTTGACTGGTCAATGGTCAACGTTGACTGGTCAACGGTCAACGTTGACCTTACTATTCACTAATACTATTCAACTTTTACTGTTACCATTTTACTTTTCACCTATTTATCTTTTACTGTTTTTACCAATTACTATTTACCCTACACTGTTCATCTTCTTCCCCAAAACGCCGGCAGCCGCAGCGCCGCCGCTGGCCGCCGGCCGCCGCCGCCAGCTCCGCCACCGGAGGTGGAAACACCTCCGATTCACGCCAAAATCACCCCATCTCTTCGCCACCACCTCGGGACCTCGTCCCTGCCGCCGAAAACCGCCCCAGCCGCCGCATACGGCGGCCGGCACGGCGGCCGAATCCCTCCAAAATCCAAATCCTCCAAATATCCACCAAATCCACCACAAACAACACCTAATCAACTCATTTCAACACCAAGAATCCAATTCTAGCCTCTAATTTCACAAACAATAACAAAATCAAACAAAATCACCAAATCCCAATTCGGGTTCCAAACCCTAGAAATTTCAAAATGAAATTTCTCCTTACCTCGGCCTAACCGGGTCAATCCCTTCCATGGATGTGACGTGCATCACGAGGCGCCCGTTTCCCCCTTAAAAACGAGGCCGATCGGTGGCCGGAGTGCCGGTTTCGGGTCGACACAGTCAAGCCATTCCCGATCTCCCACAGCTCGAACCACGGCGATTCCGGCCGCATAACGGCCACTGAGGAGAAGAGGGTGAGACGGCGGTCCAAACGGGACCGGTGGAGCTCCGAACGGCGGCCGGACGGCGAAGTACCACATGCGGCCTCTCCGTCTCAGGGAGCTCGGGCCCCAAAACGGGGCTGGGGCAGAAAAGAGGAGAAGAGAAAGAAAATAAAAAAAAAGAAAGAGAATATTCCCTAAGAATCTTGGAATATTCTCAAATTCCGGAATTATCCTCTCGTTTCCGGATATTTCCGCAACCTCTCCCCGATTTTACGTCGTAACTTTTTCCTACGACGTCCGTTTCACGCGTGCCGCGTGTCTACGAACTCGTATCGCCGTGTTCTACAACTTTCATGAAGAAAACTTTTCAAAAACAACAACGGATCACCAAGTCAACTTTTTAAAAGGGTAATTAAGGTTCGGGATGTGTCAATTCTTCCCCCCTTATAAAAATTTCGTCCTCGAAATTTACATAACCAAAAATCGCAGAAAATTGCGGAAAATCGGACAGAGTTTCCTCTATACTTAGGAAACCCAAAGCCTGCAAATATTCAAAACACACTTCTAAAACCACAATAGAATTTCCAACCTACACCGCGAGCCACCACTGCTCGTCCGGATTTCTTTACCAACACATCTCAATGAAATACTCGATATAAACAAATTCGGGAACTCATCGATTGGGTTCAAATTAAAATAACCCTACTTGTCTCGCAAGTAAAATATCCGAAAGATTTTAGAATTTCACTTTTAATTTCAGAAAATATCAATAAATAATTAGCCTTACCAAATGCATGGAAATTTCCTGATCAATTATCAATACACGCATAATCTCATGGATAACAATTCAATCCAATGTAAATGATAAACCAATTTAAAATCGAAATGAAACAATCATTAATTTAAACAACTTTATAACTTTTCGATGATTCAACACATTAACAACATAATTATCCCAAATAATTAAATCCCCAAATAATTAAATCCCCATAAAACATAATTAACCCAATTTTTTTTTTTTTTTTTTTTTTTTTTTTTTTCAACTTTGAAAACCACTTTACATGCATATTTATATATAAAACGTAGGCACATTTTATGAAAAATCTCATTTAAAACACATCAGCCTCGCTGATAACTCAAATAAACAATTATTTCTTTGTTTGAATTTTATACTCAAAATCATATACGTTGGAAATCAAATATATACTCAAAATCATATTTCTTTGAAATCAAATCATAAAATCTCTTGACCATTCTCATTGGTCATAGAAAAATTCCAAACTCGCTGGTTCGGGAATCTATTAAAAACCGAAAGCTTCGTAGAGGAAATATTCCCGAAACTGGATATTAATATAAAAATATACCAATCTTAATCCACTGCTTCGGGAATCTATCAAAAGCTGAAAATCTCATAACCGAAATATTCCCGAAGCCACATCATATAATCATACGAAATCTCGATCAAGTCATATCATAATATAAAGCTCAATCAACTGATGCGGGAATTTATTAAAACTGAAAGCCTCACAGAGGAAATATTCCCGCCATCACAGTGAAAACATCCTCATGACCAAACCCCGTTGGCCATGCAACAGGGAAATGTCTACCCACCACTGGAGCTGATCAGACTCCGGTCCGAGAACCCTAATGGCTCCCCCCGTGTCTAAGTCTACTACCTAGACACGTAATCCGCCTCAATATACACAACCCTACGTCGACCACCGAGCGTGAATCTGACCTATATGGTCAAGTCGTCACCTCGCGTGGGATGAGGCCCGCTAGCTAGCATCCATATCAATATCATAATCACGTGGACCATTGTGGTGAAAACAAATCTCGAAATACATTTCCCTGTTAAATCGACATGCCGAAAATCAACAATACCCGGCAATCATCATGCCGTCGAATCACAAATACCCGGCAATCTCTATGCCGTCAAATCACAAATACCCGGCAATCTCTATGCCGTCAAATCACAAATACCGGCAATCACTATGCCGTAAAATCACAGAAAACCGGCAATCACAATGCCGTCAAACCAGAAATACATAAATCTCAAAATCATCTCGAAAGAAGTAATCACCATCGGCATGTCGAGAAATTCCAGATAATTAAACTCCACAAAATCCCCGGAATCTCATTCCGGTTTACCGAGTAAATACTCAAATATTTTGAAATTATGAAATCTCATGGGGAAACTCATTTTCCAGAAAAATATCAAAATCCAAATAAAACAGTACTGCTGTCAAAATCGATTCAAAACTAGATGTCAAAATCAAATCAAATCCAATTAAATTAAAAATCCAGAGAAATTTAAATATCTCATAAAATTCAGAAATTTCTCATATAGCTTTTCGTTTCAACAAAATACTTTCTCATTTAATCACCAAATTTCTTATGCCTTTCAAATCATGCAATTAAAACAATTCAATTTCGTTAAAATAATTATGCATGCATTCACTTTATTTTGAAACAGATCTAATCATTACTAGCCGACATACATAATTGCTAACATATAGGCCACTAAGGATTTATTATTATTTATTTAACCCCCAAGAAACATATTTCCGATCAAAGCACAATATACTGATTATAAATAGAGCATGCATATAACTGAATTTAAAATAAAGTAAATTCAACACAACTATTAGAGTACTCGAAATTCAAGAAACCAATCAGAATCGGGGTCCGAGAGTTGAACCGGCTCTGATACCATTTGAGAGGACCCGTCCCGAAAATTCCCTCGGAAAATTCGAAACAGGTCCTAAATTAACCCAAAAACCAAAAATAAAATTTCTTTGCTCCCAAACCGCCATCACCCACCCACTGGGAACAAAGTTCGACCGAAACGCCACAGTTCGGGCATCGGTCAACGCCGGTCAACGCCGGTCACACGTAGTCAACGGTCAACGTTGACTGGTCAATGGTCAACGTTGACCTTACTATTCACTAATACTATTCAACTTTTACTGTTACCATTTTACTTTTCACCTATTTATCTTTTACTGTTTTTACCAATTACTATTTACCCTACACTGTTCATCTTCTTCCCCAAAACGCCGGCAGCCGCAGCGCCGCCGCTGGCCGCCGGCCGCCGCCGCCAGCTCCGCCACCGGAGGTGGAAACACCTCCGATTCACGCCAAAATCACCCCATCTCTTCGCCACCACCTCGGGACCTCGTCCCTGCCGCCGAAAACCGCCCCAGCCGCCGCATACGGCGGCCGGCACGGCGGCCGAATCCCTCCAAAATCCAAATCCTCCAAATATCCACCAAATCCACCACAAACAACACCTAATCAACTCATTTCAACACCAAGAATCCAATTCTAGCCTCTAATTTCACAAACAATAACAAAATCAAACAAAATCACCAAATCCCAATTCGGGTTCCAAACCCTAGAAATTTCAAAATGAAATTTCTCCTTACCTCGGCCTAACCGGGTCAATCCCTTCCATGGATGTGACGTGCATCACGAGGCGCCCGTTTCCCCCTTAAAAACGAGGCCGATCGGTGGCCGGAGTGCCGGTTTCGGGTCGACACAGTCAAGCCATTCCCGATCTCCCACAGCTCGAACCACGGCGATTCCGGCCGCATAACGGCCACTGAGGAGAAGAGGGTGAGACGGCGGTCCAAACGGGACCGGTGGAGCTCCGAACGGCGGCCGGACGGCGAAGTACCACATGCGGCCTCTCCGTCTCAGGGAGCTCGGGCCCCAAAACGGGGCTGGGGCAGAAAAGAGGAGAAGAGAAAGAAAATAAAAAAAAAGAAAGAGAATATTCCCTAAGAATCTTGGAATATTCTCAAATTCCGGAATTATCCTCTCGTTTCCGGATATTTCCGCAACCTCTCCCCGATTTTACGTCGTAACTTTTTCCTACGACGTCCGTTTCACGCGTGCCGCGTGTCTACGAACTCGTATCGCCGTGTTCTACAACTTTCATGAAGAAAACTTTTCAAAAACAACAACGGATCACCAAGTCAACTTTTTAAAAGGGTAATTAAGGTTCGGGATGTGTCAACTATTGTGCTATTTTTGTGATATATTAGTACTATTGTTCTTCAGTACTATTATTTTAGGGAGTACAAGGTGCATTTCTTTGCACACAGTCCGTTGTGTCATGCCTATATTATGTCATTGCACACAGTTCTTTGTGTCATGCCTATGTTATGTCATCGCACACAGTTCTTTGTGTCATGCCTATATTATGATATGTTGTTTTACTTTATGCAATACTTTGCAAAGTTAGATGTAGAAAATTGAATCATGTATATTATGAATAAAATTTGAATAATCTCAATTCGTTGAGAGAAAATTTAAAAATTAACATGCCAACGATGGCATTCAGTCTTGTCCAATTAGAGATACAAACTTTAAGACTAAAAGTCTAATTTAGGCGTAATGGCCTTTTATAAGGATATCTTGTAAATTTAAAAGTAGACTAATCAAAGTCTATCTTGGATGGAGTCAAATCCTTTTTGGCTCTTTTAATGGCTGCAATGATGAGATGTGTCATTTGACATATTCTTCCCATATGGTATGTCTTTAGTTGTAAATTCATTTTCGATGTTCTTGTTGGATATTGAAGATACTTTTCCAAAAAAATCCACGTACTCGTATGATTCTTCATACTTATTGGAAGTCGTAGCTAATTCTTTGCTAGCTTGTAATGTACGTATCAATAGTTCATTGATTTACAACAATGGCAGTGCTTCATTGCACATGACGTGTCCCCTAGATCATCTTTCAAATGGTACATTATTTCCACTTACTTTTGGATGATTATATGAATTTTACGTCCATGGTAATTACCCTTTGTTTTAGGGTCGTTGCATTACTTTGCACAATTTGTTCCAAGAAATATCTTTTTCTCAAACTTTACATCGTCATTACCCTTTGTTTTCTCAGACCTTACATCGTCATTGCCCTTTGTTTTAGGGTTGTTGCATTACTTTGCATAATGTATTTCAGGAAATTTATTTTTCTCAGACTTTACATTGTCATTGAAGATATTATAATTATTTCTTAGCTATTTACATAAAGCAGTTTGCATAAATATACCATGCTCAAGCCGTAGTTGGCTCAATAGGGGAATTTGGTACTCAAGTTCTTCAGAGCCCAATGTGTCAAAGTCAAACTGTGATGGTTAAACCATCTGTAAAATATAGGAAGAATAAAATATATTAGTTTCGCGGTCTATGACATTCACGACAACTAAAATAAACCAATATACTTTATGGAAACCCGATGCTTTGTGAAATTTCGTTATCACAATAAAATTTTTGTTTCTCTATTTTTCATTGCATGTGAAGTTTAATGAAATTCCATTATCGTTGCTTTCTACACAATAAATAAGATATCCATGTTGAAAAATTTTCAATAAATAAAAATTGGATCTCAAGACCGAAATTTGTAATGGTCATATTTTTCTTGCTTCGTGAAAATGCTTTTCCACATTATAGGTTTGTCACTTTTTCTTTATATTACGAAGCTCATGAAATTACATTATCAGAGCAGTGTTCAAACTAAATAATATGTTAAATAAAATAATTATTTAACACTAATAAAATAGACATATAATGATGCTCAAATTTCATAAATATATGTCATGATATAATAAGATAAGTTTGAGCATTATATCATTAACGATTTAATGAAAATGATGACTTTAATTAGATCTTACTTGTTAGTTTGCCAAATAAACTGCATATTAAGCGATTGCTCGATCTCCGACTCCAAATAGTCGTCACATATTAATCGCCGTATCGTAATTGATAAGTCACATAAAAACAAACAATAATCATATGATTAGTCACTTTAATCATATAAATTTCATATTTACCATATAAATTGGAAAAACAGTAAATAATTATATAGTAAATAGTCACATAGTAAATATAAATTACTATGCGGTAATTTCAAATATTACCTTTAAATTTTTACCCCCAAAATAAATTCTTTTTTTTTGTGGGTCGGGTCACGGAGATCTGGGTCAGGCCCAACTGGTCCGGGTCGAGACCAGGCCCAAAGGAGCCGGGTCGGATTAGGCCCAAAAATCTGGGTTTGTTGCAGATCGCAGCGGAGACTTGGCGAGGAGGGCGGCGCCAGGTTCGTCGGCGCGGTGGCGAGGTGATCAGAGGAGGGTCGTTCGAGCAGAGGACGATCAAGTAGAGGATGATCGAGCTAAGACGATCGTCGCGAGGCGATCGGGGCGAGGCGATCCGGAGCAGAGGAGGATCAAGCTGCTGTGCGGATCGAGCGACGTTGGTGTCGTCGAGCACAGGCGTCCGAACAGTGGTGGAGTCGACCGGGTGGTCCGATTCAGAGTGGAGGTGGCGCAGGCCGATCTGGGTCGAGCACATGCAGCGTTTCTGAGGAGGATCGAGCCGGAGTGGGACGAGGCCGATCGGAGGGAGGGAATAGATCGGAGGCCGGTTGGGGCAGACGCCGATCGAGGCGAGGCAGCCCGATCGGGTTCGAAGGAGGGTCGATGGCGTCAAGCTGGGCCGGCGAGCAGAACTGCTGGCGTGGCGTTGAAGATCGGCTCAAGGCCGCGACGGAGCTGAGATCGGAAGGGTGCCCAGAGAAGATTTCTGGGTGTGCTAAGATTTTCCAAGCTTTTGCCGACAAACCTGTCGTCGGCAGAGTAAGGATGGCAGAGGAGAGCCTTCTTTTTCCGACGAACTGTTGTCGGTAGAGTGTATTTCTGGGGATTTTCCGACAAGGTATTGCCGGCAGAAAAGAATATTAGGGTTTTTTTTTTTCGTGAACAAAACCTAGAGTTTTTTTTTTCTCTCTGGCTAAAGCAAAGTGCTGATAACGTGTTGTAGGAAAATAGGAATTGGTCTACTCATTTCATTGATAATCCCCTTTATATAGGGTAAGTATTACAACGATAATAGTAAATACATTAATGACAATAATGACTACCTAATTACCTCTCGTCAGTTACATTGACGAAGGCACATAATGTGTTTTTCCTTTAACACTTCTCAATCTATCTAAATATATATATATATATATATATATATATATATATATATATATATATATATATTATGTTAGCAATGTGAGTCAAATCGTCATGCCACACCACAATTAGACCTAGGCTCAATAACTTTGACAAAACAAAAGCCCAACCCAACTGCCACTCCCTTTCATTTTTTCAGCTTCACCTAATTACAGACACTAGCAGAAGCAAAAAAGGTGGTTACTTTAGCGAAGCCATGGCCAAAGAAGCTTTGGCAACACGAAACCCACCAGATGTGGTTCACACCGACGTGCTCTCTGCTTCAAGACAAGCTTGCTATAAGGTCCTATTTACCCTCCTATGCATTCAATCTTTCATTCAACTGCTTAAAGTTTCAATCTTGAGTCTTGTATTTTTGTGGGTTCAATCTAAAATTTGATGGGTTTTCGATCAGGCTCGAGACGCATTCTATGCTTGTTTGGAGAAAGAATCAGATAAGAAACAGACTGAAATTGCATCCAAGGGTCTGTTATACCCAGCACAGTGCAAACCCGTCAGAGAACAGTTCGTCAAGAACTGCCGTTCTTCATGGGTAAAAGCTTCAATCTTTAGGGTTTATGACCATTTTTGAAACTAGGGTTTATGCTCCCTCTGTTTCACATTATTGGGTTGGTTTTGTTTTTTCAGGTGAAGCATTTTGATGCGCTGCATTGCAAGAGCAGAAGTTTGAAGAGGCTTTTGGATGATAAAGAATCGAGGAGAGGTCCGTTGTCACTTCCACAACCTTATACTTTCAAGCCCCCAAGCACTGCTTAAACTGTGTTTCTTAGAGCGTTTAGCTATCATAGTTATGGTAATAATTGTACATTTAAATATCTGCCTAGAAATCTAAAACTTACCGGTGATGGATAGAGGATCGTGTGAATAAAAGCTACAATTGGTTTCCCATTTTGGTTTCATTGGTGTCCTGTTTATGCTTTAAGATTGCAGTATAGGTTGGCACTTACATTTCATAACATTGCTGTGTTATTTAGATATAATTTTAAGGAATATGTGGAAGTTGAATTTAAAGTCACACATAAAATATCTGTGTGAGACGATTTTAGGAATAATTGGAGTGAGTGGAACCCTCACAGGGTTGCGTTTATGAATTTTGGCAGGGGTATAAGGTGTTCACTTGGCCCCTCTAGGCAGATGGAATCATCCTGGCCAGTTACTGGTTGCATGCTAAATTCAGTTGGAGCAAAAGATGTATAACAAATTTACGGCTTGCAAAGATGGTACTGTTGTCTCCAGATTATGTTGGAGTAAGAAACTTAATTGGAAACAAGGACATTTTGATTTGTTAAGATATGTTTTATGCATAATTAATGGATAAAATACTAAAATTTGTGGTTAATGCGCCTCTTTTCTTGTTTGGTTTGATCGTTCTGGCACACATTAGAGATATATCGGCAATTGTGTGAAAGTACCCTGTGTCCATGCTAGTGTTCTGCTTACAAGGGGTCAGACCCCTTTAGCTTGGTTTATATATGTTTTGCCAGTTTTGGTACATATGGCATATTAGTTTCTGTTATGTGGCAATACTATGGTTGCAATTGAAGAGTAATCAAATTCGTAAATGTTAGAAGCATTTATTCTGTAGAATTGTTAGGCGTCCAACATGATCCACCACGTGAGGTGGATAATTTCTGCTGTGTTACCACACAAACAGCCTTTCATCAGTCTAAATGATAGAAATAGGTTATCCAGAAGCATTGGTTTTTCTCCATATACCAAATGCTCAATTAGGAGCTGACTCTGAGGAGAAGAGTGTAGGCTGGTCACAATTATGTGCACGTGAGAACATTTCTAGGAGCATTTAATCAATTATTGATGCTATGACTGCATCTTTTGAAGGAGTATGTTTGTAGAGTTCTTAGGAACTAGTCCCTGTTACTCTGTGAGTAAGAATTGCAGAACCAAAACATTACTGATTTTTATTCTTATGTTTTCAGATAAAAATAGTAATGATAAGGGAACTTCAATTTGTCATGTTACATGCTTTTGGGAGTTAAACTGAACAGCTTGGTCAAGAGCTTTGCACTCATGTGTAAGATGATACAGCTCATTTTCTGAATTGGAAAACTAAATTGGTAGTTAGGGTCGGGTAATGATGCACTAGAACAGACTATTGATTTCAGCGTTTTAGATGGCCTGAAATATGTAAAATGATCACAAAACTTTTGCAGGGTGCTAAAACCTGAGTATTTTAATTTGCTTCTGTGATGGAGTCCTATACATCTGGGGTCATTTTCGTGTCATAGTATACATATGTACATTCTTCCTGGTGAGATTAAGCCAGAAACTTTTTCAATATGAATGATGGGATTTTGTTGATTAATTATTCAGTGACTGTTGACATTTTTTAGGGGCTATGAAGATTGATGTTGTCATTCAGATAGCCTAAGGTTTCACATGTGTGCCATATTAAGCGTGAGTTGGCTTAACTTATTGTCACTATATGTCATAGATGAGATCTTCTTTGAGATTTTGTATTCAGCTTTTATAGATTTACATTAAGGATTAATCTCAGTTCTACTGAGACACCTTAATTTTCAGTTCTGAGACATGCATATATATTTGTTTTTCCTTGGCCTTCATCAATATTGTATGTTTCAGGGGACTGTAATCGCATTTCTATCAAACATAAAAGTCCTATCATGACAGATAGAGATAGTAAACTTCTGCCAGTACTTTGGAAAATGATGCATCAACAATATTCAATGCCCTCATTTTATATTTCATACAGAGTTTTATTAAATATGAACTGATTAGTGAAGTCCAAACTATTAGCTTCATGGCATAGTGTATATTTTGATCCCTGATTCAAAACACATTTCTGGTTTATTGGGAAGTTACGGGCAGATATAGAATAATATCTTCGACCTTTAGATAAACAGTTAGAATAGGAGAGTCAATGCCTCAATGATGCTGTGAAGGAATTGACTAATAAGTAGTGGACTACATGTCTCTTAATACTCCCATGTGAAATAAGTGATTTTGATATTGAGTTGGAGATCTGGAAAAAGATCAAGCTTGGAAGTTCATGCTCACCAGTATCGCCTCCGAATCACAATGCCGGCCGCGAGCTTGCATCTGTGTCTATGACTTCAATATCTTAAGGGATTGTTGGATCTGCTGATTGATAAGCTTCATCTTACACATTTAGCTATTGTAAAAAGCTTCCTCTTAGATGTTGTTAGCTGTTGAAGTCATTTTGGTAATACTGATTGTTGCTGCTTTAGTTTTACCAGAGACCAGCAGTCTCGTTCCTGTTTCCTGTTTTCAGTACAAGGGTAATGAGAACGACTGGGAAGGGAAGGGAAGGGAAGGGAAGAGAAGATGTGACGTAAGCCTTACGTCATAGTTTCGTTGAAGTGAGAATAGAATATTAGAAATTCATAGGGTATGACATGGGCCACAGAGTTCTGCTGCCTACTTCCAGTTTATTATTATTCAATTATAAAGTATAGAACTCAAAATATGATGTTCTCTCGATCTGTCCCTCTGTGTTTGTCAACCAAGAAGATGAATAACACCAACGCATCATTACCTCTACGAATATAATTACTCAAACGCAACTCTTTCCTTTCCGCTAATGCTCAATTATCTGATATTAATCTGGATTAGTTTCTCGATACAATATATAGCACACACAACTAACTCACGCTAGCTAGGTAAAGAAAGAATGATTGCCATTGAGTTGACCTACCTCTAAATCGAACTAATCTACTTGATATATCAATACGATTGAAGAAACATTGTCTTGCGATTATTAGAGATTGGATTCAAAATAGATAGAGAGTTTTGTATGTCTCATCGTCCTCAAGGACTTCAACTGAAGTAAGTGAATTGGAGTAGGTGGTCAAAGTAGCGTTCGAAATGAATCATCAAAACAAGAAGAAAAATATACAAGACGTTGAGTTGACCGGAGATCTAATCCACATTCATCTGGTCTATAAAACTACCTACTCAAACTCTAGTAGTAGTTTAGCTGCCGACTCCTTTTAATTACTTGTTTTAGAATCTGATAAGCACAAACCCTCCTTTTTTTAATTCCCACATTATTATTTAGAGAGACTAATCATTTCATAATAGGGCAACATGATTATGATTATCAAAGATAAACATTGCTCACATTAAGAAGCGACAAAGCAATTAAAAAGACAAAGAAACCCCAAAACAGGATTTTCATAGGGATCTGGCAGGGAGGGAGGTGGGTTAGCTAAGCTTTTTTAGCCAAAGTCTACGCAAATACGGCGTCGTTGCAACAAACAAAGCACCCGGTGAAAGAGGCCTTATTTTGGTAGACTTTAGTAGAGAGGCTTGGAGTCCACGTCACGTTAGGGTGGGTGGTGGGTCAGTAATCTCTCACGGCTTGGAGACGGAGGCGGCGTCTTTACCGGAACCGTCAACCCCGCCGTTACTGGCCATCGTGGCTGACTGGACGGTCAACACCGACATGCTGGGCGACGACGGCCCCTCTCCGCCGTTTGATGCCATGACCGGGTTGTTGTTGTTGCCATTCATCAGTGGGTTCCTGGTGTGACACGTGGCGGTGGAGATAGCTGTGGCCAGGGAAATAGGCATGAGGCAGAGACCTTTGCCCTGTAGGTACTGCATGGCGGAGCCCATGTCCTCCTCCATGAGCTTGGCCACTTGGTGCTCCGTCACCGTCATGCTGTCGTTGGACGACGCCGTTTGGTTGCCACCGCTCCGGCCGCGGGACCCGCCATTGGCGCTGGTCTGGATACAGTCACCGCCACCCTACAGAGACCCAAAGGAAAACATGCATTTTCGTAAATAACTTTCAGAGTGCGAAAAGGAAAGCAAAGGCAAAAGACAAGCCGAGAGAGAGAGAGAGAGAGAGAGAGAAGCTGGTTTCTCAGAAAAGAGAGTGAGGAGGAATCTCAAAAGTGGGCACGCGTGCTGCTTTAGTATTGTCGTATTGTGTGATGGAAATTTCAGTAGCTGAGGCCAGTTTTCACCTAGCATATGGCTGTGTGTACTCAGGAGTATTGAAACTTTTAGTGTGCGGATTGCGGAAGCACCAGAGCACTAGTTTATCTCGTAGTAGTTCCGTTATTTCAATAATACATGTTTCCGTTGGTCAAAACTGTATAACATGTATGCTAGGTGAACGTGAAAATGTGGATGGACTTTTCATTTTCAAGCTGAAGTTGAACTAAAATCTTAGTTATGGTTCGAGTGGGTGCTGCATGTTACGGTGGAAGGGACTTTAAGCTTGTTAATTTTACCTCAGAGGACATATCAGCTACGAGGGGAGCAACTGCACCAGCACCACCCAACCTGCTCATGCTGAGAACCTGTTGAACCCAAAATGAGAGAATAACCCAGTAAATAGATACACTACAAGTGACAGAAAATTCATATTCCCCATACATTGATCCCACTTACAATACACATGTAATTCTTTACTTGAATATCATATCTAAACAAACAATGTCAACCAGGGAATCTTTTTTTTTTTTAAAAATTTAAGCTAATAAGAAAGGGTCTTGGATTAAAGATAATATAAAGGATTAAGCATAACCAATAATTAGAGAAAGGAAGAGTAAAGCATCTAAATTACCTTGACTTGGAGCTGGAGGAACTTTACATAGTCGATTATCTCATCCAGCATTGAAGCCTTATCTGTCTGTCATTCCAAATTTCTATTCAATTATTAAAATCATATATATCATCTTGAAAAAGAGTACTTATCCAGGTATTTAAATTATTAATCTTGGTAGTAATGAAGTATAGTACAGTATGATTAATCATTTTATTAAATTAGGAAAGTCATAATTAAATGACCTTACAAAAATGATAAATATATACTACCCTTGTTAGATATCTGACACTTGTCCCCTAAACCCTAAAAAAAAAAAAATGATTTTTGGTGAATGCAGTTCTCATCATTTGCAATTTTAAATCAAATAATGTTGATGATGACCCATAATTATGTTCTTTAATCAACTAATTAACTAGGAAGTATGATCGAGAACTGAATAATTAAACCAACTTTAATCTACCTTGTTGGCATTGGGAACCAGCTCCTGCAGGGCTTTCATTCTCTCTGCAATTCTCTCTCTTCGTAACTGCAACAATATCCGTTTTTAGAAAAATACAAGCTAATACGAACAAAAAATCAAAACACAAAACAAATGAAATGCTAGTGCTTCTGCTCTGTTTGCTTGCTCAGAAAAACAACAAACTAATCGCATTATGTACGTAGTGCTCTGAGTCTACAAGTATCAGAGTCAATAATAACTGTCATTAGTTTCAAACACATCATAATTTCAATACTCGGAACATTATGAAACTGTGATTTGACAACGTACTCTTTCGGCGATGGAGTGGGGATCAGTGGCTTGACCTCGCCTGGCCCTGACTCTAGGCCTGGGTTGCGCTGCCGTGGCCCCGGCCGAGCCGCTCGCAGGAGGTTGTTGGGTCATGGCTTGGGCCTGAGCACCATAGCTCTGAGCTTGAAGTGCACCTCCCTAATCAATTTATTAACATCATTAGAAACTAATCAAAGATTAATTAGATAAAAATAACGAAATGAGGATTGTGATTAAAACTACCTGAGGGTGATGAAAATGCTGAGGATGGTTCGGAGACAGAGATCCAGTAAAACCATTAAACAAGGCCTGAACAGACGAACCACCTTCACCGCCCTGTGAAAATATCACCGCCGTTAGTCTAGAGTTATTTACACTACTGCCATCGCTTCAGAGCAAATTAAAGAATAACTAATAAAACTCACCTGATTAGGAGATTTAAACGACGAGCCGTCAACGCCGTCATGTTGCGACCGGTCAAACTCACCGTTGCTCCCCAACGACAGCCCCATCGGAGGGAAGCCGGAGTCGGAGGAGCCGCGGGACATCATGAGCTGGTGCTGGAGCATCATGGCGGCGGCGGCAGCAGCCGATGCAGTCGGGGATGACTTAGAGGCAGCAGCGGCGCCGGCGCTGATCTGGTGGCTGCGGAACTTAGAGGCGAGGTTGGAAGAGTCGTCGTAGGAGAAGACGACATTGTTGCTGTTGTCGTTGGTAGCGGCAGCGGCGGAGGAAGGAGGCGGAGGTTGGGTTTCGTCGGCCCAGGAGGAGCAGGAGGAGGGGCCGAGGGTGGAGAGCATTTGCTCGAGGAAGTCGTCGTGAGAGGAGTCGAACGGCGTCGTTTGGGGGTTCATGATGCGGTGGTGGAGGTGGTGGTCTTGGAAGGCGGTGGCGGAGGTGTTGGGTTGTTGTGGGTTTAGCAGAGAGTTCATTTCAATTTGTCTAACAGACTAACGAACTCACCTCAACTCCGACTGTTACGGTTATTTCTTCAGAGAGAGAGAGAGAGGGGGAGTCGGGGTTAAATAGAAGGGGAGGTGTGTGTGGGGCTCACAGAGTTAGAGTGGGGCTCACAGATTGTGATCGGGGCCTTTGATTGGTCAGACCACTTAGGAGGAGACTAGTCTACGGGCTAACTGATTGAGTGGGGTTATGTTACTGTGTGGACTACGACCACCGTGCTGTGCTGGGTTCTGTGTTACCTTCTACTATCAGGTTAGGTTTGAGCTTGATTTAAACTTGAAATTATTTTTTCTTATCCAAACACTTTTCCAACCAATATATTCGAATTCCAAATTCAAAAACATTGTTTTTTTTTTTTTAGTTTATTCTTAGCTTCGGAGTATCAAAATTTATGTATAAAATGATAGTCACTTAAACCGAACTCTTGATTCATTATAGAACATTTTTTTCAACTTTAAAAATAATTATAAAAAAAGAAATCGGATGGGTGGTTAAAAGAGAGGATTTAAAACTCTGTTTCTCATTGTGACTAAGTCAATAGTTTTGTTGAACACTAAAGTTACATAAACACACTCATGCATGCGTTGTTATTTCTCATTGGGGACTAGATTGCATTCCCAAATGATATGTATTCTGGTATGTAGTGAAATGCTACCTTTACTTAATTAGTTACTCAGTGCCTTTCATATCTCCATTGGCATTAGAATACAAGAAGAGTAAGAACCATATCTTGTGGAATCCAGACTTCCAGAGTGACCCTCGTATGATTGTTCATCACATTTTAATATTATACTAGAGTCCGAATATTTTGCAAGATTACCAGAATGATTATATACATTAATTGTTTAACTGGGTGTTGGAATTTACTCAGATCATATGCTCAATTGAGAGGTGTTAGAGTGAAACAGGTAGCTCAGATATGATGGAGTTGTTAATCTGATTAATGCTAAGCTAGCTAGCCAAGTTCATTGTATGACTATATATAACCTTTGAGATTGTAAGAATCCAAATCATGCAACGATTCCACAATTCTGTCCACCCTGAAATCTGTTAGTATTCTATACATGTTTTAGCACTCTATACGTCTTATTACCTATGAAGTATGTTATTAAGTTATAGGTTCGAGCCACGATAAAAATAGGTGTAAAAATTCTTAAATTCTCTTTTAAAAAAAAATAAAATAAATAAATAATGTTTCATTCATTTTACAGATTTAAAAAGACATTTTTGTTTCTCCATATGTCTAAGTATAAGGTAAAGATGATGTAGGTATATGCCCTTGTCTTTCACCAATCAAATCTCCATTTTTTTTATATTCATTCATGTCATAAGGTCTCTCTTTACAACTCATATACCAATTTAATCCCCCCTAATGTCAATGCAGTCCTAAAATTAAACATGATTATCTTATTTTTGCTCGTGTCCTTTGATTATATGACATTTTATCTAGCTTGCATGTGTCAAAACTTATGTACATAATCCTAAGTTCCTAACTAAGCCAAATAAAAGCACATTCCAAGAATCACTAATGATAATGTGAACTTCAAATCAAATCAAGAAGATGTTTCCCCCTTTCTTTTATTCCTTTTTAGGGCAACTAATCCATGTGCATATGTAGCTTAATATCCACTGAGATACTTCTCCAGATTAGAGAAGAAAAATTCAGTTGTGTCTGATCAATGTCATATATATACTGCTAAATATATTCCAAAGAAGACCCTTTCTATCAATCAATCACCCCAAAATGGAATTCCAACCCAACTTATCCTTGTCGATGAAGCTCATCAAATTCTAAATTCTAAATTCTAAACAAGAAGAACATATCGTTGTGAAACACCATTTGGTTTTAGGATAAACTAGATGATTGAATACTCCAGTAATGACCCATTCTAAATTCTAAATTCTAAATTCTAAATTCTAATCGTTGTGAAACACCATTTGGTTTTAGGATAAACTAGATGATTGAATACTCCAGTAATGACCCATTCTAAATTCTAAATTCTAAATTCTAAATTCTAATCGTTGTGAAACACCATTTGGTTTTAGGATAAACTAGATGATTGAATACTCCAGTAATGACCCATTCTAAATTCTAAATTCTAAATTCTAAATTCTAATCGTTGTGAAACACCATTTGGTTTTAGGATAAACTAGATGATTGAATACTCCAGTAATGACCCATTTCCATAGAGAAGAGGCTAGCTAGGGGCATCATCCTCACATTGTTGATGAATTCGAGTTGAGATCAGTACCAACTGATGCATTCACTAATTTATTTATCACAACTGGCACCTCTAGAGTATACTAGTATTATATATGGGAGTCAACTGAGTGTAGGAAATAGAGATTCTAAAGTATTGATCTGAAAGCTAATCAAATGAGGTTTACGAGAAGAAGAGCATCTGTTTGAGGATTTTATATAGGATGCATATTCAGCTCCACAAATACCCAACAAACATTTCCAAGGCCCGTTGGTGTTTGATTTCATATTCATGAATTTCTTCATCCCAATTCAGCACTTTTCTATCTTGGATGTTTGGAACTTCAAAAACCAAATAGTGATTAATTGTTTATTAAGAGAGTTTTGTTTATGATTACGATAGTTCGCTGCAGATGTAATGAAAAGCCTAAATTGTTCAAAAACCAAGTTCGAACTTAGCATAGTGGTACAATTCCTCTGTTCTTATTAACTGAAGTTGTTTTCAAATACTTTGGCTAATTGGTACAGAAGAGAACCCTCAAATTCATGCAAGAGCTATAACATCATGATGCTGCAGCTTGCTGTCTGGGAAGGATATCCCATTTATTCATCTTTCTCATCAACTCCGTTATGCCGTAGAAGATCATAACGTTTACAGTCTGCAGCCTAAAATTCACACTTACACATTTTACTAATCGATCTGCTACACGATATCGATTTAGAAGCTAGCTCTGAATACTATGATTCTTTCTTATTTTACACTAGTTAAACTACTAACCCATGGTGTAAGAAGGGGTTGGTAAGTTGATTACAGTGGTCTTGATCTTGGTCATCATGTTGATGCTGTTGGTGATTCCCTGTGACCCAATTCCACTATCCTTTATACCCTGTCATGCATCACAAAACTCCACGTTAATATGATGCCCTTGTTAGCAATCTAAACCAGTTAAGTGGGTGTAATTCAGAAATCTCACCTGAAATGGAAAGTGATCTGGGCCACGAGCAGGCGCTGAGTTTATCTGAACTGTTCCTGTCTCCATTGCATCACTAATCAACATTGCTTTGTTGATGTCTTTGGTGAACACACAGCCCTGTATATGTCACACATGTAAGAACATTGTTACCATGAATTATATCACATATCATGTTATGAGAAAACAGCGTTACCTGTAGTCCGAAATTGCTAGCATTGCAATGGTGGATTCCTTCTTCAACAGTACTAATCCTAATCACTGGCAAAACCGGGCCAAATGGCTCTTCCCAAGCAATTCTCATATCAGGTCTGACATTATCTAACAACAAAGGCCAGATAAGGTTCCCCTCTCTTCTGTACTCCTGGCAAAATGTTGCTTCTTTCTTCTTTGCATCCATAACTAACCCTTCAATATAGTTTGCAGATGATTCCGTAACAACTGGAGTGATATCACAGTTCTCCTCCGGTGGTCCAACAGTTAACTTTGCAACCTTGGCCTTCACTTTCTCAACCAGGTCATCAGCAACAGATTCCATTACCAACACAACCTTGACAGCAGTACATCTCTGACCACTGTTACAAGACGTTAAGACTAATTACTCAAAAAATTTATGGCGGCTTACATATGTAAGCATAAGAGAAAGAATTAACTTAAATCACCTGTAGGAAAAGCCTCCTTTTATTATGTTTGCGGCCACCAAATCAAGGTCAGCATCTTCCAGCACAATGCAGGCATCTTTTCCTCCCAACTCCATCTGAAGAGGGATCATTCCTGCCTTTTTTGAAATTGCAACACCAGTGTCACCACCAGTGAAGCTGTCAAACCACAATTGATCAATAAGAAACTGTATGTATCGAGACAACGAATCTGAGGGAGTAGCTAATTCAGTAACAAACAGTGGTAGGTTGGGAATTTACCTAATACAGTTAACTCCAGGATGCATGGTAAGGAAGTCACCTATCTCAGATCCTTTTCCAGTTACACAGCTAATAAGGCCTTTGGGGAAACCAGCCAAGTGGAAACAATGTACCATATGAAGGGCAGAAACAGCACCCTAGATGCAAAGTAGGGGTAACATGAGAGATCACCATCAACATTGTAAAGGCAGCTTAGCATACATACCCTAACATTTCTAACAATAACAGCTGGATGATTGTGTAATTCCGTAAATTGATACCTGAGTTGGGGGTTTGAGCACAAGAGAGTTTCCAGCAATCAGTGCAGGAGCAATTTTTGAGACAGCAAGGTTGACGGGATAGTTGAAAGGTGGAATGGCTAGAACCACACCAAGTGGAATCTGAAATCGAAATTCAGTGCAGCAAAATTTCTCAGAAATGAGTGATGAAATGATACGGAACATTTTGGCATTAGAATAAATCTAATACAAAGTAAATGCTGTTACTTATTCATTATCTACTGCTTTGAGAATCACTGTGTTATAATCTAACTCCAGATAATACTACTGCTTTGAGAATCACTGTGTTATAATCTAACTCTAGATAATACTACTGCAAGTCTTATGACGCACATTGAATATTCTAACATTTGAAGAGACCCACTTTCCAAGATGAGAAATTGAAAAAAGATAAGACAGGCATTAGGCAAGCGTTATCATCATTTTTTGTTACAAAATGGTTTAAGGCTGACATCATATTTTGTTTCTGCAAAGGTTTAGATCATCAAAGCAGACTACTTGGGAAAGTTCCATTAACTCAACAGTAAAAGAGAAACAGCACTAACAAAAATGGTAAAAAGTAGATATACCTTGGAAGTGAGACAGTACTTGGTTCTTTCATTTCCAGGAAAACTATCAGACAACAAGAACTTCCCTTCACCAAGAATCCTAACCCCTTCTTCAGCAGTGTAAGAGATCAAATCTCCAGACCTCACAACCTTCACAAAACCCGAACTTTACTCCAAATTTTTTATCACAGAAAAGAAAAAATAACACTGAAATTCAAAACATAAAGTTTATGCTTATGGACACCTCTGTAACAGCATCTTTAGCAGGCTTAGCAATTTCTTTAACCAAGCACTCTGCAATTGGAGCTTTGTGTTCTTTGAGGATAGAAGCAGCCTTGTGAAGTAGCTCTGCTCTCTTCCAAAGTGGAGTCTTTGCCCATAACTTCTGTGCAGCTTTTGCTGACTCCATCACCTTGTTGACCTCTTCTTGTGTACAAGCTGAGCCAAGCAGGTAAAGGGTACTTGTAATTCACTTTGCAAAAATGAATCAAAGCATAGAAAATCAGGAACATGGTTAAAAAGTAAAGAACAAGAAGTACTCACCTTGAACCTTGTAGTGAACCTTTCTTGTAGTTGGGTTGATGATGGGAACAAGTTTACCAGAAGATGATTTCTTCCATTCTCCATCAGAGTAGTACTTGTAAGCTTCTCCATCCAATATCTCTGTAAACAAACCAGTACCAGCCATACTTCTTTGTCAAAGATTTAAGAAACCAAACAAAAAAAATGAACTCAGGCTTGAGAGATAGAGTAGGACTGTAGAGAAAATGAGACACTGAAGGATGAGGAGTAGGACTAAGTGTGTGGTGGTATTTATATTTGGCGTAGTTTGAGTTTTGGTTTGTGGGTTATGTATGTATGGTATGGTTTGATGTTGTTTATATAAGGGGAAGGTGAGCCACAACTTAGTCCAGTGAAATGGGGCAAAGGGGGAAGGTGGTTAGGTGGTTCTTCGATTGACAAGTAGGCTATTACTGCATGCTGATGCGCCTGTGTTTCACTTTGTGGCACTCGTGCATTTGAATAATTGAACAAAAAATTAACTTTGCATAGTTTCTCTCCGAAGTGAAGCTTAAGATTGTTTCTCCCTTTAGGTAAGAGCTAGATGGAGGCAAAACTATGAGCCCCCATTAACCCGAACATGATATGAAGAATGACAATGAAGATGCAACATGATTTTTAAGATGAACTTATGTATAATAGGGCTCCATACCTCTCTATTCTTAAATCAATAGGGTTAAAAGGGTGGGCTACTTAAATGGTTATTTTACTATGTAAACCATGAGCCATCCTATGTAGTTCATATTTGGCAGCTAGCCAACAGTATAATCATCCTCCTTCCTACTTGTAACACAAGAATTTGACTCCAATCACTCCATTAATTAATTAATTAATTAATTAATCCAAGTAATATCAGTAAGCTGTTTAACTCTGACTAATTAGGATCTTTGATCATCAGTTTTTAAAGAGCAATAGTATATAGAATCAGATAGCAAATAGCATTTTCTCCCCTCTATTCTCTAACATGAACTAGACGTTTCTATCTCCAACTAGATTTGTATGGAAGCTAAAAGCTAGATTTTACAGCAGAGGATGATCGATTAGGACCTTTAACCCGATCTGAGTTTGTTTTGCTTGAGAGAAGAGGAGGACCAGTAGTAGTCATAGCACTGCACCTGGGAAAATATGAAGTAGATGAACCACGCTTGCCAACTACCTAAATATTAAGTCCCATTACTTCAAACACAATGAAGAAAGTAATACTAATATTGACATCAAGAAATTCATTTACAGAAGCAACAAGAGAGTGAATAGAAATACCTGCTGAGATTTTATGCCGAAAACATGTAAACTATTATTGAAGCTGCACTGAGCCATGAGAATTTCCATCTCTTTTTATGTTCTGAAGAATAAGTTTGTCATAGGTGTAATTAGCTTATTGATACCTAGATCACCGTAATTAGTTGCAACTTACCTAGATCACAGTAATAAGTTGTAACTTACCGTGGTGAAGCGTGCTTATGGGGAGCTTTAGGCGGATTTGAACACCAACTAACTTCTTATGATGAGATTGAAAGTACATATACGAGATATAACTTGGTTCGGGAATCATTGTGATCCTCTTTACAGGCAGTAACATTTCCCATGGAGGTAGGTTTCAACTGATATTTAGGTTAGGGAGGTGTTAAAGTTCTCTGCCTTCGTCCTCTAATACTAGCTATGCAAATAACACTAGCTCCAATACCATTCAAAGAATGATGCACCAACCAGTTTGCTAACCCTATGGGCCTATACGTAGGGTTAATAACACGACTACTGCAGTACAACCTTAGCCATACATACTTCCGGCGAATGAATCACGACAACTGCGCATGTTGCCGGCCAACAAAACAGATATGTTTGTGGATTAAACAGTCCCAATTTTGTGATTAGAAACTGATCCTACAATACATTACAACGCCAGCTGCAAGTTGCTATTAGCTCTAGTATGGTGGATGCTACACATAGTTCAGAGCAGAGCTGGGGAAGGAGGATTTAGGCACATAGTTCTATGCAAACCAATATGCAAGGATAAGAAGCCCTTGTCATGGACAATATGCCCATAAAGAAATGGCAAGTCATAAACCACCAAAACCGTATCCAAGTTAGGTTATGTGAAACTTCCTAAAAAGCCTCAACCAACTCGATGGGTATGGCAACTAGCAAAAGAAAGCTCATTCTTTTGGACCAGTGGATGTAATGAAGGGTTCTACAACATGTTGCAAATGGGGTATCCTTCCCCCAAATTATTGGGAGGGTAGTGGGTACACTACAGATACAGTTCTGCATTACCCATAGTCACCAAAGCATGAGGACCCAGAACCATAGTGACTACAAGAAAGTACTAGAAAGCTAATGTGGTACACAAGTATTCCTGGAGCAGCATCATCCAGGGTCATCAATCAAAAATTGCATTGAATTCATGGACCACAACAATATAAGTGATGTGCTAAAGTCAGGGGAGGGGTTAGGAGTTAGGACCATCTTGTCCAATTAAAGCGATCTTTTAAATTAAAGACGAACAAGAAAATATGGGGAAAAGAAGGATTACACTAATCAATCCTTAACAAAAATTATCACTCCATTAAAGGATATGTTAAACAGACGATAGCATGCTCCAAAATATGATGGTTTGAAAATCTGAAAAAAAAACCATGTTATAAGTTGGGACAGACATAATACTGAGGAAGGCCCATGACTATCTAAAGAACACCACCCCAAGTTAAAAGGGCCTCAATTTCCAACCTCTTCCAGGTTTAATGGGACTTCACGTACTCCTGAACAACATGAAGGCCTTCTGTATCCTCACCAAAATCCTGTAAAACAAAATACCTCATGGGGTAAGGAAACAAAAACCGTACAAAGCCATATAAAGAGAGATAGCTTGGAGAAAACGAACAGAAATGTACCAAATTAACACAATCAAATGAACCCAATAATACCTTGACAACAACACAAGAGCAACCAACAATCTTTCTTGCCTTTCCTTCGGAATCAATCTTGCAAAGCTGTGAGATGAGTAAAAAAAAACACCACAAATTAGACAGGTAATAATTAAAAGTTGCACGATAATCTATTGGCCAAAGAAGGTGAACAGAAATGCATTTGTCTATAATTAATCTGGAGCATAACAATGGCAAATTAAGGATGCATGAACAAGTACTTAAGCAGGAAACGTTTATTTTAACTTACCCCAGACCATTCTCCAAGAGTTTTGGCACTAGGAATTGTCATTAGGTTTACATTGTGCTCTGCGCATAGTGACTTGACCAGCTTAACATAATCAGCCTGGTCGCAGTCATCGGCCAAAACGCACAGCTGTGCAGCATGCTTCTCAATGACCTTGGCAGCTTCATGTAGACCCCTTGTAAGCCCACCATGAGCCAATGACTTCCTAAGCACAAGTTGCAATGCTGTCATGAGGTCCATGGGCTCACCTAGAGCTGGAGCAGTAACAACAGGCTCAGCAACAACGGGAACCTCGGCTTCATCTCTGTATAAGCAATAAACAGAACGGGAGTTAATTAAAATTTATGAATGCATGCTAGATATCAATACAGCACAAAATATATATACTGCAACGTGCTAGCACTATCAAGTCAGTTAAATTCTAACTTAAGAAACCAACAAAGAACTCATAGCTCTACAGTGCGAGTTCACATCTTAAGAAGACTGAAGATTATGTTAATTAGTAAAAATTGTAAACAATTCCAGTTTTCCGTTCTTTTAAGCAACATGTAAGGCTAGATGCAGAACAACAGCAACTAGCCTATATCAAACAAACAATACTACATTCAGACATTCCACCAGCTTAAATGATGGACTAAATCCATGTGGCAGAAACTAGCCTATATCAGAAAGGCCACAACATTGACAAAACTAACATTCAGACATCCTGTTGGAAATCTGAAATGATAGACAGAATGCTAGATCCAGAGCAATCGTAACCAGCATAGTCGGAACAAAATTAGCGTTCAGACATTCCCTGTGGTACTTTAGATAATAGACTGAATGCCAGATGCAGGCTTAATAAAACAAAATCCCCATTTTACAATATTTAGCACAAGTAGAATTCCTAAGTTCTCTGTGTCTTTCCCAAACCAGGACTCTGAACCATCACATGTCTTACAAAACACAATTAATAGCACACATAATTTCCTATCCATAACAAGTCCTATTAGGATCACAGATATACTTTTCATATGTATTCCCTATCTACACTAAATGAGAATAGCTTTGTAAAGCGAATTTTCCACATACCCTGACATCTTGCTGGTTGTTGATCTGAGAAAGCCCTGGCCACATTAAAATGAAGAAAAACACAATGTCAAAAATCTCTGAAACCATTACCGGATAAAAACCTCAACTCGAAAAATAACATACAGAACTTCATAACAAATTAAACATCTAAACCCAACAATTCTAATGACAACAACAAACTACCAATGCAACAAAAGTGCCTTTAAACTCAGTTTCTAAGTTACTAATCCAAATTTTTACTAGTTTCAAACCCAGAACAAGATAACTTTAGCGCTCAAAAACCCTAATCACAATGAAACTCAACAGATTTAGACGAATATGAAATATTCATGTACATCTTTCTCAGTTTCATACATAAACAAATACAGTCGAGAAGAGAAACAGAGTATGTAAACAAATACAGTCGTGAAAGTTAAGTAAAGGGAAGAATGTAATGAGATGAAGAGAGATAAATAACGGCATACCTTGACGGAGTTTGGAGGAGGTGCAGATCTGAGAGCCGCAAGGTTTGTGTTTTGACGAAGGGGAGAAGTGAAGGAGGCGACTTACCGCGTTCTTATAAACTTCACAACAAAGAACCCTAAAACCCTACGGTCGATTTACTATCATGCCCTTTACACTTATTCTTCTTTGTTGGAAAAAGTTTCAAGGAAGTTGAATTTTAATGTTCGATATCATATAAAGTTTTCACTTAATATCGTCATGGAAGAGGAGATCTTTTCAAGCAAAGTGGGCTCCATGATGAGATTCAAGTCAGTTTTCAAGCTAGGTTTAACGATACCAAAGTTATTTAAGGTTATACGGTCGCTTATAATTTAACTACATGTGCTCTCTTTAGTAATTGTAATATTAACGTTATTATTTGTTTTGTTTTTTTGTTGGGGTTTTGTTTCCTTTTTTGTTGGGTGTTTTAGGGTATGGGAGTTGGGAGGTATATGTGGGTTTGGCCATGTTGCCTGTGGGGAGTGTTATATATTTAGGTTGTAGCTATAGTGTGGCAGTTTGGGTTGGGTTGCACTTGATTTGGTGATGTAATGAAATCTTTTAACTATTGTATTAACCTTAGTGGAAAACTTTACAATATATAAACACATCCATTCTCAATTCAGCATACCAACTCCCTATATTTATATATTAATTCGCGCTAACATTAAGTCAACACATTTGATATATTGTTATTATACGAATTTGATTATGATCATTTTTGTTTTATTTTATGTATAAACACAATTACAGGAATTTATTCTATGACCAATTCGTTATAAAATCTATTGGTACTTTCTACGTGCACAACTGTTCATTTAACTTATTTATTCTCAATATACTTAGTTTCTCGTCTTAATAAATGGGTACGTGTAATTAATCTCTTAATCATCTTTTTAATCCAAAATTAAAGGAAGAAAGGTATTTGGTTTTAAACTCGGGCCCTTTAAACTTCAACCAGAACTGCAAATGTTGATGGGAGTACCAAAACCATACTTTGGAGTGTAAAATTACTTTTGTAGGGTAAATGCAAATCCATTAACCCCAAAAGCAGAAAGTTACCATGGAACTGTAAAACGGTAAAAGAATAAGAAAGAAGATGGTGAAACTTGCAGAGAGAGTGAATATCTCATTACGTCACTGAAACTCGTGAAAGACTGCGGTGCTTCCCAAATCGGATCCAAACTTAAAAGAGGAGAAAGAAGAAGAAGAAGAAGAAGAAGAATGATCGGAGTCGGGAAGATGAAGCAGTACTCTAACGTCCTCGACCGGCCTCTCAGCAAAGGAAAACAAGAGGTCTTCTCTCTCTATAGCTCTCACCCAATTTCGTTTCGTTATGCATCAATTAACTTTAGTACTCAACTAAATGGCTTTGAAATTTATGGATCTCTGTTTGTTGGGTACTCAATTTTGAAGGGAAAGATTGAAACTTTGTACTGAATTGACCTTAATTTCAGTGATGAGGACCTGGGTTCTTTTGCTTTATGGAAATTTCTTGATTTTGGGGTGTTTAATTTCTGTGATTTGATGCTTGTTTCAGGTCAGTTTGAGTGCATTTGCGTTCTTGTTTTCGGAGCTTGTGCAGTACAATCAGACCCAAGTTGACAACATTGCTGAGCTAGAAAGAAGGTGATTCCCATTCTTGGCACTTTGGTCCATGCGTTATGTGATCATGTGCATTCAGATTTTGTTATTTTACGAGTTTCATTGGTTTTTTAGACAAATGTGAAGCGATGGAAGTCCAATTTATGCAGCATTCTCTAAACTCTAGCTTACTCTTCCACTTGAAAATGAATTTCTGATGTCATTAAGTTTAGATTGCTGTGCTACTATGGTTTGGTAATTGAGTACCAAGAAGTTCATTGTTCAGAATCTTATACTTTTGAGTGAAGAAAGTAAGGATCTTGGGACTTGGCTTGATGGAAAGCAAGGACAATTTATTACTTCTGGCTCTACATTGTCTTATTTTAAATTCTAGTTTAATTGTTCTATCGTATCGAATTTCAATGTGATTTATGCAATGGAGCAGGCTGGAAGATGCAGGCTATGCGGTTGGAGCTCGAATTCTGGAGCTGCTTTGCCATAGGGATAAGGTAGGACTTCTAGTTCTTCAACTGAAATATGTTTGAATAAATAGTCCAGCTACTTCATTCTAGCAGTAACTAAGAAATAAAAAGCAGTGCCCATATTTTGGGTTTACAAGATGTTATCTATCTATAGGTTGTTCCTATCTAAATGAAACATTGGTTGTTTTGTAAACAATAGTCTAGGTTGTAGGAGACTGCATATAATCGTTATATGCACTTATGCATCTCTTGAACTGTGTTCTGGCAATGTCATCTTCATGTTTTGGAAATCTAGAATCCTAATTGTCCATTATGAATTGAATGAGTTTATCGATTAAGTTTATTTGTGGGTGTAGTCTGTGAGACTGCATGGGTGCTTAATACACACAAGCTGTGCTGATGATTTTTTCTTGCTGTAGGGAAATAGAAGGGAGACACGATTGTTGGGTATCCTATCTTTTGTGCATAGCACTGTATGGAAGGTGTTATTTGGAAAGGTCCGTGTATTTCAATTTTCTTAAACTCTATTTTCCATGTTTGGGGCAAGTTTTATGGCTGAATTCAATGCACACACACTGCTAGACGCATGCATATCCAACATGCCTGTACAAATGCATGTCTGTTCGACCTATACACATGAAATTCTCTGATGTACTCAAAAACCTCGTGTTAACTGTTTTTTTTGGTGCATGCAAATTAGGTAGCAGACTCACTTGAGAAAGGCACTGAACATGAAGACGAGTACATGATTAGTGAGAAGGAACTCCTTGTGAACAGGTTACAGTTTATGCAGTAATATGAAGTTTCTGAAATTATACCATGTATCGTAAAATTTGTCTGTCAGTTTGATTAATAGCCAACTTTTGGTTGTAGATTTATTTCAATTCCAAAAGACATGGGAACCTTTAACTGTGGAGCTTTTGTTGCTGGAATTGTCAGGGTAAGTGCTACTCCCATTCTTCCTTATCATTTCATTTGTCCAGCTCCTTTAAGGTCTCATGGTATTTGTCTTTTACTATGAAGGGTGTTTTGGATGGTGCTGGTTTTCCAGCTGTGGTAACAGCTCATTTTGTACCAGTGGAAGGTCAGCAACGCCCTAGGACAACCATTTTGATCAAATTTGCTGAAGAGGTGATTGTTTTCACTTTTTTCTGTATTAATATTTCATACACAAACATTGGAGTTTCAAATGCACAGGCAGTTGGATACATATCAGCTAAATTTGATGGGAGTGGACGTGCCAATTGTACGTCCACTGGCCCTGTGCATGTGAAAATTATTCAATTTTAATCTTGTTCGATGTTCCAACTTTGCAATTTGTTTACAGTTTTTACTCTGTGTGGCCATATAGTAGCTCTGGTTCTGAGGTTGCACTTCTGTCTTTGCTCTTTTATCTTCATGATTCTGTTTCTATTGCAAGGTACTACGAAGGGAAGCAAGGTTGGGTTGAAGTTAAGGCCACAATCATCACATCTTACTTTTCACTCGAGCTTCTTCTTATTATGACTGAAGATGGTGATCTTACATTTGGTTGGCAAGTGACATTTTACCTTGAATCATACTTGTGTAAGCTATTTCACAATGCTAATATCCAATGAGAAACAGTCACAAACGCTTCTAGTTTTGGTTTTGGTAGGAACTATAATTTATGGCCTTACGGTTAAGGTGCAAGTGGAATAGTACTTCAATTATCCACATATTTGCTTCTATATTTAATATATGTTGGTGTGGAAGATTAGAATTGGCTTGCTACTGATATTGTGGCAAATGCACACCTCTACTTGGTGATAGAATTGAAGCAAATGACTGCATCCGGTTAGTGACTGTTAAGAGCAAATAATAGTAGAGTTTAACCAGCAGGATGATCATTTAAGACGCTTTCTTTACTAGAATGTGATTCCCTTTCAAATCTTCAAATCCCAGACGTAGATAATGGTGTACTACACGAACGAAACACCTGCTTCTAGCCCTATATCCATCTATCCATAAATTGATCTTAAACTTCACAGAGCTGAGCTTCATACATAAAACAAGAAGATTTTGCACCATAATTCAGAAGTCAGCTTATTTTTCAGAGCAAGAAGTTGCGAAGAGCACATAAAATAGTACCTAACATGTGAGTATATACTTTATAGTTTATACCACTAGTAATACCATGCCAACAGCTTGCCAATCCTAGTCAAATTATCAGTATTCTCTGATAAATGATAGTGATATCCTGACCCCGAGGAAACAGTGAACAAAACAGAGAATGAAGTATGAAACTACAAACTGTTGGATTCATCAGGCACTTGGTGATAACAGTAACTACCGTTCTGAGCACTAGGCACCAACAGTACTAACGCTCTGAACTGATGCAGAAAACAGATAAATTTTCAAAAACATTATGGAACTGATAAACTTGGTAGGCATACACTGCTAAAGTCCTGATAATTAACTTGAATAAACTGAAGCAATCACCAGATAGAGGAAACAGTAAACTAATAAAATCTTCTGCCAGCTGCAGCAGCTGAATAATTTTGTTTGCAACAAAAGTGACATCAGTATCTTTTCATTTTCAAGCTTCATAACTTTAACACACACAAAACCAAGTAGAGGAAAAAACAACACCAAGTAGAGGACTCCATCTAGTTCTTAAGATCTAAAAGAAGTCTGTGGAAAAAAGGGATCCAATGATTTTCCTATCTTTCTCCAGTTTCATCCCAAAGCAAAGACAGTAGATAAACAAAATGAACTTTGACGAAAATAGAGACAGTTCCAATCAGCACCTGCTGCTCAGAATACTCAAATCCCTAAAAAAGACGATGAAATTTGAATCTTCATAAACCTCTAATAGCTGCGAACATTTCAATATCCGGAAGAACAAAACACAACAACATAAGAGAATGCAGACAATTGCAACAGGCACACACATGTACTCTAACAAAAAAATTATTAATATTTCATGTTCTTTTCATTTTCAATGAGAATCCTGTCCATCCTCAATACCAAGACCATATAAGACACCAGCATATTTCTCAGTAGACCCGCTAAAGAAACTCTCTTTCAATCTCATGAAGGTAGAACTGGTGAGTAAACTATCAGAACCAGCTTGGTGAGACATGCCGACTCTCTCCACGTCTAATAGCTCTGCCAGCTTGTTCAACCCACCATGAAGGCTGTTGCAGAACCTCATCAGATGCTTGACATCATAGATTGTTGGGAAGAACAAATTGATCTTTTCAAAGAACTTTGTCTGCGAGGCTGGAAGGTCTTTGCAGGTAAGCAGCTTGAGCAAGTAGCCGAAATCATATCCGCTGTGGAATGTCACCCAAACCACATTTTCATTCATCACAATACCAGAGCCCATCAACAGCTCACTGAACCTACGAGCATCGACACCCTTCTCATTGATCCTCTTGAAATCCATTCCACTGTGAGACAATAGTTCAATCGAATCCGCGGCATACATATCCTCATTAACATTAAAATTGCAGAAATTGAACTGCCACACACAGTACTTATCAGTTCCACAAGTAGGCAGTTTCCCATTCTCATCCGAAAACGTGAGACCCAGCTGAATCAACTTCAACAGGTCCACATTGGCCTTAAGGGTCTGATAGTTATAATCAAAGCTGTTCTTGAAAGTACCCAAACGGCGCAAAACCACACCCGGAAACTCTGTATCCATAGCTATAAAAGGGTATTCATCTACGAGATTCTGAATCAAATCAAACTCCGTATCAAGATTATCTCTCCACACTTCCCTAATGTGAACAGAATCACTCTTCAGCAGAAAAGACATTTTCTTTGACACAAATTGAAGCAGGTAACAAAACCCAGGTGACCAAAAACCATAAATCTGCAAAGGAATCCAAAAACCCCAAAATGAAAACCCATCCATATCTGAAAACCCTAAAAATCAATAGCGCAAAATCATAAACTGCGAGAACTCACCTCAACAATTAGCGCCTTGGGCGTCTGGGAATGAAACGATTGTAGCGAAAACGAGGGTTTCCCCTGGCGATTATGGTGAAGGAGATTTGAGGGTTTAGCAAAGAAATGAGGTTTTTAAATTGATAAGGGTTTAAAGTCGTTTTGGGATAGAAGGCTGTAAAAAAAGAGAGCTTGCCTTGCTTACATTGTAACAGCAAGGAATAGCTAACTAGTGAGGTAAATGGGAGACAGAACCTGATGAGTTTGGGGTTTATATATGCCCTTACTTTGACATTCTTTGCCCATTTTGCCCTTCAATTTTCTTGTAGTTTTACGTATTTTTTGTTTTCTCTATATCAATTCAAATTCAAGTCTCTTCCCAACATTGGACTTGGAACTGAGGGTTCAGATCAGAATAAGTTGACTGTGTAGCCATGTAGGTGAGTTTTGTTCCTTTCTTGGAGGAGGATCGCTCAACTTCGTTGAGGTGGGAAGGTTCAGCCATAATTAGATTGCTTTGCTTTTGGTTTGTGTGTTTGAAAAAATGGAGTGTCACAGTATTAACGCTCTAGAAATGTAGCAAATGATTCCAAATTGTGAATATACACAAGTAAAAATACAGATAACTAATGGCTAAGACCAACCATCAACTCCTCATGTGTTTCGAATCAAGATTACCATTATGTTGTTTGGCTCGGCTTTTTCAACTCCTAAACATTTAGCTGAGGGCTGACGGTTGTGATTTGAGTAACTAATCGAGTAACCGTCCTTACAAAACAACTGCAGACTTCATTGCACACGCCGCAGATATCCTTTGCACAGTTACTCATCGTCAGGACCCTCAAAATCAGGATTCCAATCGTAGCAAATCCAAAATCAGTAAAATATGTATCGACACCTAACTCTGCATTAATCAATCTAAATCTTAATTAGGTCGAAGAGGAAAAGAAAATACAGCCAAACGAGGGTAGGTACATAATCCAGAAAACCTAATAACCCAAACACGAAACATAAACAGAGTTCAAAGTTCAAACACCTACACTGAAAGTATGCCACAGGTCTGTAACAATCAAAAGAACAGGATACTTGGTGCTCATTGCTGAACACCCCTACAGTTTCCTTTACAGATTGACAGCATTTGCTACTTAATAAGTTGTTCAAGTTTAGGTGCCTGGTTTACAGTATTACGAAGAAACCAAATATATGTTTCTAAGGGCTAACAGTACAGCTCCTGCAAATGCTGCTGATATGTTACAGGAAGTAAAATCTTTCACTACTGCAGGAAAAAAAGGGTTAGAAAATGTAACAATATGAAGTATGAATCATCTGCTATTTATTTATTATTCTGTTCCGGGCAAAAAGCATCATCAATACAATTCAAACTAATATTGTACATCAAATGATTACAATTTCTAACAAAGAACAGCAAGCCAATCGAGCGCATTTAAGGTACCAAACTTTCCAATTTTCCATCAAAGATGAACTTCAAATTACAATAAATATTCAGGAAGAAGACCAAAAATCACATTACAAATATGTCATTGACCTTACCACCAATCAGTTTCTACCAAGTGGGAGAGATCTACAAGAATACGTCTCCTTAAACTTCTTTGTGCTCGAAGAAGTGAAAATCGATGCATAAACTTCCTTAGTAGCATTAGCCGGGGCTACATCCACCGCCTTAAACTTCTTCACCGCAGGACCATTACTCCCACCCTTCACATTCTCCCCTCCATTCCCAACCTTCCCATTCCCCTCCACCTTCGCCATAGCCTTCGCCTCACCCTTCACATCAATCCCATGCTTCGTACCACTCAACCTCCCAGCAGCCTCCACACCCTCCTCCTCCTCCTCCTCCCCATTCTTCGTCTTCTTCACCTTCTTCACTCTCGATTTCGCCTTCTCCGCCTCCATCCTCTCTCTTAGAGCCGCGACCTCCTCCTCATTCCCATTGATCACAATCTTATCCCCCTCCGTAAACCCCACATGACACACCAAACACGCCGAAGACTTCACCTCCTTCAACGCCTTGGCACTCAACACATGTCCACAACTCCTCAACGCCAAAAACTTACACTTGCCATTAAACTCCAGCCCCGTAATCGGGCACTGGAACCTCGGCCCGGTCACCGTCGCCTGTGACTCGGATTCGGACCCCAAAATCGAAGCGAAATGCACAGGTATCATGTCCCTCAGTCCCTTAATGTGGCCGAAAGCTTTCGGCACCTTCTTCCCCAACAAGGCCTCAACCAGAGGCTCCTTATTGAACACATTGCCAACCATATCCACAACGCAAGGATTCTTCAACGGCTCATTGGAAAGCGCACAGTTCAGAAACTTCGACAGCCTCTGCTCATACGGGTCGATTTTATCGGGCTTTTTCTCGGCGTACATGTTAAGGTAGCAGTCGCGAGACTCGGCGCCGGTGGCGCCGCCATCGCCGCCGCCTCCGGGGGTTCTGAATCGGAGAATTAGGGTTGAAAGATTGGGGATTTGGAGAGGGGTGGAGTCGAGTAAGGGTTTGCCGTTGAGGGTGAAGAAGAAGGAGGGGAGGGTTTGGGAGAAGAGAGAGAGCTTGAGGTGGTGGAGAGTTGGGGTTTGGATTGGGGATAGGGTTAGGGTTTGGGTTGGGATTTGGAGGTCTGGGGATTGTAGGAAGATTTGGAGGTTTTGGGGTTTGGAGATCATCGTGGTGGGTTTGATTTGATGATGGTCTGTGAAAATTGAAATTAGGGTTTCGAGGTTGAAGAGGTCGGTGCTATTTTTCTTTTATTTAAAAAAGAGAGCACTGGGGAATATTAAAAATAAATAAAAACCAAATTTATATTCTGAAAAAAATACCCTCAAATATTTTGATCCTGATTTAATTCGGAGATTGCACCTAAAATGTTTTGACGTCGAACTCGTGTCAGCCGCTCACTCATCCGATTGATTTTTTCATCATGAATTTATTATGTATAATATTTTGAGAATGTCTATCTTCGCTTTAATAAGTTGAGACTTATGTAATTTGCATTGATGTTCTTATTTTGGTACTGTGGGTGCAAGTCAGCATCAAAACTCCGGAATTAGGCGACTATGTAAATCTTCATCAAGCTTATAACTTCTCCAGTATCTGATACAACAAAGAACCAAGTAAGAACCTTATTATTTGAACCATGTAGAAACTTGATGTAGGGAAATTGTTCAACCGAGTAAAATCTTCGACCATTCTAGTAGGAAATTTTCAACTAAGTAAAAAACCTTGATGTGTATCATACATATCAAACAATAGGAACATCCTATTAACTAATGAAGCAAAAACAAAACAAAAAAAGAGAAAGAAAAAGAGCATCCAAATGGCCAAGATCATAACATCTATTTCTTTCTAAGTACAAGTTACTGACCATTTCAACTCGGCTGCTATGAGTTCTTCTCCCACAGCTGTAGAAGACTTGTACTTCAGTAATTACTTGTTAGGATTGTTCAAGACATCATTCAAGAACTTTATCAAGGAACAGAGGCCCCCCAGAAAATTATGGTCAATGATATGTTAGAAGTCTCATTGAACAAGACATTGTTCTTGACTGCAGAACTGCAATGTAGAACTGCAGTGTGAACTGCAGTATATAATGAGGTGTAGCTTTTGATAGCAACACGTTTGAAACACAAGTATAACACAGTTATGATCAAGTTTGAATTTGAAATTGAACTTAAGATCAGGTAATACAGTTATTGAATTTAAGATAGAGGTAGTTATCTTTGAGCAGTTACTTTATGGAAGTTCTGATCTCATTCATTTAACATAGCCTATATATATTGGATTATGTCCCTGCTTGTACACAATCGCATACAGAACTGGTGACCATAAACCAATTGATGCATTATGGTGGAACAAGGAGAAGACTGGATTTCAATCGAATGGAGAATCAAAGTAAGTTCTTATAATTTGTCATATAGATGATTCAGGATCATAGAGCACTTGTAATCTGATATAGAATCTACAGAATATATATATTAAGTTCTAACAATTGGTATCAGAGCAACTATATTCAGATTCAAGTTGCTATATATGATGTATCCAAAGTGAATAAAAGATCCTGGAACTGCAGTAGATCAATAAATTCCGCATAACGTTTATACTCTGGTTATCCATTCATTCCAGTAGAAATTTGTAATCTGTTTAATGATGCATCTGCTATTTTTAAACTGTTTGTATAACTTGCATCATAAAATCATACATACTTTGGTATTCTAATGAATAGAATAAATTCAGATCATGTATCATTGAGAACATGAAGATATGAATAAATCATTGTATATACTTCATGCTGTCAAAGTGGCTTAGTTACACAATGAATTAAGAATTCATACACTGCAGTTTAAACAGATTACTTCCATCAATATAATATAAGTTTCCAAAGAAATTTATCTTATATATGAATGTAAAATTATCTTGCTTGATATTTCTGTTAAGTAAACATATGATATAGTTATATGAGATTCGTACTCCACAAAGGAAGTCTAAATCTTGAATATAATGAAGTTTACAGTATATAGAAATATATTACAGTTAAGTTGAAATGAAAATTTCATTCATGGACATTAAGAATATTCTGATAAAATGTCAGGAAAGTATCTTACTGATCATATACTACAGGTATGCACTTTCCTATGAGTATTTCACAGGTTGAATTGCTTCATGGATCCAATTTCCAAAAATGGAAAAGTGACATTGAATTGAACTTGGGGATTTTGGATTATGACCATGTTCTGATTGAAGATCCACCTGAACCATTGTCATCTAATCCTAGCAAGGAAAGGAAGGAAAGCTATGACAGGTGGTACAAGCACAACAAGATGGCTCTTATCTGCATCAAGAAGAGCATGACACAGACTGTGAGAGGCAGTGTTCCTGATTCTGATTTGGCAAAGACCTTCTTCAATTCAGTCGCTGAGAAATACAAAAGATCTGACAAGGGTGAAACAGGTACCTTGATGAACAGGTTGATAAGGATGCAGTATGATGGAAAAGGAAGTGTGAGGGAGTATATAATGAAAGGTTCTGATGTTGCTGGAAAACTAAGGGACCTGAACATGTCAATTGAGGAGCCTTTTCTTGTGCACATGTTACTGAATTCACTACCAGAAGCCTATGACCAACTGAAGACATTGTACAAAACTCAGAAAGAAAAGTGGGATGTGGATGAACTGATCTCATTCTGTGTTGAAGTGGAGGAAGAATGCAAGAAGAAAGAGAAAGGCAAAGAAGTAGCAAAAGATGTGAATATGATTGACAAGCCTAAATTCAAGAAGAAGTCCAAGGGCAGCACCTCTGGAACTAAAACTGCAGTAAAATCTGACAACACTCGAGGAAAGAAACCTGGCCACATGAAGTGCTTCTTTTGTAAGAAGAGTGGTCATTTCAAAAGGGACTGTGAGGGATTCAAAGCTTGGCTAGAAAAGAAAGGTAATTTTTTGACAAAATCAATTTTGCTTTTAATTCACACAAACTGATTTCAGAAAATTCATGGTGGTTTGATACTGGCTCACCTATTCATATTGTTAATTCTCTGAAGGGTTTGTCAAGGATAACAATCCCAAATGAAGAAGAAACAAAGGTGTGTACTGCAAATGGACAACAAATGGTTGTGAGAGCTGTAGGAGTTGTCAAACTTGTGTTTAGGAATAATTATGTACTTATGTTAGACAATGTCTATTGTATTCCTGAAATAAAGAAGAACCTAATATCAGGTTCTAAGTTTGTATCAAAACCTGGATATCAGTTTGCTAGTGATAATAAAATTATGACTTATTATTATAATTCAAAGTGTTTTGGTGATGCTTCAATAGTAGATGGTTATTGGTTAGTGAATTGTGATTTTGTTTCTTTAAAAGATCATTCAGTATTCTCAAACTGCAGAACATATGTCTTTTCAATAAACAAAAACTCTTCAAAGAAAAGAAAATTTTCACAGGAACCTTCATCTTTTCTGTGGCATAAAAGATTAGGACACATGTCGAAGGAAAGATTGAGGGATTTGGTGAAACAAGAAATTCTACCTAGTCTGAATTTTGATGATTTTGAAACCTGTGTTGATTGTTTGAAAGGAAAAATGACAAATTTGAGAAAATTTACTGCAAAGAGAAGTAATGAGTTGCTGGAATTAATTCATACAGATATTTGTGGTCCCTTTCCTGTCAAAACTATCTGTGGAAACTATTATTTCATTACTTTCATTGATGATTTTTCAAGGTTTTGTTTTGTTTACCTTCTTTCTGAAAAATCCCAAGCTTTGGACATGTTTAAAGTCTTTCAAACTGAAGTAGAAAGACAGACAGGTAAACTCATTAAGACTGTTAGATCAGATAGAGGAAGTGAATTTTATGGAAGATATACAGAAAAAGGACAGCAGATGGGACCTTTTGCATTGCACTTACAAAACTGTGGCATCATTGCACAATATTCAACTCCTTACAATCCTCAACAGAATGGTGTTTGTGAGAGAAGAAATAGAACATTAATGAGTATGGTCAGAAGCATGTTGCTGAGGTCTGGTTTACCAAAATTTCTATGGGGAGAAGCACTCAAAACAGCCAACTACATCTGCAACAGAACACCATCTAAAGCAGTGATCAAAACTCCTTTTGAGTTGTGGTGTGGTTACAAACCCAGTTTAAAACATTTACATGTCTGGGGATGTAAAACAGAAGCAAGGATTTATGATGCAGACAGTGGAAAACTTGACTCAAGAACTGTGAGTTCCTATTTCATTGGATATTGTGAAAAATCCAAAGGATATAGATTCTACTGTCCAGGAAAAGGGACTAGAATCATGGAATCTCACAGAGCCACATTCTTTGATGAATTAGTTGAAAATTCAGTCACTGTACATGATGATCTGGAAAATAAAGAAACAATACCGTTAGAAGAATGGTTTGTTTATCCAAATTCAGTTTCAGAAGTTACAAATTCTGAAAATTTGGAAATAAATCCAGAAAATTTGGTAATAAATCAAAATGCTGATGTTCATGCTGATCAGAATGAAAATATAGAAGAAGATGCATCTATGAATCAAAATGTTGTCCAGAATGATGTTCAAATGCAAGAAAATCAAGTTGAAGCTGAACCAGTGGTTTTGAGAAGGTCAAGCAGAGAAAGAAAACATGCAATTCCAGATGATTATGTTGTTTATAATGTCTGTGAAAGTGGAGATTTTGAAGAGGAAGATGATCCAGTCACAGTGAAGCAAGCCTTGCAGTCTCAATATGGAGCACAATGGCAGTTAGCTATGGAAGATGAACTTAGCAGTATGAACAAAAATGGAGTCTGGATGTTGGTGGATAAACCGGAAAATCAAAAGCCTATAGGGTGCAAATGGGTTTTTAAAACCAAGAGAGATTCAAATGGAAGAATTGAAAGACACAAGGCAAGACTGGTGGCAAAGGGTTATAATCAAAAGGAGGGAGTTGACTACAATGAAACATTCTCACCAGTGTCAACAAAAGATGCACTGAGAGTGATCATGGCTTTAGTAGCTCATCTGAATTTAGAATTGCATCAAATGGATGTCAAAACAGCATTTCTAAATGGTGAGTTACATGAAGAAATATACATGCTGCAACCTGAAGGATTCACTGCAGGTGAAAATAAAGTATGCAAGCTTCAGAAATCCATATATGGACTTAAACAAGCCTCTAGGCAGTGGTATCTAAAGTTTGACAAAGTTATCACTAGCTATGGATTTCTGGAAAATAAACTTGATGAATGTATATATCTTAAAACCAGTGGAAGCAATTTCATTATACTGGTTTTATATGTAGATGACATTTTGCTTGCAAGCAGCAGTGTTGATTTGTTGAAAGATACAAAAGGGTTTCTAAAGGAGCAGTTTGACATGAAGGATATGGGGGAGGCTCAGTATGTGCTTGGAATTGAAATCAGCAGAAACAGAAAAGACTGTGTTTTGGGATTATCTCAAAGAAATTACATAGAGAAGATTTTGCACAGATTTAATATGCAGACCTGCAAAGGTGGAGACTGTCCTATGTCCAAAGGAGACAGATTGCATAAAGGTATGTGTCCCAAGAATGAGTTAAAAGAAAAGAATATGCAGAACATGCCATATGCAAGACTAGTAGGGAGCTTGATGTATGCACAAGTCTGTACAAGACCAGATATTGCCTTTGCAGTTAATATGCTGTCAAGGTATCAATCAAATGCAGGTCATGGACATTGGGTGGCTGGAAAAAAGGTTCTGAGATATTTGAAAAGGACCAAAGATTACATGCTGGTGTTTAAGAAAATTGAAGATGAAGATTTAGAAGTAAAAGCCTATTCTGATGCATCATACAAATCTGATATGGATGATTTAAAATCCACTTCAGGTTACATTTTCACTTTAGCAGGAGGAGCAATTTCATGGAAAGCAGGAAAACAGTCCATTACTGCAACTTCAACGTTTCAGGCAGAATACATAGCCGTTTTTCATGCTACAGGAAAAGCCTTATGGTTGAGAAATTTCATTACCAGATTGAAAATCGTGAAGTCAATAGAAAGACCAATGAAGATCTATTGTGACAATTCATCAGCAGTGTTCTTTTCCAAGAACAATAAGAGATCTTCAGGTTCTCAGAATATTGATGTGAAGTATTACTCAGTCAGGGAAGCAGTAGAGAATTTGGAGATTACAGTTGTGAAGATAGGAACAAAGGAGCAACTTGTAGACCCCTTAACTAAAGCTTTACCAGTTTCAGAATTTCAGAAACATGTGAAAAATATGGGAATGTCAGATACCTTAAGCATTGAAATGATGTAGTTGCATTTCTTGTATCAATATAAGACCATTACTTATTTATCTCATGACTTACAGTGATCAGTACCTTAATTATTGATTTCATATACTCAATTCATCTGTGATATAAAGTTTTGCAAATACAGGTCTTTTTACTAAGATAAATCTGCAGATGATGGTTTTGAGTGATATAGTTAGAAATTTTAAAGTTTTTAATATGCTTATACATGATATCGATTATAAAGTATAGAAGCATATTTACTGTATAAGATTCATGTGATTATAGTTTGCAATATAGTGATTTCAGTATGCTGTCAAATTTCCAATTTGACATAGCTTACTGATCTTCTTATTCTAAACCATAATTGACAGAATCTGTAGTGTTATTGTGCACACTTGTGATTGTATAGTCATTATATATTTTAGAATTATGTCTTGTTCTGGGGGAGATTGTTAGAAGTCTCATTGAACAAGACATTGTTCTTAACTGCAGAACTGCAATGTAGAACTGCAGTGTGAACTGCAGTATATAATGAGGTGTAGCTTTTGATAGCAACACGTTTGAAACACAAGAATAACACAGTTATGATCAAGTTTGAATTTGAAATTGAACTTAAGATCAGGTAATACAGTTATTGAATTTAAGATAGAGGTAGTTATCTTTGAGCAGTTACTTTATGGAAGTTCTGATCTCATTCATTTAACATAGCCTATATATATTGGATTATGTCCCTGCTTGTACACAATCGCATACAGAACTGGTGACCATAAACCAATTGATGCATTCTGGTGGAACAAGGAGAAGACTGGATTTCAATCGAATGGAGAATCAAAGTAAGTTCTTATAATTTGTCATATAGATGATTCAGGATCATAGAGCACTTGTAATCTGATATAGAATCTACAGAATATATATATTAAGTTCTAACATGATACCCTTGCCTTCCACGACATGTGCAAAATCAACGAGTTTGATTTGAGGATTTGGATTCTCCCCTTTCAGTATTGACTCCTTATCATACACCATCATAATTGAACAGGAATAGAAATGATAAATGGTCTGATCCTCAAACCATGACTTCAGTTTCAACAATTGTGACACGATCCCATCAGGGCCACCACAGACAGTTGACGCATAAGCACAATCTGGTTCAGCATTTGAATCTGAAGGGAAGTTAGAAGAAACAAACTTCCTCAGAGCTGACCGAACATCATCATGAGTAAAAGCCTTAACAAGCTTCCTCTCCGGCTTCCAAAATCCAGTTTCTTTGTTTCCATAAAACTGAAGTCCACATATTCTAAATCCCAATGTCAGGCTCGTGCTGTCTCTATCTTTCTTAAGGCACTTAGTGATATACTGTTCAGAAGCTTCGGGGTACCATGTGCTCGCACCCATTTTAACGTCTAGTATAGATGGATTGGTTCTGGTTGAGACAATATCTTCCAATACAAGGTAAGGATGCATGCCAAAACCATCAGATGCCTCCAAATCCCGGGTGCCATGAAAGACAGGGAAGAACTTGCTGATTTCGTCTGGAATCCTAGTTTCATTTGAAAATCCTGTATAGAATGCCACTTCTTTGGCTCCGCGTTCATCACTTTGAAGAGGCTTGTAAAAGTTCCCTGCATCATCAACAAGAGGGCCAAGAGCTCCAGCACCAGCCATGTGGCCAGCAACTTGATGATCTGGAACCTTAAGCATTGTCTCTGTTTTTCAGATTTTACAGCCCTCTGTGTTTTTCCTGCAGGCAGCATACAATTTAAGGTCTGAATTTTTTGAAAAGTTCATCATGAAGAAAGACTATAATTCGTTAAAATCAAAGAATCAATCATTGGGAATGTACAGAAAAACTAGAGTGAACTAAGCATGTGCCATCTTGTTTTAAAGAAGTGAGATGAGAAAGGTCCTCAATACCTTTTAAAAACAGTAGTCGACACCAGTGGACTCATTTAGCAGCTTTAGCTTTTAACCAGTTGAAAGGATCATGACATATTTATAAACCATCTAAGTTTCCCACATACATTACAAATTTAAGACTCCCCTACTAGCACATTCAACTCAAAGATAACCAACACTTCCTCGGTTACTCATAAAGTTTATCATCAAAAAGTTGCTATATAAAACCGGATTCATATATGATACCAAAATCAAGAAATTTCCATAAAGCAAAAGAACCCAGGTCCTCATCACTGAAATTAAGGTCAATTCAGTACAAAGTTTCAATCTTTCCCTTCAAAATTGAGTACCCAACAAACAGAGATCCATAAATTTCAAAGCCATTTAGTTGAGTACTAAAGTTAATTGATGCATAACGAAACGAAATTGGGTGAGAGCTATAGAGAGAGAAGACCTCTTGTTTTCCTTTGCTGAGAGGCCGGTCGAGGACGTTAGAGTACTGCTTCATCTTCCCGACTCCGATCATTCTTCTTCTTCTTCTTCTTCTTCTTTCTCCTCTTTTAAGTTTGGATCCGATTTGGGAAGCACCACAGTCTTTCACGAGTTTCAGTGACGTAATGAGATATTCACTCTCTCTGCAAGTTTCACCATCTTCTTTCTTATTCTTTTACCGTTTTACAGTTCCATGGTAACTTTCTGCTTTTGGGGTTAATGGATTTGCATTTACCCTACAAAAGTAATTTTACACTCCAAAGTATGGTTTTGGTACTCCCATCAACATTTGCAGTTCTGGTTGAAGTTTAAAGGGCCCGAGTTTAAAACCAAATACCTTTCTTCCTTTAATTTTGGATTAAAAAGATGATTAAGAGATTAATTAGGCGTACCCATTTATTAAGACGAGAAACTAAGTATACCAAGAACAAATAAGTTAAATGAACAGTTGTGCACGTAGAAAGTACCAATAGATTTTATAACGAATTAGTCATAGAATAAATTCCTGTAATTGTGTTTATACATAAAATAAAATAAAAATGATCATAATCAAATTCGTATAATAACAATATATCAAATGTGTTGACTTAATGTTAGCGCGAATTAATATATAAATATAGGGAGTTGGTATGCTCAATTGAGAATCGATGCGTTTATATATTGTAAAGTTTTCCACTAAGGTTAATACAATAGTTAAAAGATTTCATTACATCACCAAATCAAGTGCAACCCAACCCAAACTGCCACACTATAGCTACAACCTAAATATATAACACTTCCCACAGGCAACATGGCCAAACCCACATATACCTCCCCACTCCCATACCCTAAAACACCCAACAAAAAAGGAAACAAAACCCTAACACAAAAACAAAACAAATAATGACGTCAATATTACACAAAATAAAATTCCCCTGAACTATTTCGGATTCAGAATATTTTGTAAACAATTTCGGAAACTGAAAAAAAGAAAAACGCTTTAAAAGCAACGCTTCAAAGTTTTCTTCTTTTTCTGATAAACACACATTGGGCTCTTCTTCTTCTTCTTCCTTCTTCACTCTCGCAGAGACCTCAAAACCTTTGAAAGGCTTCACCTTTCTCTCTCTCTCTGATTTAAGATGGAAGACGACGACGAATTCGGAGATCTCTACACCGACGTTCTCCAACCCTTCCAGTCATCCCAGCCGTCCTCCGCCCCTGCGCCGCCGCAGCCTCTCCACCGTCCGATCTATCTCAACCTCAGGACAGAACCCGCCGACGACGACGACGAGATCCTCGCCCCAGCTCCGCCTCAATCCAATCCCAATTCGCAAACCCTAACTCCCGATTCGGCCCCGGGCGCCGATGCCGGCGGCGGCTCTAGGGTTTCGGAGCCGACAGACGTCAAATTGGAGAGGAAGGATTCCGATTTGAACGAAAAGGAGGTCAATTTCGATATTGAGGAGGAGGGCAATAATGTAATTCCCGGCATGGGATTCGACGCCGTGATTCCGGGGCTCTCGGGGGCCGCGCCGGTGAGTAGTATGGCGGAGAATGCGGAGGGTTCGAGAAGGGACGGCGGAGGCGGCGATGATTGGGACAGTGACGATTCGGAGGACGATTTGCAGATAGTGTTGAATGATAATGACCCAATGGGGATGGAGAGAGGCAATGGTGACGTGGACGATGACGACGGTCTGGTGATAGTGGCGGACAGTGAGCTACACCAGGCGGCGGAGGAGCAGGAGTGGGGGGAGGAGGGGCAGCAGGCGGCGGAGGGCGGCGAGAGGAAGGAGTTGGGGGAGGCTGGGAGAGGTGGTGGAGGAGGTTCGATGGTGGCCCCGAAAATTGGGTATAGCAATCATGGGTATCATCCATTTCATTCCCAGTTTAAGGTTAGTTTAGCTGTGTTAATATATTGAAATTAAAAGTAGGGAGCTTTTTTTATTGTATATGGGGCAATCTCGTCTCCCCTTGTTTGATGAGAAACTTAGACTTGTAATGCTTTTGTACATTGTGAATGTTGGTAGTTTTAGTGAAAGTATATTAATTGGATTTTGTTTGGCATTGTTTTAGTTACTAGTGTATGGTACTTGAAATTTTAATGGAAGTCAATATTACTTGACTCTGAATCATTTATGTTCTATGTTTTTACTAAACAATTTGTTTGTATTTACTCTTGATCGATCACAAGCCCAATGTTGATCAATGATGTGCTTGAGAACTCCTGGATATTTTACAACCCTTGCAACTTCCAATCTTCAGATTTTCTTCACCACTGTAAGTGGTTTGTTATGCTGCCATGGATTCTTCAGTGTTGCTTTTTGTGGCATGTTAAACTACAGCAAGGCATGCGCACCTATACCGAGCTGAAGAATTGAGGATTACAGTATTGATTTAGTATGGAGATATGTTGTTAATTGGTTTCTGAATTTCCAGGAAAATTACTCACTTCCAAAATCCATACATTCACTCATTGATTTAAAATATATTCCGTTCAAGGAGTCATGCAGCTGTGTCCACTTTATATACTGTATGGCCAAGTACATATCTGTACACATCATGTCCAAATAAGAAAGAATATAGCTTCAAACTATGAACAACAGTAGAACATTGTATTGTTCGGATTATTTACTTTTAGATAGGTGAACTTGACTGCCAGTGAAGATTCAATAGAATAAACCAGTTTTGCTTCAGTGCTTTTTGGCTTTTAAGGAGTTCTCTCACTGAAGTGGTTTTAATTTCTTTTACTTCAGGTCCCATTAATCATTTAGCCAATCCTATAACCACTCGGTATGCTGTGTTTGCTTCTTGGAAACCTATTCAACTGTTTACAGATAAGTAGGACTAATAGGTGTTGTCCCTTCCCTTTCAAATAATTAGCGCCTAACTAACATACTCTTCTCTCTTCACATAGCTAATACCCCAAGTGGGTGATTGTTGAAGTGCCCCTTATTCTACAACTTCTAACTTCTTACTTTTGTTTTTGACAATTTTATATTTTAGCTGTGATATGTTTTCATGATTTTAGATGTGGGATAGATGGTTTGATATAATTTTGAAATGTTTTGTATATGTGTATTGTCATATATAATGCCATATGATCACACATTACAATTAGTGTTTCTTACTTGGAAAAAAATATATGTTAATCGAACATAAGCAACATGTTGCTCTTTGTTTTTTTAGTAATTTTGATTATAATGCCACAGTTTATATCTAATATTTTACTTGTCTTGTATCTTATGCAGTACGTGAGACCAGGTGCTATGCCAATGCCTGGACCAACTAATTCTGGTCCTGGTGGAATCTCAGGTCAAGTTCGTCCACTTGGAAACATGGGTCCAGCACCTGGTCGAGGTAGAGGAGACTGGAGACCAACTGGGTTAAAAAATGGTACTCCGCTGCAGAAAATTTTTCATTCTGGCTTTGGTGCTGCTGGTTGGGGAAACAATATGGGTGGTCGCGGTTTCGGGGGTGGACTTGAATTCACACTTCCTTCTCACAAGTAATATTCACGACAAGTTTTAAGTTATCCATATACGTGATGAACTGGATTGTTTTCTGCTTACTTCCATGATAGTGTCATAGTGTTGTGTTTTCTTTTGTTCTGGGTTGGAGATATCCTGAAGTTTTCTTCTACTTTAGTCTGCATTCTAGGTTACATATTTGAAAAGTTATAACATTTTATATTATACTTTATAAATTTCAGGATTCCACAGTATGAGTGGTATTCTATTTGTTTTGAAGTGTCGTGTCATCTTTTGGTATATGGAAATTTTGTCTGCTCTTTATATTTCTTCATTAATGTCAAACTGCTTGATTTTCAGGACCATATTCGATGTCGACATTGACGGTTTTGAGGAAAAACCTTGGAAATATCCTGGTGTTGATACTTCGGACTATTTCAATTTTGGATTAAATGAAGATAGCTGGAGAGATTATTGCAAACAGCTGGTAACAATACATTCGTATAATCTTTTTGTTTATCTTTATAAAGGGAGGTTATAATTGTTCCATTATTTAAAATATGCAGGAACAGCTCCGCTTGGAGTCCACCATGCAAAGCAAAATCCGTGTCTACGAAAGTGGACGAACTGAACAGGTAAGGGAGTGCTTATGCATCTCATGAGAAACTATGCATTTCATATTTTCTTTCATTGTTTGTTCACTGCAATCAAATTTTGATAGAACTGATAGAAACGTTACACCACAGGAGTATGATCCAGATCTGCCTCCGGAATTGGCAGCAGCAACTGGTATGCATGACTTTCCGACTGAAAATACAAACCCAGGAAGATCAGAGGGCGGGCAAAGTGATTTTGCAAAAGGATCTACTCGCCTGCGTCCACCTATTGTATGTATAGACTTCCAAGTTTTTTCCTTACAAACTATATCTTGCCTGTTGCACTTTTTTAGTCTGTGAGATAGATATATTGTTTGATCTTTGGATGCTTTGATATCTTGCACGTGTTAATGTAGTAGCTATTTATAGATCATTAAAAAGCGTACTTTGAATCTCATTGGTTAATTTAATGTTTTGGCAGCCAACTGGAAGAGCAATACAGGTGGAAAGTGGTTATGGTGAACGCTTCCCCTCTAGTGAAAACCGGCCACAGCGAATGCGTGACTCAGATGCTGTCATTGAAGTACTAATCAACTCATTTTGTGTGTTGATTCTGTCTATATTGCTCTCATCTAATATTTTGTCATATAAGCTAATGGGTGGTTTATATTTCAAACAGATTGTCTTGCAGGACTCGTTAGATGATGATTCTTCTGCAGGAAATGGTATCCCAGATGGAACTGAAAATGATCCTTCAAAAGAGGATAATGGTAGAAGTGCTATTGGTGAGGGAGACCTTCCACAGGATGATAAGGCCTACTTCAATGGTTTTGTGCACAATAATCAAAAGAGTGATCCACTCGGAAGGAAAAGGCCATTAAATGATAGCGTGCCAGAGGATGATGAAAGTTTGCCCTTCCGTCCAGAAGGGCCAGTCCAGCGTGCTGGTTCTGGGGACCAGACTCCCAGTTCTGCTGGTGGTAGTCTTGGAGATAATAGGGGGACACTGAGAAGAGCACATGACAGATCTCCTCAGAGTTCAAGAGACAAGAAATTTTCAGACAATAAGAAAGAAGGATCAGTGGAAAGCGTGGATGGTACACGTAGTCCGTTGATCTCATCCCCCTTCTCACATGGGGCTGCCCGTGAGTCAAATTTTGAGCATAGAAGCGGTGACCAAGATGAGTCTTTGCTGGGTGATGAAAGTTCTGGAATGGAAAAAGATGAAATGGCTGCGAATGTAAATGGTGGAGTTCCAAACCATCTAAAGTTGAGTTCACGAGTTGAACAGTCTGCTGATGAAGAACTTGATGATGCTGAAGACTCCAAGGCTGCAAGAAGTAGTGACAACAGCAAAGCAAGATCAGGGAGCAGTAGAGATTTTCAGAAGTGGAGGGATGGGGTTGAGGAGGAAGTCATTCAAGGACGTTCAGGTCACTTGGGAGGAATCAAGAGTCACCTTGATGAAAAGGAACAAGGATTCCAAAGGAAAGGCCGTGAGGGTAGACAGGAACCGGATAGAAGTCAAATGTTAGTCAAAGGGAGGGAGGGTTCTTATCCATATAGGGATTGGGATCCCAGCGCTGCTCATCATTTGCAATTTAAAAATGATGCGCTTCATAGGCGAAAAGAGAGGGATAATGCCGATGGTGCATGGCAAAGGAGGGATGATGATCCTTATAGCAGAAGGATTAGAACTGAAGAACCAAGGAAGAGGGAACGTGGTGATGAAATGGGATCCAGGCACAGGAGTAAGGTTCGTGAAAGCGAGAGGAGTGACAAAGATGAGTATATGCAGTCAAGAAGGCAGTTAGATAATGGCAGCTATAGGGTCTTCTATGACAAGGATGTGGGATCACGACCCAGGGAACGAGAAGATAGTTTGAAAGGCAGGTATGAACATATAGATGATTACCATGGCAAGAGAAGGAAAGATGAGGAATACGTGAGGAGGGACCAAATAGATAAAGAAGAACTTCTGCAGGGCCACAGAGATACTACCACTCGCCGAAAGCGTGAAAGGGATGAAGTTTTAGATCAGCGCAAAAGGGATGACCAGCAGAAAGTCAGGGATAATCCTGATGACCACCACTCTGTCAGGCACAAAGATGAAAGCTGGTTGCAGAGGGAGAGAGGTGACAGACAAAGAGAAAAGGAGGAGTGGCATAGGCTTAAGCAATCCCAAGAAGAAAATATACCCAAGAGGGAAAGAGATGATGGACGAGCTTCTGTTAGGGGTGGGCGTATTTCAGAAGACAAAGCATGGGTTGGCCATGCTCGGGCGAAGGATGAAAACAAAGGCTCTGATAAGGAGCACCAATACAAAGACACTGTGCGACACAGTGAGCAGTCTAAAAGAAGGGATAGGATTGAGGAAGAAAGTTCACATCATAGGGGACGTGAGGATGCTCATGCACGGGGGAATCAAATGAATATTGATGAGAGAAGATCTGGCAAGGAGAGATCAAGTACGCGCAATGAACGTGCTGATAGCCAGAAGGTCCATGATAGAAAACATAAAGAGAATTCAAGAAGGAATAAAGAACCTGAAATTGCTGATATCAGCAGTTTAGTCACTTCCAAGAGACATCAAGAAGACCAAAGTGGTCGTAGCAAGGAGATGGTATGTACCATTTTTGACATCAGGTCTCGTGCATAATTTTTTATTTTTTTTTCTTCTTCAAAAATATATTGTATTTGCTCCTCTTTCCTTCAGAAATAAGGTAGATAAGTTGCAGGCTTGATACTGATGACATATAAATCAAATCTCAATTTTTTATTTTCTTTTTTTCATAACAATGGAATCCTCATATTTAATGAATACACACCTCTGACCATCTGTGAAGTAGACCATTTCGACCTAGTTTTCTTTATGTTTCAAGCTTGAATGATGGTTCAGTTCTTCCTTTCTCCTATGTTTAAAAAAATAAAGAAAAACTAAAACGAAAAATCAGAGGATTGTATTAACAGCGTGGTTTTCGCCTAATTTCTGATAGCTTCTGCTGATGAAATTTTCACTGTTTTAATTTGCATGCTCAGAAGCACATTTGTCTACTGAGACCAGTGCACATTGATGATACTTTTCTTATCCCATTAGACACATGTTAGCTGCATTTGAACCACTCCATATATATATATTTTCCCCTAAAAAAGAGGTTTAATCGAGGTAGGAGGATATAGTACAGGAGGGCAGTAGGATGAACAATAACAAGTTGAACAACATGTTACTAGTTGATTATCCCATGGTCATTTTGCCAGTTGTTCATCATCACTTTTTGGCTTTTGTAATTTTTTATATGACCCTTGACTGATAATAACGGATGATTGAGTTTGGCTGTCTTCTCATGATTGCTTCTTTTGCCCCTTAGGGCTTGAAAGGCACCCGTGAGCAAGGACTTGGTCACTCTTCTAAAAGGCACAGGGAAGATGGTTCATCTGATGATGAGCAGCAGGATTTAAAGAAGGGGCGCTCCAAATTGGAACGATGGACAAGTCATAAGGAGAGGGATTTCAGCATCAACAGCAAGTCAGCCTCTAACTTGAAGTTCAAAGAGCTTGATAAGGGATCCTCAGATGCCAGCAAACTTCCAGATGATTCTTTCAAGCCTGTTGAGGCTGCTGATAAACAACACCCATTGACCGATGAGAATGCTGGTGATCAGGATATTAAGGATGCTGACACAAAACCATTCGATTCAGATGCGACATTGGAGGGCCGTCACCTGGACACTGTTGAGAAGTTGAAGAAACGAAGTGAGCGGTTCAAGATCCCATTGCCGAGTGAAAAAGAACCATCAACAATTAAAAAGATCGAGACTGAAGTGCTACCTTCCCCTAATAGTGACCCTCCTGTGGTGGAATCTGAAATTAAACCAGAACGGCCAGCTCGGAGAAGAAGATGGATCAGCAACTAAATCTGAAATTGAGGAGCATAGATAGTTGGACGAGTTGCTGTGTTATGAGGGGAGTTATGCTTGGCATGATGCTGCAATCGTTCAACCAGACATTTTTAGGGTTTTCCTCAAAAGGCGGTGTACCCGTGCAGTAGTTATCTCAATTTGTAATCTTGCTGCCACTGTATACTTAGTAATGTTTTCATTTGTATATACTGGTGATTGTAACATTGAACTGGTCACTGATAGTGGCACAGAATTGCTTTTCGAGACTATTCTTGATTGTATTGCTCAGGTTCTATCTGGCATGCTTAAGAGGTTCATGTTGAGGCCAGGTAACCCTGGATTGGAAGCAAGTAGCAGGCTTTTGAGGATGAAGAAAGCTGAAGTGAAGCCTTTCAATGTGTTGGGAGATGTCTACTGACTTGGATCTTATGTATACTGTACTTTAGCATCCTCTTATGAGATAAAAGAAAAGTAGTGTTTTATACATGACATTTGAAACACATTTTGTATTGTAGGAACAAATGAGCTTTTAAACTGCGGATTAGTATAAAAAGAATGGATTATATTGGTATTTTAGAAGTACAAGTCTCTTTTCCATTATCTGGTGCCTTTCAAATGCAGTTGTTCTATGACTTCTATCTCTCGGTGGCAATTACATCCTGGTTTCCTTGCATCTTTATATAAACCAACACAATTTCATATGTTTCTACTAATCTTGTATTGATAAATTATAATGATTTCCGAGAAGAATAGTTTGATTTGACTAATTGCGTAAAGCATCCAAGGAAGCATTTGCGGGAGGCCATAACCTTTCATATCACACTATTTCATTCCTTCAATTATATTACAGGTCTAAGCTACGGAGCCTACAGATACGTCTTTATTCTTCGTCAATTCAAGAACACATTATCACATTCTCATTCGTTTTGGCTCCATTCCAATTAAGACACGAATGTGAAAACCAGAAACACAAGGCACATTCTCATTTGTTTTGTCCTCACAAGTTAAAATCCATGCATATTCCATCATTTCGAGTAGTTTTTTCTTTTTTCCTTTCCAACTAGGTAGCCCTTCAACACGCACATGATCATATTCTATCTCAGGTTTAGAGTGAGTGAGAGATTAGATTCAATCTCTCTCTCTCTCTCTCTCTCTCTCTCTGAAAAAATGGAGAAGAAACCCTTATGGGTTCCAACCATTGTGGCTCAAGTGAGTCTCTGCTTTGGTGTTTACCTTGCTTTTCAACTGGGTCAGCCTGAGAACTCTGTGTACTATCATAGAAAAAGTGAAAGCAGAGATCTTTACTTCATCAGCGTCAGAGGAGGCTTTAGACCTCCCAAGCAACAGACCCATCTTCTTAAACAGGTAAAAGTTTTCATCTTTTGTGACTTTTTATTCATGGAATTGCAATGCTTATTGCATAGTTCGATTTCGTTCTTTCTTGGTGTCTGGTTTTTGCTTGTTGGGTTTAGCTCATTCTATAAAGTGACGATCTTTAGTTGGATTAATTAATGATAAGCCTTCATTTTCATCTGTTTTTTACTTTTTAAAGTTATGCTCATATTAGTGAGAAGCATACTATTACTCTAATGTATGGTAGTGTTTGCATAGGAGTCTTCTTTACACTTCTCCTGAGAAACAAAAGGCAACCCTTAAAAGCTTGGTATAATGTCAATGGGGTCGAGAACTAAAAGCATATATGTGAAAAGTGGGGTCGTGTGTTTGAAATCTTATAATTATTTGACCTTTGTTTCAGTGGTTCATTTATGTCAAGAGATTTCTGGTTATGAACTGCTATATGTTACAGTATGTAATTGCCTTTTCCCAGATTTTCTTTTCTTTTTACTGGTTTATTCACGGTTCTTCTTGCTGGTTAAAGATGGAGAAAGTGGCAAAGAAGTACAAGGCACAGTTTGTGCTGGACATCAGTGATCTTGGGAAAAATGATCCACTAATGCAGAATGTAAGGTCATTTTCTTCTTCTCAGTTTTTGAGCTGCATCATCTATCTACTTGCTTTCAGGATTATTGAAATGTGAAATTGTTAACATGGAAGAAAGATCTATATGATTTCACAAGAATGGATAAATCTGATAGGAGTAACCTACAGTAGCAGTTGTTAAACACTTGAGCTATTCCTTTTCCTAGTAAAGTTTCTATGGTTTCAGCTTTCAAGTGTTAGTGCTGTATTCTTTTACAGGGTAGTCGGCATTTCTCGATGGCAAAGGTTCCCTGGTATACTACTACAGTTTCAGACAGATATGGAGGGGGTTATTTCCAGAAGCAGATAAGACTACCTTACGATAAAACCTTAGACCTCATTGGTTTGGATACTGGGTCAATAGAGGTATGTATTGGCCCTGGTTTTCAGTTTAATCAGTCTAATCTTATTTACGTTTGACATTGGATGAGCTCCTTTCATCTTGTTCTGTTTTGAGATTTGATGTTCATCATAATTTTTTTTATATATGTTTGAGATTACTATTAGTTCATATGCTTTGTCTCTTTGGGAGGAAATTAACGTAACTGATAGTAATCCTTCAGCAATTCATATTTAAGTCATCCTTCTGTAAGTCATGTTTCACAAATAGGTGGCAAACTGGCAATTGTCCATTTAGTCGTTTCAAACTGTAAAGTGTTTCTGCCTCATCCTCATCCTTCTTATATTAGCAATCCTTGATCTGTTTTTTCTTTATTCTATTTTCTTACTTGAATTTATTTTAAAGGGGAAGGTTTTAATCTCGGAATCATCAAGTGAGTTTGGATACAATCAATTACATTGGCTGACAAGGACACTAGAGGCAACCAGTAGTGACTGGTAAAATTAAATAACTGTATGCCCTTGTCTAGGTCTTGTTGATTCCTATTCTTGGTGATCTTATGTGCCCACAAGATTTCAAAAGACATAAGGAATTTTGTGAAATATTCTACAATTGTATTTCATGACTTGTCTTATTTCTCGTTTGATAATTCGTATATTCTGGCAGTGCAATTCAAAGACTTCAATCTCTTGTTTATCCTTAGTTAAAATTGGACTCTTGTGGTATAGAAGATATGATCTTCAGAAATGGTTGCCCAACTAAATGAGGTTTAGGGATAGCTTCCAATCGATAACTGTCTGTAAGGTGTTTTGCATAGGCGCATAGTTGTTGGATTCCACCCATTGGCTAAATGTGAAGTTGGTGAAGAGGGAAAGGAAGCAAAACAAGTCTTGGAGTCTCTACACCATACTTTTATGAAACATGAAGTGGTAAGAACTGGTAGTTCCTTGTATCCATTACTATTCTAGTCAAATGACAAATCTCACTCGCGATTTGTAATCCTTTTATCTATATTCTCTAGAATGCGTATATAAGTGGGAAGGGTTGCTCTAGCAATGTCCAACAAGGTAGTCTGAGTTACATTGGGAACCCGGGTTCAGCAGATGCACTAGCTTTTGTAAATGAGACATCAAAATTTAGAAGGTGAGCATGTCAGTTCTGCAAACCTCTGTTTTTATACATGCAACTTATTATTCACTATCCTTTTGGTGCCGTTCTGCAACCACACAGAGAGTTGGATGTCGAGTTTCTTCTTCATAGAGTCAGCTCGCTAGAAATCGTGCGTGTTCACATCTTCTGGTGCTTCCTTGCAGTTCTTTCTTACAAAACACTGCAATCCCTTGTATGGAGTTAACCAACTGATGCATTTTTATGCCTTCACTTTTTGGGTTTTTCAGGTAACCTACTTTGTTAGCTCGAGTGGGGATGTTGTGCATAAATCTGTAATCCATCAGATGGGTAGAGCAGCCATGTAAATTGCACTCAAAGAACTGCAATCAAAGTGATCACGAAGATTGTTGGGAGGGAAATAACTGTTAGAGACTCTAGCAGGTTCCATCATTTTAGAGATGGACTTTGCTCCTGTGGAGACTTTTGGTGACATTTTTTCTAAACAGGCCATTATCATTTAACATTTGTATATGTGCACATATGTCATATATAAATTGCATCTCCTGTCAATCTGTGCTGAGTGCGATATATAGCACATCTTCATGAGCAAGGCAGGGCTTTCATTTCAGTTCAATATTTGCTAAGTTAGAATTGTTTTTCCTTCCTGCCCTGGCTTCCTTGGCAGAGTACATTAGTGGTTTTGACTTTTTTCCATATATCACTAAATTCATTTCCAATTATCAGTATTATCCATGGTCATCTTGACGAAATTTTTATATAAGTTTTATTTTGCTGGTGGTTGCATCACTTTTGAAGATATGTTGTGTTTGCTTGCAATCTGTGATTTTACCTTAAAACTCATGCTTTCCAGGCAGTAATGTTAGTCTACAATATTCATATTTCTCGCTACTTGGGGTTTAAATTAATACGTTATCTGTGTTTTCCAGATATTACCAGTTTTGAATCTGTATCTGGAGTTATTGCATGCAACTAGTGAGGGTTGTTCATACACCAATCTTATTATTCGAAAAAATATGGTGAGATAACAGGGAGACGTGTCTTCTTTTCTATTGTTCTCTCCGTTTTTAAATTTTTTTATTAAGTTCATTTTAAATCATCTTTTTCATATAAATGCGACAGCGTGTATGTGAAACTATACATTATGTTTTCAGAGATAGGCAAAGCTAACATCTCATTAAATTTGCTGCTTTTGATGACTGTGAGGAACCACTTTGGGGTTGTGAAAATTCCACTAGCCTTTTGCTTGGTTGAGTTAGATGACTGTCCACATAGTAATTGTGAACCTTAAGTTTTGAATCACCAAATTACCAACATTGTACAGTTCAGATAGCTTGCTTCTCTTTTGATACTCGTGAACTTCATAAAATCTATACATATTTATACAAAAAACCAAACTGTAGTGTTCAGTGTGTTGTCTTTTGTACTACCTCAGAACAAGAATGGTCGAAAATATAGGACAGTAGCTCTTTTACGTTTCTGTTCTATATAAATGAGCGAGTCCATGTTTTATTATAAAGTGCTATGATATCTCTTACTACAAAAATTCATCTCTTCTGATCTCATTTGCTCAACCTACCCTGCCTCAGTTCCCTGCCCAGCCAGTCATCTCTTCTCATCGTTGAACAGAACAGACAGAGTAGGATGGCAGCGTAGGTATAGGGAAAATGCCCAATTGCAATCATTTTTCTGTCTTATCCTGCTTCAACGTAATCAACTGCCGGAAGGAAATGTTTTTATTTTCTATATAATGTGATATGATTTACATATGCTGTGTTGCTTCGTCCTCTGTTGGCACAGGGCCATTATCTTGATTTGCTGGTTGGGCATTTTTGTGGAACTTATACAGAGTATCAAAAGGTAACAGAAAATTGAACAACCAGAATGGTAGGCTGCATATGCTGCTTGTTGGGCATTATGTTCTGTGTATAAGCTTCGATATGTTTTTTCTGTTTCACTAGAATTTGTTTTGTCGTCCTTGCATCAGGAAAAAGGTAGCACAATGCTGCTTAAACTGTATATGATTGTTATGAAATATTGATAATTTTTACTTCTTTTGTATCAGTTCTTCATCTCAGTGGAGTGGTTGTTAGATTTATCTTTCGTATTCTTGAAGAAAATGGTGATCTAATGTTTCTATTGATTCTATAGTCAGAATTTTCATTTTGATATATAATTGAGATTTGAACTATTTTCTTTCCAATTTCTAAAGGTCCTGGGGATGAAATTCTAGCTCCGTCATATGAACCTTAATTTTAGTGATTTGACAGTGCCATATAAATAAACTCTTATTTTTGTATTTCTATATAAATTTTGTGTGTTCCACTGCCCCAGTAACATTAAACTTCTGGCTCTGTCACGGGCCTAAGTTCATGTAACCAATGTGCTTAACTGATGCGTCTCATACGTTCTCCAATTTAAATGTTGCCGACTATTCTATGCGAGTATTATGTGTTAACATAAGTCATGAATATTATGTAATATTATGTAATTAATACTTTCCTGTTCTGTATATGGTAGTACAGTGTAGTACAATAGTACATCTTGTATCCTCTTTATATAGCCTCTAATGTGAGACGAATAAGATATCAGAAAATTATTCTCTCAAATTGTGTTATATTCAACTTGGTATCAGAGCAAAGATCCGAAAGGACTTTGTCTCTTTATTTTCCGCTGCAATTATTCGTCTGGCGTTGGCTCCCTGGCAGACGTGTGAAGTTGGTTTCTCTTATTCAACTAAACCCCATTGTTAGGGTTTGTTAATCTCTTCCACATCAGATCGCTTGTGTTTGAGTCCGTGTTTGATTCTATCAGCCAGGAATTTTGCCGACAACAGCCTTGTCGGGGAAGAAGATAAATTGTTTTCTGCACACTTTTGCCGACAACATATTCGTCGGCAAAGAAGAGCAATTTTTTCTTGCACCCTTTTGCCGACAACAGCCTCGTCGGCACCCTTGATTTCTGCTTCAGGCTCGACCTGATCTGTTCGATCCGGTCCTCAGCCGTTTCCTCCAGCCTTCGTCTGGCTTGTCCGGCGTTGTGCTCGACTCACCGGCGCATCTTCTGCAATCTCAGGCGCCATCCACTCTCGCTCGTCTGCTCGACTCCGGCTGCTCAACCTACTTGACCCGCTCGGCTGCGCAACCCTCTCGGCTGCTCGACCCGCTTGAAGCACTCCGGCGTCTCAGTCGATCTCCCGACGTCTCAGTCGATCTCCCGGCGTCTCAATCGCTCTTCCGGCGTCGCTCTACCTGACCCGGTTCGCTTCTCAGCCCGACCCGATTCGCTTTCAGCCCGACCCGGTTCCTGTTTCTGCCTGACTCGGTTCCTACTGCTCGACCCGTTTGCAGTCAGGTCCGCTTCGAAAGAATGTCTCGGGTGTATGTTGGAAATTTGGGTTCTTGGGTTTCAGAAGGAGAACTCGACAATGAGTTCCATGGTTTCGGAATTATCAGAAGAATATGGGTTGCAAAAAGACCACCGGGTTATGCTTTCATCGATTTTGTGCATAGTAAAGATGCAGAGAATGCTGTTTATGAGTTAGATGGCAAAAATGGCTGGAGGGTTGAGTTCTCACATAAATCTATACATGCGGTTGGTCAATACTGCAACAATGGTAATATTTCCATAACTAATCAGACTCCCGCATGTGGTAAGATCGGTATGACTTTAAAAGTTTCTCGCTTTGTTAGTTCTGATACGTGGATTATTGATTCTGGTGCCTCGGATCATATGACTTATGATAATTCTCATTATATTACTGATTTGTCTCCTCCACCCGTGTCATATGTCACTAATGCTAATGGTGAAGCTTTTCCTGTGTTAGGGATAGGGTCAGTCCGTGTAACTCCTGTTTTAACTCTTCATAATGTTCTATATGTACCTGATCTGTCACACCATTTGATATATGTTCCTCAGTTAAATACTGAGTCTCGATGCTCTATAACTTTTTTTCCCATGTATGTGATTTTTCAGGATCTTCTCACCAGGGAGATAATTGGTCGGGGGGACTTGAGGGGCAGATTGTTTCACTTGGATCAGACGTATGCGGGAGAGAAACCAGGAGCACCGTCACGCACTGCTTTGACTGCAAGTTCAAATCAGCTAAGTGAAATTTGGTTATGGCATCGTCGATTGGGGCATTCATCTTTCCATGTTATGAAAAAATCCATGCCATCTCTGTTTTTTGGTGTGGAAGAGTCATCCTTGCGCTGTGAAACATGTGTTCTTGCTAAGAGTCATCGTTCTACCTATTCTCCGAGTTCCTCCAAGAGTAGTATCCCTTTTGAATTGATTCATTCTGATGTTTGGGGACCTTCTAAAGAGCCTACAACCATGGGTATGAGGTATTTTTTGACTTTTATTGATGATTGCACAAGGTTGACATGGGTTGTTCTTCTTAAAACCAATGATGAAGTCTTTCCGGCATTTCAAGCCTTTTATTCCAATGTCCAAACACAATACCATGCCACAATTAAAGTTCTTCGGTCTGATAATGGGGGGGGAATATGTCAACCATACATTTCAGGAGTTTTTTCAAACACATGGGATTGTTCATCAAACAACGTGTCCTTACACACCTGAACAAAATGGGGTATCTGAAAGGAAAAATTGTCATTTACTTGATATGGCTCGTTGTCTTCTCTTTAGTGCCCATTGCCCTAAGAACCTTTGGGGTGATGCTGTCACAGCTTCTGCTCATCTTATCAATCGCCTTCCATCTAGTGCTCTTCAGGGAAAATGTCTAGTTCAGGTTCTTGCATCTCATGTCTCTCTTCCTTCCTATCATAATTTACCTGCCCGTGTCTTTGGTTGTGTGGCTTTTGTTCATGTCCCTAAGAGCCAGAGATCGTCTAAATTAGATCCTCGGGCGATCAAGTGTGTGTTTGTTAGTTATGAATGCCATAAAAAGGGGTACAAGTGTTATCATCCACCTACCAGAAAATACTATGTCACTATGAATGTTACTTTCTTTGAGGACATGAGCTATTTTTCCTCGGATGATCCAGCCCTTCAGGGGGAGCATTCATACTTTGAAGAGCTGTATCATGGCGAGGGGGAGCAAACAGGAGTAGAAGTCTCAGTACCAGCAACACCAAAAGTGACAGAAGCTCAACCAGAGGTAGAAGCCTCAGACATCCATGTTCCAGGAATTGAACAATTAGCTGAGAGCACAACAGATGTAGAAGATCAATCTGCCCCTCCAGCCATCACTCATACCCCTGATCCTCAACTCCCTACTGTAGAAGATCAATCATTTGAGGTATGTTCTTCCACTAACCCTAGTAGTATTGAGCCTAATAGTGAACAATATGTGTTACCTAACAGGTCTACTAGAGGTCATCCCCCCAAAAGATATGAGCCTAGTTTACAAGCCAAATCAAAATATCCAGTAGCCAACTATATGTCCACTAGGAAATTATCAAAGTCATATGAATCATTTGTGAATCAAATATCTGCTGTATCAGTACCTAACAAAGTGCAGGATGCGTTGAGTGATCCAAAGTGGAGGAAAGCAATGGAGGAGGAGATGGAAGCATTACAGAAGAACAATACTTGGGAGCTTGTATCTCCACCACATGGAAAGAAGGCTGTGGGATGTCGTTGGGTGTTTACAGTAAAGCATAATCCAGATGGGTCAGTAAGCAGGTATAAAGCACACTTAGTAGCAAAAGGATTCACCCAGACATATGGCATAGACTATGATGAGACTTTTGCACCTGTTGCAAAGATGAACACTATTCGGGTATTGCTTTCTTTTGCTGCTAGCTTAAACTGGCCTCTTAAACAGTTTGATGTCAAGAATGCATTCCTTCATGGAGAACTTACAGAGGAAGTGTATATGGACCTTCCACCTGGATATGTAGCTGCTTCTCCAGGTAACTTCGTATGCAGATTGAGAAAATCTTTGTATGGTCTTAAACAATCACCTCGTGCTTGGTTTGGAAGGTTTTCACAATTCATGAAAAAGATTGGTTACAAACAGAGTAATTCCGACCACACATTGTTTCTCAGACACCAACATGGGAAGGTAACAGCCCTGATTATATATGTTGATGATATGGTAGTTACTGGTAATGATACTGTTGAGATAGATAGATTACAGAAGCAGCTAGCCACAGAATTTGATATGAAGGATCTGGGTACACTCAAGTACTTCTTGGGCATTGAAGTAGCCAGGGGGAGTGAGGGAATCTATCTGTGTCAGCGGAAGTATGTCCTTGATCTACTGACAGAAACAGGTATGTTGGATTGTACTCCAATTGACACTCCTATAGAGCAGAATCATCGATTAGCAGAGTATCCTGATCAGGTGCCTACCGACAAGACTCGTTATCAGAGATTAGTTGGACGCCTGATTTATTTGGTACATACCAGACCAGATGTTGCGTATGCAGTAAGTGTAGTAAGTCAGTTCATGCATAATCCAAGTGTGGACCACATGGATGCTGTTGTGAGGATTTTGAGATACTTGAAGTCAGCTCCAGGTAGAGGAATAATGTTCTTTAAACACAACAACATTCTTGAGGTTAGTGGTTTCACAGATGCAGATTAGGCTGGAAATATTACTGATAGGAGGTCAACATCTGGTTATTTTACCTTTGTGGGAGGTAATTTGGTTACATGGAAGAGTAAGAAGCAGAAGGCTGTAGCTCGATCAAGTGCTGAGGCTGAGTATAGAGGTATGGCTCATGGCGTGTGTGAATTGTTGTGGTTGAGAAATCTACTACGTGATTTGGGTGTTAAGTTGCCAAATGCAATGCGGTTATATTGTGACAACAAAGCAGCTATTGACATTTCACAGAATCCAGTACAACATGATCGTACTAAACACGTAGAGGTGGATCGCCATTTCATAAAAGAAAAGTTAGACGCCAAGATTGTTAGCTTCCCGTTTGTTCCTACTGAAGAGCAGCTTGCAGATGTACTCACTAAAGGAGTTTCCAGAAAGGCCTTTCATGACTCATTAAGCAAGTTGGGCATGGTTGATGTGTATGCGCCAACTTGAGGGGAAGTGTTAACATAAGTCATGAATATTATGTAATATTATGTAATTAATACTTTCCTGTTCTGTATATGGTAGTACAGTGTAGTACAATAGTACATCTTGTATCCTCTTTATATAGCCTCTAATGTGAGACGAATAAAATATTAGAAAATTATTCTCCCAAATTGTGTTATATTCAAATTGTGTTATATTCAACTTTATCTCCATTGTGACCCAAAGTAGTTGAAAACTTGAAATTTTGAGTGGCCTCCAACTAGTAACCATTTTAGTTTTCACCATATAAATTGTAGATAGCTCATCAGCAAGATCATTCAACCATATATATAACCCAAATTTTGATCATTTGATGTCTTCTTTGCTCGACTTTATGCCCAAATGGAGGTTTGGGACTTTGGGTACACAAATAAATTGCCAAAGATCCATTGTTGATGTTACTTCGCATCTCGTCGTTGGGAAAGATCAACTAGCTAGGTTAGTGTTGAATTGAAGAAGAGGAGAGATTATGGGGATCAGAATACGAGTAAAACTTTGCTGCAACAATCAAATCTCATTTTGTTAGTGAGTAAAATTTTACAAAAGTTATAGAGAGGAAATAAAAATTTCTTCTTCTCTGGGTAGGGTTGCTGATGCAATAAACAACTTTATTTTCCTCTTTTAATTTCTTCTTTTGAGTAAGACTCTGTTAGTTTCCTTATTCCTTTTCCTTTTACGTTTAGTTTCCTACGTATATTTGGAAAGAATATAATTTCTTCTTACTTTCCGCATCCCACTAGGATTAGGATTTAGGAAGTTAAAAGGGACCTCCTCTCTATATAACCAGACCCCTGTGGCCTTTGCAGCATCACTACTCCCCATTCATTATTCTCCCAACAATTCCTGCAATCAAGTTAAAGTCCTGTATGATGCTTGCTACTACTGTAGATATTCCATCATTACCATATCCCCAGCTTCATCATCATCATCCTCATCTAGTACTTCAGCCAATTAGGCGGAACCATTTAGTGCCCAATTCCCATCCTATTATTCTCCCAGTCCCTGGCATAATCAATCATGTTTGGCACCAGAATTTGGAGTTTGAGTTTATGAAAATGAAGAACTTACTCTTTTGTCCCAGAGATCCCCATGACTGTTGCTTTCTTGCTTCTATAGACACCGAATTCCCCGGTGTACTTTCTGCATCTGATAAGGGTGTTTGAATCCATGTTAGAATTCCTGATACTTCAACTTTTAACTCAAATGAGCGAAGTATATCACACTCTGTTCTTTGCGAACGGTGTGGCGAGCGGGTGTGAAGAAGATTAGATGACTGAACTTATGCAGCTTTTCTTTGATCTAAAAATTCTCATTGATTACAGTGTAAACACTTCCCTTTTATAGGGGGCACAAAGTAACCTACAAAATATCTAAGGCTAGTAAGCTAGAGATCAACTTGACAAATTATAGTACTATGATACTACAAATATCTAAGATGGAAATCTCAGTGGGAATGAACAGTGAAGCAGGTGCTGGAAAGCATATCAGTTTTTCCACACTGTCTCCTAGTCCTCCCAGGAAAGCATTAACATTTTAACACTCCCCCTTAATGCTTTGCCTTATCATTCCGAGCAGGCCTCGTAGGTATTCAAACCTATCTCTGGCGAGTGCCTTGGTGAAGATATCAGCAACTTGATCGTCTGTATTGCAGTACACCAAATCAATCTCATTCTCCTCGATTGCATCCCTGATGTAATGAAACTTCAAGGCGATGTGTTTTGCCCGACTGTGATAGACAGGATTCTTGCTCATGGCGATTGCAGACTTGTTATCGCTGAGAATGGTTGTTGCTATTCTGTTCTTCTCACCAAAGTCTTCTATGACTCTCCTTAGCCATATTGCTTGTGAAGTGGCGAGTGAAGCTGCGACGTATTCGGCTTCAGCTGTGGACAATGCCACTGATTTCTGCTTCTTTGAAGCCCAGGAGAATACTCATGTTCCTAGTGTGAAAGTATATACAGATGTGCTCTTCAAGTCATCTACACTTCCTCCCCAGTCACTGTCACAGAACCCAAAGAGTTTTGGTTCTACATTCCTCTCATACAGGATTCCAAAGTCCATTGTTCCTTGGATGTATCTCAGGATTCTCTTTGCAGCTCCATAGTGTATCTTGGTTGGATTGTGCATAAATCTGGACATCAAGCTTGCTGCATACATAATGTCTGGTCTTGTTGCAGTCAAGTATAACAGACTTCCCACTAAGCTTCTGTATAAATTCTCATCCGCAGGACCACTCCCATCTTCTTCGGAGAATTTTTCACTGATCACTAGAGGAATTGCAACTGGATTGCAACCAAGCATTTTGAACTTCTCTAGTATAGTCTTCGCATATCTTTTCTGGGTGATGAAGATTCCCTCCACTGCTTGAATTATTTCAATTCCCAGAAAGTAATGCAGGATTCCCAAATCACTCATTTCATATTTCATCATCATATCAGACTTAAAATTTGAAATCATTTTTTCACAGTTTCCGGTAAATATCAGATCATCAACATATAAGGAGACAATAAGAATGCTTGATTTACCTTCAGTCTTTGTGTAAAGGGCAGGTTCGTTTTCACTCCTTTGAAAACCCCTTGCTGTGAAATAGGAATCGATCTCACCATACCAAGCTCTTGGGGCTTGTTCAGGCCATATAGAGCTTTCTTCAGTTTGTAAACTTTCTGCTCTTTGCCTTTGATGATGAAACCTTTTGGTTGTTCCACAAACACTTCTTCTTTCAGCACTCCATTTAGAAACGCCGATTTGACATCAAGTTGGTGTAGATACCAACCCTTTTGTGCAGCAATGGAAATCAGACCTCTTATGGTCTCATGCCTTGCCACTGGTGCAAATGTCTCATTGAAATCCACTCCGGGTATCTGCGAGTATCCTTTCGCCACCAATCTTGCTTTGTTTCTTTGTACAGAACCATCTGAGTTCAGCTTGGTCTTGTATATCCACTTCAAACCGATGACATCCTTGTTGTCTGGTTTGTCAACTAGCTCCCATGTTTTGTTCTTCACAATCACATTGATCTCATCTTGCATTGCAGTTCGCCATTCATTTTCCTTCACTGCTTCTTCAAATCTTTCTGGCTCAAATAAGCATGCATTGCAGCTTTCATACACTTCATTTAAGCTTCGCATTCTCATTGGAAGCGAGCTTGATGTTGATTGAGCTCCTGAAGATTCTGGCGAATGAGGTGTTGGCGGATGAGTCGCTGGCGGATCTATCGCTGGCGGATCTGTCGCTGGCGAGCGAGCTTCTGTTGCTTGCGGATTGAGTTCCAGCTCTACTGGATTCTCTTGTTCATTTTGAACATTTCCTTCTTTCTTTTGGGCTGAACCTTGGTTCCAATCCCATGATGAATTCTCACTGAAGAGAACATCTTTGCAGATTATCATCTTCTTTTTCTGCAGATTGAAGAGACTATAGCCCTTTGATTGAGAGCTGTATCCCAAGAATACACACTTCTCACTGGTTTCATCCAGTTTATATCTCAGCTCCTCTGGGATATGTGCATAGCAGATTGAACCAAACACCCTCAAGTGATTTACACTTGGCTTCCTGCCACTCCATGCTTCAAACGGAGTCTTTCCTTGGACAGCAACAGTTGGATGTCTGTTCATCAAATACACTGCAGTATTTACTGCTTCTCCCCAATATACTTGAGGTACTGACTTGTCATGGAGCATGGACTTGGCCATCCCAATGATCGTTCTGTTTTTTCTTTCAGCTACGCCATTCTGTTGTGGCATGTAGCTTACAGTGAGCTGCCTTTCCAGCCCAATGTCTTCACAGAACTTTTCGAATACATTCGATGTGTATTCGCCACCTCTATCTGTTATTAACTTCTTCAGTTTGAGGCCAGATTGTCTCTCCACCATTGCTTGAAACTTTCTGAACAAGGCGAACACATCAGACTTTTGCCTTAGGAAATAAACCCAAGTCATCCTTGTGAAATCATCAATGAATGTCAGAAAGTATATGTTTCCTCCATCAGTTGTAGTTCTCATTGGACCACAAACATCAGAATGTACTAGCTCTAGAGGTACTTTTGCTCTCCAGACTTTTCCTTTCGGAAATGGGAGTGTGTGTTGCTTCCCCAATGCACATCCTACACACACTTCATTTGCTTCATTTATTTTTGGTAGACCCTGCACCATTTCCTTTTGATGCAGCAACTTGAGACTCTGGAAATTCAAGTGTCCAAGTCTCTTGTGCCAGAGCCAGGAATCATCCTTTAGCTCCATGCTTCTTGCACTTTCAGTTGCATATTTCAGGGTCAGAGGAAAACTTCTGTTCCTCTTAATCTGGATTTCTACCATCAGGTTCTTGCTGCTCCCTTTCTGATATATCTTGCAAGTGTCATCACCAAAATGAAGGTGATATTTGTACTCAATGAGCTGTCCGACACTTAGCAGATTGGAATCCAGAGTTGGAACCAACATCACATCTCTGATGTACATCTTTCCAGACTTGGTTTCAACAGCAATGCTTCCCTTGCCTTTTGTATCCACCATCATTCCATTTCCCATTTTCACTCTTGTGATGCTGTTGCAGTCTATATCATGTAGAAGATTGGCATTCGCCGTCCTGTGATTACTGCAAGCACTATCAACAAGCCACACATTTTCTTCTACTGCAGCACTCGCAGCATGAGTAACACAGAACATGTTTGAGTCACTCGCTCAATGTTGTTCGCCTGTTGATTTCCCTTGTAGTTACAATCCTTCTTCACATGACCAAACTTTTCACAGTTTGAGCATTTTGGTTTCCCTTTGAACCAACACTCGCCTGCATGAAGCTTACTACAGACAGTGCACTTGTTATACCCTGAGTTGCTACTCTCCTCATTGTTGCTCTTCATCCGCTGATTTGATTTTCCCTCCCACTTCTTTCCTTTCCCTTTCCAGTTCTTTTTCTGCTTAGAATTTGAACTAGATGGCTCACTCCTATTAGAGTTAAGGTTGAGTGTTTGGAAAGCTTTTTCAGCCTCTTCATCATGACTAGACAACCTATGATCGAAAGCTTTCAGAGTCCCCATCAGATCCTGAACACCTAGAGTTTCCAGATCCCTAGTCTCCTCTATAATACTCACTATAGCATCATACTTCCTATTCAAGCTCATAAGGATTTTCTGTACTACCCTCTTCTCAGGTACTGGTTCCTTGTAGGTTCTCATTTGATTAACTATATTTGTCAATCTGGTGTAGGTTCATGAGAAACGTGAAGTTGTTCTTCGGGCCGAGCGTGTTTGACATAAAACACATGAATACGACGCTCCGTGCCGGAGTTTATGGAGGTTTGGAGACGGTGGCAAAGACGCCCGGGGTTGCTCGGGAAGCCGGGAAGCGTCACACGGCTGGTTCTGACAGTCTTTTGACATTGCAAACCTTTATCAAACTTGTACATAAACACGTTTGTTTGGAGCCTAAAGATTGTAGGATCAGCAGCATAGAAACACTGCGGAAGTTGACAGTGCATAGTCATGTGAAATCCCGGGCTCCTTTTGATATTGATTTGGCATTGCTAATTAGCAATGAAGAAAGAGATCAGAAAGACAACTACTTCAAGTTATATAGTTGTCAAGGGGCTTTGTATAGTTTAGCAAGATAGTTAACAAATGCAGTTTTGCAATTACTCTAGTAAATGTACGTATCTGTGTTCAGTTGCTGTGATTGAACATGTCAAGATATATAGGTTTTTATCTAATTTCTTCACGTTCCTGGCCTATTTTGAGGGTTCAGAGAAAAAAACTTCTACATCAATCTGTATTCTTTCCAACTTTATCGATTCTTCCGTAACGTGATCCCATCCCTTTTGATGCATTTAATCTTCAGGTTAGAAGGTTGATTTATATCAGATAGAAGCTCTAATGATTTAATATTTTTGCTTTTTCTTTGATATCAAGAATTCATGAGTTATGTTTACTTCCCTATATATCTTTCTGCTGTTTTATATTGCTTTGGTATTTTTTTTTTTAGGAACATGTTAGTGGTAGCAACTAGGAAGCCTTAAGCGTACAGAAACCAAGCATTTAGGAGATGATAATTGTGCATATGCGGCATGAACTGTCAAATCCAGATTAGTTTCTACTAATAAACTCCTTCAATGTCTTGGATGATAATAGAAGGGTTCACGATTTTCATTTCGTATGTAAATGTGTTTACAGTGGGATTTTAACAACACAAAGAAACATGGTAGTGTAATCATCTTTTTCTTTTCTGAAATCACCAAATTATATGATTATATAGGGTTTTTATGTTCATCTATATTCTTTGATATGGTTGACAAATGCTCTTCCAGGCCACATCAACTTCGGCAATGACACTTACCTCTACTATCACGGTATCACCTACAGCCACTAATAGTCTCCCACATCTCTAGTGCGACATTCTGATTGTAATGTAACAAATTCGTGTACTACTATTAGTTGTATTCAACCGATTTGTTGCACAAGTTAATCAAGATGTCATTATACTGCACAAGCTCAGTGGTTTAGCAATGCACCCCGAGATGCATTGTGCCCATCATGCCAAATAGTTTGCCAGTTTGAGTGTGATAAATCGTTTTGTTATTGAAATTGGAGACAAAATCAATTTCTGAAGCAATCAGAAAATAGAATTCGAAAAAACGTGCAGAAGAGATAAACATCTAAATAGTTAGTCTCATATTGATATATATATATATATATATATATATATATATATATATATATTTTTAAATGGGATTAGTATGGCAGCCCTCAAGCTTTACCATTAATGTTTTTCACGCGGTTTCATGTTGAGAATATTAATTACCTTGAAAAGATTATTGAGAGTGTAAAGTTTGCTCACTTGTAACCCATGGGATTTGGTCTCATGGAAAGCAATTAGCTAGTCCTCATGTTGGGCGAATGCTACAGTGATACTTTTAGTAATTAGGAGGTCACTGATTCGATCATCCGCATGTGAAAAACATTCTATGGGGAGAGGCTATATTCATGTTGCTCCCGACCCGGAGTGGTAGTCCTACCTAGACCTGTAAATGGACCGGATCCGGAGCGGATCAACGTAGATCCGGATCTGTTTAGTAATTGAAAATTCTCGATCCGTACCCGACCCGTTACCCGCAGGATCATTGATAGCTCGATCCAAATCCGTATCCGGCGGATTAATGGATATCCGCCGAATTTCTTCAATCCGTTTATAATAATCAATATTTCTAAATTTTAAACAATAATTTTAGAACTTTGAAATAATATCTCATAAAACACTAAAGGAATTTAAACAAAATGAAGGTTCACAAATTCCCAACAAGTAAAATTACATGGCCAAAATGCTCCTTAACGATAAACTAATATAACCAAAACACTAAACCTCCAATGTTTATATATGAGAACAAAAAAGAACATAAGCATCAGTGACCTCCAATGTTAGAGGTTTAATGCATGCAGACGTTTAGGTTATCAAATAAATTATAGTGTATATTAAATATTTTATCAGTATTAATATATTAAAAAATATTATTAATTAATTTTATAACGGGCTGGGCCATTAACGGATCAGATCAGTCTTGATCCGTACCCGATCCATTTATTAAACGGGTAAACGGGTACGGGTCGTTAACGGACCAACAGATCAAATTTCTTGATCCAAATCCGTTTAAAAACCACGGATCCGGAGCAGGTTAAAATCCAATCCATTTAGAGGTCTAGTCCCACCCGACCACCATTTTTTAACAAAAATAAATAAATAAAAAAAATTTGCTCACTTGTCCAATTTGATATTCAGGGCCATTTACGTCATTAAATTTCAAACTAAAGGCATTTTATTTTAATTAATTTTTACTTTTGGTGCAAATAAAATAAAAAAGGTTGAGGTGGTGATAAAACCCCTCCAATGCCCCCAGTCTCCCAGTTCGCATCCTTAAACTGTTCTTCTGTTCGACCAAAGAAGAAGAAGAGCAGCCCAGCAGGTCTGCTCCACGCCTCCACCTAAAAGTATAATCTCATGCTTCTTTTTTTCACTTTCTTCTTGTTGTTTTGGTAAATCAAACCCAATTGAAACGAATTTGTCTTTGATTTTGTAACTCTAAACTATGGGTCTTGAATTTTAACAGATTGCAAGGTGGTAAATTGGCATATTACTGGCTGTCTGGGTCTGCAATTTGGCTCTGCAATTTGGCACTGCAAGGTAAAAAAACCTTTCTCTTCGTCTCTGTTCTGGAAATCTACAACTCCTTGACATACTCCATTAATTGAAGCCTCTATATATCTTCTAAGGTATTTATTTAGACCGTGCTGATCTTGACATAGAACAATCAATCCTCAATTGGTGAGTATTGATTTAGGTCGTTCTCCTGTTTACCTTCTTCATTTGGGTTGAAGACTTGAAGCAACAGTTGAAAAATTGTATGGGACACAATCTGTTGTTGGCTCCGTTCATAGAGAGCATAGATTGTTTAGTTTTTTTTTTATTTCTTCAAATTTTATTTCAAGTTTCTGGATTCAGAGTTTTTCTTTTGTTTGTGTATACAATGACAAAGGTATTTGATAAATAGATCTTAGCCGTGCTCTTTAGCCTTTTCTATTTGGATTTCTTTTTTAAGCTTTCTGGTTTGTGAATTTTGTGGAATTTCTTGATTTCTCAGGCTGCTGCACTAGAGGCTGCACGGTGTTGGTCTCTTTTTGTCAATATTTTAAACCTAAAAAAAAAATTGTCAATTTTTATTGTTCTTAAATCTAGCCCTAGGTATATTCAATTCCTAGTTCCGCCCCTTCTCACTTCTGATTGATTGTTGTGTTTTCCCATTTCGATTTCTGTCGTGAAAATACATATGGTTCTTGGATTTATTGTCTCTTTGTGTTCCGATGAATTGAATGCATACCTTTTTGTGTGGAGCACTCGATAGAAGATGGCTTGGAGGCAAATACTATTCCAGACCAGAGCAATTTTGACTCCAAATTCAACTACTGGGCTCGCCAGATTCTCCACCAAATCAACCCCTTACTTGGGTAAGAAAAGATTTTTGTTTTTTCACATTCTGGGTTTGGTACCAATGTATTGCTTCTTTTTCTTTTGTATAAGGTTCTCAAAATGATAGATTTATAGGAAAGAAAATTCTGGACTTTAGGATTTTCCAGATTCGCATTTCTTTGAAAATAATAGGACATTGTGTGAGTAGTTAAGTTCTCTTTAGTAGTCAATGTGAATGAGGTTTGTTATGCTTGTGTTTTCTTACCTTTGGTTTTTGAGAAATTTGGGGATATAAAAGCTCCACAAGGAATGAGCTTCTTCTAGAAGTAGAGTTTTGTTAGAAATGATTCATGTAAAGAATGGTTCAAGGTTATGGGAAATCTGAATTTGTGTTTTGCTGGTTGTTTTCTTTCAGAGAAAGTTGGGATACCGGAATTTTTAAATGGAATAGGCAAAGGGGTGGAAGCTCATGTCGCCAAAATTGAATCTGAGATTGGCGACTTTCAGAAGCTGCTCGTCACTCGTACTCTCAGACTGAAGAAAATTGGCATCCCTGTTAAACAAGTAATCCATCTCAAATTTATGTCACTTTCTTAATGAGCGCAAACACACCATCTTTACATTTTTTTTTTATTGGTTACAACTTACAAGAGAAAACACACACCATCTTACATTTTAGCACATTGAAGTTTTATTTTTTTCCATAGCAGTAGCAGTTATTACATTACAAATGCATACGGTTGCAGCAATACTAAGGCTGCTTTTTCTTGTTTACCTTTTACTTTGGATCCCACTCAGTAATCTTTTATGCATTGAATGATTGCTAAGTACGCCCTTTTGGGAATGAAATTCCAAGGATTCCAATGTTGTACACTTGGTGGTGTCATTTCATGAGTACATTAACTGTAAGTTTTCTAACATGGAACTTACTTAGATTCTGTTATCTGATTTCTGGTTGGCAGAGGAAGCTGATCTTGAAATATACCCACAAGTATAGGCTGGGACTCTGGAGGCCTCTAGCTCAGCCAATGAAATCCTAGTTATATTGTCTTCTGTGTATTCACAGCTGCAAAATGTACGAAAACTGGAAAGAAGAGTATTGCTTTCTTCTGATTCTAGTATTTCTTCACTTTTTCTGAAATTTCATGGACACAGTTTGGCTATTTAGTGTATGGTTAGTTGGTTACTGTGGTCAGCTGGATTAGTTTGAGCTATGTACTTTGTAACTTCATTGGAGTACCCTCGTTGCATGTGGTGTCAATGTTCACTCTTAGGGCAACATGTTTTAAATTTAGCCTTATTGGCTTTGCCAAACTGATTATCTGTGAGTAAAATTCATAATATCAAATCTCAGCCTTTTCATATACTTGAGCAGCTGAGCTGTTAAGAAATTTTCTGGTGTTGTGACTAATAAAAGATTAGTTGTACAGTACAACATCTCAACCTTTTCCTGTCATGTTTAGTTATCTATTTTCTACAATTGATAATATCACTAAATCTTGGTTTCTGGCTCTTGGTCGTTGACAATGCACTTGTATAACATTCAAAAAGGATTGTTTTAGTGAGACTAGTCGTCATTGTGATTTTGTCTTGCAGTATTAGGGTTTGACATGATAGGCTTCAATTTCGACCCAACACTGCCACTAATAGATCGTGTGCATCATCAGTGCATGTGTGTTTTCTTCCCCTTAAATTTTAGGCGTCGGTAATGCTTCAAAGAAAGATCCGTGAAATTAAGATCGAAATGAGATGAAGCTCGTTGCCTTTTACTTTTGCTACTTCAGAAGAGCTCGTTGTAACAGTCAGGTGCAAGCTAGCACAAGGGTGTTTGTAGGTGGCACACATTCACTTCTAAAATTAACTCTCTGAATCCATATTTTGCCAATCATAATGAGGTTATAGTTTCACAGTAAATATCTGCCCAGTGAAATTGGTAACTTCCCAAACAGAATCCTTGGAAGAAAACCTCCAAGAGATCTTCTGTTATAATCATACTGTGATTGAGCATTAAGACCTCCATTGCACAATTCTGTGTCCCCATAAGTGCTACCTTAAGAGCACTTGTGTAAATACATGTTTGTGTATGGATACCTCCCAAAACATCACAAGTTGATTCACTTCAAGAAAAGAAAAGCTAGCATTAGTATTGCTTCCCTGCCTCGTTCATAATACTTCATCCACAATCTAGTTTCTTCTATGGCGATGAGGAGCAAAAGGCCTAGCGAGGGTCGCCAAAAGATTGCAATTGCCAAAATACCGAAGAGAAGTAACCTACAAGTCACATTCTCAAAACGTTGTTCAGGACTCTTCAAAAAGGCTAGTGAGCTTTGCACTCTCTGTGGAGTTGAGATTGTGATCATAGTCTTTTCTCCGGCGAACAAGTCATTCTCTTTCGGTCATCCTAGTGTCAAGACACTCATTGACCGCTTTCTAACTCCAAGCCCTTCACCATTTCCTAGTAGTACTGACCGAGCTCCATACTGTAGGGAGGTTAGTGTTGAAAATAAGCTCAATATGCAGCTGATTCAGACTCAAGGACAGTTGGAGGCTGAGAAACAGCGAGGAGAAGTGCTTGACAAGATGAGTGAAGAGAGCAAGAGATCAAGTCAGTGTTGGTGGGAAAAACCATTGAGGAACTTGGATTGGATGAGCTCCAGATATTGAAGGCTGCAATGCAGGAGCTCAAGAAGAATGTGACTGAACAACTGCACCAAATAAATGACCCTTGCAATTCTTCAGTACCATTCTTAATGATGAATGGTATTCAAACTGATCACCGTCTCTCTGATAGAAAAGTTTTTGAGCCTAATTTATCACATGGTTCTATCATCCCTTCTAGTGCCTATACCTTTGGTTATGGACATGACTTTTTCTGAAATTTCTTTTGTTTTAGTTAATTGCTCTTCTTTCTTTAGAAGGCAAATACAAGCTAGCACCTTGCTAGCACTTAAAAAGTTGGTGTTTTGTCTTTCAGATACGATTGTAGATATGTAGCTATGAATTTAATTTGCAAGCATCTTACATTTATGGCACTGGATCAAAATCCAAATGCCTATCAGAAGAACTATATGATATTCTAATCATTAAAAAGCAGATAAGTTCAGCAGTTACGGCTTAATGAATACTAAATGCATGAGGGTGATCTTGTTTATCATCTGTTGCGTATGATTTGATAGACATTTGTGGTGCTTTATGTGTGGTATAAGCAAAACTATAGTCAGATCCTCCAAAAATAGATTGGAAGGAAATACTACTCAGCTCACAGTAGCATCTTTGGAATCATATTCAACAACTGGTAAGATCTCTCCCTCCCTGCAGCAAGACTGATAGCTTCTGAACTAATAGCTTCTAGCTCATAAAGATGATCTGAAGTAGCTGCTAGCCAACTGCATCAAAACAATTTGGAGGACTAGCTAACCGCTGCTAACAGATAATCTGAATCCTAAGGTTTTAACCGGCACATATGGAAATAAATGCACTTCAACTAGATAAGACGTCAACACACCAGTGTCTGGCAATCCTTTATGTATTATAGTGGCACCCTCAAACGCAAGGCTATGTGAAGCTGAATGTAAATGACTCAAGAAGGGAACATTTTATGTTAATATAATTAATGTTGGAGATGAAATATTAGTTGCTGAGGTGTGGAGTCTTTAATTTAGACTTAGAACTGCTAGAGATGAACACATGTAAGGTCACTGTAGAAACGGATTCAGGTTTGGTTATCATAGGGTAATATCAAGTTCATACATTGGCAAATGGGACAACATGGTGCCTCTGCCAAGCAAGAGAACTTGTGTGTAGAAATATATTGGTCTTGATAAATGGAGGAAAGATTGAACGTTGTGCAATTGGATGAGCCTTGAATAGAATAACTCTGTAACCAACAGAAGCAAGAGCTCATTGCTTCAATCAGATGCAGGTTGCAGCTACTCAAGGATACGTTTTGTAGGTAGATGTGCATATCATGTCAATCATAAATGTGTTATTAGCTCAGATTGTAATAACATCACTTAAGTAAGAAGAATTCGTAACTTCCAGAAGATCTTGTGGAAATCATATATGGTAAATGGAGCATTAAGTGCCCATTGGACAATAATGCCCAGCATAAGTATTACTTTAAGAACATTAGTATAAATACATGCTTATGGATACTCCAAAACCATCACAAGTTGATCGACCACACAACAAAACCTGTCTCTGATTGTCTGTCCTCCAAACTTCAAGAATTTACAATGGCAATGCAGATCAAGAAACCGAGTCAGGGTCGCCAAAAGATTGCGATAGCCAAAATTTCTAACAGGAGCAATTTACAAGTCACATTCTCAAAACGTTGTGCAGGACTCTTCAAGAAGGCTAGTGAGCTCTGCACACTTTGTGGAGTTGAGATTGCAATTGTAGTCTTTTCACCTTCCAACAAGCCCTTCTCTTTCAGCCATCCTAGCATTAAGACCCTTATCGACCGCTTTCTCTCTCCAAGCCTTTCATCATTTCCCATTTGTACTCAACAAGCTGTGTACCCCAGGAAGCCTAGTGTTGAACATGACCTCAACATGCAGCTGACCGCAGCTGATGGTCGATTGGAGGCTGAGAAAAAGCGAGGAGAAGAGCTTGACAAGATGAGTAAAGACGGCGAGCTGTCAAGTCATTGTTGGTGGGAGAACCCAATTGAGGAACTTGGATTGGATGAGCTAGAGATGTTAAAGGCTGCAATGGAGGAGCTCAAAAAGAATGTGACAGAACAAGTCCACAAAATGAATGGCCCTGCCATATTTTCAGTACCGTTCTCTGTGATGAATCTTGATCATCATCTTTCTGAGAGAAAGTTCGCTGAGATTAATGGATGTCATGGTTCGATGATCCCTTCTTGTGCCTATGGATATGGTTCTTTCATTTGAAGGCCGTTACAAGCTAGCACTTAAACCTCTGCCTTTCAGTTATGATCATCATTGAATAATCATATATAAAATTGAATTGAAAAACATATTTGGTTGCTCATAAGGGCATTAACTAGCTTTCACAATTCACTGTAGTTTATAATGGAATTTTCCTTATTATCATCTTTGCACATTGCATTTTGTTTTCCCAGATATTATGCTGGATGGCTGAAATGAGGGAAATTACAAAACCTCCAAAATAAAATTGAAACAAACTTAAGTATCTCAAACCAATGTACCAACCACTTGGACGGGTCAGTTTCAACTTTCAGGTTATTACTTAATTAATAAAAATAAATTAATATACATGTGTAATTTTTATTATTTTTATTTCTATCTTATAAGACCCTAAACCCTGTTTCAGTTTTGAACTGAGACCTCTTAAACCCCAGAGTCTCCAAACTTTGAAACGTAGTCAGGCGCCTCTGAAGTCTCAGTGGGTAACTTCCATAGTCTTCACCAAAGTTCATTCCTTTTTCTGGGTTATCTTCTCTGTTCTTTACTCTCTAAACTTTATATCATTTGCTTTTGTATCACTTACAGATATGCCTTCAAAGGGCAAGAAGAATTCAAAGCCCCAATCGAGGCTGTCCAACTCTGACAGCTTTGCCTCCTTTGGGTCAATCGATTCTGAACCCAACGAAGTGGCTTTGGCCTCCTTTCTTGAACAAGCTTCAACCAAGTACCCTTCTTTGATTGCCAAATCTGCCTTCATTGCCCAGCTCACCGATGTCGATGACTCCTCCAAAGGCTGCAAAGTTTGGCTTTCTGAGTCTTCCATGGTTGCCACTTCCTTCACTCCTGGCTCCATTGTTTCGGTAATTGCTCTGTTCTATGTGGACTTGCTGTGTTTGTTTGTTTGTATTTTTTATTTTTTTTTAAGCAATGTTGGTGAACTGAAGTGTGTTTTTTGTGGATTGGTTTTCGAACGGCAGGTGTCGCTACCATGTTTGGAGAGTAGGTTTTCGGAGAGGTTTCCTCTCTGCTCATTAGCAGATGAATGTGCTAGACGTTTCGGCGTTGGGTCCTGCCAGCAGTTGGATGATGAACCTGGGAACTACTTTGCTCTTGCAACTATATTTCCTTCTGCTAAGGTTTGAATTACAGCTAGTTATTGTTTTTTTCTTCGGATTTTCTTTGTGCTCTAGAATTATAGTTGATATGGCAATCAGGATAAGTGGTTTTTGAAAGCATTATAAAAGAAAAGTTTCTGAATGCATTGCTATGCTATGAAGTACTACTCCCAATGGGACTTTCATTATGAACTTCTGATTGTAAGAGGAATGGTCCAAACTTCACTTGTAGTATGTAAGATTTTAACTTTCAAACAGCAATCAGGATTGGACAAACTAAATATTGAATTAGCTGGCTGCAAATTAGATGGAAAACTTTGTTCGTTAACTTATGGATTTTTTTTTTATCGAAAAGTGAGCTTTTATAATCAGTAATGCCTTAGGACTTTGAAGATTGGAACATATTCAGATCCACATTATCCTGAGACATTTCCTTTACCTTTATTCTGTATTAATCACAGGTTTCAAAGAACGGGGTACGATTGTCTTCAAATCTTTCAAACACTATGGGTTGTCCTGCACCGGGCAGGATCATGTTTATTCACTCTGTACAAAATACAATCCGAGCTGGTATGTTAAGTGATACAGAAAAACCACATAGTACCAAAGATTGCCTCTCAGTGTCTGACTGTACGGAGTTAAACTTGGAGCTAGTCGATTCCAACAGTAGATTAACTATGAACAGTACCTCTACAAACATATCTGCTGACAAATCATTTTACCGGCCTGACAATGGAGGGCTTGCATCCCCTAAGACACCATTGAATCGATCAAAGCTCAGCTCTTCTAATAGCAGCCCATTAGCTTCACCTCGATGTGAGGACTCAGCATCAAGTGTAATCACTCCAGATAATTCATTTGTTGAACCTTTTGATGTCGAAGAGGTTTTTAGGGATGACACTTCAAAAAGACTTCTTCAGGCGTGTGCTACTACATGGTTGCATTCTCGTTGTTTACTTAGTGGAAATCTAGTGACTATTCCGGTGCTTTCACAACTTTGTTTACTTCGAGTCATTGGTGCTAAGAGATTATCAGATGATAAAGCTGTTCACGGTTTGTTTCATGAGTCCTCTGAGCTAGTGGACAAAGTAAATGATGCTTTTTTAGTGATGCGGGAAACAAAAGTATGTTTTCATTTGCCATCTAACCTGGAATCTAAAAGAAGAGATCTTTCTATGGTGCAATGCAAGGATGATATAGCTAATACAGCAGATGACTTATCAAGATTGGGTGGTCTGTCAAAAGAATATGCAGTTTTGAAGGGTATCATAATATCATCATCTACGGACACCTTGTCACGGTATGTGATACTCATATGACACCTTATGCTTTGTAGTAGTGTAAATCTACTTTTTTTTGTCATACTAAACTTGGCCTCTGGGGGCTATCTGCAGTCTTTTATCAATAAACCCTATAGCCGCTACTTTTTGTGGGAATATTTATTTGTTATAAAACCATTAACATGTTAGGTCTATATGAATATCTCTAATAGTTGCTGCTGTCCTCTGTTAAATAAGTAAATCCTTGAATCTAGATGACTTGTTAATCTGATTAGTATTTGTCAACCACCTATTATGAAATTTCCTGACAGCCTCTGATTAAATTTCTAGATTCATATAATGATGGATTACAATTTTTTAGAAGAAAAAAAAAATTGAGTAGTAATATTTTCTGATGCATTAATCTTATGACTTATATATAAAAAATATAGCTGATTTTGGGAAACTATTAACACATCTCACCTGGTAGAAAAAACATGGTTTTGATATCTCATTATTTATTATTATTCTTTTATTATTTTCATTCATGCATATCTTTTTTTAATTAGTCTTGGTTTACGACCGGCAAAGGGAGTGCTTCTTCATGGTCCACCTGGTACGGGAAAGACTTCTCTGGCTCGATTATGTGCCCGTGATGCTGGTGTCAACTTTTTCTCTGTCAATGGACCTGAAGTTGTGAGTCAGTACTATGGAAAAAGTGAGCAAGCATTACGTGAAGTTTTTGACTCAGCTAGCCAAAGTGCGCCTTCTGTGGTTAGGTTTCTTCTCTTTAAATTTTGATGCACTGTATTTAAAGATCAGTATTCAATTCTGAGTAGTCTTAATGGTGATGCATTTGGTGGCAAAGTTCATTTGACTCATTAAACATAGAATTATGATGCACTGTATTTAAAGATCAGTATTCAATTCTGAGTAGTCTTAATGGTGATGCATTTGGTGGCAAAGTTCATTTGACTCATTAAACATAGAATTATGCCCTTCTGTCCAAACTTTCATGGTAACATTGTGCCTCTATGTCCAAACATATAATTGATGGATCATTATTATTTTGGGTAACTTGGTGACAATGCATGCGGTGGTAAAGTGAATTGTTATTTTGCCCAAATCTTCACGGTAACTCTGAAGCCTGTTGTAGTGCAGTAATATAAGGTGTGGGACTGTGGGCATCTTTATGGTCCTTTGTTTCTGTGCTCTTTCCTCTTAGATTGGAACACAGTTATTATGTAGGGTTCTTTGTCCTCTCTAGTTTGGTGGCACTTGAGCCTACTTTGCTATTATTTTATGTTTCTTCTCTAGCTTCTTTTCTGTGGCCTTTCTTTAAAAAAAATAGAAAAAAAAAAAAAGAAAAAGAAAAAGCTACTGTTAGGTTGATGATGTTAATGTCATCACTTCAGTAGTTTTTATTTATATTCTTTTGGTATTGGAAAGAAGAGTGTTAATCTTGACTATATGCTTTTCCTTTGAGAAACTAGCTGGTCATTCGCAAATTTGGTTTGCCTTCTTTGTAATGGATTCTGTCTGCAGGTATTCATTGATGAGTTGGATGCAATTGCACCTGCAAGGAAAGAGGGAGGTGAAGACCTATCTCTGAGAATGGTTGCTACACTGCTGAATTTGATGGATGGGATTAGTACAACTGAAAGAGTACTTGTAATTGCTGCTACCAACAGGCCTGATAGTGTTGAGCCTGCACTCAGACGACCTGGAAGACTTGACAGGGAAATTGAACTAGGTAATATGAGATTTTTTGTTGTTGTTGTTGTTATTGTTTATTTGTATATTGTTGTGTAGTAGCCAAAACTTTCTGAATACTTTTGTTCTCATACTTGTAAGAATATTAGTAGCCATCTAATATCCTACACGTTAAACTTTTTCACATGGAAATTGTTATGATTATTATTCATTGTTTTGGAGAAGTATTTGAGTGAAGATTTCTGTCCATTGATTGATACTGGAAGTCTGAACTTTTTTTCTTCATTTTTTTTTTTATCTCAACTTATTCTCTTTCTCTTCGGAAACTGATATTCAGGGGTGCCATCTCCCAGGCAACGGCTTGAGATTCTACATGTTCTTGTCAGTGAAATGGAGCACCATCTTTCAGATGTGCAAGTCCAACAACTTGCTAATGCTACACATGGTTTTGTAGGCTCTGATCTAGCTGCCCTTTGCAACGAGGCAGCCTTTAGTTCTCTTAGGCGTTATGTTAGTTCTAGATACTCTCATGATTATCTGCATAGAGCATCTAATACTTATGAAGATTGTTCTAACAGTCTAATGGTATCAGATTGCTTAGAAGATACAACAGACATGTCAAGAGATTACTCAGATACTGCATCTTCATCTATCACACATTTGACGCTTTCTTTAAAGAGTTTGTCTGTGGATTTGAAGGGGACAAATCAAGATGATGACACTAAAGAAGAATTAAAAGTGGCTTTTGAAGATTTTGAAAGTGCCAGGATGAAAGTAAGACCCAGTGCTATGCGAGAGGTATGCAAATTACGTTATCTGACAAGCATTTATTGTTAGTCTATGATGGTGTACGAAGGTTCAATATCCCTAAAATAGTAACAATGTTATATATGTTTTGCTGTATTTACGAACCAGTTAAACTACATACCAGCACAGACTAATTTGGCTAAATATTACTATAAGTAATTGAATCCAATTTCTATTTTACAAAACTACAGAAATAGACAATTTTTTTTTTCATTGCAATAACCATTCCAATTGTGAACATTTCATTGGCTTGATTATATAATCATTTAATACTATGTGTTTTACTGTGGTGATGTAAGTGGCTATTGATATCACCAATTGTATCAATGGAGACTGCTGTAACTTTTCATGCTCTTAATTCAATCATTTAACATGTAGGTAATTGTTGAGGTCCCGAAAGTTAATTGGGAAGATGTTGGTGGTCAAACGGAGGTGAAGAATCAATTGATAGAAGCTGTAATGTGGCCCCAAAAGCACCAGGAAGAATTCAAGCGTATAGGGATTTCTCCGCCAACAGGGGTCCTGATGTTTGGTCCTCCTGGTTGCAGCAAAACTCTCATGGCTCGTGCTGTAGCTTCTGAGGCACGGCTGAATTTCCTTTCTGTGAAGGGTCCAGAACTTTATAGCAAATGGGTTGGTGAATCTGAGAAGGCTGTGAGATCAGTTTTTGCAAAGGCAAGGGCTAATGCCCCAGCAATCATATTCTTTGATGAAATTGACGGTCTGGCTGCCATTCGTGGGAAGGAGAATGATGGAGTTTCTGTTTCAGATAGGGTCGTAAGTCAACTTCTTGTCGAAATGGATGGTTAGTGGCAAACTTATTATTGAATACGCATTTATTACGTTTTTCTTCTTCATAAGGTCTTTGTTTTGACAAAATATTAGCATCGTTATGTATATCATAACAGCTAAAACTTTTTCCAATGATTATGTCATTGTTTTTGTCATCATATCCTTGAACTGATCAGACACTGTTAAAATTAGGTTTGCAAGAAAGAGTTGATGTCACTGTTATTGCTGCTACAAATCGGCCTGACAAGATTGATAGTGCGCTTCTAAGACCAGGTCTAGATTGATAGTGCGATTCTAAGACCAGGTCTCTCTCTCTCTCTATCAGAGTACAGTTTCCTAATATAAAACTGTTTTGGACAGGGCGCTTTGATAGGTTGCTATATGTGGGACCCCCGGATGAGACTGATCGTGAAGAGATATTTCGTATCCATTTGAACAATATGAAATGCAGCTATATCAGCAGACATGATCTTGCTCGTCAGACAGAAGGCTATACAGGTGCTGATATAAGATTAATCTGTCGGGAAGCAGGTCTTGCAGCTTTTGAGGTTTGATATAGTGTTAAAGTATCCCATAAAGTTTTTTTTTTTTTTTTTTTTTTGAATCTCTTCATCAATCCATGATTTTGTTTTGCTATCAGGAGAGCTTATACCATAAGGAGAGCCTTGATGCCTTAGAAATTAAAATGCAACATCTAGAGACTGCAATTAGACAAGTGAAGCCAACAAAAACTCAGTTTTATCAAGAGCTATCTGGAAAGTTTCAAAGACTCGTTATTTCTAATATAAACCCAGGAAATTCTTATTAGTCTCCACAGACGTCACTTTTGATGGAAGGTGAGGTTTCTGCTACATCAGCAAATTGCAAAACTGATGATGATGAACTGGTTAAGAACCAGTGTCGAGGTATACATGGTTGAAATGGGCTTGTTGTAAATTATTAGTTTAGATTACAAAAAAGCATTTGTTAATCTCAATCTGGGATTTTGCTTGCCTAGCTGTTTATAATAACTGTGTCAAAACATTACTAATTAAATTACATCTTGCATATTGTTTTTGCTACATATACACTTGTTATAACCAATTGACTATTTAGCACAACACTAGCACATTCCGGAGACTTTTGAGGCAAATGGCATTGCCATTACTAGGAATTGACCAATCCTCTCATGACATAATTCTGGCAATGCATCCTTTCTTCTGTTCAAGCAGTGTACATTGAATTGATTTCTTTCCATCAACTCGGTCATACTATAGGGTTTTCTGAAGTTCAGGTTATGAAAATAGTAGTTATTTTTTTTTTTTTTTTCAAAACTTCTGAAAACCAAGAAAACTATAAGATCCTCAGCATCCTGAAAAGAAGTGAGCTGAGTCAGGTGACCAATGGATGATAAGAAAATACTATATTTTTGGACCTTAATTTGGTAACTACCATTTTCTGTGTATGCTGGTATCACTGTATCAGAATAACAGAATTAATAGCATCTCACAGTTTATTGCGTGGACTTCAATAGCTGGTATCAGAAGTTCAGAACAACTGGAAAATGGGCACTATTAATAGTCTCCCGATAGAGATTACTGTGGCACTATACTAAGAATGTGGTCTATTCTGGTGAAGTCGGGTGGGTTACTGGACGGCAGTTGATTTACGGTGGAGGTACAAAGGGAGGGAGGACCAAGTACAGCAGGGACTACGAGTATGAACTCGAAGATGTGGATAATATTTAGGGGATTGAATGTCCCGCACAAAATCAGAGTGTTCATGTGGCGGTCATGTAGAGAGTTTCTTCCTTGTGCACACAAGCTGGTTCAGCGTAAATTCTCTAATAGTTCATATTGCTGGCAGTGTCGAGGTCGTGTAGAATGAGTTTTGCATGTGTCTAGGGAATGTCATTTTGCTCGTCACGTTTGGAAGCTTGCTTTCCTCAGTCAAGGCCATATGGTATCTTCTTCTTTTTTTCATCTAGTTTCACATGTTATGGTCTATTGCGTGTGGAACTGAGATGGAGTTTGCTCATGTGGTATAGTGGTTATGGAGGAACCGAAATCATCTAAAGAGGCATGGAGACGAGTTGAACTGTAATGAATTATCTGTAGCAACAAACAAGCTGGAAAGCAGAGTTAGAGAAAGCAAATAGTAATGGAGAGCCAACGATTCGGTCGGAGCCAATACCAACACACAGAATGGGTGCCACCGATGAGAAGTTTTCTGAAACTTAACGATAAAGATGGAGATCGTGTTGGAATTCCGGGATGAAACTGAGTAAGTTACAAGGAGCTCTGGCAGTACCTCCATACTTGAGTGAGGAGGGTAATTGAACAAAATAATTAAATGAGGGTAATGTGTTTGATTAAGTAAAAGAGCTACAGGACTTCTTTAATCACTGCAGATGGGGTCATGTGAGCCATTGCAACAAGGTTGCACACTGCATTGCAAGGGAGGCTCTTCAACTTGATCAAGCTTTGTTAAGTTCAAGGCCGCCACCGCTGTGTGTTGAGTTAGATGTTTCTGTTATGTAAAAATATGTCATGGGTGATGGTGGTGCTCTTTCCGCTTCCCTTTGGGGAAAGAGTTCAGTGAGGCCACTAAGAGCATCTGCACCGGCGAGCAAGATGCCGAGCAAGAGCACGAGCAGCTGGTGGGGCCGGCCAAGGTGCTCGAGCAAGGTGCTCAAACAGCACGCACCGGGGTCGAAAACGGCGAGCAAGATGCCGAGCAGTCAACGAGTCAAACTGCTCGAGCGAAGGCTCGAGCAAAGTTTGCTCCGATGCTTGCTCGAGCAGCTGGTGGGGCCGGGCTCCGTTTTCTTTGGCTTTTCGGACGTTGGAGAGGCACAAAAGCTCGTGGCCGGCACGTTCGAGCACTAGCACGAACCGGAGGTGAAGCCGAGCGCCGCACTCGACGGTGGCCGTGGCTCCCGAGATTTGCCGCACCTCCCACATCCCGAAAATGCGCCTGAGACCGGTCCCAAATGAAAGAGCACTTTGAGCCCATCATTTTGGTGGGTGGCACGTCGGCTAGAGTGGCCGGACGGCGGCGAACGGAGGCCGGGAAGTTTCGGGTGGAAAACGGCGGGAAAAATGGGGAAGACGATGAACAGTTCCGTTTTTTAAACGAGCCAATGTCAGGCTGCCACGTGGCAGTCTGACGGGTCAAAAATTAAAAAACGGGCAAATCAATCTGGGTCTTCCATTTCAATCTGAAATTTTGATCCAACGGTCAGAATTCAAAGGCAACGGCTACAATTTGATCATAACGGAAATATTCCCAAAAAATAGTAAAAAAATCCCAAAAATTTCAAAACTCTCCCAAAAATTTGCTTATAAATACTACCTCAATTTTTAATCAACTCACACCAATTTGTTCGAGAAATAAAAAATTTATTTATTAAGATGAAATAGAAATACATATTAAAATTAACACGCATACTTAAATTGAACACAAGCTTAATAATTAAACTCAAACGGATTCAAAAGCACATAATAACCCAAAAGGAAAACCTACCCCAACATAACAAATATCGTGGGCCTCGGGGGCGTTGCCCCCGAACCCCCATCGGGGGTCACGTTGATGAAGTAATCTACCCCAAGATTGGACGATCGATGAAGTAATCTTCCATGAGATTTCGGCCCCTAGACATCCTCAAACGCTCCTTATTCTGTTTTTTACCGTGACGTGAACCGCTTGCTCGTGGTGGTTCGTCGTCGTGTTGTGCTTCTGCCATCACCACCTGATTGACGAATGCTTGCTCCATATGGGCATCCTCTTCTTGTTTACGTTGTCTCCGCTTGAAAAAATTGTTGAAGCTGAAAGGATTCATTGATGCGGATGAACAAGGAAATGTTGTAAGTGTTTAGATTGATGGATGAAAGATGTGAGTATAGAATGACCGATTTTAGACCTTTTATAGCCAATTGGTCGAAAATCTTATCAATTATCAGCATCAATTATTTTGCCGACAATGACACGTGGCAGTGACACGTGTCAATTATGCAACGGTCGGAAATCTTATCAATTATCAGCATCAATTATTTTGCCGACAATGACACGTGGCAGTGACACGTGTCAATTATGCAACGGTCGAAAATCTGATCGAATATCAGCATCAATTATTTTGCCGACAATGACACGTGGCAGTGACACATGTCAATTATGCAACGGTCGGAAATCTGATCGAATATCGTGGATAAAATCGAGTCGATAATGATACGTGGCACATAATTATTGGTGGTAAATCTATCCGGTAAAAAAAATTTACGAATTTCACAACAAGACAAAACTGAGTTGCTCAAGCAAATTGTTAATGGGTGTGTGAAAAAATCGATTTGGGTGGAGCAAAATTTGATTTCCATTTGCTTGAACAAAATTTGCTCCTGGGCCCACCAGGTGCTTGAGCAAGACCATTTCATGGGTGCGGATACTCTAATACCCATTCTCCTTAGTTTTCTGATGAACAATGTCAATCAATCCCTTTACCTCCAATAATAACGACAAAACTATATATAGACCAACAACACAGAGACAATAGTGGTGAATTCACCTATAAAGAATCAAACAGCCAAGGGGTAAAACGGGGAGAAAACCCAACAGAGAAGGCACTATAAATATTGTAGCTATCCCCAAATTAGGTCTTTTATTCACACTCCGACCTAACGAACGAGGCTCCGGCGATGATCTTGAGCCGATGAGTTCGGGCCCCACCTCTCTCTCTCTCTCTCTCTCTCTCTCTCTGTGTATGTGTGTGTATATTTATGTATCTGTTCTCTTTCTCTCTCTCTCTAAACTCTAAACTCTAAACTCTAAACCCTAAACTCGACGAGGCTGTGACGATGACGCATTCGGAGTGTGGAAATAGGGGCATTGCGGTTTAGGGTCGGCGCTTGTTCTGGCGGGGCGACCCCCGGATGGCCGGTGTGAAATGACGCTTTTGTCCTTTTTTTCGCCGGCAACCGTGTTGTGGTTGCAGCCACGGCGGCTTCCCTTTTCCGTTTTCTTTGGCCTGTATAAATATGTGCTGATCTGAGCCTCCCATGTGTCCATTGCCCAATTATTTTCACTGGATTAAAACACTTCAGCTAAATTCGTGACATCACTTCCAACAGTCTGTTCAGTTCCAACACTTCCCTATCTGTTGTCATCGTCCGATGACTGGCTTATCAAACTGTGGGATTGAAAAGACATTGGAAGTGTAAACTGATATTTAATCCCAAAGACACCAACGTTTTTTGCAAGTGTAAATGTTAGCAACCTGTGTGTGCTGTTGTTATATGTTGTCTTTTGGTTTTAATTGGATTTTTGTGGTATAGAAGATATGATCTTTAGAACCGATTGCCTGTCTGAGTGAGGTTTGGGGATAACTTCCAATTGTTAACTGTGGCTGTAAAGCGTTTTTCATATAGGCGCATAGTTGTTGGATTCCACTCAATTTGAAGATGGTGAAGAGGGAATGGTAGCAAAGCAAGTCTTTGAGTCCTTGTAAAATATAAAGTGGTAAGACTGGTAGTTGTTTGTTTCCATCAATATTTTAATTCAAATGACAAAGTCCTATGTACTCATATATTGTAATATTTGTATCGAAATTCTCCAGAATGCGTATGTAAGTTTGCACTAGCAATTCCCAACACAGGATCAACGAATGCACTAGCTTCATTAATGAGACATCATTACTTAGAAGGTGAGCATTTCAGTTCTTTATATCTTTGTTGATTTGCATTTTGCCTTATACAGGCAACTTATTCACTATCCTTTTTTTGCCGTCCTGCAAGCACACAGAGTTGGAGGTTGAGTTTCTTCTTCATGGCGTTAGGTGGCTAGTCGTGCGTATTTATATTTTCTGGTGATTTCATTGCATTTTGTATGTATTCACTTTACAGGTTTTGCAGGTAACCTAGTTTGTTAGCTCGAGGGGGGATGTTTTGCATAATCTGTACTCCATCAGAATGGTATAGCAGCCATGTAAAGTGCATTGGAAGAGAGACCAAACTCTACCCACTGTTTTCAAGCCATGGATGGTTATTGTTTTTACCACATCACTTATGCTGTATGTTTGAAATTAGAAGTTAAAAATGACCAAATTTACAGTCTTGTGTATGTTTATGACTTCATTATGTTTGGAAAAATTGGGAGTTAGCAGATATGGAAACAGTTGGTTTACTTTTTTGAATTGTCCGTGGTGTTGTTTAGGGATTGAACTCAGTCTCATACTAAATCATATCAAAGCTCGCCAAATCTGTACATCATGTGTCCATTGTTTGAAACTTATTGTAAAGGATGTGATGCTTAGAACATTATCAAACTTGCCCAGTTACCAAATTGCGACAAAAGTTCTACTAAAGTGACTCATGTCCCAAAATGAGAGGTTTATCAACACATCATAGAACTCGCTTTAGTGTTGTGACATTCTTCATCCAATTTAGGGGCATTCAATACTAGATGAATATAGTTAATTTAACCGATGAAGAGTGAGTTGAGGATTTTATGACGGTGTTAGGTTAAAAGTTTACATTTTAATTTTCTGCTTATAAAATGGAAAATGCCCTTAAAAAGAAGTGAGGTAATTGGTAACCAAACAAAAAATAAGAAGAAGTGAGCTAATTGCAGCCAATTTGAGCTTCATATAGTTTAGCTTCTTTTGATTACGTCCGTTTCAGTTATTTGGGTATCCATCTCTGTATGACAATGCACATAACATGTTCGACGACATGCCTCAAAGGAACAATCCTTGTGTCTTTCGTATTGGGTCTTGATTATCAGGTCTTCAAGCATTTGGGTTGGGGCTTTGATCTCTCTGTTTATATTGATTTTTCTGTTTCTTTATAATGCCTGCTATTATTGGTTTGTGCTTGTAAATTAGATGAGAGTGCTCACTCTCGAGTCAATTCTTTGCTGTCATATACTAATTAGATCATCCTATGATGAATTCTCTTCTTGTCTTTAACTTCAATGCATTCCACACTATATTTTTCTTACTAATGATGACTTTACCCCCGTGATGATTTTGCGTTTTATTCATCAAGTTGTTTCTGGTTCTTATCGTTTGATTCCAAGAACTTTGTAACTGGGTTTCCTTGTAACAGTTAAAAGGTCGGTTTCTGAGTCCCTGAGTTGTATGTCATTTTTGAGTTTGATAGATTGCAATGTCTCTCCGGAAGCCCCCGCTCCCTCGTCTCCTTTTCAACAATGTCTCCTGCATGAGGAATGCCCAGCAGATCTTGTGAGATGTAAATGCCACAGTTCACGACGGTGGAGCATTTGTGCTGATGGGGACCAATGGCTCGGGGAAGACGACTTTCCTGCGCATGTCAGCTGGCTTTTCGAAGCCTTCAGCTGGTCAGTTCCTCTGGAATGGGCATGACATTACCAGGGCCGGGCCTGGGCTAAGGCGGGCAAGGCGTGGGCTTAGGGCCCCCAAAATTGATAGGCCCCAAAAATTTTAAATTACAGTTTGCTAAAAAAAAAAATATATATATATATATATATATATATATATTTGCAATCAAACGTACGTAAAAGACTACGAGTGGGAGACAAAACATATACCACAACCCACGTGACTTTTATTAGGTTTATAGTTTTATAATTTTATTCATTTTTTATATGCTAGTGGGGCCCCCAATTCTTTAAGTCCAAAACTGAATTGGAGTGTTCTGATCTTCAAATTTCCCAAACCCCATAAAAAGTGTGTCATAAAAAATAAAAATAAAACCCTTGTTAGATTAGATACATCAACAAGAGGGAAAAGTGGTGGCTGTGTTGGCGGTGTTGCACAGTTGCAGACTTGCAGCCGGCAGACTTTGCAGAATACAATACCAAGTGCAAGTACAAGACTACCAGAGAAAAAAAAAATTAAGAGAAGTATCTCTCATCACCGATTGTGATTTGTATAACAGGTAACTTTCAATCCCTCTTTGCCTCTTTCATTAGTTTAATCTAAACGTTTCTCTACTCTCTTTGTGTGTATTAGATATTTTTGTTAAACTTGATTTAAATGCTATATATATTTTTGTTAGGGAATTTAGTCATTGGATTTGTTGTTATCATGGCTCCGATTAGAAAGTGCAAATCTGGGTCTACAAAAAAAAAAGAGCAAAAAAAGAGAGAGGCGTTACATAAAACTCTAGTTGGTTCCCTTGATAGATACTTTACTAGCAAAGCGGGAGAAACCGCAGAAACGAGTAACAATAATACTCAGGGGAATGAAGAAAACGATGAACCATTGAATGATAATGAAGAAGAAACTCAAACCGAGAATACGAATGAGAATGAAGAAATATCGGAGAATGCAGAGCTACAACAAGAGAATGAGGAGGTTGATGAAATTGTTAATGAAGAAGTTAATGAAGAAACAAGTCTTCCTTTTGATGTGGATGATCCAGCTAAGTGGAATATAATTGATCAAAATATGAGAGACTTTTTAGTTGCAAGAGGTCCTAAAAGAGAGAGCATTACTGTCTTTCCAAAAGTGATTCTGAAAGATCTTTTTCTTCAAAGCATTACTTTCAGCATATGCCGAATGGTGAGAAGCGTGACAGGAAGTGGTTGGTATACTCAAATTCTTTGAATAAAGTCTACTGTTTTTGTTGCAAGTTGTTTGCAAAGAAACATCTAGTTGGGTTGTTAGCTGATGAGGGGACGAATGATTGGCATAATATTGCTGATCGTCTTAGAAGTCATGAAAGAAACCAACAACATATTGCCTCTATTAATAGCTGGGTGGAATTGGGGAAAAGATTGAAACTTAAGTCAACGATAGATGCGAGTTTGCAAGAACAAATTGACCAGGAGACAGAGCATTGGAAGCAAGTGTTGGAGAGAATTTTTGCAGTTGTGAAAAGACTTCGAAAAAATAATTTGGCATTTCGGGGAGATAACGAAAAGTTATATGAAGATAACAATGGTCTGTTTTTACAGATAGTTGAGTTGTTTGCTGAGTTTGATCCAGTTATGAAAGTGCATGTGAGGCGTATTCAAAATCGTGAGACTCATTATCATTATTTGAGTCACAAGATTCAGAATGAAATCATACAGTTGATGGCAAGTGAGGTGAAAATCTCAATTATTCGTCAAATAAAAGAAGCCAAATACTTTTCAATTATACTTGATTGTACTCCTGATGTAGGTAATGAGGAACAAATGTCTCTTGTAATAAGATGTGTCAACACCTCAGCAAGTCCTGTGAAGGTTGAGGAATTTTTTATTGACTTCTTAAAGGTAGATGATACATCTGGATTGGGATTGCTTAATGTGTTTTTGGAGGCAATGAAGACGCTTGGACTTGATGTTGATGATATAAGAGGCCAGGGATATGACAATGGTTCCAACATGAAAGGGAAGAACAAAGGTGTACAGAGTAGACTACTTGAGATAAATCCCAGAGCATTTTACACTCCTTGTGCTTGTCATTCTTTGAATCTTGTACTTTCTGACATGGCTAATAGCTGTAAAGATGCTGTTACTTTTTTTTGGAATCATGCAACAAATATATGTATTGTTTTCGGCTTCTACCAAGAGATGGAAAGTCTTTAAAGATCATGTCAAAGGTCTCACTGTTAAGCCATTGTCAGAAACACGTTGGGAAAGTCGTATGGATAGTGTTAAAGCAGTCAGATACCAAGCTCCACAAATACGAGCAGCTCTATTGCACTTGGCAGAGAATCGTCTTGAAGAGAACGGAACAAGAAATAATGCTGAGACTTTAGCAAATTATAATATGCACAACTTTGAGTTTTTGCTAGGCATTGTTATTTGGTATGAGTTGTTGTATAAAGTTAACTATGTCAGCAAAGTTCTTCAAAGTGAAGATATGCAGATCGATGTTGCTGTTAGAGAAGTGAATAAACTTCTTTCGTTTCTTCAAAAGTTCAGAGATACAGGGTTTGAGGATGCCATGATTGAAGCTAAAGAAATTGCAAGTGAGATGGGAGTGGAACCAGTATTCAAAGACAGAAGACCAGTTCAACGTAGAAGACAATTTGATGAGAATGCTACTGAAGCCGTGAGACAATCAGCTACTGAAAGTTTTAAAGTCAACTATTTTTTATACATAGTTGATCAAGCCATTTCATCATTCAAAACCAGGTTTGAATAACTTAATTATTCATTTATAATGCGCAGCTAATCATTATTTTTAGTTGAATCTTATTTATTTTTTGTATACCAGGTTTGAACAATTTCAAATTTATGAAAAGAACTTTGGTCTTCTTTATGATCTGGAAAAGTTGAAGTCTACAGATCGTGATAGCTTGAAGAAATTCTGTGGTAATCTTGCGAATCTAATTAATCTTGGTGAAAAAATTGATCTTGATAAAGATGATCTGTATCAAGATTTACGAATGTTGTGTGATGATTTACCTGAAGAAGCCACAAGAGCTATTGATGTGCTGAATTATATGATTGAAAGGGATGGCTGTTATCCAAATGCCTTGATTGCTTACAGGATTTTGCTAACCATACCAGTCACAGTTGCTTCCGCAGAAAGAAGTTTTTCAAAGTTGAAGTTGATCAAAACTTATCTTCGGTCAACTATGTCACAAGAGAGATTGAGCGGTTTGGCTATATTATCAATTGAGAAAGATTTGGTAAAGAAACTTGATTATGCAAGTTTAATTGCCACATTTACATCTAAAAATGCACGACGACTTGTATTTAAGTGATTTTTAGTTTATCAAACTACTGATGTGGCCAATTTTTTATTATTTAAAAGAATTTTGATTGGATTTTATTTGATTATTTTTTATTTTGATGTATTATTAATTCGAAAGGTTAAAACGATAGGGCCCCAAAAAAAATTTCGCCTTGGGCCCCAAAATTTTCAGGGCCGGCCCTGGACATTACAGATTCAGGAGTTTTCCACCAGTACAAGCTCCAACTCAACTGACTCTCACTCAAGGACGCTGTGAAAGAGAAGTTCACAGTCCTTGTCCAGTGGTTCGAAGTCCTCGAAGGGAAGATGGGCCTCGGCAGATTGGCCAAGGAGAAGGCTAGAATGCTGTCAATGGGGCAGCGCAAAAGACTCCAGCTCGCGAGGTTGCTAGCAATCGACAGGTCTATTTGGTTGCTCGACGGGCCCTCTGTTGCATTAGATACCGACGGAGTGAAGCTGCTAGAGTACATCATTGCAGAGCATAGAAAGAAAGGTGACATCGTCATTGTGGCAACACATCTGCCTATTGAGATAGAAGACGCGACATACCTGAGACTGCCAGTTAAGTTCCCAAGGAGAATGACCTTGGTAGACATGCTTGATCGCTCAGACTTTTGATTCTTTTACCTGTTCCTATTTATACACACAATGAGCAAGAAGAAAATATTGTAGTCACATTGTGATTGAATTCAACTATATGACATTTCTGTCCTCCCATTCTCTTTTTGCCTGACAGAAAGCGAATCTGAGCCTCGCCCCCTTTCTTTATATCAAACTCCAACTTGGGTTGCTTTGGAATTAGGTAATAGGAGAAAACTTGATCGATTTTTTTTTCCATTTGATAATGTTGACTTGGATTAGAGTGGGGGATAGATTATCAGTGTTACCCAGTTGGGATCATTGAGAGTTTGAGACCACCCATTAAAAATGGATATTGCCTAATCATTAAAATGGTTAGCACAGACTGATAACCAAGGATTAGAGAGAGAGAGAGAGAGAGAGAGAGAGAGATCTACTATACTATTAACAATGTACACTCATGCAATGTGTTTTGGTTTTTTCTTTTGTCTTGTGCAGAAGAATTAGCGGGCATTTGAGATTAGGTTATGGAAAAGAGAAGAACCAAGAACCAAAAGTCACACTTAATTTCCCATACACAATAAGCTGAACACCATAATTGCTACCAAAGAAAGACCCCAGTTTGCTGCCTTTGCCAATGCGCTTGATTTTCCGGTAGGGGCATTGGCAGGCTTGTCACCGGGCTTTGAATCTGACTCGGAGCCTGCTGAGTCTGAGTTGGGCTTAGTCTCGGCCTTGGGTGCCACTGGAGGAAGTGGTGGGTCAACTACGGTTTTAGCATCAAGTGGTGGGAGGGGAGCTTCTGCTGGTGCCATTTGCTCAGGGGGCATCAAGTTGAGGAGAGAACCGGATTCAATTGGCAGAATCGGATATGGGATATCGGCCTTGGGGTCAAGATTGGTGCATGGACTTCCTGGAAGATTTGAAACTTGTTGAGTGGTTTATGTGAAAAAGAAAAGGAAGTAGACAAGAAAAATAAGTTAGCTTGAGCCGCAAGACTTACTCATGAATTTGCTAGCAGTTTGTGGGAAATCAGTGATAATTCCATCAACCTTGAGTCCTTGAGCATATGTAGCTATTTCGTAAATGGGGTCTGCGAGATAATCAAACATGAGACTGGTGAATTCGTTTTTCAGGAAGTCGATGTACACTGACAGATTGGCAGCCTGCAATTCCTTGATGACCTTAGTTTCTTCTTTGATGAAGAAATTGCTGGCCAAAATAACTGAATCTTTGTTGACAGTTACTCCATCTGCATACTTCTTGATCTCTTCAATTGATTCCTTCGGTACAGTACTTATTTTCTCCAAAATGCTAAACACTTTTTTGTAGGTTTTCACATCAGCGAATTTGGACAGCACTGAAGTGTCGTCTGATCTGATTATGACCTTTTGAGTCGATTGCTGGTCAAGTGTGGCATTTTTCAAGGCAGAGGTTACGGTACCAACAATGTCCAGACCGGCCTTTGATGCTAAGTAAGGTGCATGCTGAGAAAACAACATAGGTTATAGTTATGGTTCGGATTGAACATTGTTGTGCACCAATGAAGAAAAGAATGAAATGTCTGGAAATGTTTACCCGAATGTTGATCATAATTCCAGTAGTTGCCTTTTTCTTGGCCAACTCTAAGAATTCGGTGAGGGTCACCAGTTTGCCTGCATCCTTGTAAGCTGGGTTTCTAAACAGGTTTTCCTTGGTCCCAAAGGGGCTTTGTATTTGGGCTGAAATACCAAAGTTGAACCGTTAATGAGTTTAGCGGAAGTTTTGCTGGCTGAAACAAATTAGTAGGATTTACTGGGATAAGTACTTCTATAGGTAGCTTACGTTTCAAGGACTGGATCTCTTCCCATGTGAGCTGGAACGAGAAGACTCCAGCTTCAGGTTGAAGTTCAGGAATAGTCTCACTCTTGGTCATGAATTGACTCAATGCATTGGTGCCTGAGTTGAGATCTATACCATCTAAGCAGAAGGCAACTCCATCACTTGACATTTGGACCGAGCAATCAATTATGTCTGTGCCATCATCTATTGCAAGCTGATAAGCAAGGTCGGTACAACCAGGGTAGTTCCCACTCGCTCCGTTTCTACTTATGATCAATGGACTTCCTGCAATGTAAAACGTTCCCAATGAAAGTTATCTCAGCACTAAAAAGACTCGCAAACTTGTACTATAAGCTTGGGAAAACAAAAGTTAGACCCATTACCTTTGTAAGGCTTGCCATCCTTGTTATGTGAAAAGCATGCTGCAGCAGGAAAGCATAAGGTGTTAGAGCTTTGTAATGTTTTCATTTTCGTATTTATACACGTTCCTGTATGTTTAATGTGATTGCGTAACCTATGTGAAGTGCTATTAGAAATAAGGAGTCTGATGCCTCACCAATGGCTTCTGATGCTGTAGGTGGGAAATCTGTAATCACCCCATCAACAGAAAACTGATCGTTATCTACAAACTGTTGGATTTCTGCTGTTGGATCCATACTATAGTTATAAGGGATTGGGATGTCGTTTGTGAAGCCTTTAGCATATACTTCCAGACCTTCTTTGTGAGCATCTGCCACTAGAGTAGTGGGAGCATCCAAATAATTAGTTGGGGTAATCGGATATATGAATTCTTTTGGAACAAGGATCCCAGCTGCAAGTGACTTGATCATTCCAAGATTCTTGAGCAATGCACCGTAATCTTGTCTGGTTGTTGGTTCAGTCTCATTGGGGCTTAGGAACTCAAAGATGAGCTTGGTCTTGGCTTTGTTCACTTTCCCACCAATGGTTTTCAGGAAACCAATCTCAGGGGATGAAATGAAATTGATGCCCTGGTGGTCTCTCATTGCCTTTTGTACATATGCTGCTACATTGATTTTGTGTTCGCTATAAAATGCATCATACTGCAATACACAGTAAACAAAAGAAAAGCCACTTTAGAAGAGAGAAATTAATGAAGAAACTCGACGAAAACATGAAACAGTTGCATAGGATGTCTGGAACAAAACTATATATCGTCGAAAACAAACTTGGGGATAGAGAGATACCGGCACATGCAACCAGACTTGGTCTGGCTCGCTCTGAAACATATCATCAACGGTCGATATAGGCAAAGCATTATCAAATTGACTCGGTCTGGAAAAGATATTCTGAGTCACTGCATAGGAAATGAAGAACAAACATGATTAGTCACCCTTGAACAACAAATGTCAGTCGCGAGCTGTCTATATTATCATGAAGTGTTACACACTTGGATCGTTCTTTCATTCCACAATGCCAAAATTCGACAAGGGAAATCTAAAACTAATTACCTTCTAATGAACGGTATTGCATTGTTCATGTCTTATGCTAAATATGAACAAAAGAATAAATCAGTGATTCGATAAAATGCCAGAGTCGAAGAAAGAGGGGGATAAGTTGTGTCAGTCTTACATGTAGGTTTCTCTGTTAGCTCGGCTGATGTGAAATCTAAAGCGAACCACCCACGAAATTCCTTCCCGTTAACTTTGTAAGTGCTTTGGCGTTTAGGGAATACCTCAGGCAAGGTTGTTGTATTATCAAGCAGAATGTTGGACAGGCAAATTCCGACGTTATCTTTCGTTAACTGTAGATTGCAGAAAAGAGCTGTGCCTATCAAACTCAGAGACTTGCCCATGCTGTTAGCATAGCCGCTCGATTCTGGGAAGAGCCCTGAGAGCCCTCCGCGAGCTACAATCAGGGGCTCATTACCTGCATGCATATATGGTTAGGGTTTCATTTACAGAAGGTCACAAATGTCAAAAACTCACATCCCAGAAAATATAAAACCAGAAAACACAGATGGGGAGCCAAGATTGCTCTTACCACTCAATGTCAGCCATTTCGGTTGTGGAGGCTTTGGCCCTGGCTGCTCTGGCCCTCCTTTCTGGGCTAATGCTGAATGGATCAACAGGGAGATGAGAAGCAAACTTCTCATCATTTCTCCTGATTCTGTCATTGTGATATTCCAAATCTTGATGAGATAGAGATCACATACATACCCCTAAAGATAGAGATCATAAAGATGAACATGCATAAACGTACAGCATTCAAAGAAAACTTACTTCCGGAGGATTCTAACATTCCCTCTCAAGTTTGCCAAAGAAAACTCTCAAGGGAATGCCAAATGCATAGGATGAGAGAGAGAAGGAAATCGTGGGGGTTGAGGGATTATAGGTAAGAGGTGATTGAATTAAATTTACCCCAAAAAGGTTTTGTGTCGTTCACTAAATTGCTTTCGCTCATTAATACAAGTATAGGATTTGCTATTAAAGGGCAACCCAGTTTGTAATTTGTTTAATTCCTGTATTTACTATTCTTGTTAGTCGACTGAGATGAGTTAGATCGTTTTGGTTTTGTATGATCTTTCGCGGCAAACCAGGCATTTGTAACCTTCCAAGCCTCTAACGGTTTATAGAAACTCCTCACTTTTCTGTAATTAGCTGCTTCTAGATTTGGAGGTTTTCTTTCTAGTCCTGCAATTGCATCTTCTTGTCTCACTTCAGTTTCTTGTTCCAAACCGAGTCGATATAATGTCACAACATACTCGTAACTCCTCACTTAACATTTGTCACTAATTGCTACATATTTATCATCTCGCGAGTCTCGTTATAATTCACGCATATACATTTTTTATTTTATTACGTGACAAACGATATAAAACAATTTAGTACACATATATATATATGTATTAAAACAAGTACCAAAAGGTGTGAAAACTATCAAAATCCACCTAAACTCATGACCTCTTACTTCGTTTTTTAACTTAGTGGAGAAGAGAACAAAGCCATATATATATATATATATATATATATATATTAGCACTAGTGTACGTGGACGACTGCACCGAATCTCTCATAGCACCAGATCCCAACCCTTACTCGCCTCTCTCTTCTTTTCTTCTCATTGATCCCAAAAAATCCCCAAATTTGATTTTCAGAAAACCTAAATTTCTCTCTCTAAGAAAAAAAAAAAAAGAAAAAAAAAAGATGAAGATCACGGCGTTGCTGGTCCTCAAGTGCAACCCGGAAGGATCCGACCCGGTCATATTAGCCAACGCCTCCGATACGAGCCACTTCGGCTACTTCCAGAGGTCCAGCGTCAAGGAGTTCATCGTCTTCGTCGGCCGCACCGTCGCCAAGCGCACCCCTCAAGGTCAACGCCAGTCCGTCAAGCACGAAGGTCCGTTTTCCTCTTTCTCTCGGGTCGGACACGATCCGCTTACCTTTTTTTTTATTGAATTATTCGCCCTATATGATTTTGTGAATCGTATTATTATGGTTTTTGGTTGGGATCTGAATCGTCGTGAAATTTTGGTTTGAATTGGAATTTCAATTGTTTTATTTTGATTATGATTTAATTGAGAGGTTAGTGATTATGATATCTGAAAATGTGTGCTTTGGTTTTTGTGTGTAGAGTATAAAGTGCATGCTTACAACAGCAATGGACTCTGTGCATTGGGCTTTATGGATGATCACTATCCAGTTAGGAGTGCTTTTTCGCTGCTCAACCAGGTAAATTTATTCTCTTTGTGTTGTTTCGTTTCGCTGTTGTGGATTTGTTAGGAGAAGAATGAATTTATGCATTTAAATTTTCACTTCACTTGTGGTACCGTGCTTCCTGTATCGCTGGTGACTCGAGCTTTGTGTTGTTGACGGTTAGGTTCTAGTATTTTGTGGCTGGAAAAGTATAATTGGTTCTAGCTCTGAAAGTTAAAGGTTTTAGTTGGTAATTTGAAGCTTCTGGATTTCTATTATGTCTAGTTTTATGAATAGGAAACTGGTGGCCCTCAGGGACTTCAACCCTCAAATAGGCTTTAAATTCTGATTAGATATTTGCAAACCTGTGTCATGAAGTGGTTCGTAGTTGTGTCCAACTTGTTTAATCGTCTTTATCTAATAAAGAATGAATTGTTATGATTTCCAGGTGTTAGATGAGTATCAGAAGAAATTTGGTGATTCTTGGAGGGCTGCACAAGAGGACAGCACAGAATCATGGCCCTACCTAAATGAGGCTCTAAATAAATTCCAGGTGCGCCGGCAAATCTGTTTTCCTTTTTTCCGTTACATATAAGCTGGAATGATAAGACAATATAGCAGCTGAAAGTTATGAGCTACAACTGAAATCAGTTTTTTTTTTCTTTCGTACTCTATCTTCAAATTTCAGGACCCTGCAGAAGCTGATAAGTTGTTGAAAATTCAGAGGGAATTGGATGAAACAAAGATTATTCTCGTGAGTATCGTGCCTGAACCTACTTTTGATCACGTCAATTGTTGCATGTCTTTATGATGTTTCTAATCCAATTTGTTTTACAATTTCAATAATCGGCTGAAAGACTTTTCCTGGATAGGGGTTGGCACATCTTTTATGTTCTTACTTATCTTTATCCATCTGACAAGAAAAATAAAATAGTGAGAATAGCACCTACCATATGCAGCATCAGGTTGGTCACTTTTTTGCTCTACTGACCTGGCTTTTCTTTTGTTCTCTTTGGTGCAGCATAAGACTATTGATAGTGTACTTGCACGAGGTGAGAAACTGGACAGTTTGGTTGAAAAGAGTTCGGATCTAAGCACAGCATCACAGGTACTGATAATTCGTGTGTTATTTTTCAGTTGCCAGTACGCGGTGCATATACTGACCTAGTGCATATCATTGTCTATGCATAAGCTCTTATTAAGTAGATATAATTTGAAGGTCTCTGTCTAGGTTTTCAAGCAACAGGCTATTGAGTTCAATTTATTGAACGAATATGAAGCACCCAATGTGTGGTCCAGTTGACTTCTTGTTGCATTGTTGGATGCATAGTTTATCGAATGTGATTGCCTATGTTTGAATATAGGGTTAAAAGGGTTGGATTTGGATTTTAGATTATATAGTCTGAAGTCTGAACAAATGTGTTTCAACAAAAGTTAGACTGTCCATTGTTCGGTTTTAATACTTCGCCCTGTATTTGTATTTGTTTCTAACGTGATTGCCTGATGACGATGTGGTTTTTCTTTTGCGAACAGATGTTCTACAAGCAGGCAAAAAAGACCAATTCTTGTTGTACCATACTGTAAGCTTCTGGTGGCAGCGGCAAACCCGTACTGACAATTCCGGTTGTTGAGTTGAAGGATGGCAAATTGATGACTGTAATATTTCCATGTCATTTGTGCATTGTTCGCTTGGCAGAATTGTGTGGATTTTCACTTTTCCTTTAGGGAAACGAATATTGATAGAGGTGTCTCCTCCTGTTATAGTATGATTATGTGTTTCTGTTTGGAAACACAAGTTTATATTCAAGTGTGCTGTATCATGTTTGCGATATTCTCATTATGATTTTATAAATCTATATGTCATTGCTTATTCTTTTGAAGCTATTCATCTTTCAGATCATTCAATTAATAGAAGATATCAGAATTTTATATGTTTGGTTTATGATAGGAGTAGTACTTTGTAGTCTTCAGTGGCCGAAACACTACTAAAATATGAATGGAACATGTACAATTATCAGTAGCCTAATAATCCGGTTGATGGGCTTCTACGGTAGTTGACTGTGATAAAATTACACATACAAGAAAATTATAGAAATTTTATCCAAATCTAAGATCGTCGTAAAAGTCGGGTCATAAAGCCCAAAACTTTTCTCGGGGCTTTAATAAACACAATTCTCAGAGAAGCGCGCACACATAAATTCGGTGTAGTGCAAAGAAAATCAAGTAAACAGTCAACATCACCATTCTCAGAGCAGCGCACACTCATAAATTCGGAACCAGATATTTCATATTGGTTTTTTAGGGAACTCATCCTGGTATTTCCCCCTTTTCTCTTTAGTGTTGTAATATACATGTAAAGATTGCTGGGTTTTGCTTTTAGTTTTGTTGAATTTACTTTCCGGATTGGGTTGTTATATGTATAAATTTAAATGTGGATGAGAATGACCTCGAAGAAGATGCAACTTTTATTTAATCTTGAATTCTGGTTCTGGGTGTGTGTAAAATGCTGATGAAATTGAGTTTGAAATTGAGTTCTAATAGGGATTCTCTTTTCTGGGTGTTTGTATTTAAAATTCAAGAAATGCAACTTTTTGTCCTAATTGTATAAATTTATATAAGTGTAAAATGCAGTTGAGTCTGACCCAGAAAAAAGCTGTACTTCTATTTAATCTATAAGTCTGTTTCTGGGTTTTTTTTTGTATGTAAAATGCAGATGAGATTAAACGATTCAACCTTTTGTATGTTTCTGGGTGTTTGTATGTAAAATATCAGATGAGAATGGCCTTGAATAAGAAGCATCTTTTATTCAACCTTAAATTTTGTTTCTGGGTTCTTGTAATTTGAATATCAATAAAAACCCGGAATGACTTTGAAATAGAGTTGACTTTTTATTCTAATATTAATTTTTTTTTCTGGGTTTTTTTTTCTGCAGAATGCAGAAGAGAATGAATATGAAAAAGATGTAGACAGCTGAGATTTGTGATGACCCATAACTGCTACTGGAGCACCAGCGACTCTGCTGATTTTCAATAATGAAGTTGGCTTTTCTAGGGAGAACATGGCGTGCTTTTGTGGCATATTTAAGTCTACAAAGAAGGGGAGACAATAGCAGACTGGTAATTCCTAGTTAAAAGTTGAATAGTAATAACCTTATGGAATTCTTTAAGATTCTGATTAAAGAATTCCATAATTGACTTATATGTGTTTCATGTAATTGACTTATATTTACCACTAGCTCTTTTCTAGATTCTGATTAGAGGTTTTCGAATTCTTTTATGCTTCCTCATTCTCAACTACATAGGTAATGTGTGAAAGTTCCCTCAGTAGAAGGTGACTCTTTAAGCTTTTCGTTGTTATATTAATGTGGAAAATTTTCCAATTTTCCAATTCTCAACTGATTCCTGTATCCATGTATTGTCTCCATGAAAGATATTGGTATCTGTTTCTAATCTAGTATACCTTCCCAGTCTGGATCATACAGCATACATTCTTCTGGCGTTAAATAAGATTTGGTAATATGCAAATTTTCTCAGGTCTTCGTACACTTACTTTTTGCAATGATCTTCTTCAAGAACCTCAGAAAGGGATCATCAGGAGAGCTTGACGTCAGTTTCTCAATATACTTCAGCAATAATATAATGCCAGCTCCCGGAACCTTTTTATCAGCGGAGCTGCAGAGACTTTGGATGCATTCTGTGACCAATGATCGTCACACATTTCACACCTACATATTCCAGAACTGCATCATATTTTTCAAGGTCCTGAGACGAAAGCAAGATCCTCATCAGTAAAGATTCTGATGTTCTGCTCAGAACATAACCTTCTCTTATAAATTCATCCATCAAGCACCTGAATCTCGGACTGACACGAACCACCTCTTGAGGCCACGCATAGAAAGACATATCAGTAATAACTTCACAAGGCACTATCTATAGACTCTGCAATTCAGTTCTAATGGACTCTCTAATCGTTGAACTTGGGAAATGATGAAGCTTCAGCAGGTACATAGTCAAAAATATTTTGCATTTGATCACGTAAGGAGAGAGACTCAAAGGCTTTCACAAATGCTTATGGGATACAACTGAGAATTCCCAAGTTCCATTCATTGCCCAACAGTACAGAATTTCGTGATGAATTAAGACTGAAGTCGGCCTGAATTAGAAACGGGGAAGTCTGTGACCTTATTTGTGGGGAGGAAAGCGAAAATATCACCAGAAGAAGTGATCTAAACAATGAAGTGATCTAAACTAAATTGGGTTATAGGGTTATTTGGTTACCTTAGGGGGATCTAGTGTAGGAATCACTGTTGCCATATTCTCTCATCACCCAAAAATCAATAACATAATTTAACCCTTCCTCAAACAGCGGAGTATATAGTGTATCATATTCAGGCATCTTTCACAACTCCCAGACAGCTTCTATAAACTCCCTTCATCATACTACTAGGCACTTGCATTTTCCGGAACTCTTCCTTTTTCAGATCTAAGGCGAAGACAAAGATTGGTCCGGAATACAGATCATTAATGAAGTGATCTAAACAATGAAGTGACTCTCTGAACAACAAGCCCTTCTGTTGAATCTTATCGGTCATTGGGGACTTGATCGGATAATTCCATGTCCGATATCTCAACGATAAAATGCTGACGTCCATCGGCCGTTTCGCTGTCATTACAATTTTATAGTCGTTGTCCAGTAATTTCGTTGTAGAATCCGGTTGATGGGTTCCAAATAAACAAGCTGCTTCCTTTTCCAAACGAACGACTTTTGCGAGTGAAGCCACGATGACAGGAAACCAAGCCATTGCAAGAACCTCTTGAACAGATGTTTTACAATAAGGTAAAAAGACACTCTTGCTGTACAATACTGTAAGATTCTGGTGGCAGCAGCAAGCCCGTCATGATGAATAGGTATCATGATACAGTATGGCTATACACATCATGTTTCTATTTGCAATAAATCTATTTGCCGTAGCTTATTCTTCTGAACCTATTCATCATTCAGATCCTACAATATATGGATGTATTGAGTTTTATCTCTTAGGTTTATGATAAGACAAAAACTATATAGATTCGAGTGGAATGCCTGAAGAATATGGTAGATAGGGATCCAGACAAAGAAGCTTGCATTTACAATGAAATGGTACTCCTAACCTAAATGGTTTAGGAAATGGGGACGAAATAGCATACGACGTCGTTTTGTGATGCTAAATGGTTTGTCCTTCGGGCATGTTGTGATTGCTAGATCCAAACATACAAGTACTCGTTTGGGCTATTGTGAGTGCTTAATCCAAACACACAAGTATTCATCCTAACGAGGAGCTACACTCAGAGCAAGTCTAACAGATTCCCTATAATAGAGATTTTACTTAATTTTAGAGATTCTCCAATAGAACTCCAACAGATTCTCCATCTCATTTCCTAAAATGGAGATTTGGATGAGAGATAAGAGCAAGTCCAATATATTCCCTATAATATATTCATCTCTATACTTGTAGATAGATAAAGAAAAATTTGCAGAATGAAAAATCAATGAACAAATCAATTTGACACAAGAAACTAAAAGTAATCATTAATGAGAGAGAATATATTCATCTCTATAGCTTGAATTCTATTTAAAATAAACAAATTTATTATTATAGAATATTTTAAAAGTAATAATTAATTACAATTTACAATAAATGTCGAATATTTATTATTGTGTTATAAATGTCGATATCTGCAAACTAATGGAATCTGTTAGAGTTGGAGCAAAAAATTATAGAGAAAATGATGTTTGTTTCTCCATTTTAGAAAAAAATTTGAGAAAACTGTTGGACTTGCTCTCATAAATTCAATATTTTGAGTATCTTTGCCTTACCTATTTCATCAGATTCAATATTTTGAGTATCTTTGCCTAACCTATTTCATCGTTTATATACCTGCTGCTTGATCTTATCAAGTATCAACTAGGTGCTGCGTGGGGTTACTCATTTTGGACAAGCATGGTATAACCAAGGAATGCAAAATCGATATTTTCGCCGAAATTTCGTCGAAATTTTCGTTTTTCCGTGGGATCGATATTTCGATTCAATTCTTTCAGTTTCTCGTCGAAATTTCCCGATATTTTCCGATATTTCCGATATTTCACCGATATTTCCGATATTTCCGCGAAATTTCCGATATTTTTCAGAAATTTTTTATCTTACCAAACTAAAGAACAGATTATCTTTGTGTAGTGAAGGAAAAGGCTTGCTTGGCTTGTCTGAGAACCTTGTCTGAGAACCTTGCTGCTATATTTTTCTAGTTTCAGTTGGGTTGAATGATTGTAAAGTTAATACGTTAGACCGGAGCGTATTTATATTGAACTATCCTGCCATAGATTTGTAACTGATGTAAAAGTCAGTGCTAAACATGTACATGATATCTATTAATTGCAACAGTCAGTCGCTTATGCATAACAGAATGAATGGACATAGCTAGTAGCAACCCTATCTTATGGACATAAAAAATTAAAATTGCCAGGTTCATTAATTTCATAACATTATGTAAGCTGCTGAAGTATAATTAATTAAACATGTATTTCTAATATGAGCTGAGTTGATTGATGGGTCAATTGGTTTCTTCTGCTTCGCATATGATCAGTAAATATATATATATTCTTCTTTCTTCTCTCCTTAACAGTTTCAAGAGGTGCTTGGCAAAGGAGCAATGAAGACAGTGTACAAGGCAATTGATGAGCTTCTGGGGATGGAGGTGGCATGGAATCAGGTGAAGTTCAGTGAAGTGCTTCGCTCACCAGAGGATTTGCAACGGCTCTATTCAGAGGTTCACCTCCTCAGCACCCTGAATCATGACTCCATTATTCGGTTCTACACTTCTACACCTCATGGATCAATGTTGATCACAAAACTTTTAACTTCATTACTGAAATGTTCAGTTCAGGGACACTAAGAGAGTAATTTTCTTTCCCACTCCAACTCCTTTAGATTGTTAACTTGCAACTCCTTTAACAACTCATTGTTAAATTATATATATTAAATCATATTTCAATAAATATCAGCTCTATTCACATAGTAATTCATATAACATTTCAATAAATTGATATATATTTGAATTTATTAATATTTTCTTCTCACATATGATCGATAACATAGCATAAAACAACCTTAGAAAGTTTCAATACAAATTTTCATGTATTTCTTATAGTTTCCGTCGTTTTTGTCAAAATTTCTAATGGATCGATATTTTATCGATATTTCCGTCGAAATATCCGTATTTTGAAACGCCGATATTTCCTCGATATCCGATATTTTACTCCTTGGGTATAACTATGTCTGCCTTGATCATGATATTTGACATAGATGTCTTGGTTTCTTTCAGCCAAGAAGAACTATAAGCCTAATGCTTCTTGAAGATTTTGCTTCTCCTTTCAAGCTACAACCACATATTTCTTTTTCTTCCTTTCTAAGCTTTCTCCTAGTTTGAGGTCATAATCATTATGTTTTCTTCCCCTCCAAGCTTGCTCTATGCAATCACACTCATACAACTGCAAGTACAAATGGGTGAAGAATAAGGAGTATAAGTTATTTAACTAATATATGGTAATAGTGGATTTTCACAATACATACTAAAACTTTAGCGGTTTATCAACGATCTAGAGAAAAATAATCGACAATCAAAATTAGTGAAAGATAATCTATCAATCTTGCTAATAATATCAATTTTCTTTAATTTTCAAGCATGTTTCGATATTCTTTTCTGTCACGGGAGCGTGGAAATCTGATCAAAATTTTTGGGTATTCACCTATGGATAAATATATTTTAATTAAAAATTTGATACAAGTTTAGCAACCCTACGTGTAACCCCTACGTGTCTAGCAAGTTCACAAATAATGCACCACACTACGTGTACGGTCCAGAAACCTCCACGTCCCTACTTCCAAATAACCTTTTGAACAAGCCAATGCCACCTTTTATATACCTTATCAAGAAGCACCGGAACCCTCAACATCAAAATCCCCAAAAAACATAAACCCTAGAAAACCCCTGTCTTCCAATTCACTCCCCTCATTTGGCAATGGCAAAGAAAACTATGGAAGTTGTGAAAGGCGTAGACTTGCAGAGATACATGGGCCGCTGGTATGAAATTGCTTCATTCCCATCAAGGTTTCAGCCCAAGAATGGAGAGAACACAAGAGCCACCTACACTCTGAAAGAAGATGGGACTGTGAATGTGCTCAATGAGACCTGGACTAATGGGGTCAGAGGTTTTATAGAGGGTACTGCCTGGAAGGCTGACCCTTCAAGTGATGAGGCAAAGCTCAAAGTTAGATTCTGGGTCCCTCCATTTTTGCCCATCATCCCTGTTACTGGGGATTACTGGGTTTTGTATCTTGATGATGATTATCAGTATGCTCTCATTGGCCAGCCTAGCAGAAATTACCTTTGGGTATGTGTTATCTTATTATGTTTGCTTTGTTGGGTAAATGTCCTTTCTGTGTTTGATGGTGTTTAGTTTTTGGGATTTGTGTCTCTGTTTTTTATTTTTGTGTGGCTTTGGTTTTGGGTGTTTTGGTCAGATATTGAGCAGGAAGCCTCATCTGGATGAGGAGATTTACAACCAGCTAGTGCAGAAGGCCAAGGATGAGGAGTATGATGTGAGCAAACTCCACAAGACACCACAGAGTGAGAGTCCACCAGAAGATGCACCCAATGACACCAAGGGTACTTGGTGGTTCAAGTCCCTCTTGGGAAAATAGAGAATTTCTGATAGGATTAGCATATTGGGGTTTAAGTATTTACACTTAAATATGAATGAATAATTTGAACCCCCTTCTGCAACATTTAGGCCAGGAGTATCATTTGGTTTTGTAATTTATGCTTTTAGTGTGTTTTATGGATGCGAATTGCTTAGAATTTCCATCTTGATGGTTTTATGTAAGTTGTGTATGTCGACTTTGTCTTTGTTCTTATGTGATATATATCTGATTTCTATTATCTTTTGTTAATATGGCTCTATTATACTTGTTGTTACTGAAAGCAGAATGATACTCAAATGGTTTGAAGTTACAAATATTGATAGAGACTCTTCGACTCATATTCAGGATGGTGACTCGCTCTTCTAATTCTAGAAATAATTGTGACCAGTTCACTTTTCCATATTTCACCCTGAATGAGCTGTAAATGAGTTTGAAGAGTTGATAATTGATATGGTTGAAAGTGACCTCATTCCCTTATATTTAGGAGGTATTTCGACTACCACAATGAACCTAAGCTGGTCAGGATTCCTGGTAAGAGACATAGAGTTGGTTTAGGACTAGTCCTAGACTCCTAGTCTATCAGTCTATCTGCATGTTTTCATAGCGTTCGGCGAAATCTTGCGCTTGGATCCGTGTCATTCATGGCTCAAAGGAGGGCAATGTCCATACCAGAAGGTATTACAGGACGGGAAATTGTCCCATTCATGGCTCGCAGGTGGGCAACTTCAATACCAGAAGATATTATGGCAGGGGAAATCGTGCCGAGGTTGCCGGTGAAATCCGTAGGGCGATGCAGATGCGTTTGTAAACGATGGCGCTCTCTATTCTCCCATCCAGACTTTGCTAAATCTCACAATCAATCATCCTCTAAACAGCTCGGCCTTGTTTTTCACCTCAACTACGAGTTCTATTCACTGCAGTTGGAGATAGGAATGCAGAAAGTGAGTCTGCCGTTCAAGAATCCGGCGCATGCTCTCAGTTTTGTAGGCTCCTGCAATGGTTTGGTGGCCTGTGTAACTGGTGCTTCCATTCAAACTGCTCTCTATTCCATACATAGAGAAATCAGCTTGTTTATCTGTAATCCTCTAACCGGGAAACAAGGAATTCATTGGCCAAGGGTTTTACTCTGCAATGCGTGGTTTTGATTATGTCTCGGCCACTGACGACTACAAAGTTATTGTTGCTCTATTAGATCAAGAACTTCTGCGGGAGGTACGCGTCTTCTCATTCAAGTCTCAGACATGGAAATCGATTAAGTGCCCTCTCAATCTCTGGTTAGACACAATGCAAGTGAAGGCTGTGTTTTTGAATGAGGCGCTTCATTGGGTAGCTTACGAGACTGATCCCCATAATTTATGTAGACGAGCATTACCATTAGTCATATTTGCTTTTGATCTGGCAAAGGAGGAGTTTCGGAAAATTCAAGTGCCTCGGAATACTATTAGAAGCTTACGCAATGATAGGCGTTTGGGAGTTTCTTGTGAAGGATGCCTGTACGTAATGTGCTTTTCAAAATATGGTTTCTGTTACGGTGGTACTGGTCTTCGTGTTGCTTTTTGCGTCATGAGAGAGTATGACAACGGTGGTTCTTGGAGGTCCTTTTGTATAAGTATTCCCTTTGAATTCAATAGGCCAGTTCTTGAACCAATCTTGCTGACGGAAACTTGTGCAGTCGTGATGAACAGGTCGAAGAAGAGTGACCGACTGGTTTCAGAGCGGAGGAACATCATCCGGAGCAACGATCTTGAAGATAAACAAGGAATGCCGGACGATGTATATAAGATTCATCACCATACTGGAAAAGGTAACCGTGAGGTGTACATTGTTGAGACTGATACACCAGACATGGTCGTCTATGAAGAAAGTTTATCTTCTCTTTTCTAATAATCAGTGTGGTGATTTAAGTTTTTAGTTTTTCGACTGCAACTGAAGTTTAATTTGGGAATTTGAGTATGTACATCAGTATGAATAATCAGAACCCGTTTTGAGCCATTCTAGGCTATGAGTATCAGTTGGCTTGTTACTTTATCCTTTCGTGTGTTTTGTGCATGCTTATTTTTTAGAAGATGTAGTACAAAAAGCTTAGACGTTTCCATCTGGATAGTTTTATGTAATTTTATGTCTTTGTTCTTAGTGCCTATGTAATGGAATGACCCTATGGTGTTACTGGAAGCAAAATGATGCACTTGTTGACACCTTACAAGTCTTCAGCTTGTGAGTTTTTTAAAACAGAAGGGAGTTGTAGACTCATAATGCTAGTTAGTTAAACACATAAATGTTGTTTTGATCAGTGTTACTTATCGATTTACGTTTCTGAGTTATGATCAAGTGCAACCGTAGCAATGAGTGAACTTCTTGAATACAGAATGTGTACATGACACACTTAAAATAGATCAATAACAACGATTTTAGCTTCAATTCCATATTTCTCAACATCACTTTGACACTGGGTTGACCACAAATTCAAATGCATTAGTTTGGATGGGTTTAGGATTCCTAGTTAGAACTGGACTAGGATTCCTAGTTAGAACTGGACTAGGATTCCTAGTTAGAACTGGATTTGTTGGTTGCTTGCCCATATAATCACTAATGTTCATATTTTCACTGCGATATGATTTATTTGCTCGTTAACAACAGAAGTGTCACCCATGGTGCGCATGAGGGTAGCTGCAAGTATACCCGAAGAGATTATAGAAGAAATTGTGACAAGGTTGCCTGTCAAATCTGTAGGGCGGTGCAGGTGCGTTTGTAAACGATGGTGCTCTCTGTTTTCCGCACAAAGTTCGCCAAGTCGCAAATGCAGTCAGCTGTTGGGCGGCGAACCCTGTCTCAGAGAGTTGTTCTCCTCACTGATGTATATGAATCGCCATACTTGGATTTGGGGAAGCTGAAGAACTCTTCAGTCAGATTGGGACAGCTGAATGCCCCATTCAAGAAGCAGGGCCAAGGTCTCTGCTTTCTCGGCTCCTGCAATGGCTTGGTAGCCTGTTTCACTTTCGAACGTCGCTTATTTAAATCCAAATTCGAAAGCTTGTACGTCTGGAACCCATCAACCGGATTCTACAAAGAAATAACAGTTCCTGGAAAAGGCTTTAGTTTTTTACCAGGAGTTTTTACGCGTGGTTTCGGCCATGTCTCGGGTACCAACCAGGGGCGGAACCAGGATTTTGATATACCTACGGCTAGATTTAAGAACAAGAAAAATTGAATTTTTTTTTTTTTTTAAAGTCTGGAACCCAATGGAAGGCTCATCCTCACGCTTTTAATATTACCATTCAAAACACAATACAAGGGGGACATAAAACCAAAACCCTGTAAATTACATAAATTACATAGCTAGCTAAATTTTACCCTACGAGGTCCGCTCATTTCGAACTCAGCAATTACATTATTATTATCAATATTATCCGCATATGTCTTTTCAATATAAAGAACCATTAAATCATCAAAAAATCATCATTCATCTTATTTCTAAGTTGACTTTTGATGATGTTCATAGATGAGAATGTCCTCTCTGTTGTTGCTGTAGAAACTGGAAGAGTCAAAATAAGACAAATCAATCGATAAATCATGGGGTAAAGTGATGACTTACCGAATTCAACCAACCGTCGACACAAATCAGATACAGAAGTTGTCTTTGCAAATCTTGGATCCTTCTGAACATCTGCTACAAAGAACTCACACTCCAAATCTAGAGCAAGCATATCATATGATGAAAAGTCTGAAGGATAAAACTTCAAAGCAAGTTTACACACATTTTCAGGTTTGAATGCTCGAAAATTATAATGTAGATAAAATGAAGCACTAAGAAGAAGAATCTCTAAGGAACTTTCTGTAAATCTGCTTTCAACCTCTGCCAACTGAAAGCATATCACAGCATAAAGTAGATTGACACGATAATAGTGCTCATTTGAAATATTGTTTTCACAATCCCTCAATCCTTTCTTATACGGAGCTGTCATATCCGGCATAGAAATAGCATGCTCAGCACAAAATGCTCTAACCTTCATAATCAAATCATCACAACCATTTTTTCTCATATCTTGAAGCTTTTCTTTTGTTATTGAAAGAAGATGAACAAAACATTCAATATGTCTATGTCTTTTCTTTACAAAGCTTGACACAAAAAGTCGGTAATCCTCATAATATCATGCATTATCAATAAACAATACACAAAATCAAACTTTTTCAAGGACTTACCGATTGCTTTGCGTCTCCATTCTTATACAAATCATGATGACAGTTTGAAATTAGCATGGCTTCGAATATTCTAATGATCGAGACATGTAGTGTGCACGTTTGATTGATAAAGCCGTTTTCTCGGTCTAGTTGTATTTCAGGTGATTACCGGGTCAACCTGGTCAATTGTCCAAGTATTTGTAGCAAGATATATCATATCTCTCTCTCTTAGCGGTACAAACCATGAGATAATTATAAAAAAAAAAAAAAAAGACAATATAAAACCTTAATGAAGTGACTGTCAGCAATACATCGTCGGTTTATTATTAAAGAAAAGCACACACAGTTGGAATTATAGAGCTGCATAACTCATAATGCAGATACATATTGAATTATCCTGGCCTTTAATTATGAGGGATATATACACCCACAAATCAAAGGAAAGACACACAACAGTACTGCCAAAGCAAGAAGTTAACCAGACAAAAATAAGCTAAATTATTTACTTAGCACATAGTAGTAAGCACTCCATTATGATAGAATAAGATAGAGTTTCTTCTAGCTAGCTGCAGATGAAGGATTGGACCTGGTTCCCATTAACGAAAATAGTTTTTGAGTAACGCAATGCGATACTCTGTTTGCTCATTTACCTCATACCAGAAGTAAATTTCGTCGCCAACATCAACATCGCGGACTTGCAGAAATCGTCGCCATTCTCTGGCCTGGAAAACTGGTTTCAGAGGTCCATTTCTTCGAACAGACAGATGGAACTGATAAACATTATTCCAGTCGTCCAAGACTCGAATGGGATTATCGCGATCTCGCTGTGCGGGAAGCCTCAATGCAGCCACCCATGCAGTAGGCACTACAAATCTTCCTCCTTCAACATCAGATCCTGTCAGCTTTTTGCTAAGGGGATGGCCGAGGAGCTCCATCGACATGATTACCAAAACTGGAAATCGAGGATTTATAAAGACTACTAAAAGAGGTGGGCGTAAGTGATCGAGTGAAAGAGAAAGAGAATTGGCGTTACATCATGCAAAGCTTTGGTCACGTACTGTTGTATAGAATTTTTGGGGTACGTAGTCAATAAAGGAAGTTATAACTTGTTTCTGATCAAAAGGCATTTGCTTTTTGTTGATTGTTCGAGTAGGTATAGGTAGTGTAATCGAAGACTATTATAACTGGTACGTAAAATCGAAGATTATTATAGCTAGGTGATGGTGATAGTACTTCACTTTGAGTATCATTACCACCAATTCTAGTTTTGGTCCCTAATAAGGGATATTAGGTAGTTCGTAGTATGACGACCGCAGTAAGCATGCAACATGAAACATGCTTGCTTGCTCAGCAAATCTAAGGCTGTGTATATATACTTCCTGTAATGCTTCATGAATATGCAAAGAGTTTTTCTCTTTTCTCTTCATCTTTTTCTACACTTAGAGGCTGGAAGAAGCTCCGCTTCTTGAGGGAAGTGATTGGAAAAAGTAAATACGTGATTTATGCCTGGGCGTTGGTGATTTATTGCCTGGAAATTAACCGTTCTCCCAAATCAAACCGTTCTTATATCCAACTTTCAGATTATGCCTCTGTGTTGAAAAGTTTGATTCTCCAACTTCCAACTTTTGGGCAGGAAGGCTAGTAGATAAGCAAAGAATCTTAAAAACTTAATGACGTCTGAAAGATGATCGGACGGTCCAATTATAATATTTGTTTGTTACTTTGTATATAGGCAAAACACTCAAAATTGTACCTATTAATTTGTACTCCGCTAAGTCTAATTTAGAGTTGTAGAAACTTGACCTAGCAGACTCTCACTAATTAGGAAATCATCGAAAACTGAAACTTCTTCATCACTTGCCAGTATTTTTGTCGGCAAGACTTTGTTTTTGATCGTGAATAGTTTGATTGTTCAGAACTTCAAATTATGAGTTGCAACATATATATTCTTGTTCTCAGATTTCAATAGATGCTAATTATGCAGCGACAGTGGCATATGTATTGAACCAATGGTTTTCTGACCTCCTTTTACGGTTTAGTTGATTCTCTCTGCCTCCCGAGAAAATCGTTTGTGTGCTTTACTTTTTTGTCATGGTTTTGCAGTCTATGCACTTGTCCGTCCGTTTCTTTTTTTTCTTTTACTTTTTCTCCAAATATTTTCCTGGTTACAACTAGCCAGAGGCATACTTTAGACATCGCAACATTGGGACTATATAGAGATTAATATTAATTATTATCCTGGATGTTTTCTTTATATGGATTTAAAGAAAGTAACTAAGAAAAACTATGAGACTACTCTAGTTTGCACTAGACTTGGATAGGAAAACAAAAAAACAAATCAAACTTAAACTGCCTCCTTCCTCTTATGGTTGCAGCTTGTAGCAGCTACCTTCAACCATTGATCAAAATTCTATAGTATGCTAAATTTCTAAAATAGCATTTTCAACCCATAGTTCAACTTGCCAAGCAGCAACCATACAACGTAGAAAGAGGTTGACAAAGTCTAATACAGCAGTTGTTGATTTGAGTTTATATAGGACAGATCGAGTTGATCGATTCCTTTTATATAATGCATCGGTTTTAGGTGTTATAATTTGCGATTCAACTCGAAATTGTAGGTGTTATAATTTGGATTCAATTCGAAGTACTCTCCCACTAAAACATCGGGTAGATGAATTGGGTTTCACGCCCACTAGCATAATACTTTTTATTAGATTTGAAGGAGATTTGAGTATTTGCTTTCCTGGAGACAACTTCGACTACTCTAGTTTGAATCGAAAAGTATAACACCTAAGACCGATGCATTATATAATGATCAATTCGATCTGTCCTATGCCAATTTCGATGTGTTCCAGATGCCCGGATCAATCGTTTAGAATCCACTAAGGTCAGAAAAAAAGGAAGAATCGTTGGGTTGCGGGGATATTCCGTATCGGTCTTGGTCAGCAAGTGATGTGTAATGACTTTTTATGTGAAAAAGATTCGCATTGTCTTCACTATGATAGCAAACAATTCATCCTTTTTGGTTAGTGGTTTTTCAGTCTTATACGCCAGAGGAAGCTACTGAGACGGTGGTATTCTCTGTTTTCGTGAAGAGCCTGGTGTCTTCAAATAGTGAGGTTGGTACGAGCCCTTCGTCCTATGGGTATGGAAGGAAAGTAGTCCGAGGGGTGGGTAGGCCCACCCGGTCAGGCGAGAGCTTTTACCTATTCATTCGTTTGTTCCGCTCAGCAAGTTACCTATTCTTGTTGGCATTGAGAAGCGGGGGACAAAGTAGTGCTATTGCCTGCTTCATTCATAACTCCATGGTGGGCGAGCAGAGTGAGGGCTAGCTAAGTGAGGGCGAGCAAAGGAAGTGAAATCCCTTTACGAGTCAAAAGACAAGTAGGGCTAGCTAACGAGGATGAAGTGAAGGTTTATGAGGGAAAGTAAACTCAAGTCAACAACTGCTGTGGTTATCACTTGTCAGGGGTTTTGATGGATTTAATTGTGCGAGCATCTGCTGCAAGATATATGATATTACTTTTCTCAAAGTTGATTCCTATGATCATATATATCTACCATTTCAATTAAGCTAACAAGAAACTTATTTAAATCCACTTGTAACTTGTTCTTGACATAGTGGTAAATTCCTCGTGCATACTTGCTGCAAGATTGTTAATCAAATCAAACGGAAAAAACACATACGAAAAAGGGAAGCTCTGGAGTGGCTGCTGTTAGCTGCTTAAATTCTCAGCTGGAAAGAATCTACATAAAATACAAATTGAGACTGCATAATCAATTAAGTTGAGACTGAACAGAATTAGGAATCAATCAAGATTCGTGAAACACTCTGAATTTAAGGAAAGGAATGCTGATCACAGAATGATCATTTCAGCTAACACCTGCTTTATATTTCAGCAAGATTGTGATTGTCATACTGATTTTACTTGAACTTGATTTTATTCCCCTCAGACTGTCACTTCGGAAATCATCGGAAACTAAAACTCAGTACATACCGTAAAAAATAAAATAAAAAAACACTTTCTCATCATTATATTTTATGGTAAAGATATACAGTCATCGCCAGTGCGATTCAAAATATTGGTAATCTCCTTATTTATGTGTGAAATTTGTTGAAATAACATTGGCAAAAGACTACCTCTTGATTCCTAGATTGTTTTCTGAAAATTACTCTTTTGATCTCCATGACAACATAACAAACATTTTCAACTTTGAGAATTATTAGAAATCAAAAAAGTTTCTTAATGATTACATGATAGATTTTGTTTTGTTCCCTCAAAAAATTCATATCTTGCGGAAGGTTGGTTAGGGCTCGATTTAGGTCATTCCTCAAGGGATTAGCTTGGTCTGAGTCAATATAGAATTTCTGGGTCCGAATTTCTTCTATGTGAAGCTTCGCCATCCGGGTCCGAATCTCAGAACTTGAAGAACCATCCATGGCTTCTTCGTCGCTCATTATGTAACGAAACTGAAATTAAACGCCCAAATAAATCACTCAAGTGTTCTATACCGACAAAGATACCAACTTTGGATGAAATCTTCGATTCTGAGAAGTGGGTAAGGGTGTTGAACACAAGAAATGAGAATTGGGTCGGTGGTGAAATGATTCGGTTTCAGGGTTTTAGGACAGTGTGCTTTTCTGATAATCAGAGATATTCACTAAATTATGCATCTTAACTAGAACTCAGATGAATGTCGTTGGAGTTGGACTCTTCGAGGAAAGAATTGCGGCAGCTCACTCTGTTATGTTGTACGACAGACTCCCATATACTCCACCAATAGAATTAGGTGGGTCTTTTGTATTTATGTATGTCATTTGTTTATCAATGAAATCTTCCATTACCCGAAAAGAAAATGTGTTATATATGTACTGGCTTGATCCATTGATAGACTAAGCCTATTTCATCATGTATGATGGTAGAGACTAGAGAGTAGGTGCATATTTTTCGTGAGAATATATTTCTAATATTATGTGGATTTTTCTTATTGATGAACGTTGAAAAAATTTCCTTCTTGTTTACCTACATAGACATTATTCAGCATCTCAATTTTAGACTTTTAGGTATGACTTTATCGAGGTTTATAAATATAGTCTAATTTTGTCAGACCTTTTCGCACACGTATTGCGCTTGTATGAAGGCTAGTAGTGTTTAAAGTGTTTTATGTAGCACCTCCAAAATTATAGAATTACCAATTTACCCCCATACAAGGAATATGGACCTGAAGAAACACTTGGGATAACATTGGGCTGTAGTTCCTACTCAGGACTCAGGACTCAGGACTCATAGCCCATTATTCCTCAGATTTTTTTTTGTTTTTTTTTTTGATAGTCTGAGATTTCTTTCAATGTCAACAAGTCTCACATTCACTAAATTCATAAAGTTCCATACCAAAACCACTACTACGTACCCTCTCTTCTATCTAGTAACAATTTTTTCTTCTTATTTCATGCTTACAGCTCATCAATGCACAACCACTGACCTCTCCAAAACAAAGTGTTTAAAACTTACCAGAACAATCAGTCATAACAGATTCCTGAGTAGATCTCACTTCCCCCACATAAGCCAGTGACACACTGAATTTCAAACCCAAAGATGACAAGGCGATCTGCCACTTGTTTGAGGTGTTGCTTGGTGGTGTTTGCCGTGGTTTCAGCCTTAGCGGTTTGTGGGCCGGCCCTGTACTGGAGGTTCAAGAAGGGTGTGAAGTTGGGTGATTCCAAATCTTCTTGCCCAACTTGCAATTGTGATTGCCCTCCTCCTTTGTCCCTGCTCAAAATTGCTCCTGGTAACTAGTTTTGTATATGTTAATGGGTTTTCTTGTTGTTGTTTTTTCTAGTTGTTTGTGTTTGGATTCTGGGTTTCTGCAAAGTTTGGTTCTTTGATAGTTGGAGTGAAATTGAAGGGTACACATTTCATCATTTTGGGGTATGGATCCTTGTTGGTGCTTGCTTTTCTGATTTGGGGTTGCTCATTTGATGCCAAATTTAGATTTGCTGTCTGATTTGAGCTAAAGAAGAGAAAATTTGGTTCCTGTTTCTAGATTCGTGGCATTTATCAGCTGGGTTTACATTATGAGTTTCAAGCTCTGTACTTCATTGGATTTATAGTAGTGAAAACTAGTTCTCTTTTGTAGTTTCTTGTCCCTTTTTCAAGTAAAGTTGAGATCTTGGCTAGTGTTCGTGTAAATTTGCAAAGGTTGATGCTTGAGTCAAAAAATATAAAGCAGCATATCAAATATGTTGTGTTGATATTTAATCTGAAAAAGCTTAGTGTGCCCAGTTTCCAATAGCTGTTCAGGAGGCTGTTTAGTCTTAAGTGTGTTGTTCACTTCTAGTTAGAACCTTTACAATAATAGAATACTGAAAGTCACTTCTGTTGATGGTATTTTCATGGAGTGATGCCCTCATCACACCTTCTTATCAGGCTCTAGTTCAATGAGTTTTTTTCCGTGCATGTTCTTAGTTTTCTTTCTCGTTTTATCTCTTGGTATGTACCGACTGTGATACATTGCATTTGTTAAGTTGTACATCAGTCATGAGAAATGTCTTTTCTTAGTTTATTGTAATCAAACAGTTAATTTTACTTGTATATTAACATTATCATCTTTTTGCTTTCGCTATATGTTTGCAGGATTGGCCAATCTCTCAGTCTCAGGTCAGAACACATCCTACCCTATAACTTTGTTGTGATGCATTTTCCTCTATTCTTGTGTTTCTTTTGCTTCGATTTAGCGAAGTGGGGCTTGGTGCTTTCTACATTTGCCTGTTATAATAAATTGAGCACTTAACTGTTTCAAATCTTAATTTGGGCAATGCAGAGTTTTGCTAATGCTTTTATTCTGATGAGTTGATTACGGATTGTTTTCTTTTTCATATACTCTTAAGAATGCTGTTGGAACCTATCATTCAATCAAAGAAGATGAGAAAAAGAATATTAGTATACACCATCCAAGAAAACACCATTTTCGAATTTACTTCAAATGTTGTTGCAGTATGTGGTTAAAATATATTGATGTTGAATAGGGTCACCATGAATTGTGATTCTAAAAGAGCTTCAGAGTTGAAGCTAGGTGGATTTGCTTCCCCAGTTATTCATCGGTAATCATGTAGATGATTTGATAAATATCATGTTCATGTAACAGATTGCGGAAGTAATGACCCAGATCTGAAGCAGGAGATGGAGAAGCAGTTTGTGGACCTTTTGACGGAAGAGTTGAAGCTGCAGGAAGCTGTTGCTGAGGAGCACACCCGGCACATGAACATCACATTTGCTGAAGCTAAAAGGGTGGCTATTCAGTACCAGAGAGAAGCAGAAAAGTGCAATGCTGCAACAGAAACATGTGAGGAGGCAAGAGAACGCAGCGAGGCATTGCTCATCAAGGAGAGAAAGGTGACTGCCTTGTGGGAAAGACGAGCCCGCCAGGTGGGTTGGGAAGGGGAATAGTCTGTAAAACATGATTAACTGCAAGTCGTTCGATTGATCTACGTCTTTGTGTTTCTTCCCAGTATTATACATACAACTAAGCAAATGGCTTTGGTTGTAGCCGTAATGTTGTATTGCCCCCAAATGGCATATAGTCATCAGAATTTCAATTATAAACAAAACTCACTTAATTACAAATAGAGATATCAGTTCAAGCAGGGGATTTGAATATGAATGGAATTACCACTTCACACTATCGAGTATGCATTCTGTACTACAATCCTACATAATCCTACCAACTTACCTGCACCTTTATGACTGTTGCATAATTCTTGATTAAGGAGTAAAAACAAACCATCACAGAATTATTTAGTGTAGCTTATTTATCTCCTTGATTAGGGATTACTGTTGTCCTAGACCATCTTCCTAAAATTGAGCAGTTATATAATCCAAATCTTTTGTGCATACATATTCCAATGAGAAACTAAGTAAGGAAACTAGATATATGGCTTTAAATGTTCATCTCCTTGATTGGAGAATGTTGATGTGAAATCCGACTTAAAAGAGTAAAGAAAATCCAAATTGACTCTCATTTTCCCTATATATTGGAGGGAAAAATGACTCCACTAATGGATTCTTTGTAGGAAAAAACTTAGTTGACCCATGTTTGTCAGCTCTAACGGACACAAGCCAATCAGAACTTGACACGTGATATTTAAAATGAATTAAATAATTATGTAAATACTCACTCAGCTGTTGTAAATGTCATTTATACCCCTTAAATGCCACGTGTCAATCTTTGATTGGTTTGTGTCTGTTTATACTGACCAACATGGGTGTGCCAAGTTTTTTCCTTCTTTGTATTGCTAATTCATCTCCATGATTAGTGATAATTGATCATTTTACTCTAGACGATTGTGTATATATTTCCTTTGTGCTCATTCTAGCCTCTCTTCCCTCGGAGTTCCAGAACTGGATCAACTAGATCACCTCCATTTCTTACCCAAAGGTAAAAATAGCATCAGCCTAAGGTCTTCACTGTCGGCGGAGGTAAGCAACATTGACTTTCTTTACACAGTTTTATACGTTTTTTTTTTTTTTTTAATATTTGAAATACGAAATATGAAATGATGCTAATAGCACAAAGGTTACACCAAAAGACGCTTTCAGACTTTCAACATTCATGCACTCACAAGACCAAACCCAGCTGTGAGAGACCCTGTGATGTTGAATTGTACAAAGTTTAATATTTTATGATGCAAAAACCCCATTAATATAATCCCGGATTGGATCAGCATCCCATAAACTATTCCAGACAGATCCATTTCCAACCTAGAGATCTTATTATTGCACTTAATACCCAGATCGCAGAAACTTCGACAAAAACCAATATTTTTGTCTTTCTGGGGTTCGTCTGAAACGTACGTGTTGTCCTTCTCCGATGAAGCTTCTGTTGTGCTGGTGATTCCTAGAACCATCTTGGGTTTCTATTTTTGGAAAGGTTTTAACAGAGTTGGCGGGTAAGTTTCTGAAAATGGAAAGTTCACGAAACGTGAGGGCCGAGAAGAGAGGCTATGAACAAGGGGCGGATGTGGATGGGGGTTATGATGAGACAGAACATCGCAGTCATGATTCGAAGAGACCGAAGCTGCCGGGTTTGGCTAGGTTTATTTCTTCACTCTCTAAATGTTTGCATTCGTGTGCTTTGTTTTAATGGATACTAATATGTATGAATTAGTTAAATTTGGTACCCGTATTCATATTCTAAGTCATACCATCATGCTTTCTCAAACTTCCGAATTGAAAACTGGTTCATGTCTAACAAACTTTCAAATGCTTGTGATAATAAAACTAGGAAAGTGTTAGCTGAAGATTGCATCACAGTTCAGTGATCAGTATTTCAATTGCTGTGATGGATGCTGGATTAGATATGGTGCTTCATAGTGTTCTTATTTAGTCATTTTTCAGATAGAATACTCAATACTGTGTTGAAGGATGAATATTGTTGGGTCATATGTGAGATATCTAAAACTGTGCTTTAGTTCCTCAAAAGAGAAGTTCTCTGTTTTTTTCGGAATTGGTTCATGATTTTGGTGCCTCAGACTTTCTGGAACTTGCTATCATACGTGAACCTTTAGTACCATTGTGCATCATTATAATCATACTGTTGAGTTTTCTCTGTTCAAGGTCCCAGCATTTATGTCTATTGTTTAAATGCATGCTTCATTCATGTGCAGTGTGATTGTGGAATCCCTGAAGGTAGATAGCTTGCAAAGACTTGCCTCCACTTTGGAGCCTATGCTCCGTAGAATTGTGAGTCGAATTTTCGCTCTACTGATTATAGTAGAGTTTTAAAGTAGCTGCTGTTTGATGAATCTCTTCAATATCCTAATCAACTGAGGAAAGTCTATCCTGTTGATGTTTTCCCCTCTTCATCATGTTTGAGGAAAGTAATATGATGCTAAACCTTCTAATGATTATGCTATCGAAATGTTTATTCATCGATTATAAAACTTTCTTGAATTATAGGTCAGTGAGGAATTGGAGCGTGCTTTGACGAAAATAGAACATGTTGAACTGCCTGGAAGGTTTGTTCCAACCAAAACATTCTTCTTTAGATGTCTCAATCTATATGGTAGAATTAACAATATACTGTTCACATTTTCACATATGGCAGGTCTCCACCGCCCAGAATTCTAGGCTCAGAAGAGAGAAATCTTCAACTGCAGTTTAAAACAAGAATGCCACCACATCTATTCACAGGTGCAAAGGTTGAGGGAGAGCAAGGAGCAGCCATTCATGTTGTGTTACTAGACCTGAGTAAAGGCTGTGTTGTACAAACAGGACCAGAAGCATCTGCAAAGCTCAATATTGTGGTACTGGAAGGTGACTTCAATGAAGAAGTTGAAGATGGTTGGACCAAGGAGCATTTTGAGAACCATGAGGTAAAGGAGCGTGAGGGGAAACGACCACTTCTGACAGGGGATGTACAAGTTATTCTTAAAGAAGGGGTGGGTACACTTGGAGAGCTTACTTTCACGGACAATTCTAGCTGGATAAGAAGTCGAAAATTTAGGCTTGGAGTTAAGCTTGCTCCTGGAAACTGTGAAGGAATTCGTATTTGTGAAGCTAAAACAGATGCTTTTTTGGTTAAAGATCACAGGGGAGAATGTGAGTTAGTTTTTGTATTGACATCCTCAATTCATATCATATTTAACCAATGCTTGTTTTGACCATATTACTGTTTTGAAATTTGAAGTATACAAGAAACATTACCCGCCCGCTTTGCATGATGAGGTGTGGAGATTAGATAGAATAGCAAAGGATGGAGCTCTACACAAGAAGCTGATTAAGGCTGAGATTGGAACTGTTGAAGACTTTCTCCGTCTTCTTGTTAAAGATCCACAGAGATTAAGAAGTGTAAGTACCTCTTCCACTTGATCAATGATAAGCAATATTTTTCTCTTGCTTTTGTAGGTGTTGTTTTCTTTTCTTTTTTTGAATACGAGGCTTTGTTAGATTTTCATCTTATGTTTCTTATTTCAATATTTCGCAATGTAGGTTCTTGGGAGCGGTATGTCCAATAGGATGTGGGAAAACACAGTGGAGCATGCAAAAACTTGTGTCCTGAGTGGAAAGCTTTATGTTTACTACACTGACGAATCTCAAACCAAGGGTGTTGTTTTCAACCATATTTATGAGCTCAGGGGCCTCATTGCTGATGGGCAATTTTTCTCCTTAGAATCCCTCACTCACACTCAGAAGGTTTGCTGTTATGAATTACTCAACACATATTTATTTGTGTGCTTATTATACACAATTCGTTTATTTGGATTTTGATATGCAGGTTTCAGTTGATACTTTGATGAAAAGAGCATATGATAATTGGCATCAAGTCGTCGAATACAATGGCATGATGGCTATGACTGCACCAGCGGCAATAGCTTCCCACAACAATGTCGTAGATCACCATTCTGCAGCTACTCAAAACAGGCCGCAATATAATACTGATTTCGGCCAACAATTTCGATTAGAAAATAACAACCCGCCAGTCATCCCTCAATTTGTTCCATTTGTGAGGTCTGACCAAACATCTTTGGTCAAGTTTAACAGCCCACAAACATCATTACCTAGCACCACGGGTTACATGTCACTTGGAGGTACGTCAAATTTTTCTGCAGATTGGACACGGCCAAATTATGGAAACGGGTTTGAGGACTTTAATGTTGCTGATGAAATCCGGATAAGGAGTTCTGAAATGTTGGAGAGTGATGACATGCAGAGACTGTTAATGAAGACATTTAGTATGGGAGTTGGTATCGGAACAGGTTCTAGTTTTGGTCATTCTGATGAAAGTTGTTATAATTATAGTGTACAATATGAGCCTCATGTAGATCAATCAGTAAGCAAAGAGAATGGAAAAAGCTCAGGAAAAGCTGTTGTTGGATGGCTTAAGCTGAAAGCCGCTTTAAGATGGGGAATATTTGTTAGGAAGAGAGCTGCAGAACGGAGAGCTCGGCTTACACTTACAGAACTAGACTAGATTGAATGTAATGTTTTGTTTTATTTTATCACAAGCTGTTTCATCATGGAAATGACTTCTGTTTTGATGATTTTAAGTTGTTAATGCTTTTGTTTGTATCACTAGGGAATGAAACTAGGAATTTAATTATATAATGGAAATTGGTTATCTTGAGTTCCTCTGTATCAAGAAATTGTTTTGTGATCCATTTGTGAAGAAGTTTCACCATTCTTTTTCAAAGATCCCGAAAATAGTTTGTACAAAAAGAATATATATAACCTTTGTTTCATCTAAATAATCACAGAGAAATAATTGACTTAAATAAGTGGACAGAGGATGTATAAAAAGCCAGGCAATTCATTATGCCTATTACTTCGAAATGGAAAGGGGAAGAAGAGGTCGAAAGAATTGAGTATCAGTTTTCCTATTTGCAATTGCAAGGACATAAGAAGTTGCTAAGGAAACATCAAAACAGAAGAGGAAAAAAATTGCACGAGATGAAACTTCACAATGATGTTCCTAGTAATAGAGGATAATGAGTTGCTGCCAATGCCATTTCTCTTCTCCAATTTCTCTTCTCCAGTAACTAACAGCAACGTCTCACATACATGAGCCGAGGGAGTATGCATCACATCCAAATTCAGCGTCCAGTAAGATATTCTCATTTTGTTCCTGCATATCATAATCACTCTCAGATTATAAATTCTGTTGAAGAGATAAACATAATAAATAAAAATCAGTAAATCAATTAATGGTTTAAAAGAGAATGGGGGACGATGTTTAAATATGACCTGGCCAAAGTAAATCACACCAATACAGAACATACTAGAGATACAGCTAATCATACCCGTTTCATTATCATGCTCATTATGTCATTCAATGATTCATAACTGTTCTGAAGAAAATCATTAGGTGATGTTGCTTGCTCCAAGAAGTATTCCTCATTTGGCTTCACTGTTGTCTCCAAGGAAGACTTATCAACCTCATTTGGTTGCACGAATATTGCATTAGTCCCATTTAACCAGTCATATGAAGACGAATTCCTTTCATAATTGCATACTGCATCATTCTGATCCAAACTGTGGCGTACTGGGACATCAATACCCAATCTAGAACCAGGGAAAGTTATGGCGCTGAAACTTTGATTCAACTCATGGTTATATCCTGGCTTATGTTCTTCCCACCTTTGCTTTGACATGTAATTCAGCGTTGGTACAACATCACCAATCAAGCCTTCTTGGTTCTGTAATTTTTCTCTTAATCCATCAACAGAATCTGAGAATATATTTACAGAAGAAAACTCATTCAGGCTGTTCCCAATTTGAGGTGTACCAGAACAGACACCCAAGTTATTAGCATGCATTTGACCATGATTAAAAGGCTCACTCATTGGCACAGCGTTTGATGGAAAGCTGGATAACTGTGCACTGCCCTGAAAGTTTTCATTACACCGACTGTAATCCAGAAAATTAGGGGAACCGGAGATGCCAGTGTCAAATGATGCTTTAACAGAAGTCGAATTTCCAAACACTCCCATGCTATGTGTTTGTTGTGGGATGCCTTGTAACACCAAAGGATGGCTCAAAAAGTTGGAACCAGAAGGGAGTGGGCTAGAAGACACTCTTGAATCCTGAAATGTAGATGATATTCTGTAATTTGTTGGATTGTTGTCGGGATAGGAATTCCCATTGTGGTTGATGCACTTGCTCTGCTGCAATGGATTGAGCTCTGATAATGCTGGAGTTGCTTGGAATAAATTTGGACTTTGGTTTGGAGGCACAGTTGGCTGGAGCTTTGCAAATGGATCAATATAGTTGTTCAAGTGTTGGGAGTGACCAGGTTGGCCCAGACCAGATGACGTAATTCCTCCTGTGCTCAAACCAGCGGGGGAGTTTAACCTACGAAGCATCCCACCAGATGTGTATGTTGATAAAGTAGTACTCGACATTCTCCCTAATCTCAATGAGTGTAGATCTCTAAATCCATCTAGCCCACCGGATGACTCTTTTATTCCCAAAGAAGCAACCATTCCACTGCTTATTCTTTTAAGATATTGCCTATATTTCTGTAACTCAAAATGAGAGAGTATCAACAAGAAGTTGAGGATCAATCAGCAGTGTTTTGGAAAATCAATACTAGCTAGAATAAAATTAGGTAAGCACAATTCTTTTCAAATACAACAATTTCCTGCGGAAAAGATACACAAGGAAAGATGAGTACCTGTAGATGGCTAGCCACATTTTCCCTTGAGAGTCCTTCAACATCCATCAGGTCAAGAATTTTCTTAGGAACAGCCCCTGAATATATATAAAAAAGAAGGAAGGGGATATACAGGAAAGCGCATCAGTAAACATAATTACTATACAAAAAAATCAACACGTTAGAATACTCACTTTCGACTCCCAACTGATTTACAGCTGCAACAAACTTTCTGTGCAATTCCCCTGACCAAACTACCCGAGGCTTCTTCTGACTCAATGAGTCCTCAGTCTCATGTTCATCATCTTCACTTTCTTCCTCCTCATCTCGATTTTTATCCTTTCTTTTCTTGTTCAATTTCCCATTCTGATCTGAACTACCTGTTGGTGAAGCCCCTTGTACACCTTCTCCAGTTTCATTGCAAGCCTTCTCTTGATTGGTAGACTTCTTTTGGTCCTTGGTGTCGGACTTCTTTTTCCGGACAACATGTTGCCAGATATTCTTGAGCTCTTCAAGTCTAACAGGTTTCAACATATAATCACAAGCACCATGATCTATTCCCTTCATTACAAGTTCAACATCGCTATATCCTGACAACACTGTCGCATGACCAAAAAATGGTGTCAATAACACATTTCTCTCCGCCTTCTTAAACAATTACTATCCACAATCAGGTTTCCGGACTAAAACTAAATTTTTTAATTTTCCACTTTTGCAAAATCCAATTCAAACAAGACTATGAAGTCATACACAGTCTCAAAACATCAAGAGTAAGTTCATGCTTACTGATCACAGGTAAGTCCATCTCAAGCCCCACAAGTTCAAGGAGCTTAAAGCCATTCATGTCAGGCATATTAACATCACTGATCACCAGGTCATACTCATTTCTGTTCTCCCTCAACATTTCCAGTGCCTTGATCGCCTGATTGGTGGTAGTAACTGCAAAACAAACCAAAACCCCACTTGAAATGAATGTCCACACTGAAACAATAGAAAGACCACACCACAACATAAAGACAGAAACTTCCTGACAATTCCAATTTCTAATAGTTTCACCTCCATATTGTCAAACACGGAAAATAGTTCAGCATACAGAAAATAGGGGAGTGTTGCAAAACTTAAGAGTTAAAAATAGCATAAAATGAAAAAATTTGAATGAAAAAAAAAACTCTGAACAGAGATTGAGACTGTCGATAGCTTTATGATAAACAAACTCAATCTCTTACCTTAACGGAAACAGTCCAATTCAAAAGTCAAGAACAAAGTGCTTATATGCTAAAAGAGAAGAGACTTAATTACCATGATACTTGCATTTGCGAAGCAAACTTTCCAACAATCTGAGACAAATTGGGTCGTCGTCGACGGCCAGGACTCTCATACCCTCCGGAAACTGGTCCCTTCGGTCCTCCACAGTCATTGTGACTCCCCAAACTTCACACAAATATGCAAAACAGAGCAATAACCAAACAAAAACACAGATATTACAAACTAGTAAAACAAAAGTTTGCAACTTTTGGATAACAAACTCAGCTTTCTGGGTTTTATTTTGAACATGCCAATAAGAAACGGGGAGGGATTAAAAACTGAGAAAGTGGCTGGAGAGACACAGAGAGAGAATGTGGATAGAAGTAAAAGCTGTACAAATGGACAATGATGGGGATGGCCAGAGAAGAGCGAAGGATTCAACCCAACAAAAACAAAAACAAACAATCTTTAGTCTGAGTTTTTTATATGCTGTGAAACTCTTACTTTCTCTCTCTTGAGTTGTTCTTGTTTGTTCTTCTGCGACCTTGTCTTTAACTTTACCATCTAAAACCCAACACCAAAAATAAAGCTTCACGTTTGCTGATGGGATTCCAGTTTTATATATTATACTGAGCTTGCTTGCTCCATTTTTATAATTAGGTTAAACTCAGAGTGGGAAGACCTTTAGGTTTTGATAAAATATGTGACAGGTCAATGGAACCCTATCATCATTTTTACCATATAAAAAGTAATTTACTCATCAATTAGATTAATATATTTACATCAAGGTCATTTTTTTAAGTAAAAAAGAAGAAGGAAGTAGTAACTTGCTAAATGCAAAGCCAGGCAAGGAAGTAGTAACTTGAGTTGTGTTTTGTTACTTATTAGGAAATGATGGTAAAGTACCAATCTGTTGCAAACAGAATCCCACTAATTACTTGGGACTTTGATGAGAATGATATGATTCTCATCCTCGTTTTTACTTTTTATAGGTTGTTTACTTTCAGTTATTTCATTCCTTTTTGAAGTGCCATAATTGTAGTCTATGCTTTTGTATCCAATAGGTTGTCCATTTGACTTTGATGATAATAATTTTGTATTTAACTTCAAAGTAATGAAATAATTTATCAAAATGACTCATGTAATTCAATTGTCTGTCTGATTTTGGTGGAATTTAAAAGGTGCTAAAATTTTCTCATAGATCAAAGTGACTTGCCTAACCTAATTAATCTAATTGTGGATTGACACATCTCTCACTATTGTTTTTTTCGTTTATATCAAGTCATAGGTTTCTTTTAAATCTTCGATTCACTATTGTATTTTTGGTTTAAATCTCTTTGTAGTAAAAGGAGTAGTGCTGAAAATTCTCACAAGTTCTTACAAAAGACATTATACCGTTTTTTTTTTCTTCATAAAATTACTAATCAATTGTAATATCGAGAGAAAATCTGAAAGTAATCGTAAGAAAATCTTATCTCGAATTCAAATGATAAAACTTCTAAGTAGATCATACACCTAATGAAAAAATGAACAAAGCAGAGTATATTTGAAAAAGAAAAAGAAAATTGTTTAAACAGTATCTCAACTTTACTCGACTATTAATATTCGTATCTCATGTTTTTAAAATATCAGAACCGTATCTCAAGTTTCATCCCAACTCAATTTTAGTGTCTGGTACCACTAACACCGTTAACTCCATTAACTTTTTAAGGGCAAATTTGTCGCTTAACTCAATCGAAATTCAAATCCCAATTTGTGATGAACACTTTCAGTATACCATGAACTACGATGAACATAACCCAGAAAAAGCATGAACAAAAGAATCTCCAGGCATGGTTTGTTTTTTTTTTCTCTGAGTATTAATTGGGCATTTGTTTCGATTAACAATTCTTTTTCTTTTTCTTTGAGATGAGATGAGACATTGATGTTCATCTTCAAATTAACATGCTATTGTAAATGGGTTTTGTCTGCAACATTCCTAACCTCTTCTCTTCTTATAATTCTCTCCAATCCCTAAACTCATTTGAAACCATCAAATCAAGATTTTGTTCGCAGCAGACACATCTTCCACAATATGTAAATAAGAAAGCATCTTATCCCTCTTCACCTCCATTGATTCTTGTTATTCTTTCTCCTTATACCCACCCCACCACTTCATCCCAACCGCCCACCACAAACAAAAAGAGATGAAAACCAATTGAAATCCAAATCTCAGTTTCATTTTGGGTAGATCTTCCCATTAAGTAATAGCTGGGAATTATAAGGACACCAACCCACCTAAAACAAAATTCAATCACAATAATGAACCCATACTCAGCAGCTGAGATTTAAGGAACCCACCAATTCAAGCACTAAGGTATTGAATCATTAGTAAGACAAATTATAATTTCTTCCCTAATCGAATCTAGTGAGGTTGCCTCTATGTGTGCTATTATATCCCTCTAACTTGGGTTGAAATTGATTTGTTTAGAGAGAGATATAGCTGAGACTATAAAAACGATGATGGAGTTATATATTCAGAGATTTTTAATATTGTTGTAGGAAGGTTATTTCCGTAACTTCCTGGATGTGTCTTGACCTAATTAGACTAGTATAGTTGATTCTGTAATAGATAAGGAATCCCTGATTTATCGGGATACTTATTGTAATGCCTATATAAAGGTCTCTCTATCAATCAATATACACACAGTTCTCCCTATTATATTTTCTCCTTGAACCGTTATCAGCACGTGACCTCCCTGAGCCCTAGACTAATAATTTTTTCCCCCTCCTCCATCCCTTCCGTCGGCCGCACCTCCCTCCTCGGGACCCGTGCGCCCCCCCCCCCCCCCCCCCCCTTCTCGGTCTCTCCTAGGCAGCAGCCCTTGCCCGGCCGCCTGCCAGCCTGCTCACTCGCCAAGCCTGCTCGCCCGCCAGCCTGCTCGCTCGCCAAACCCGCTCGCTCGCCAGCCTGCTCGCTCGCCAAGCCCGCTCGCTCGCCAGCCTGTTAGCTCGCCATCAATTTTTCAAGATAGCTCCTCCAAATTACTCGCGTAGGAAGAGGCTCGAGAACCAAACAAGAGTCGAAGAACAAGTCTTACGCTCTTGTTCCTTTGATCAAAAGGTAAACTTTTTATAAAAGTTCCTGTTTTTGAACTATAGATATATTATACCGGGCGCTATTAGCCTTTCTTCTACTCCGATTCCGGCCATTCTTATATCGCTGATGAGGCCTGGAATGGGGATTTCATCACCCCTACGGTCGCAGTTTTAAGTGATGGTCCTGGGGGAATCACGTTGAAAGGGAATTAAAAGAAAAAGAGATGCTTATGTGGATGTCTGAGTACGCCACTGTTTGAAGGTGCGGTATGAAACCGTCGGTTTATGCATCAAAAGAAAAAAAAAATTCGCATCGAAACTAGTTTTCATGTGACCGAATATATCCCTTCTAATTTCAATCTATACTTGATAGTATCTGTTTAAAGTGATACTAATCCGACGTTCTATTCTCTTGTAGATGTCGTCATCGTCACCGTCACGCCCTGATTTTGAGATCTTGGATCTCCAAGCCAAAGATTACCATCGATGAGTTTCCGATGTTGAAATTGTTTTCCAAAGCAAAGGTTTTCCAGCCCTTCTAACTGATGCAGCCGCCACCACCTCTTTTGGGGACCATGCCAAGGCTCAGGCCCTCATGTATTTGAGGCGCCATATTCACCCGACTCTGAAGCGACAATATTTGTCGGTAAAAGATCCCAAAATCTTATGGGACACGCTCCAGCAGCGATTTAACAATGTTCATGACATGCTTCTTCCAGAGTCCACCCTTAAATGGGAACAAATATGTTTCTCAGATTATGACAAAGTAGACAAATACAATCAGGATATGATTAGTCTACAGGCGGATCTTGGCACGGTTGGCGTCATCAAAACCGATAAAGATCTTCTGGAGAAGACATTTAATACATTCCCTATGGCCTACGATGTCCTTGGACATCAATATAAAATATCAGTTGATGAAGGAAGAATCAGGACATTCGCTGGAAACAAAGTGACACGACGCTCCAACACTTGGAGGCGAGAAGGTGGCGCAGCCGCACCACCTTCGGGGGGGGGGGGGGGCCAGACCGGCCACGGACCGCTTCTAGGCCCTGTACCAAACCCTCCTAGACCTCATAGCAATGACCGGAATGCCCAATTTGCTCTGTGCTACAAGTGTGGTTCCTCCAAACACTATTATCGCGATTGTCAAGCTAGTAAGGAGATGTTAAATGCCTACACGAAGTACAAGAGGTTTCTGTCTGAAGAAAGCAATTATGCTGAGGACGAGATGATTGACGCAAATTATGCTCATCATGGGGATTCTCCAAAGGCGCAACCACAAACTCTTGATGTCCCGGATTTTGATTAGTCTATGTATTTGACTTTTCTAGTTTATCAAGTACTGTAATGGCATTCGCCATGTTTTTATGACTCTTATTAGTCTGTTTATTTTGGAATTAGAAGTTGATGTATTCAAGTTGGCACTTAATAAAATTTCTCTATTTTCCCATATTGTGAGAAATTTTATGTTTTTATGGAATCAGGTTCGTGTATTAATAACTCACGTGGTTCTTGTGACGCCACCTTTGGGTCACATAGGTTCTATATTTTGGACTTATAATCCCACCTATGCTCAATTCCTAAATAAAAAAAATATATATAAAAAAAAGAGGCGAACGGGCCACCATCGGCCCATTAAGGTGAAGTAGGCTCGGCATCCGCCACACTCTGGTGCCACGACACCATGTGCCTTTGACATCCACAGCTTCGGCTGGTGTGCAGCCCGAGAGGTGTTTTAACACCAATCCTAAGAGGCTTGTCCTCATTTTATTCCAGTTACCAAAGGTGTTCAACACCACAATGTGCGCAACCTCGGTTTCGTTTTGGTTTCTGATGATGATTGCTTGGTTATGTAACATTCAACCTTACATTTTCCGACTTTAGTCGAAGTTATAATGTCCAAATGTCATGTGATACACTCGATGGGATTTATTCCCCTTTCTTTCTCTAACCTACGGCGTAGTGATTAGACTGTTCTCCCGAGAAACTAACCCAAGTTTTCTTCTCTTTGTAGATGTCTCGTGGAGAAGTTGAGTGTCTAGCTGATAGTGGAACTACCCACATTATTCTAAGGAATAGGCAGTTGTTTACGGATTTAATGCCGTATCGTTCATCTATGACAACATTGATAGGTACCTCGCCGGTTGTCAAAGGGCGAGGAACCGCTGAATTTATGTTACCAAATGGTACCGTTATCAATGTCATTGATGCTCTCTATGCGCCGAGAACAAATCGAACCCTGCTGAGTTTTAAGGATATCCGTGCCAACGGTTATCACTTGGATACCTATGCTGAGAATGGTGAAGAATACTTATGCATTACTTCTCAAGAACGCAGCCGCCGCCGTATCTTAGAGAAGATGCCGTGCATTGAAGACAATGGCTTATATCTCACTACAGCCTGTGTCTTCGAATCATATGCTGTCACTGATAATTTTTGTGACACTAATGATTATAAGCTTTGGCATGCTCGACTAGGCCACCCTGGTCGTGATATGATGATCCGGATTTTAAAGAACTCCCATGGACATCCATTTTTCAAGTCGAAAAAGCAATTGAAAGAACCTCTTACCGCGACTCAACATCGTGATGTACGTAGGAGCCAAGCTCCCCGCAAGGTTGTGGCCTTAACGCCATACTCGCCACCGCCCCCCCCCCCCCCCCCCCCCCCCCCTTTTCACAGGGTTTCGGGGCCGCGCACCTGGCGGATGAGGAAGCGGCTTTTACGCCGCACGTCGTGCCGTCCCACCCTTCACAGGGACATGGGGTGTCACCACATGTGTCCTCTTATGCTACAACGGCAATTTCCAATGCCCATCGCTCATTCTGTAAAGCTTGCTCGCGTGCTAAATTGCATGTTCGTCCTTCATTCGCCCGAGCTTCAACTGATAATATACCATTCTTGCATCGAATCCAAGGTGATATTTGTGGAGCAATCAAACCAGAATGCGGCCCATTTAAGTATTTAATGGTGCTGGTTGATGCGTCGACGCGTTGGTCACACGTCGCGTTGTTGTCCACAAGAAATGCTGCATTCGCCAAGCTTTTAGCTCAAATCATCAAGTTAAGGGCTAACCACCCTGACCATCCTATCAAATCTATTAGGATGGATAATGCTGACGAGTTTACCTCCAAAGCATTTGATGATTATTGTATGTCCATTGGGATTGAAGTAGAACACCATGTTCCTCATGTTCATTCTCAAAACGGCTTTGCAGAAGCCAACATTCAGCGACTCCAGCTAGTGGCTAGGGCATTGGTTATGAGAACCAATTTGCCAGTTTCTGCTTGGGGATATGCAATACTGCATGCAGAGATGCTTATTCGTTTTCGACCAATTGCCAACAATGCGTTTAGTGTCTACCAGATCGTAACTGGTTTTGAACCCAATCTATCGCACTTACGTACTTTCGGTTGTGCAGTTTATGTGCCAATTACGCCTCCTTTGAGTATCAAAATGGGTCCACAACGACGTTTAGGCATCTATGTTGGCTATGATTCGCCAACGATAATCTGCTACTTAGAACCAACCACTGGTGATCTATTTACTGCGCGATTCGCAGACTGTCACTTTGAAAAGACATACTTCCCGCCTTTAGGGGGAGATAGGAATGCACTCATTCCTAATGAACGTCAGGAATTGACATGGTGTGCCCCCAACGATTTGTCTCTTCATGATCCTCGCACTGCTCAAAGTGAGCTTGAAGTGCAACACATTATCGATCTTCAGAAAGTCGCGGAATCGATGCCCGACGCTTTCACTGATATTGCGAAAGTGACAAGATCACACGTACCTGTTGCAAACGTACCAGCAAGGTTGGAGGTCCCGAATTACGGGACCGGTTTGGCTGCCCTAAGACCTAGTGCCGTCGGTATACCCTCAGGTGAGGGTGACGCCGGCGACGGCGCCATCGTACGCCATGGCGTCGCTGTTGTTGAATCGGATCGCAACGGTGCCCTGATGGACTTTGAAGGGGCAGCAGCTTCGGCCTCGGCTCCCACCAGAAAGAGGGGGAGACCGAAGAATTCTCGAGATAAAAACCCTCGAAAGAAGCGAGCGAAGGCACAAAATCCGCTCATCATCGACGATGCGAATCCATCGCATGAGATTGTCTCTGACTATAGTTATGTCCATGAGTCAACTGAATCTTTTCTGTGGGATGACACAGAACCAATGTTGACTCCAGAGAAGAAAGAAATCTCGCTCAGTTTGAATAACACGTGTCTCTTAGTGGATAGAGCCTCCACAGACGTCGATGATATATATGCTTATTCCGTCGCACAAGAGATCATCCATGACGACGAAGTTGAACCACGCTCAGTGACTGAATGTCAACAAAGAGCAGATTGGCCGAAGTGGAAAGAAGCAATACAGGCAGAACTTGACTCATTAGATAAAAGGCAAGTCTTTGGATGTGTTGAATTGATCCCTAAAGGCGTTAAACCTGTCGGACATAAGTGGGTTTTTGTTCGTAAGCGCAATGAGAAACATGAGATCTTGCAATATAAGGCAAGACTCATGGCGCAAGGCTTCTCGCAGCATCCTGGTATTGACTACGAGGAGACGTATTCTCCCGTAATGGACATCATTACTTTCCGCTACTTGATCAGTTTAGTAGTGTCCGAAAAACTGAGTATGCAACTGATGGATGTAGTAACAGCGTATCTATATGGGGATCTAGATACCGATATCTACATGAGAGTTCCTGAAGGAATTCATGTGCCCGAATCAAAAGACTCTAAACCACGGAGTGCTTATCCAGTTAAGCTGCAACGTTCATTGTATGGACTTAAACAATCCGGAAGGATGTGGTACAATCACCTACGTGAATACTTGATTCGGAAGGGTTACAAGAACGATGAGTTATGCCCATGCGTGTTCATTAGAAAGACCGACTCTGGATTTGCTATTGTAGTTGTCTATGTTGATGACATGAATGTCATCGGTACTTCAAGTGAGATTGAAGAGACAGTTTCATTCTTGAAATCTGAGTTCGAGATGAAGGATCTTGGGAAGACTAAGTTCTGTTTAGGACTTGAGTTAGAGCATAGAACCAAGCGTATTCTGTTTCACCAGTCTGCTTATACGCAGAAGATGCTCAGGCGTTTCAACATGGATACATGTACGCCGTTGTCTACTCCCATGGTTGTTCGTAGTCTAGACATAAATAAGGATCCATTCCGTCCTAAAGAGGATGAAGAAGAGATTCTTGGTGCTGAGTACCCATACTTAAGTGCGATTGGGGCACTTTTGTATTTGGCACAGTGCACTAGACCAGACATTGCTTTCGCTGTGAACTTACTAGCTATATTTAGCTCAGCGCCTATGCATCGTCATTGGAACGGTATCAAGCATTTGTTTCGTTACTTGAAAGGTTCCATTGACTTGGGACTGTTCTATCCCTTCAGCACAAAGAGAGAAAATCCCGCCAATCACCCTCCTCACACCAACGTTTTCGGCCGCCTCGGCAGTGTCATCGTACGCCGTGGTACTGTTGCTGGCGCCGGCGGCGTGGAGGATGATGATGGCGACGCGTCCGGCCATTCAAATGTGCCCTTCTCTGGACGTCTCTCTTACTCAAAGACTCCCAACAACGTGTTAGTTGGTTTTGCATATGCAAGGTATCTCTCTGACCCGCATCGTGCTCGTTCCCAAATTGGTTATGTTTTTACCATGGGAAATACAACGATATCCTGGAGATCAACCAAGTAAACTTTGGTTGCTACTTCATCAAATCACGCAGAGATCATTGCCCTCCATGAGGCTGTTAGAGAATGTGTCTGGCTAAAGTCAGTTATTCACCACATTCGTGATTCGTGTGGACTAGTGTCTACCACCGATAAACCTACGTGTATCTATGAAGATAATGCTGCCTGCATTGAGCAGATGAAGTTGGGTTTTATCAAAGGTGATAACACTAAGCATATATCGCCCAAGTTCTTTTACAATGTGCAACAACAAAAATTCCTGAACATCCAAGTTAATCAAGTGAGTTCAGACGCAAATGTTGCAGATTTGTTTACCAAGTCTTTGGGAAAATCTATGCATGTGAAACATGTGAAGAGCCTAGGCATGCGCCATATATCAGAGCTCTAAGTTTGTTAGACATCAGGGGGAGTCTACATCACATGTTATTCACAAGTGTAGTGTTGGTGTGTTGTGCTCTTTTCCCTTCGTCCATGCATTTTATATTTACCCAAGTGGTTTTTGTTTTGCTGGCAATGTTTTAGTGAGGCAACATGGTTAGCACCATGAAGACATTAGGCGCTCGACACAAGGGGGAGTGTTGTAGGAAGGTTATTTCTGTAACTTCCTGGATGTGTCTTGACCTAATTAGACTAGTATAGTTGATTCTGTAATAGATAAGGAATCCCTGATTTATCGGGATACTTATTGTAATGCCTATATAAAGGCCTCTCTATCAATCAATATACATACAGTTCTCCCTATTATATTTTCTCCTTGAACAAATATGATTTAATTGAATGGACGATTTTATAAAGTAACGGAGTTAACGGTGTTAGTGGTACCATACACCAAAATTGAGTTGATGATGAAACTTGATATACGGTTTCGATGTTTTAGAAACATGATATACGAATGTTAATAGTCAAATAAAGTTGAGATACTATTATAAGAAACTCTGTTTCAAAACAAAATGCTCTCTGAGAAACCCTATCGCGCAGCCGCCCACTCCACCGCTACTGTGGTTCGAAGAAGGCTTTTGTCAACTAAATTTTAACAAAATTCCCAAATCATCATCCTTTTCTATACCTATAGATAGAGCGGTTTCTCGTCCTGCCTCGATGCGAGTTGGTGGGAGTCAGCCTAGTGGAGGACATCGAGCATGGTGGTTCGTTTCGGCGAGTGTTGATCTCGGGGAGGCGAGCCAGGCGTTGTTGCTGGTAAGTCATGCTTGTCGTGTTGGTCGTCTGTTCGGCCAACACTCTGATCGGATGCGAAATTCTTCTTGGGTTTCCTGGCGGCACTGCTCTCTTCTCAGGGGCGGTGACCATGTGAGTCTGGCGGTGGCGCGATGGAACTTTCGTCGATCCCATGTTGGCGCTGCTCCCCTCTTTTTTGGATATGTTGTGCTTAGGTGGAGCAGGAAGGCAAGCTGTGAAGAGGTTGTTTCTCCGGCGTTCAAGGACGACGGAGACTCTGAACGCTGGATTCAGTGGATCTTGGGGCTTGTTGGGTGGTGGGAACCATTTCAATGTCGAGGAGGTAGTTTTGGCCAGAGTGAGGTTGCCGCAGTCCCCAGAATCGACAAATCTTCTAACAACCTTTTTGGGTTAGGGTTTGGTATTGGGCCCGACTTTTTTTTAATTTGGGCATTCGCTCTGATGTGGTTTTGGTTGGAGATAGGTAGCTTGAAGACTGGTAACTTGGTAGGCAAGGAGTCCGTCCCCTCCTGTTAAATTGGGTTGATTTTGAATCTAGTCACGGTGTTTAGAGTATTTGGTTGTTACCTTTTAATCATGCTTCTAAGTATTCTAAACACTGAATTTCACTGTGCTTTATCGAGAGAAAAAGTAGGTGTATTTTTGGCTCTTTGGCCTAGTATAAGTTGGTGAGTTATAAGAGATAGCTCTTATTATCGGTCATAAATGGGTGTGTTATCTTTATACTGCTTACTGAATAATAAATTTCTTAACTTCCGATTTAAAAAAAAATAAAATTGAGATACTATTTAAACAATTTTCTCTATTTGAAATGATGAATAATTTATTTTCATGGATTTCTTTAGTAAATTCAGGACATAAATATTAGTGTATTCTAAAAGGACATAAATATTAGTGTAAACAGAATTATACTAGGAGCGTGTAGTCACGTTTAGCAAGAGAGAGTTCAGGGATGCTCGGCTGATTTAGTCAGACTTGACCTAAGACCTTTGTAACCAACTAAACTACACACTTCTCTGTACTCTGTACTGCTCCTAGGACGACGCCACGTTTCGAACCATAATTGGGCCTGCCCATCATCGCGGGACCCGCTTAATATTCCGGAGTTAGTCCAGACCCGGGAAAGATAATAATAATTGCAAAAAATGAAAACGCAGTCTTCACGGGAAACGACACGTCGGTCCCAGGATCAGAGAGACGACAGGGCGCAACCTCAGCGGTGTCCCACACCTCACATGCGGTTTCGTTAAGCCGCTAGCGGCAGCACGTGACCGGTGGTTACTGGTTTAACAATTTTTATTTTTTTAATATATAAAAAAAATTATAAAAACAACAACTTTAAAATCATCCCAGCCTTAGTGGAGGGATTGGTCTCTATATGATTGAGAATGATGCAAGAGCCATGGTTGTGTTCGGAGAGAGTTTATGTTGCCTTGACTAGTATCAATTTGTGGAGGATCCAAAACAAGGCCAGGCATTTGATCGAGAACAATGGTTCTTTGCGTCGTAAGTCTAGGTTGATTTAATTCTAATGTATCAAATCGCGTAATGAAATGAGAATAAAACACACTGTTGAATATAAACTTGTGTTTCCAAACAGAAACACAATAATCATTCTAGAGTTTTGCTTGTTAGTTGTAATGTATGACCTGATCGCGGTAATTTGGTGTTATAGTTTCATAGTGTGTTAGACTTTCAAAAATGTTCCCCATGTTGGTTATTGACCTAGAAAATAATGCTTTAAACACTCTTAGATGCAAATCTGTTGATGAAGAGAATTATTATTAGACAAGTTTTTATGAATTTCACTAATGAGTCATGAGTGCTCAAATACCTTGTGTACTGGTCTCTAGACACAAGTTAGAACCCCGTCTTTGGATCAAGAACTCACAATAGGCCCAAATGAATAGTTCTAATGTTTGGACCAAGCACTCATAACAAGCCCAAACGACAAACCATTTAGCCTAAAAACGGCGTCGTCCGCTGTATCTTCTCCATTACTAAACCCCGAGGAAGCTTTAGATCAGTGTTGGCTGGCGCGCTCTGTTCTCCGACCCCCAGTTTGCAAAATCCCACTTCTAGGTTAACCCTAAGCACCGAGCTCTTATATTCGAAAGCGCCATACAACTCGAAACCCTGGATTTCGATTTCACCGATACGGCCTCGTTTGAGAGGGAACCTCTGGTTGTCCGAACTCTCAAACCCCCTTTCGTTCACTATTGGCTCAACTTCAAGAACCCCATACTCGGGGACGAGTACAAGATTGTGATCGGCAAGCAGGTCTTGGATTGTGGAAAAGGATCGAAATGCCTGTCGACTGCTACACGGTGCAATTTGGAATGCATTTGAGTGGTTTACTGTGGTGGCTAGTGTATCCCGATGAAGAATGTAAAACTGTGCCGAAGCTCTATGTGGTTTAGATTTGGAGCAGGAAGAGTTTTCCAAGGTGATGGAGCTGCCTGGTGATCTAGGCCTCGACAGATGTTCTGAGAGCCGACTTGTCATATATGTGATTGTGAGGTGTGGGGTCATGCACTTAGCTATGTGGTTGACGTCTGGGTCATGAGAGAATATGGGAACCCTGATTCTTGGACTAAATTTTTCGAAGTGAAGGTTCCTCGTCGAAGAGATTGGTCTCTATTGGCTGAACCAATTTAAGTTACAGAGGATAGTGCATTGGTGAGGAATAGAAGCTCACTAAGAGGAGAAACTCATATCGGCCTTGTCTTGTCGTATCGGAGTGATGTATGTGCTTGAGAATTTTCACGAGGGATGGTTGTGTATGAAGAGAGTATGTTATCTTGACTAGCAGTATCATCTCTATCATGCCGTGGAGGAGTGTAATCCAGCAGTGTTCTCATTTCCAGTTCCAATCCTATTTAGGCTAGGAGTACCATCACACTGTGTTTTGAGTTATGCATTAGTTTTGTCAGAATGGAATGTGTATTGTGAATGTAGAGTCTGAAACAAAAGACTAGTTTAGTATGGGTTGATGTTTTAAGTTGCGCACTCGTTTTTCAGGAGTCTGAACAAAAGTCTGAAACAGAAGAGTAGCATATGTACTGTATTTTGTGTATGTAAAGTCTGGCACAGAAGACTAGTTAGTATCTGCCCAAGTCGTACATTCATTCAAAATGTTAATGATGATTTCATTGCAAACCCATGTATTCTCTTTTCTGAAACTGATGATAGTCTTTACATAAAGCTCCATTCCTTTAAATTATACATATGTAAAATCACTAGGAACTCAGGACGGAAGCACCGGAAGATGGCTATCTGAAAGAACATCTAGATCAAACACTATGCATGATTCCCATCCTTTCAGCTTAGCAAGAAAAACACCAAGCTTGATAGCTCCAGCAAACACTTGGTTCACAATACAAGCAATTATAGCTATTTAGTGGAGATAGGATCACACTGCAGTGGGATTCTCTGTTTTACATTCCCTAATACTTCTCAGACGATGTAAAAAGTACCAGCTATTTTTTGGAAAATCTCAAGCACTTGTTGTGTTTTAATTCAGTACTTGGGGTAGGAGTGAGTTCTTTCTTCGTTGGATTCGCGAGTGAGAGTTTCTCCATCGCATTTATGAACTTACGTAAGTGCTTAATGTACTCTGGATACGTTTCTAAGTTGCAATGACCGCCACCCTTGACCCATAAGGGGTCATATTTTTCCTTGGCAAGTTCCCATAAACGCTTCCCATGGGACAAATCAACAATGTCATCTTCTGTTCCCTGCAAAGTCCATTGATAAACATTATCACTAATAGCAGCATATTGAAGAATGAAACCAGAATCAACAATCAAGCTGAGAACAATAGGTCAAAAACTAGTTCATATGTCAATTTCTAGATAAAGATACTTTATTTCAGATAATCATGCCTAATTCAAGCATAATGAGAACCACCATTTGTTAAATGCTGGAGACTCTGATAATAAGTAGAGATCTACTGGAGATCACTACCAACAGACTAGAGAAAAATGGTTTACAGGTACGCTAAATCTTCTTTCTCCTTACCTTTTCCGACTAAGTTTTTCACTTGTTGGAAAACCTATAGAAATGTCCCTTATGAAATATGTAAGCCACGTTCCAGTGGAGATTTACCAGTTTGTTTCCAAGCTTTCATATTTGACCAGGAAACCATCACGAGTAGGATCAATCCCAAGCTCTAGCTGTTATTATGTCACTTCTTTACTAACTAGTAACTACCTTGCAAAATAGTTCTTTTACCAGTCCTTCTAAATGGCAACTATGAGACATTAAGCAAATCAACTAAGCTAGATAGACATCAATAACCTTCCATTCTGTATGGATGAAATATGTTTACGTGCACTTTATCAGCCAAGTTGATAACACAAGTTTTCTGGTATTGCAAAACAGTGATAGGTCATAGCAGTTAGCAGCGGCCATTCTCAGCAACTCTATGAAGTTGAATCAAATTTAGATAAGTTGATATCACCCTTGAAAGAAATGAAGTCTATAAATATCACATAATATACACGCCTTCGCCTTTGAGGAAGAGATTATCTAAGGAGATAATTTCAATTGACAATACAGAAGAGAAGGGAAATGATACTTACATGTATAACTAAAACCGGACAGGTGACATGCCGTATTTTGTCTATATTCTGCACATATTGGACAAGGGTTTTCAATACAAGTTCTAAGTAATCAAGACTAGCACCAAATAAATAGATACCAAGAGTGTAAAATTTAAACTTACTTTGAAAATATCGAACCAAAATGTCACTTTGATATTATACAAGACTCTTATGCCTGAAAGTATTGCACTATGAAGAACAACAGCTCTCAGTCTCTTTAACCGAGCACCCATGTGCAGTGTTGGTCCGCTTCCAACAGATTGACCGTAAAGTATCAAATCTTCTTGCTTTATTCCATATTCTGTCTTTAAGCAATTGTACACAGCTTCTATGTCGTAATAGGTGTTGAACTCGGATGGCTAAACAATTACCAACATTAGCATCACTTGCCACTCATTCACAGTTACCTAAACAAGTTCAAGTCAATCATAGACGATCTTCAAAGATTACTCAATTCTTACCTTACCGCTGGATGCTCCATATCCTGAATAATCATAGCTGCCACAATGAAAAATAGGTGAAGTTAATATACAGAAAGATCATCAGCTCGTACATTATACTCACAATTTGAAGTTTCCGACTCCTTTTCGATTTTTAAATGATGAATGCTGACATAGTAATTTCAATGTGAGAACACAATCATATCCAATGCATCTATTCCAGCCCCCAACCCCCACGAAAACAAATTGAAAAGAATGAAGCTTGAGCTAAAGCTTTGTTCTTTGGTTTTAGAAGCCATTGATATTATCGTAGATATAATATTAGCATTACAGAGTTTTTTCTTTTCGTTTCCTTTTCGGGTCAGCAAAACAAGCATGGAAGATTACAAAGCCAGAAGCCTTAAATTCAAGCCTCCTTCTAATAATAGAACCTATGAAACTATGAAACACGAAATGAATCCTTGAAAAAGAAACAGATGAAACATCAAGCATGCAACAAAACATTTCTCAACATTTATTAACAACTAAACCAAAGTATCAAATCAAAATACAGAATGACATGAAATAAAAGGAAACAAACATTCAATCAAAATCCAATCCAAAACCAAAAAGAAATAAATAAAATTCACCTCATAATATTAACCCTGAGGTGAGCCCTGAGCTCAATGAAGAGCTCATGCATCTGACCCAAATCAGCAGCATTGCCATGCGAGTAAAGAATGGTGAACCTTGCAAAAGGGTGCTTCCAAAACGTGGCAACGACTCTGTTTCCTCCTTTTGTCTCAAGCAAATGCGCTTCCATGTTCTTATCTGCCGAGACTCCAGAGAACACAGCCTTCCCTCCCTCGTCTTTCGTCACATGATAGGTCGGCGGGTCTGGTGGAAAGAATGCAAACTTTGCAGCCACACCAGACGTTACATTGCCCATTTAACACAGACCCAGTTTTGATTCCCAGCCAAAATACAGAGAAAGCAAAATTGGGTATTGTTCAGGCATCAAAGACCTGAAATGGGGCCTGCCCTGTTTGGCTATGCAACCAAAGCTGATGTGTTTCTTTTTTTACGATGATGATGGTGGTGGTGGAATAGAGAAGGTAGAAACTTGGAGATATGTTTTTTTGGTTAATGGAGTTTTGGTTTGTGTGAATTTTACTGGGGAAGATGGAAAGGGAGGGAACAGGTGGCGTGAGATGAAGTTAAAGGCCAAAGTGGTGAAGGGGGGAAGAGAAGAGATCCGATCTAAGCGGGGGTAAGGTGTGAGATGATGTTGGAGAGGAACAAGGAGGGAGCATCTTAGCTGAGAATCAGAAACAGAATATAACAATGGCTTACAATAAGTAAAAACTTTGGGTTAGTATTGGTTTTTTGTTTCCTATGGGTGATGCTTGTTGGGCATGTATAACTCTCTAAGCAAAAACAAGAGTAGGTTGTTGTTGAATGTTGATGATTCTTGATGATGATGATGATGGTGATAGGTGCAACCATTCCCTCACTATTTTTAACAGCTCCATGGCCACAGCCCCTTGTTTTTGCGAGATTGAAATGTCCTATATGCCCAAGATTTACTTTGGTAAAAGAATGGTTCAACTCCTCACTTTCCCACATTAAAGGGATGAAGTAATCATTCATATTGATGAACATTAAAGGGAGAGGGGGAGCTCATCACATCCATTTTTTCTAATAAGGAAATCAATGCTAGCTTGCAGAGTTGTAGTAATGTTCATCAAGTTCAGAAACATGATATTATTGCATTCATCAAATTTGTTCTTGTCATCAATTCATTTAATTGATGTTGTTAGTCTTAGTTTTGCTACCTTGAGATCATTTGTTCAATGATGTTCTTCTTCAAGATATCAAATATAATGAGTTTCCATTTAATTTGATAAAACAAGAGCTCTGCTAGAAGTTATTTTCTGTTAAAGAAGAAGCAAAAGTGGATGGGGGTAGTGAATGGACAAATGGAAAGATTACAAGAAGTGGATAAATGGAGGGTGAGATTTAGTCAAAGACTGCAAGGATCTTCGAAGAAAGGGAAGAATGGCAGAGGTGATGTTGGGTCAGAAATGTCAGACTGACATTCTTGATTTTGCTTTGTTCAGCAAAAATGTCGTGGACTCGGTCAATTCACTAACCCCCTTGTTGACCCAAATTAGCCAATTAACCCCCCCATTTAATATGAAGAACTTAATATTATGATCTACTTCCTCTCATCTTTGAATAACAAACTATAGTAGTGCATGTCACATCTGCCACTAATGACATCAATAACTCACACAGAGTTTGGTTATGTATTGATGTGTTTATTAAGATAGATATATACAAGCCCTAATTTTGGAATTTATTTATTATTGTATTGTATTTACATAATTGACAGATCCAATGTTATGAAGGACTAATTGGGTTTAATACAATTTGACACATGTTGTATAATTAGTAAGTGGACAAACTTGCTTAGGTGATAATGGTTGTGTTTGGGGGCTTTTTAGCTCCCCTGCTTATAAGCCATGAGCATTAAAGTGTTTGGTAAACTCAGCTGGAGCAGCTTTTAAGAAAAGCTCTGGCTTTTTTTCTCTTAAAAGCAAAAGTAGGAGAATGCCAACTTCCGAAAGCCGGCTTCTGCTTATGGGTACTGTAGCAGGTACTATAGTTAAATGAATTTTTCCGAAATACTATATGTTGCCCCTAACCTTCTGCTCCTCTCTCTTGCCTTCTGCTCCTCTCTCCGCCATCGCCTTCTGCTTCTCTCTCCGCCATCGCCTTCTCCCTCGACTCCGTCCTCCCCACCCACCTCGAGGCGTCGTCGTGGAGGGCTGGAGACCGTCGTTGAGCTAGAGGGCGGCGCTGGGCTCGGCTACTGCAGCGCCAATCCAGAGAGGGACGTCGGTGAGGGAACCAACAATGGATTCGATGGGCTGAGGGTTCGCTAGCCAGACAGACCGCATCGAGGTTGAGCAGCTTCGCGGCGGGGAGGCGTCAAAGGAGGCTCGACCAGCGATGAGGAAGGACACCGACGAGGGAGACGATCGCATGGGTGCCCATAGCAAATATATGGGTACCCTGAGCATATTCATTCTCTGCCGACAAAGAGGTCGTCGGCAAGGTTTAACTTTGCTTTTTCCGACAAAAGGTTGTCGGCAGAACTTGGGGTCTTGAATTTTTTTTTTCTTTCTTCCGACGAAGAGGTTGTCGGTAGAAGAATTTTTAGATTTTTTTTACGACGTTAGTGTTGTAACGGATGTAAGAAAAAACACAGATTTACGTGGTTCACTAACAAAGTGTTAGCTACGTCTAGAGCATAACAGCGAGATCCCCGATACTGTCAGTACTACCGGATGGCAGGTTCAAAGCATAAACTAACAGTTAGAGAGATGTAGCCGATAAAAATTGAATCTAACTACTTAATTCTCGTTAGTTACATTGACGAAGGCACACAATTTTTTTTTCTTCTACAATTTCACCATAATGATTTGTAATTAATTATATTTAGAAAAAAATTCATTTAAGTATAAATAAAGATTTAATTAGCCATAAAATTAAAAATTATTAGGTATTACCATTTAATTAAAGTTAAAATTTCTTTCATGTCTAAATTGGTCATTTACAGACAAAAAGCACAAGCCAACTTTTAGTTTACCAAACACTTTACCAATGTCTTTTTCACTAAAAGCACCTAAAAAAAACCAGGTTACCAAACACTCGGCCACTTTGCTTTTCAGCCGCTTATTTTTTTAAAAAAACAGAAGCCAGCTTTTCTGTAAAACTCAGCTGCACCAAACATACCCAATGTTGGACGAGACTGTAAAATTGTGTTCTCTTGATATTAGATTATGATCGGTTAGAAAAAATAATAATCTTTATTGTGAATGATAAAATGTGATATTGAGTTAGAGTCAATAATTTGCTCAAGTACCATATTTAATATAGTGAATGAAGTCTAAAACAAAATTGAGGGATTTAGGAAAAGAGATGAGTAGGGGACCTTTGTGCTTTTAAGCTAGGGGACCAAATAAATGAAGATGAAAACTGAAAAGGAATAAAGTGACAATCGATCCTCAAGTGTTTAGAGGAATGATGATATGTCTCCTTTTAAAACAAGTTTTGTGCAAATGCAGATAAGGCTTTCTCTGTTTGACAGCTGGAAATGCAATTAGAGAACCTAACTCCATATGATTAGATGAGGGTGGATTAAGACTCAAATTATGATATATTTCAACCAATAGAAGGACTAGGTTTTCTCAAAGTCTGAATTATGTGCACTAAGAAAAGTATAATGGGTCAAAAAAGGCCAACAGACTGCTTGGAAGTTGGGTCATGCATGAGGATACCAAGGGAAAAAGGAAAGCAAAAGAAAGATGGGGAATGGTGATTCCATTTCAATTCAATTATAATATGATGATAGAGTGGGATTAATAAGCTTTCAATTGAAAACAACAAGGAAATCCTTGTATGTTATTAATTAGCTTTTATATAATGTATAATTGTAAAGTGTATGAAATCTAGAGAATGGATAATAATCTTCAAGTTAACATCTAACACCTAAGAAATGTACATTGATGATTTGAGCAAAGAGAAAGGAAAAGGTTCTTTTGCAAAAGGACACATATATTTAACCAACCCATCATGCATGTTCTTCAAATGTATGAATCAATTTATAGGGAGGAGTCTTAGGTCCAGTTTGAGATAATTTAAGTCATAAGCAGCTGTAGTTTTTCACTAAGAAAGGTATTTTTACCAACTTTTAAGCTAAATGGTATATTTTTGAAATAAGCTAAAATGAATTTTTTTGTTTTTTTTGGGAATGAACTTGGAACTTGGAACTTGGAACTTGGAAGTTACACAGATGTGGGTGTAAAAGAAGAAAAGCCATAGACACTGAACTGCTATGTGAGCCCAACATAGACACTAAAATCTAAACCAGGAAGAATTTAATTGCCACTTCTGAATAATATGTGTTCCGCTTCCAATTTGGTCCTATCACCCACAACAGAAACCCAAGTTTCAACAATTTTATCAACTTTTCCGTCCAAAATCTCCACTAAAGTGAAGGCTCGAATGGTGCCACATGACTTTGGAGTTGGAAGACCGGGTTCATTATTCGCAAAGCTTTCATTGCTAGTTCCTTGTTCATCATTTAGTCTCTTGACTCTAGGAACAACGGCTGCGTTCAGGTATATAGTATTGTCAGCTCCAACCACGATCATTTTCCGAAGACCATTTCCATATGCCAGCTGTTTATGCATGTGACCGAACACCACCAACGGAACACAGATTTTGCCGGACTCTTTTAGGAGGGATAGGGCTTGTGCTAGATCTGTACAAGAAGGTGTCTACGTTGTTACATAGATGAACAAACCACATACTTATGGACTCATCTCATTTCCAGAACCAGATAAACAACCACCAAATTTACAAGAAAAATAATAAACAACCTTTATAATGAAGACTGAGGTCTCGCCATCATGGCTTTTTAGGGTTGGCAGCCTGAAAACTTGAAATATATACCTAGAGCAAAAAGCTTATTATTACCTGCATCACCATGATCTCCACCTCCAAAGTCCCAGTCTTTTCCACATATGTCATCCAAGTTAGAACCAAGACCTGCAACCAAAGCAATGTCAGTTTACATCTTCAGAAGTCAAAGAATCAGTCTGCAAATTAAAGATGGTGTTTGATTTAAGCAGAAACTTAACCAGTGGGTCCATTGTGTGCAAGAATAATGACCATATGGTCCTCTGGAGCACCCAAAGCTGCCTTGCAGATTCTCTTAGCACTCCCATCCATGTCTTGGACTCCATACCTGAGAGGTTCATTTAAATTCTCAATAGACTGTGCCATAAACTAGGTAATAGTGTGAGCTACAGATCACAATAGGGAAAGGAAAGTAGGAAGTTACTCTTTTTTTTTTTTTTTTTTTTTTTTTTTTTAAGAAGGAAAGCAGGAAGTTGCTTGACTAATTAGCTGGCACAACTATGTTATCTTAAATTCGGTTTATTTTCTTAAGAGTAAGTGCATTGTCATATTTTTAACTGATAACATCTTGAGGAGTTTTCCCATTTTATTTTCTTGAAAGGAAGGGAAACAAAAACTAATTTAAGGAGAACGGTTGAAAAAATTCATTTGAAGCATACAATCAACTGTATAAAGATGCATTAATCAAAATTTCATTACAGAGAATGTACACGTGTGGCCAAATAATCCTTTTATATACATATATATCTTTTTATTTTAGTAGGAGGCAAGACATATTGTTTAAACTTAAGGGTCAACAACATGAGCTACAAAAGTATAAACAACAAGTACCTTGCAGACAAAAGCTTTATTCGAAACAACTGCTTTCCCCCATGAGAGAAAGGTCGTCCGCCAACAATGCTTAGTTTTACTGTAGTAAAGTCCAAACGTCGATAAGCTACATGTTCCTCGCCAAGACTGATTATACACATATACATTGTAACTTAGATAAATCTTTTACTGTAGCAACAAACGAATCATCATGCACAGACTATTTCAAATGAATGCTGCTAATTTTAATTAGAATAATCATCAGAAGCTTTTAGCCTGTTTTACTAATGATCTCATTATCTTGCCTTGGGAACAAAAGCTCTCCCTGAGTAAAGGTTTTGTGCCTTTCGTTCTCTGGAAGCAGTTGGACTTAGCCTAACAAACCTATGCGGCTAAGCTGACCAACATGATGTGATGATGCCAATCTAGAGCAATGAGTAGATTACTCAAGTTGGTAACCAACTAACCATAGTGTACGGGACTTTAATTTCTAGAAGTGAAATTTGTAGAGAAAGTAGCTGGCATTGTTGACTCCCAACCATAGAGTAAATTACCTTTTCATTGACCTAATCGATTATATGTGATTTGAAAGGTAAGTTTAGAACATTTGACGATAAGGAAGAAAAGAGAAGCTCACCATTCTAGCTGAAGTTGAACGCCGTCTTTTGTCCTGACAAGTGACAATAAAAATCACCATTTTCAGTTACACATCCAATTTGATGACAAGACGTGTCTACATAAACTAAGAATGAATGAACTGTGTGAAACACAGATACAAACAGAGGGAAAAGAAAAAGAAATTGAGGAGAACAATTAACTTGGGATATAAAAACTTACTTTCCTGAAAACTTCTTTGTATGCCAGGCATCATGGTTTCCCAAAATAACTGCTTTAGCAAATTCAAGTTTTGCAACACTCCGAACCAGTTCAATGTTCTCTTCACCAAAATCACCTAAACAAAATGGAGGAAAAGAAAGGACCAAGATCAAGTTAAACAGAGATTTTACATAAACCAAGAAAAATTACCAGCCATGTTGGTGCAGAAACAAGAGGTAAATCCAGCTCCTCCCAGAAATGGCTAAACTTCTCATTCTCTTATATTCTTTCACAATAATTAGTTCAAGTCATTTTAAACACATGGGCACAATGTGAACTCATCAGAGTGGGTGCTTATATTTTTGATAATGACACTTGCATATTGTACATAGACAAAGTTCTTTCACATATTTGCCAAAATAACTTAGCTCACCAATTGGGGAAGGCAAAAAAGAGAAGGCAGGCGCTGATATAGAAAGCGAGAGGCAGAAACATTAAGTAAATGCATCATGAAGAAGAGTGGAACCTGCCTGTAAAAAGTACCAAATCCGGCTGCGTTCCAACACAAACTTAAATCAGATTCATCGCTTATACAACATTCTGACTACAACAAGATCTCGGCGAAATTTAGAAATCAAATGAAAAGAAGTAACAGAACTAGGCCATATCAAACCAAACAATTGGTATTTTCAACACAACAACTATTCACTACTTGAAATCATATCCCAATCTTGAACAATGTTTCTAAGCATAAGACTAAGAATCCTTGAGTTGAGCTCAAATTCAAGCTAGGCCAAATACATAGCGATACTTAAACAAGTTTAATTACTGTTATTAACTCCAACTGAGCTCGTAAACACATTTCTCTATCGCCAAAAATTAGATTCAATACTCCAAACAAAACAAAACAAAAATTAAAGAAGAAAGATTGAAATTTATACCTGCAGAAATTGAAGTGCTTTCGAATCTTCTTCTACATTCCACTGATCATGCTTCAAAAACCAGCATACGAAAGGAAAGCTTCGATTAAGATACTAGTAAATTTCAATGGAGCCTAAGCAAGGGTATTGAAAATTCAAGCGGGGGGAAGTGAGGGAGAAACTTACGACGTCGCCGACAACCGCGATTCGAGCTGAGGTGGCGGCCATGGCAAAGCGCGTGGCGTTGCGCGTGGACAAGAGGCGGGGGAGAGAGGCGGAGAGAAAAGAGAGTGGTGGCGCGTGTAATAATGAGCTTAGCATTACCTCTCTCTGGCGCGCAGGACTGGTCAAGATTAAGAGGAGAAATTGTTGTAAGCCAGGAGATCGACGTGGCATATTGTAACCGTCCGATTCATCTCCGGGTCCTAATGATAAGCAAGTATTTGCAACACGTGGTGCCGGTAGCTGTATAAAACTGAACCGGACCGGTTTGGACCGAACTTGCCGGTTTTTTTCTGGGTTCTATGGGCGCATGATGGAAGGGTTCCTCCATTGTTGGCTTTGGTGGGGATGTCAATGGCTATAAAATGACACTAATGTGTTGCATAGGCCAAAGGGAATGTAGACTGATGACTGATATGACTGATATGACTGATATATATGGCTGTGGTCCGAAAGGCGAAAACTACATACATAGATTCAAAAGGCCATTAGTAGTAGGGGTCACACCCAATTCAAGCAGCTAAACTAGACTCCTGAGAGCTAGCTGTGCAGTACCTGATCGATGTCATCCCTTCATTCCATTTCCTTATCGCCCTGGTTAAACAGATCTGTTTCCTAAGGCTAGCTAGCTTCACAGTTCCAATTTAAAAGCCTGGTTAAGATGTATGTCAACTAAGGAGAAGTAGTTGCTCATCACCCTGTGATATATATATATATATATATATATATATATATATATAGCTGAAATAACTTTCATTTAGAACTATTTGATATGTGCATAGGATTGATGAGTAAGATATAGAAGAGAGTACTCTATAGAAGATTGCTTAAATCTTTGTAAAAACAACAACCAAACACATAACATTTCTGAAGAAATTGACATTAATCGATTCAAGCACTTTGAAAACCAGTAACATCAGCAACGATCGTAACAATTATACAAATAAGTTTTTTTTTTCTTCTTTAAACTTGCGTAGGTTAACCTCTGCTGAATTTCCTTCGTTTACAATTCCCATAATGTTGGTACTCTTGACGGTTTCAAACAGCTAGGCTGAGCTAGTTTATCTAAATTTTACTTTGCTATTTGATAACCAGGTGGCAACCATGGAGACGTTGCTAATCACAAAAGAAAATATAGCATATGCACATACGTACTTCTATAGGTGCTTTCAAAGATCTATATATCTGTTAATCTGACGACGTCTCAAATCAGTCAAATGTTCCAAACATACATTAATCTTCTTAATTACTTGTGGATAATTTCTAGCTGACATTTTGGACCAGAATCAGTTTCTCAGAAATTGCACAACCGATACCACACTTTAATCCAACATGTGTGATGCGAGTCACTGCCATTACCAATCGGCAAAAGTTTGTCAAGAGCACCATGTCCAAATTTGGTCCTCTCTCTATCTCAATAGACCGCAAAAAAGTCTCCAAATCAAAGTTGACCGAAAATCCAGGATACGGATCATGAAATTGACAAACATGCATGCTCGCTATATATATATATGTGTGTGTCTACAACTATTCCAGTATTGTATCTAGTATTCCTTTGCTTTCAGTACAATCGTGTCTTCTAAAACTAGAACTCTTCCATTTCTCTTCTTCCTCATCCTCTTCCTCACCCACCTCAATGTCTCCGCCGCCCAAACCACCGTCGTTAAAGCCGCCTACTGGTTTCCGGAAAGTGGCCAAGCAGTCTCCGCCATAAACTCCACCCTCTTCACCCACCTCTTTTGTGCATTCGCCGATCTCAACCCTACCACATACCAAGTGTTCGTGGCGGATTCAGCACCCGGCGAACAGTCAGCACTGGGGTTGGAGGAGGCGTGCTCCTCGCGTGTCTTCTGTGTGCTTTAGGCGTGCCAGCACCCTTGGAGCGGTGCAACTCGATCGCGTGCGACCCCTGGCGAGTCTTCTCGTCTGCTCCCAAATGACTCTGACTTCCTGGTCAAGCGACTGTTACGCGGGCGCTGACTAAGCCGGCGTACAAGACTCGAACAAGACCTGAATAGAACTCTCTAACAGGATTTTCTTCCCAACCCCCTAAGGATTGAGGATCTTACTCTGATCCGGAGAAGCAAAGCAGAGCTAATACCAAGACCACGGGTGTGCTACCGGAGTAGCGGACTGACTCGATTGCTACCGGAGTAGCGACAGACTCGATTGCTACCTGAGTAGCGAACTGACTCGATAGGCTCAGCAATCGCTCGGCACGAGTACGAGATAAGATCGATCGTAGGGCGGAGGCGAGTTGCGTGAGTTGCTCCGGAGAGGCTTTGGCAAGTTAGCGGTGCGCTAGAACTTGGGGTTGTTTGTGTTTGGTTGAGAACCTTTTCCTAGTTGCAGGAAGAGTTATATTTATATCGCTCTCGAAACCCTAGGGCTGTGAGATCCAGCCTGGCGGATTCCGAGTTTCATTAGGACTGTCCTTCCTTATTCTGCTTCCAATCCCATTAATTAAGAATCAATCGAGATCAGACTTCTTCTTTGTTTAGGAAACTTCATCTCCGTTAAATATGTCCAGCTCACCACTCATTAAAGTCGAGATCAGCCAGATCGAGTCCACTGCCGATCAATCACTGATTCGGCGAAGGTATCCTTTTCGGATGGATTGCTACCGAAACAATCCCTAATTATCCCAATCAGTATTTACACCTCATTATCTCTTAAGGAGAATCGTATATTGTATAGTTGGATTACTATAAAATAACCCCGAATTGATTAGGCAATAAATCCATATTCCTCTCCAAATAATCTTTCATGAATGAGGCGGGAAAACATGAATACCGGGTCTGATTTAAACCTAAACCCCTCTGGGCCTCAGGGTAAAAGCCCAATTGGAGTGAATTCCAATTGTGGCCCAAACATTGCCCCCCAGTCTCCGATATTGAGAGCTTTATCGAAATAGAAGAGAGACTGAGCCCCAATCACCGGCCCTTCCGCAGCATTTAAATATTGGATTATTGCACCGTTTCCTCACCAATCTCGACTTCCCAATTCGAAACGGTAACACTGTTCACCTAAACCCTTGATTGCTGCAAAACCCAGCGTTTCGTGACTCAAGAACCCCTTTCGGATTCCTATAAATCAAATTGAGACCCTTGGTTTCTTCTTCAGACCACCTTTTCTTCCTCTTCCTTGGCCCGAAATCAGAAGAAACCCAGATTCAAACCAAATGGCCCCTTCAAAGAACTTTGTTATTCAGTATCCCGTGGCGGATCAAGCCAAGGCTCAACTTCTCCCTCTTATCCAATGCTCCGGGGCGGATGACCGGACCAACCTTAGCCTTCCCCAAGAGGACCGTGCCACCCTGGGTCCTTTCGTGATGGGCTATCATCCTGAGGATAACAATGGAGCCAATCAGATCCTCGATAGCCCGGCACGCCCGCTGCCGGCGCTCTTCCGCTCTGACGAACCGGCGGAGTGCCCAAATTTTCAAACCAATCCTCACCAAGCCGCCGTAAACCATGCCGCCTGGCCGCTGGTGAAGCCCTACATGACGGCCTGGTATGCAGAACGGCGCCCTCTCGACAGAGAAATCTGGAGGAAAGCTGGGGTTGCTGATGCTATCAAACTTTGCTTCAGCCTCAGCCCAAAAGGAGGCAACAAGTGCGCTCTTGTTCCGCTGATGAGCCTCTGGAATCCCACCGTTAATGCATTCGAGTTCAAATTTGGTTACGCCTCCGTGACCCTACTAGACCTTTATGCCGGCTTTGGGTTCCCCATTGGCCCCCGAGCCTTTGAAGAGAGCTACTACACCGAGAGGATAGCCCCCAAAAGCGCTATTGGTGGGATTGAGCCCGCTGGATTCGAGAAGTGGAAGAACGAAACCTCCCAGCTGGGTGGTGTAATCAGCGGAGTAGCCTTTCTGTCCTTCTGGCTCAACAAATTTGTGTTCTGCTCCACCACCAACAAGATGACCAAGCTCTACCACCGAATGGCGGAGGTAATCTATGCTGGCCACGAAATTGGCCTCGCCCAACATGTTTTGGCACACCTCTACCGCTGTCTGCACCAGATATCCGCCGTGCCCATGAAGTGTGCACAATCCGGTCCCCTCTGGATTCTGGATATTTGGTGCCAAATGCACTTTCCTCAACTCAGCCCAGCCATGAAGAGGGATTCAAGGCCTGATCAAGTGGTGGGGCAAGAGTATGCCGGATGCGCCGCTAGTCCTGACTTCAGGTACGCCGTCTGCCTCGACATCTTTTTCAATACATCTGCCAAGGAATTTTTTACCGAGGCACAGCGGCTGACCCATTTGAAGTATCCACGCGGACTAGCCCGGGGCTTCCTTCCCTCCAGCAGACAGGAATCCAAAGGTCAATGGATTTTTATTCAATGCGTCTCCATGGTGGACCTGCCATTCCTCTATAGTGACAAGAAATTCCCGAGTCACGAGGTCTACGCGCCTCACTTCTTTGCACGGCAGTTCGGCCTGACTCAAATCCTGCCGTATCCGCCGCTGAAAAGTGTGAATCTGTTTTCGGCGTGGCGGAACAGCAGAAAATACCCGCGGTCGTCTAATGCCAGCGACGGCTCAGACCTAGAGCTACTCGTCCTGCGAAACCCGGACTGCTACTCAGACCTAAGGGCCTCACTGGATTCTACGGGTTCATATCAGGTATGGTGGTCACGCATGCGAGGTCTGCTCTTCCAACAACCATCCGTCTTCTACTTCCAGAGGTTCTTTCGGAATCGGGGTGGGCAACTTACCCCAGCCGACCAAGAGGTATTAAACGGCGGTCCGCTATATGTTGACCTGCCCCTACGAAAGGTAATATGCCCCCATTCGAAACTACTGTTTTGGTTTGCCCGAAAAACTCTCGTGTAATCTTGACTGTTTAATGAACTAGGCACTTGAGCAAACCCCAATGGATAAAGGCAAACGAAAGGCCGAATGTGGAGCTCATCCGCCCCCGAAGAAGAGTAAAACCATCAGTGAAACGGATGAGAGAACTGATGAGGACGAAGACGCACCTGTAAGTACTCTTAAAAGCTCCTTTATTCCCTCGCGTCTCTAAATATGAGTTCAAATAGATACCTACATAACGTAGATATCCCAACTTTATCCCTCCCTGCATACACCCGGGAGGAGGCGCTCCTCGCCTGCTGCAGCTACCAGCCGAGGCCCCACTCCGATTGAGATCTCTTCCGGTGAGTCCTCTGGCCCTTCTGAGGAAACAAATTCTTCCAACTCTGATGAGGAATATCTGAACCTCCACCAAACTGCTCTTGAAATTTGCGGCGATAGTCTCCCTCAACCTGCTCCCTTGCGCTGTCTTGATGCAGGTACTTCCTCCAGCCTAGCTCTAGCAGTTAGTCAGAGTTCCATCCAACCACTCCTGACACTTCCTGCCACTGCAGAAACTGGACCGGAGGCGGAGGAGAACCCAAGTGACACCATGGCGGAGGCCCCGGCAGACGAGCCTCTACTGTTGACCGCTGGTGCCCCCGGCAGCTCTTCTACCCCAAATCCGCCGGCCTCAAGCTCAACTCATGAAGTGGAGCAAGAAGAAGGGGAAGAAGAAGAAGAAGAAGACGACGCCAACCAAAGCGCCGAGCAGCCAGAAGCTGGAGAGCCTTCCCCCTCTACACCTGATGTCTCACAAGCAGAAGAGGAAGCGATTGCTGGTGTGGAATCCCTAGCTGAAACTGCCCCCCGGGTTGAACAACCTTCAACTCCCGCGGACAACCCAACTAACCCTGATCAGCAAAGGCAGCAAGGGGTCCCACTGGACCAGCCAGAAAACAACCCTCACCCAGAGACTGCTGAGGTATACACTGCCTATGCTTTGAATTGGCACCTCCCTTGGTTAGAATTACTAACAGTTCTCCTTCAAAATGAACAGGTGGAAGATGAAAGGGTGGCAACCACGTGTGCCACCCCACTGGTGGCGGATCTTGGCCCAGCGGGATCAACTATAGAGCCAATCCCCTTGCCTCATAATGAAGCAATCTCGGGCCCGATCACTGCCCCATCCGCACAGTCCTCTGCGACCCCTGGCGGATCTGACTCTGGACTTCCGGATGAGGCCGCTTCCTTCTCCATTATGGCTGAAAAACTCTTCCCCCGGCCAGACAGCCCTGAAGAGGAACCTATAGAGGTACAGGAAGCATGGGGATTCTTAGAGCATCTGGGAGAGAAAGATCCCGCAGATACTCAAGTGGCGGATGAGCTCATCTCCGCCCTCGGCATTCTTAAAGGCCAACTCCAGCAGCTGCCCCCCGAGCAACAAACTGAAGCCAGCGCTGCCCTTCTTAGCCTTCCAACAGAACTGAAAAGTCTGCAAGAACGTTTAGCTGCCCGGTCACCTCAGCATGCCCAAATCCAGGAAGCTGGCGTGGCCTTCGTCAACGCCGCCCGTGCCTATCAAGATTTACTCATTGCGGCTGGCAATGACACGGAAGCAGCTGAAATAGCCAGACTTGAGGAAATGGAGGCGAGCATAAAGCAGAAAATCTCCCTCCTCCGCCAGAAACAAGCCAACCGCGCGGAGCAATTAAACCAGCAAAAGCTTCTGGCGACCAATTTTCAGGAGAGAGAGCGTCAGGCCAAGAAAGTCAACGCAGAACTGGACCGCTCGATCAGTAGGTCCAAGGCAAAAATCAAGAGATTGGGCCTGCTGCTGTTTGAATTTAAGCCCAACCCATAGTGAACATTGGCTTGATAAACATATGTATTCTGTTTTATATAATTAACCACCAAGCCCAATTTGGTTTGGTTCAAAAACCAATCCCTGCGCAACTGTCTCGTCATTACTGTCGGAATTGCAGAACCGTTTCTCAAAAAATTTGAAATTCAAATGCCAAAGCGGTTCCAACATCCAACTGCCTAATAACTGCACAAATTAATCTCAGCCCTTGGATTGCTTTTGCATAAGACTATAAAACAACCCCTCAATGGCCGGAAATGAGAACCCCAAATCAACTTAGAATGTTTTTCCTTACTTCTTCACCTAGGTTCTCTTATCAACCGCTATGGCTTCCTCAATCCTTTCCACCAGATCTAGTTCGGGTGTTCTCTTGAGCACCCCGAATCATAACACCCCATGTTAAACAAATCCCGAACCATAACATCCCATGTTATGTCCCGGGCGGATGTGATCATAGATTGGTAGCTGCTGATTTAGCACCCCACTATTCGCATCGGCCGGAGGCCTAGCACGGATGCCGGTTCGGGTACCCTCCTCACGCCTCATGGGACCATCAGTCTTCGTTCGAATCGAAGACCCGCCCACGTGAGGATGGTCGAGCCTCAATAGACCAGTTGTCTCCTTCGTTATGAAGGGAATTCTATCTCTGTGGTCTTCTTCCGGACCTGATATATGCATTTCCTCTGCGGAGATAGAACTCGCTCGTCTATTGGGCTCCTGGAGCAACGAGGGATCGTAGGCAGCGGACGCCTATTTGCCACTCTGCTTCGGCACCAAGGCAGTCTCTGCCAAACTATCTTCATGCTCCATCTATCAAGCTCCCAAGATCTTCGTCTTCGACCCCTGCTCGGCAAGAGTCCAGATCGAAGGACTGGCGGAAATCTCCTACATACAGAGATGGTATCAGAGCTAGCTCGCGGATAATTAGTTCTTTTGTATGTATTTAAATTCTGCCTTTGTAATAGCCATGGCCGCAAAGCCCCCTTAATTTATAAAAATTTTGGAAACAAGACTTGCGTCGAAACCCTATTAACAAAGGCGAAATAAATTGGGCACCCCCCAAGCAGATGTCCCTGAAAATCCTGATTCACAGAGCAACAGGGCTTAACCCTAAGGGGAATTCAGAAAAATGTCAAAATGTTCAACCATCCCAAAAATTTCAAAAATCCGCCACTAAAAATGAGCGTGGATATTGCCCCTATGTTGCCCCCTTAGTTTATTGGGCTACGCGGATATGCAATGATAAAGCAAAGCCGAGTAAACTAGATAACAAGACAAACGGCTTCCCCTTAAAACGGGTAGAAGCCCAGCCGCCATGAAGCCAATCTGGCCTCCTAACAACCAAGAATAAGCCCAGCGTCAGGCGGCCCAATGGGTGCGTGGGAAAAGCAAACTGTGATTAATGTAGGATTTGACGGTCACCGCACCGTTGTGGAAACCCGAGGCGCGAGTCAAACCCATTTTTATTACGCACCGGTTCCCAATTGAACAGGCGCCTGAAACGGATGATTTCATAAATACGGGCAGACCAAAATATTAAAGTCCCGGTAACCCCTAACCGTTGGGTTCCCCCCGAAATGCAGTATAAAAGGAAACCCCTGGCATTAGCGACAATCTCAACAGACTTGCCAACTTAGAGCCGATATGGCAACCCTAGTATGGTTCACATATAGCGCAACCCTCTGGTTGCCACAAGCCTTTCCACCAGAGAAACTGAAATTCCGGCTAGACACCCCAGTAACCTCAGTCACCCAGCGTTAAACAAATCCTAACCCCGATCACCTAGCGTTAGGCGCCCTGAACCTGCGCTTCGAGGTATGTAGCCCATACCCGGCCAATCATGGCTGTTCCCCATGCGGAGTAACGCTAGGGATCTGGTTAGGTACCATCACCTACGGAGGAAGGGTTGAAAGTGCCCGTCATCGCAGCCAACCCAACCACTAGTTCCGTCAGCGGAACGTGGTGTTTTGGCTGAAGTGCGGCAAGCTCACTCTTTACCTCCGCTAGTTTTGCAAACTCCTCCCTCTGCCTTGCATAAATCGATCCCTTCCTGGAATGAGCAGAGGTCCGTTTCGTTGGTGATGGTGAAGACACAACCCTCAGAGTCTCCGCGGGCGGCTAACGAATAACCATGAGGAATCCGCCAGGCTCGAGACTTAGAGAGAAGTAGGCATGGTTTCAGAGCTAGCTAGTAGCTCTTGTTATGTATCTTTTTCCTTGTAATGCCCTTGGCTGCAAATCCTTTGTATATATAAGGTGAGCTGCAATTGCAATACCATTCCCAAAGATATGAACTTTATTGATGAGGAAAAGTATAAGGACACAGACACCCCAAGCGGATGTCGAAATAAAACAAGGAAAAACACAAAACCCTAATGATTTTGCAATGAAAAACTTGGAAAACTCAAAATACGGCAGAAACACCCCTAGCGGATGTGCCGTTCTAACTTGTTGCCTCCCGAGCGCGCTGGATTAAGAAGAGTTCTTACCAGAATCTTCATCCGCCGGAGGAACCTCGAATTCCCAGACACTTGGAAAGTACTTCTTAAGATATCTCCCATTGATGGGGTTTCTGTGTACTTCCCCGTCCAAGTCGCGGAGCTGGTAAGCTCCCTTACCCACAATACGATCAATGACCAATGGACCCTCCCAACGAGCACTCCATTTACCACGACCCGGTTTGTCAAGGGGCAGAGCGACCTTCCAGACCAAGTCTCCTTCGCCATAGGACTTACCCTTGGTCCGCTTGTCATATGCCTTGGCGATCCGCTGCTTCTCAAGGATGATGCTTTCCAAGGCCTCGAGCCGCTTCTCGTCAAGGTCTTCATGTTCCTGGAACATGGCCTGCACATAGTCGTCACCAAGCAATTGGTGTTGCTCACGAACCCTCAAAGAGGCCACATTGATTTCCAATGGCAGAACAGCATCATGGCCGTACATCAAAGTATAAGGAGTAGTGCCCGTAGGAGTCCTTTTAGAAGTCCTATAGGCCCAAAGTGTGTTATCCAGCTGAGTGTGCCATGATCTTGGGTTATCCGCGAGCATCTTCTTCATGATGGATATGATAACCTTGTTAGTAGCCTTTGCTTGACCGTTGGATTGAGCATAATAAGGAGAGGAATGTAGGAACTGGAGACCGTAATCCGCTAGCCAGGCTTGGGTCTTCTTAGCCATAAAGGTTGCCCCCCGGTCCGCCACGATGCATTCTGGAATGCCATACCGGCAGATGATATTTTGAAACACAAAGCGGATGACGGTGTCTGCATCACAGTTCCTGGTCGGTATAGCCTCCACCCATTTCGTAAAGAAATCCGTACCTAGCAGCAAAAACTTGTGCTGCGAAGATGAATGTGGATGAATCTCTCCTACAAAATCAAATGCCCAACCGGGCCAAGGCTTGATGATAGGTTGTAAAGGGATATTTGGAATCCGCTGGACCGGCCCATGCTTTTGGCAATCCTGACAACCCTGAGCAAAACTATGGCAGTCTTTCAACACAGATGGCCAATGGTATCCGTATCGACGAATAAGCCACCTCATTTTGGGTCCGGACTGGTGTGAACCGTAGACCCCTAAGTGTACCTCTCTCATAGTCCGCTTGGCCTCCACGCCAAAGATACACCTTAACAGAACTCCATCTTCCCCCCTTCGGAATAGGTCTTCTCCTTTGAGAAGGTAATTAGTCGCGAGGTGCCTGATCTTTCTCTCAGACGGTGCAGATGGGTTCTTTAGATATGCTATGATTGGTATCCGCCAGTCAGCATCAATGGGCTCGACTGTAGCGACCAACCACTCTCCGCGGTCCTCCCGACGGATAGCAAAAGATGGTAGAGTTCTGCGCTCTACCCGAAGGATTCTCTCCTTCACTCCTTGGGCTAAACTGATTCCTGTGGCCAATTGCGCCAACTCATTAGCTGCAGAGTTCAATTCCCTGGGGACGTAGTCTAAGGAAACGTCGATGAAGCGATCCAGCAGCTCGATAGCCCGCTCGTAGTAGTGCACCAAATGGAAAGATAAACACTTGTAGACCCCAAGCAGTTGATTGATAACTAGCATTGAGTCTCCAAGTACCTCGATTTCTTGTGCCCCTAGGTCGAGCAACAACTCCAACCCAATGAGTAGAGCCTCATACTCTGCCTGGTTATTGGTGCACGTCCACTCTAGCTGAAAAGAATAAAGATATTTAGTGCCTGCTGGGTTCTGAATGCAAATCCCGGCGCCAGCTAATTTACTGGTACTGCTACCATCAAAGTATAAAACCCAAGGCTAGTAGCGGATCATATGAACAAACTCTGGCGGCTCTGTAAATTCCTCCTCAATAGGATGATGTAACAGGAAGTCCGCGATGGCCTGACCCGTCATAGCCTTGAGTGGCGCGTATTGCAAAGAAAACTCTGAAAGGGCCAAAACCCACTTGCCAATCCTACCCCTTAGGATAGGTCTCGTCAGCATATACTTCACCAAGTCCGTTTGTGCCACCACTATCGTTGTAAATGAAAGCATGTAATGGCGGAGCTTAATACCAGCGAAGTACAGGGCTAAGCACAGCCTCTCGATTGGTGAATACCTGGTTTCTGCATCCAAAAGTGTCCGACTAATGTAGGATACTGCGTATTCGATCTTCTTTCCATCCGCCAGGGTTTCCTGGGCCAGCAGTCCTGCGATAGAAATATCAGATGCAGAAATATATAACTTGAGAGGAATACCGGGCGTAGGCGGCCGAAGGACGGGCGGACTAGCCAAGTACTCCTTGATCCTGTCAAAAGCAGCCTGGTGCTCAGGACCCCACTTAAAGACTTCTCCTGGTTTGAGCTTGAGCAGAGGAGAGAAAGGCGCAACCTTGCCTGCTGAGTTGGATATGAATCTTCTGAGGAAATTAATCTTTCCCAACAAGCTCTGTAATTCCTTCTTGTTCCGCGGTGCTGGTGCGTCTAACACAGCCTGGACCTTATCGCCCGCCACCTCGATGCCTCTCTCATGCACCACAAACCCTAGAAAGTCACCAGCACAAACCCCAAAGATACACTTGGCTGGATTCATTTTAAGCTGATGCTTTCGCATGATAGTGAACACCCCTCTGAGATGATCAATGTGGTCTTCCTTCTTCTTCGATTTTACCACCACATCATCGATGTAGACCTCAAGGATGTCCCCCAATATCTTGCTGAAAATTATGTTCATCGCACGTTGATATGTAGCCCCTGCATTGGTCAAGCCGAACGACATACTGAGATACTCAAACGCTCCGGTAAACCCAGGGCAGCGAAAGACAGTTTTGGAGATGTCCGGCTCGTATATGGGAATCTGGTGATAACCTGCCGTTCCATCCATAAACGATAGTAACTCGTGCCCCGCTACTGCATCCACCAACATATCCGCTATCGGCATAGGGTAAACGTCCTTTGGCGACGCAGCGTTCAAGTCCCTGTAGTCTACACATACCCGAATCTTGCCATTCTTCTTCCTGACAGGAACAATGTTGGATAACCATTCCGGGTATAAAGTCGGTCTGATTATCCCAGCATCAACCATGCTTTGAACTTCTTGTTTGACCGCCATTGCAGTTTCCGCGTTCATCCGCCGTTGTTCTTGTTTTACTGGCCTGCATCCCTCCTTGATGGGGATTCGATGACAAGCCAACTCCTTTGATAACCCCGGCATATCTTGGTATTTCTCTGCAAAGCAGTCCTTAAACTCCTGCAGCAACCCTATCAGTTGCCGCCTCAAATCCGCTTCAAGGTATTGACTAATCCCCACCTCCATGGGCTCAGCTTCTGTCCCCAGGTTGACTCTTTCTACAGGATCACGTACCTTGGGTGGAGTATCATCCAACGCTGCGGGAGCAGGCTGAATTACTTCCACCCCTATCGAAGCTTCAAAATCTTCTTCCTCAACGCACTCGACCAGTGCTACTTCCTCCCAAGCCATTTGCTCAATTCGATAAATAGCTAATCGTTGCATAAAAAGAGCAAAGGCCTCTGACGCCTAATGTGAGAGGACGTCACTCATTAGAAACATTCGGAAGAAGCTCAATGGAAACTGACCGGCTGTAATCTATCATGGCCTGGACAATTCCCCATTGAGATAATTCGTTCTGGGTCACCCCGATTGGATGCCCCTTATGATCAACCCCCTCGATTCTGAGGGGTCTCATGTTCCGGTTGTAATAGCTGGCCTCCAACTGGACGGCCGCTATAGAATAAGGACGCTCATCGGCCTTGATGAGCACTGGTAGATCCGTGACTGGATCTCACATGATCATCTCTTGATGGAGAGACGAGGGAACGGCCAATGCCTTGTGGATCCAGTCCCTCCCTAAGATCATATGATAGGGAGCGTTCGCCTCAGCAACAAAGAAAGCCTGATAAGCGTCGGATGGTTCTATCTTTACTCTGAGCATGACCACCCCAGCAGTAGGAGCAATAGTCCCCGAGAATCCCTTCACCTTGGAAACAGACTGAATAAGCTTCTGCTTCGGAACCTTGAGCTGCTCCACAGTAGTGGTGGTGATGACGTTCACTGCGGCCCCTGTGTCTATTAAGACTTTGCGGACCTTGACCCCCTCCACCTCGGCCGTAACATACAACGGCTTCATATGCTGGGACATGTCGAATGTGGGCTTGGCGAACATCACGCATTGCTTTAACAGGTCCCCAGCCCCCTCAGGATATTCGTGGCTGGAACGAAAAACCCCAGGCTCGGGCTCCGCCTCACTCTCATCCTCAGGTTCCTGTACTGAATAGATAGGCTTAGGCGATTCTTCAACATCGATAAAGTGAGCAGTGGGCACAGGCTCTGGCAGAGCATAAGCCGAAGAAAGTATAAAAACCATGTTACATTTATGAACCATAGCATCGTCCTCAGGCTGCTCCTCGTCCATCGGCACCTCTTCCTCATCCGCCTCTTCTGGCTCCTCCTCATAGTCGACCATTTCATCCTCCTTGTCGAGGTCTGCGTCTCCTGCCTCGGAGTCAGCCTTCGCGCTGGAGGCGACTGAGGATGGCCTAGCTGGCACATTCATCTGCAGCTTCTTAGCCGCGTACTCTAGAAAGTTAGTAGGCGCTTTCGGCTCCTTTGGCCTGGCCTGAGATGTGGTAGCGGACGGCCCGCTCGAATCCGCCAAAGCTACATTGGATTCCTTGAGAGCATTCTCCCTCACAGGAACCCCCACGTTACTCGTGCTTGCAGCCAATGTTGCGCTGCTCTCCTTAGGTACCCACCTCATAACGGTGGAACCCCTACTAGTGTCAATCACCATCATATCTTCTTGATCTTCCGACTCTTTCTGCTTTCCGGCAGCCTCTGGTTGTGTCCTTCTTGGGGGCAACTGCCTAGCTTTTGAACGCTCAGGAGAAAACTCCAGCTTGCGCCTCGGCCTAGACTGAGGTGCCCCAGTGGATCTTGACAGATCCGCCACCCGGTTGTGTGCGCTCCTTCGAGGCGCCGGTGGGACCTCAGTGGACGGCTGTCGTATAGAGTCCACGTAGGACTTAGTTCTTACTCTGTAGCGCCTATGGATCTGCTCCACCTGCTCCATAGGTACTGACAACTCATCCTCGGTTACCTTTCCCGAAGCCAGATCCGCCAAGGTCCTCTTTGCTTTTCCAAAGCGTCTCCTCTCGTTCCGGGTGGTCACTGCAGCAAGCTCAATGGCCTTGCCGTCTCGCTGGGTATACCACCTGTCCGCCTTCGGATCATTCCTGGAAGCTGGCGGAATATAAACTTCCGCAGATGACTCTGGATTCGCAGCCCTGTGCGAACCCCCAGCCGTAGCTGACTTAACTCCGGATGTCCCTGGATCCTGCCTGGGCCTTGTCCTGCTAGCATAGCTGTCCTCAGCCCCATGATGGTACTTCATCCGCTTGGAACTCTCCCGGCCTGACTTCTCGGGAGGCGGATGCTCTAGCTTGGCCTTCTCAAGGGCTCTCTTTTCGGCTTTCTCCTCTGCCTCCTTCAAAGCCGCCTGAAACTCATCATAAGTAATCGGTTGCCCTGTAGTCAATCTACAGGTGAGGCAGAGCTTGGAACGAGGGACCATCACCATATCCTCTTCTTCAATAGCCCCGACCCAAAACTCTGGGCAGGGACAGGACTCGCTCTCGTCAAACTCCAGCTTGCCATCGTTCAGCCACTCCTGCAACTGATCCTTCAGACCTACACATTCAGAAGTATAGTGGTCAGAAGAACGATGGAAAAAACATGTAAGTCCGCCATCCCCAATGTTGGGATGGCATTGGTAAAACTCTTGAATCTCTGGTGCCTCCTGATGCACCATTGCTTCCCAGATCTCCTCCACCTTGCTTGCGTCGTAAGTATACTCTTGAAACCTGGAAACTTGCTTCCCGCACTGCTGTGTTGGACTTGGACCAGCGCTGATCTCAATCGCATTCACCCGCGGACCGCCCTTAGCAGCTGTCCACTGAGGTACCTTAGGATTCTCCAACTGTAGGGTGTTGTCATTGATCCATATTTGCAGCTGGTCCTTTAGCTTCACACAATCCTTGGTGTTATGATTGTTCATATTGTGGAAGCTGCAGTACGTCTTTCCCGCCATGTAATCAGGCTTGGGAATGAATCCGTCGTGGTGCAGACGCCCCAGGTTGAATAACTCTTGCAGAATCTCGGGAGCCCTGTGTGCGTTGTAGGTATACTCCTGAAAAGCTGACTTGGTTGGAAGCGGTGCTATTAACTTCACAGTCTCCCTGACCGGCTTGGCTATATGGGACTGCAAAGGCTTCTTGTCCGTCCGTTCAATAACCGCCACCTCGTGCTCCAACTCCTCATCAACCCAAGTTAGGATTGGTCTAGGCACAGCGTCCGCCTGGATAGTAGCTACGGTCTTAGTTGCAGTCGGCAGTGGAGTTTTGGGCTTCAAAGTTCCCGGATAATAGGACGTAGGAGTACCCTTCCGCCTTTCGTTTCTATCCCTGGACCGATCAACGTAGTGCTGCTCCTGACCCAGGCGATTAGTCAGATCCGCCATTGTGGTCACGTGCACCTGCCTGAAACCCTGGCGGATCTCATCTACCAGGCCATCAATCGCCATTCTTACTGCATGCTCCTCTGGAATTTCCTTCTCGCAGCGGATCAGTTCCAGCTTGAACCTTCGTAAATAATCAGTGGCCGACTCATCAGACCTCTGTTCAGTTTCTGCCAGGTTCTTGACCCCGATCTTCGCTTCCACAATGCCAAACATGGTTCTGAACAGAACCTCCATGGTCTTCCAGTCTGGAATGGACCCGGGTTTTAAACGCTTATACCAGATTGCTGCTTCCCCCGCCAAGGATGTAGGAAAGAGCTTCAACTTCATGATTGGGTCCTCCCCGTACTGACCCGATTCATTGGTGAAACGCATGATGTGCGTCTCAGCATCCTCTGACGTCTGGCCAGTGAACGGAGTAAACCGGATTGGCTTAAACCCAGCAGGGAATGGGATCGCATTCACCTCTTGAGTTAATGGATTCTCATACGTCCTGTCGACGTTGGGCAACCCCTGTAGTTCCCTGAGCCTGTCAGAGCAAATCCTGCTAATGTCATCCAAAGTTATCTGGGCCACGACGTTCGCGGGCTGCTCCAGCGCATTGTTATTAACCGTCCTCGCAGGTGGAGCCTGGTCCCCTGTCTGCTGGTTAGTGGCCTCAGTGTTAGGTCCACCAGTTCCGCCACGACCATTCGTGCGTCTCCGTTGGTCCCTCTGTGGGTTTGTAACCGTACGGCCGGGACCCTCAGACTGGTCAACCCGATCGAAAAGCTGTCCCATCAAGACATTCAAGTTTGCAAGCGTGGCGTTAGTAGCTGCCACCTGCTCCTGTTGCTGTTGCCAGTAGATATCAGAATTCTTGACGTGGGCAGCCAAGTCATCCCCCAGCCGACCTTGCTGTCCGACGAGGTACTTGAAATTAGCAGTGAACCCCCTCTGCTCAGTTTCCATCCGCCTAACGGATTCACTTAGATTAACGACCACACTATTGGCCTTCTTCAGAGTTGTATCTGTTTCACAAGACTTTTCAATCAGCATTCTCAGAGTATCCGTCACCTCTGTGGGAGTTGCAGTTTCCCCCATGAATGGTGCCACAGGTGACATCGGCGGATCTACGGACTCATCCGCGAAACCCTCCTCCAAGAAACCAAATGCGGCTGCCCGGTAGACAAAACCCAGAGCGGTGTTGTCAACCCGAGGAGCAACCGTCACCTCTAGTTCTTCCGCCTCAATTTCCGTAACTGGTGTCGCGGAAACCGGGCCCAGATTCTTCCTGCTTCGCACGGCCTTGAGGGCTGCAGCAATAGCCGCTTCATCCCTCAAGGTCCCGCCAAACACATCAATAACTTCAGCTTCAGTTAATCCCCTACACTCAGCTGTACCATGCTTGATCAGCTCCTTGTGGGAATTCTTCAAACAAGACATGGTTACCCTTTTGTAAGGATGACCCGTTGTAGATCCCGCAATCTTGACACAGTAGGTCCCACTGGGCGTGCCAAAATGTTCGTGGCGGATTCAGCACCCGGCGAACAGTCAGCACTGGGGTTGGAGGAGGCGTGCTCCTCGCGTGTCTTCTGTGTGCTTTAGGCGTGCCAGCACCCTTGGAGCGGTGCAACTCGATCGCGTGCGACCCCTGGCGAGTCTTCTCGTCTGCTCCCAAATGACTCTGACTTCCTGGTCAAGCGACTGTTACGCGGGCGCTGACTAAGCCGGCGTACAGGACTCGAACAAGACCTGAATAGAACTCTCTAACAGGATTTTCTTCCCAACCCCCTAAGGATTGAGGATCTTACTCTGATCCGGAGAAGCAAAGCAGAGCTAATACCAAGACCACGGGTGTGCTACCGGAGTAGCGGACTGACTCGATTGCTACCGGAGTAGCGACAGACTCGATTGCTACCTGAGTAGCGAACTGACTCGATAGGCTCAGCAATCGCTCGGCACGAGTACGAGATAAGATCGATCGTAGGGCGGAGGCGAGTTGCGTGAGTTGCTCCGGAGAGGCTTTGGCAAGTTAGCGGTGCGCTAGAACTTGGGGTTGTTTGTGTTTGGTTGAGAACCTTTTCCTAGTTGCAGGAAGAGTTATATTTATATCGCTCTCGAAACCCTAGGGCTGTGAGATCCAGCCTGGCGGATTCCGAGTTTCATTAGGACTGTCCTTCCTTATTCTGCTTCCAATCCCATTAATTAAGAATCAATCGAGATCAGACTTCTTCTTTGTTTAGGAAACTTCATCTCCGTTAAATATGTCCAGCTCACCACTCATTAAAGTCGAGATCAGCCAGATCGAGTCCACTGCCGATCAATCACTGATTCGGCGAAGGTATCCTTTTCGGATGGATTGCTACCGAAACAATCACTAATTATCCCAATCAGTATTTACACCTCATTATCTCTTAAGGAGAATCGTATATTGTATAGTTGGATTACTATAAAATAACCCCGAATTGATTAGGCAATAAATCCATATTCCCCTCCAAATAATCTTTCCTGAATAAGGCGGGAAAACATGAATACCGGGTCTGATTTAAACCTAAACCCCTCTGGGCCTCAGGGTAAAAGCCCAATTGGAGTGAATTTCAATTGTGGCCCAAACACCAAGTCACCATTTCCTCCACAAACTCACCTCAATTCTCTACCTTCACGCAAACAGTCCGACAGAAAAACTCTAACGTCAAAACCCTCCTCTCTATTGGCGGAGGAAACTCCAGCCCCTCCACCTTTGCCGCCATGGCCAGCCAGTCCACCGGTCGCAAAGCATTCATAGACTCATCCATCAAACTAGCGAGAAACTACTCTTTTTACGGCCTTGACCTAGATTGGGAGTATCCTTCCACCGCCACCGAGATGACCAACTTCGGCAGTCTTCTCACTGAATGGCGGTCGGCGGTGGCCAACGAGTCAAGCACCTCCGGCAAGACGGCTTTGCTGTTGACCGCTGCAGTCTTCCGCAGATTACTACAGCATTAACTATCTGTTTCAAGCTGTTTCGAACAGCCTGGACTGGATCAATGTTATGACGTATGATTACTACGGTCCTAGTTTCACAGAAGGCAAAACCAACACTTATCCGCCAGCTGCATTACGCAACGGTGGATCCACCAGTCTCATCAACGGAGATGCCGGAATCGTGTCGTGGATTAACAACGCGGGAATATCAACTAAGAAGATAGTTATTGGTCTTCCGTTTTACGGGTACGCTTGGAAATTGTTGAATACTAACAACCATGGATTTTTCGCTCCGGCTAATGGCTCGGCTATTGGAGCTTATGGAGACTAGGGCTACAACCAGATTAGGGTTTTGATCAGCCGCGGGTTTCAGACAGTGTACAATGCCACGGTGGTTAGTGACTATTGTTACAATGGGACGACTTGGATTGGTTACGATGACACGCAGAGTATTAGCGCCAAGGTTTCGTATGCTAAAGGAAAGTCTCTCCTTGGTTACTTTGCTTGGCATACTGGGGCTGACACAAGTACCTGGACTCTATCTCAAACGGGTAATTAGTAATTATTCAGTAGTGATTCTTCAATACATATAGTACCATGTCATACAATAATAGTGGTTAACCCTTGCTAAGTAAAAATAGTCTGTCTGATCAAACTCTAATTAATTTGTATTGTTTTGCAGCTTTCAGTACATGGGGATGAGCAGTAGCTATACGTAGGTCCAGGCACGGAACTAGGATTAAAAATCGAGGGGGGCTAAAAGTTTTCAAGGGAGCGCTACTGAACTACTGATATGTATATACATATATCTGCTATTCGTTTCTCCAAAAATTGAGGGGGGCTGTAGCACACCCCAGCCCCTCCCTGGGTCCGTGCCTGCGTAGGTCGATGTTGATATGTAATATCGGATCTCATATCTATGTCATTCCGCCACAATAACGCCACACTAGCTTTGCTGTGTTAGTTGCATTGCAATATGGCTATTGATCCGGTTAAATAACACACTATAATATGTGAAAGTTTATCAAATGTATGGACATTAGAAAGAAAAGAATCCTCAGAAATAAGCCTGGATTTAAGAATTCATATCTCGACTGTAATTCTTTAAACACACACATATATATATGGACAGCACTTGCTGATATTAGCCAATAAAGAGACGACACGTGGTTTCTTTACGGGCATAAATGACATTTAAAGGGGCATAAAGGATATTTACAGGGGCTGAGTGAGTATTTACAGGGGCATAAAAGATATTTTAAAGACCACGTGTCGTCTCTTTATTGGCTAATGTCAGCTTTAGCTGACTAGAGCTGGTCAGCCAAGTTTTTTCCTATATATATATATATATATATATATATATATATATATATATAAACTTTCTCAGCTAAGGACCTCCGCACCAATCCTTATGGTGCGGATTTGATATTTTGACTAACTTTTCGATTGAATTTTTACATATCTACCGTCTAGTCTTTAGATATTCATATATAGATCATGTCTGTAAAATTTCAGCCAATTTGATAATCGTTAAGGCATTCAAAAGTGTGATTCCCTATCATAAATATAAACGATTCAGTTTTGATAAACTGCAATATGTCCATTTGTTTTAATCTAGTTTAATATGCTAATGATTATTAAATTAGCTGAAAATTTGTAAAGATGATATATCCATGAGTACTTAAAGACTAAGTGGAGATGTAAAAATTCAATCGAAAAGTTAGTCAAAATATCAAATCCATACAATAAACATTGATGCAGAGTTACTTAGCCAATAAAGGATATACACAGCAGGGATCGTCAATGAATTGGCTAGATTTATCTGGCACTCCGGTGAAGAAGAGGAAGAAACCCAAAGAAGATTGTCATCTTTGAATATAAGATTTTCAAATGTAGAAACAAATGAATGGACTTAATTTGTACAAGTTCAGATGGTGTCTTTGTCCATCATTTTCATGGGCAAGCTAGCTTTCTTGTCGTCTCATACACATCACAAAAGTCTGACATGCACTTTTCCAAGTTCAAATTATCAACTTTAACTCAGGTGTTTGTCACAAAAAAAGAGATCACAAGCTACTTATCTACGAAATTTCTTCACCAGAGTTGTGGTATGTTGTTCAAAATGCAACACCATTTATCAAAAGTTCTTTTCTTCCTCTTTCTCTTTTCACTGAACTTCAATTGTTTAAACACTCAGTCATGGATCAAAGCCGGTCTCCATTACACCGGTGCTGAATTCCCTGTCTCTGGCATAGATTCCACATTGTTTACTCACCTTATATGTGCTTTTGCTTATATAAACTCTTCCAATTACCAGCTCTCAATCAACTCGTCCACCCAATATGAGTTCTCCACTTTCACAAATGCTGTCAAGCGCCAGAACTCAAAAGTCACAACCTTGCTATCCATCTGGGGTGGCAAAGAAGACTATTCAGTGTTGTTTTCATTGCTGAACCAGTCTTCTTACCGGAAATCTTTCATTGAATCTTCAATTAAAACAGCTAGACTCTATGAGTTTGATGGCTTAGACCTTACTGGGGCTGTACCAAGAACAGGCATGCACACTTCATCTTTGGGCACATTTCTAGATGAGTGGCGCGCTGCCATGGATTCTGAAGCAAGGAAGTCAGGAAAGTCAGGTTTGCTCTTGACAATGGCCCTTTATTGTCATCTGCAGGTTGTGAACACTGTAACTTATCCGATTGACTCTATTAGAAAGAATTTGAATTGGGTTCATCTTGTGGCATATGATTACTATCTTCCTACAGAGAACAACTTCACACACCCTCATGCTGCTTTATATGACCCAATATCAAATGGGACTAACACGAACAGGTGTGTTAAGGACTTGATCAGCAGAGGTTTACCTGCTAGCAAGTTGGTTTTAGGCTTGCCTTACCATGGTTATGCTTGGACCCTTGTGAATCCCAGTGACTATGTTAGCAATGTTGGTGCTCCGGCATCAGGTCCTGCGTTTAGCAAAGACGGGTCCATGGCCTATCAGTTCATCAAATGGTACATTAAGACATATGGATCTGGTGCAGTTGCTATGTACAATGACACTTATGTGGTGAATTACTGCACAATTGGGTCGAGTTGGATTAATTTTGATGATGTAGAGACTATCAGAGTGAAAGTTTCTTATGCTAAGCAGATTGGGCTGCTTGGCTACAATGTGTTTCAAGTTGCCAATGATGACAATTGGGTGCTCTCTACGGCAGCAGGTAGGTTGATATTAGCTTCAAGGCATTTTTCGACATGCTTAATTTGTTAGGTCACCACCATGTTTACCTTAACAGCTGAAGAGGAAGGAGGTCAACAAAACAAGAAACGGTTATTGGTGATTGTTCTCGTCACAATTGCTATGATTATTATCCTACTGGGAACAATAATGTGTTACCTGCAAGGGAGAGTGCTCGAGTCAACTGGTATACTTCTTAAACTGTAATTTTATATACGTTAGTTCTCCGGCTAAACATTGGGGAAATAATATTTTTTTTTATTAATTTGTTCTCTGTTCTCTGTTCTGATTCTGCTTATGGATTGCAGACAACATCAAAAGATCAGTTTATAGGCTGTTAAATATAGTTCCAAGTACAGACAGTTTTGATAGCAATGCTCCTAATCTGCAAGTATTTAGTTATACAACCATCAAAGCAGCTACAAATAACTTTTCGAGTCAGAATAAGCTTGGAGAGGGTGGCTTTGGACCTGTATACAAGGTAGCATCCATGAAGATCATTATAGATTTTGAAATGCAATGCAGATTCTTTACTTAATATTACTGTCTAAACTCAGTGCTTTCCAAGAACATGTTAATGATTAATGTGGTTTTTCTAGGGTACATTGAGGAAGGGTCAGCAGATAGCAGTGAAAAGACTTTCGAAAACTTCAAACCAAGGCCTTGAAGAGTTTCAAAATGAGGTTACACTTACTGCAACAGTGCACCATGTGAATCTAGTAAGAGTTTTGGGATATTGCATCAAGAGGGAAGAAAAGATGCTGATATATGAGTATATGCCGAACAAAAGTTTGGATCATTATCTCTTTGGTATCTCCATTGTCCTTTGCTTTAAAATTTTGATTCACATTCAGTTATTTCTATAGCTTTACTGGGCTTAATAAGCACTGTGAAACTGGTGTGTGTGGAACTGTAAATAACTCTGCTCCACATTGTGACATGACTAATTGATCATGGTTGGTAATTTACCTTCATGCAGATCCATGTAGATGCAATCTTTTGGATTGGGAGCAACGTGTCCACATCATTGAAGGGGTAATTCAAGGGCTTCTATATCTCCAAGAATATTCAAATTCTACAATAATTCACCGTGATCTAAAAGCGAGCAACATTCTGTTGGATGATGAGATGAACCCGAAAATATCAGATTTTGGACTAGCTAGAGCTTTCCGAAAGAATGAACATGAGGCGAACACTGGTCGCATTGTGGGAACATAGTAAGTGAAACTGCTCCACATTTTCAGTAGATATGCTTCATATTTAGTTGATCACAGGCTCACAGTTTTTATTTCAAATGCAGTGGATATGTTCCCCCTGAATATGTAAGAAGAGGTATTTATTCCATGAAATACGATGTTTACAGCTTTGGTGTTCTGCTTCTGCAAATTATAAGCGGCAAGAGAAGTTCATGTTTTTATGGCTTAGATGGAAATTTAAACATTCTAGAACACGTAAGTTGATAAGTACCAAAGCTTTTTAAGTTCTGCATAATATACATGGGAAGGAATTGCATAACATTAACTCAGGACTATTGCAGGCATATGAGTTGTGGAAAGAAGGCCAAGCCATGCATTTTGTAGATCCAACCCTAGATGATTCAACTTCGCCTTGCAAGCTCTTAAGATGCATGGAGGTAGCTTTATTATGTGTCCAAGAAAATCCAGTAGATAGACACCATGCTGGAGGTTTCTTCGATGCTGAAGAACGAGAGTGCAACCATCATTAGTCCTAAAAAGCCTGCCTTCTCAGTTAAGAAGGATGAAGGTGAGGACCATATGCACAAATCTGTGGAAGAAATCTATTCAGTTAATGATGCATCAATGTCCGAAATTGTGCCCCGATGACCATCCTTTCTGGAACATACATATAAAAGATCTGTACAAGAAGTTCTTCTGTTACAGTAATGTTATATCTATAACTAATTTCCTTGTTTAACATCTATGTTACAACTGTAAAAGATATTATGATAGTAATCATTGAAGAAAGAAAAAGAATAAACTTAAGACTTAGGCGGGCATTAGAAGGTGCCAGGCGGGATCTAGCGGCCACCTAGGCAGATTCTCGGCAGGCATTATGCGGTACTAGGCGGACTCTAAGCGGGAGCTAGGCGGGCACTATGCGGTGTTAGGCGGACTCTAAGCGTGTTCTTCTGTTTCTTCCCGTATCTCTCGGGATGGCACGACCACTCGTGTTACCACTATAACTGACTTCCTCGTTCAACACCTCTTTCTTTCTTTTGATTCACAACCAAATGTTTTTGAAAGGCCACAACCAAATGTTAACAAATATGAACTTATATAAATCAGCTATATGCAGCAAATTATGAAACCAAAAACGTATGGTTGTCCAATGTTAGATAGCAACAGAGTGACAAACTACCGTAACATCCTAATCTTCAACAAGTCACAATAACGTATCCGGCAAGTTGATCGGTCGGCAGAGGTTACAAACAAGGAAAAATCTCAATCATTGAGAATGTTCCAAGTGGCAAATTTTAGGATGAATGCAAACAACCAAAAAGAGTACCAGTGGTTTTAGAATGAATGCAATCTCTGTGAAGGTCCCTACATTTTTAGCATTATTTGAACACAGGACAAGCTGTAATGCTGTTTTGGACTTAACCATCGACACCAGGGTTGCATTTTTCTAACGTCGTTGACCTCGTCGCAGATAAAACCAAACCAAGCCAAACTGAAGCTTCTCATACTTAATCAGAAATGCCGAAGACAGGGAGCCATATTAAACTACCCTTATACTCAAACTCATCATGTTATGAACTACGTACCTGCAGACGCATATAAAGACCTGCACAGTTTAAGGATTCTTCTATAGAGTCAATGATTTGAAAAAAAATGTTTCTTGCTTTCGTTTCATGGTTCACAAATTTCACCTGTGGTCCATTTCGCTTGCTATATATATATATTTGCAGAGGCGTGCGTTGAAATGTGTCAATTATAAAATAGGTGTGTTCAATAGCCATTTGTCTTTCACATGATGACAAGGATGCTGGTCTCCTTGCACCACAAATCAAAGTAGCTATCTTTCCATGGAGTCGAAAACAGTGCACCTGATCCTGCTCTTCATCTTCTTCATTTCTCCTCAGTTTCATTCTTCAAATGCACAAACATGGATTCGAGCTGGTTACTGGTATGCCAGTGGTGAGTCTCCCATACCTGACATAAACTCCGCCTTGTTTACTCATCTTATATGTGGTTTTGCCAATGTAAGTTCCTCCAACTACCAGCTCATCATTCCTTCAGCTGATCAGCAGTACTACTCCAGCTTCACCGGAATCGTTAAGCAAAAAAATCCATCAGTCATAACACTCCTGTCCATCTGGAATGGACAAGCTTCAACAGCTCAAGGAATATTGGGTGACAAGATCAACTCATCAGTCTTGTCCTCCATGCTCAGCCAGTCTTCTAGCAGAAGGTCTTTCATTGAGTCTTCAATCAAAACAGCAAGGCACTATGGCTTTCAGGGTGTAGACTTGTTCTGGTTGTGGCCTAACACAGCCGCAGATATGATCAACATGGGGAAGCTTTTGGATGAATGGAGAGCTTCTGTGGATTCTGAGCCAAGAAATTCAAGGCAGTCAAAATTAATGCTGACAATGGCTGTTAAGTATGTGCCTTCTTTCAGATCGATGACTTATCCAGTTGAGTCTATGAAGAGGAACTTGGATTTCGCACATGTGGTGGCATATGACTATCATCTGCCTTTGAAAGAAAATGTTACCGGTGCTCATGCTGCTCTATATAATCCAACTAGTCATGTTAGCACAGACTATGGTATAAGACAATGGCTAAACAATTCATTTCCGGCTAGCAAACTGGTTATGGGATTGGCTTACCATGGCTATGCGTGGACGCTTGTGAACCCGAAAGACAGTGAAATTGGAGCACCTGCAGCTGGTCTAGCTGTGACACAAGATGGTTCCATGAGCTACAAGTACATCAAGTGGTATACTCGAAGCTACAAAGCTAAAATAATGTATAATGCTAGTTATGTTGTGAATTACTGCATCATTGGATTGAGCTGGATTGGTTTTGATGATGTCGAAGCTATCAGAGCTAAAATTGCATATGTCAAGGAAAAGAAGATGCTTGGTTACAATGTGTTTCTAGTCACAAATGATGACAACTGGGTGCTTTCTCGGGCAGGTACACATTTCTTACATTCTCACTAAATATGTCCTTACAACCTTACCTCTACATATATAAAGAGCATGAAGAAGGTTCAATTGTGACAGAAGAGTTCAAATTCAAAACACTTGTGCTAATGTTCTTCACCTCCCTGTCAAGTGTTTTCTTTGCAAAATGTGGGGGAATATGCATTGTTAATGACCAAGAATCAAGCCAAGAATAAAGCTGTGCCTAAAATCATGGATCTGTTAAGATATTGGGAAATAGCCATATATGCTTTATTCTTGCATCAGTTTGATACGGATATAAATGTGATTAGTAGAATCATAGGCTTAGTCCTTGCTATGATAGCTATGTAATCCTGTATATATTCGAAACCTTGTAATTGATCAAAGTATGGGAAATACATTTTCAATATGCATCATGTTGCTTTCTACTGCTTTATGATTGACAGCTCAGGATGAAGAAAATTCTCACAGAAAGAAGAGGCGGTTATTGCTTATAATTTTCCTCCCAATTATTTTGATCATAATCCTCATAGCCTCTGTGGTGTGTTACCTGCAAAGAAAATTACTGAAGACAAAAGGTTCCAATAGCAATTACATTATGATCAATATAAGTTTTTATAGTTAGCATGGACATACAACATATTGATATGCATTTTCATCTTGAGTCTCTTTTGATTCCAGGGAAGATATTTGTGCACAAATTATGCCGATCAGAATCAGCTTTGAGTAGAGGTTCTCCAAATCTGCAAGCATTCAGCTTTTCCACTATCAAAGCTGCCACAAATAACTTCTCAAGTGAAAACATGCTCGGAGAGGGTGGATTCGGTCCTGTTTACAAGGTCTGTTATATATCGATCATTTACAAACTTCAACAGTGTGGGAACTGGGATTTAAAACAAGGAGATTTACAGACATTTGTAGCTTTTGTATTAAAAATTAAGTTGTTTCATGGTACTGTTTAGCATTAGATAAAAGAATCATAGCTACCACAGTAGCAGAGATATTATGACAGTAATAACTGAAGAAAGAAAAAGAAGAAATTAAGACTTACAGTTGAGTGTGTGATCATAGGCTACTGCATAAATGCACTAATGCTCATCCAGTTATACTTCTTAGTAATTGTTCAATGAATTCTCTGTAAAGAGCTTCAAATTCTGGTTCATAATCAGTGTAAATTTTAGAGTTCATCTATGGAGCAGCTAACAATAAACAATTTGATTTCTTATCAAACCATGCTAACCATAGCTTTTTACATATTGCAGGGAAAATTGCGAAAAGGACAAGAAATAGCTGTGAAACGTCTTTCAAAAACATCAACTCAAGGACTTGAGGAATTCAGAAATGAAGTTACACTCACCGCAAGACTAGAACATGTAAATCTAGTTCGCGTTCTTGGATTTTGCAGTAAGAAGGAAGAGAAAATGCTGGTCTACGAGTACATGCCTAACAAAAGCTTGGATTTCTACCTTTTTGGTATGCAGCTTAGCTTTTCTGCTTCTAGTTACATTTGAGAGCTTATGCTAGAATGGCAGAATGTAGTAGCATGAACCTGTCATACTATTATACGCACATCTTGCTTCTTTTCCAACCTTTTTGTTAATGAATTTGATATCTTACAGATCCTTCCACACGGCATGTCCTAGACTGGACGACGCGTGTGCATATCATTGAAGGGGTTACTCAAGGACTCCTGTATCTCCAAGAATACTCTAATTTAACAATTATTCACCGAGACCTTAAAGCTAGCAACATATTACTTGACCATGAGATGAATGCTAAGATTTCTGACTTTGGAATGGCTAAACTTTTCAAGAAAGATGAACTTGAAGGAAACACAGGCCGGATTGTTGGAACATAGTAAGTAAATTGCCTTCTTTATTCTATAACCACACATCTTTCATATCCTTTAAGACATGTTACATATATCCAATGCAGCGGCTATGTTCCTCCTGAATATGTAAATAAAGGTATATACTCCATGAAGTACGATGTCTACAGCTTTGGAGTTCTACTTTTGCAAATGATCAGTGGAAGGAGGAGTACAGGCTTCTATGGTCCGAACAGAAGTTTGCACCTTTTGGAATATGTGAGTTATATATCACTTGTGTAGAAGTGCACAGTCTAAACTAACATTTTGATCTAAATTACTAGTCATACTGAATTTTTTTTATAATTTTTTTTTCAGGCATATGAATCATGGAGGGAAGACAAAGGAATGGAATTTATTGATCCAGCACTGGATGATTCTGCTTCTTCCTGTAAATTGCTGAGATGTTTGCAAGTAGCTCTATTGTGTGTACAGGAAAATCCAGATGATAGGCCTACAATGTTGGAAGTGTATTCCATGCTCAAGTCTGACACTGATGCCATCGCTATTCCTACAAAGACGGCTTTCTCAGGAAAAAGAGATGAACATATGGGAAGCTCATCCACATCACAGCAAGCATTTTCAGTTAATGATGCACAGATTTCCGAGTTGCAACCACGATGAAAATGCAGGCTCTCTAGAAAACTTTTTTTTTTTCATGTAAACTATTGATACACTGAAATCAACAGAGTACAAAAGTAAAACTCATTGCAGCCTGCATGATTTCCTAACAGATACAACTGAAAACCAAGACTAACAAAATAAAATGTCCATTCAGATCATCGGGAGTCTTCATTTGGTACATTTCCAATTTTCGAGTCAATGATATTGCATTAGCAGTTATCCCACTTCACTGTCAGTCCAGCTACTATCACTCTATCACAACATTTTCTATGAAGTATGTAACTATATATGAACTATGAAGGTTAATTTTCACAACATTTTCTAGTGAAGCCCTTTTTTGTTGTTAGGGTTTGGAGCTTCCTGAACTACCTACACTCCTGTCTTCATCGTTTTAGCGCACATCTTCACAACCAGACATCAAATGCAGGACCAACCACATAATCCGCCAAACTAAAAGTTAACACACTTCAGTATTGTTAAAGCTTAATACCTTAAGAAAATAAAGCAATATAGCATAAGCATATAAACTCAGATCAGAACAGATCCTATTCGCGAAGGAAGTAGCAGTTGTCATATCTTACCAAATGTCTTGTTAATGAGTCATTCGACTTAACATCTTAGGTTCCATTTCCAAATAACCAAGACAGAGTCGATCATTTGTTTAATCCCATGATTAAAAGTTTAAACTCTTTCTTATGCATAAATCATTACGGACGACTTAATATTCTTGTACTTTTCTCTATGTAATCACTATTTTTAACTTATTGTTGAGCCTCGATTGTATGCAGCGAAAGCATTTCACAACTTTTGGAGAAATAAATAGCCTTGAGCTCTTCATAGCCATGATTGAGCTCTACTAATCTACATTTCATTCATTCTTATAGGAAATGCCAAACCTCAACAGCATTGTGCATCTTATTCCTTTTCTCCTATGTTGCTTGACGATGAACATCACTACCGGAAATGGGGCAGAGTCCTCATCGGGGAACTCTCCGGCAGTGAAATCAGGCTATTATCCACCTTCAGCCATAAATACTTCATTCTTTACTCACGTCTACTATGCATTTCTAGTGCCTAGCAACGTTACATATAAATTTGAGCTGTCAGATGAAACAGCCCTGCTCCTCTCAAACTTCACCACCGCTCTCCGCCATAAAAATCCGCCGGTGAAGACCCATCTCTCCATAGGTGGCGGTGGCGGAGACAGAGAACTGTCGCTCATCTTTGCTAGCATGGTCTCAAACCCCTCCTCACGGTCAAACTTCATTGACTCGTCCATAGAAGTTGCACGCAAGTTTGGGTTTGATGGGCTGGACCTAGACTGGGAATATCCTGAAAGCCCAGAAGAAATGAAGGCCTGGGGTCATTTGTTAAAACAATGGCGTCGCCAGATCAAGAAGGAGGCCCATGCCACAGGTAGCCCTCCTCTATTGCTCACCGCCGCCGTCTACTTCTCCGCCGAATTCTTCTTGGATGCCGTCATCCGCTCGTACCCGATTAAGTACATGGAAAAGTACTTGGATTGGGCCAACATAATGTGCTTCGATTATCACGGGGCTTGGAGCAATATTACTGGGCCCAATGCAGCATTGTTTGACCCAAATAGTAACGTGAACTCCATTTACGGGCTTAGGTCATGGATTAACGGGGCCATGAGCCCGAGTAAGCTTGTAATGGGTTTGCCGCTCTACGGTCGGACATGGGAGCTCAAAGACCCTAAAGATCACGACATTGGATCCATTGCTGTTGGCCCAGGCCCGGGGGGTGGTGAACTCGGCTTCAATGAGTTGGAGGTCCTAAACAATGAGTCGAGCGCCACCGTCGTATATGACGCGGATACCGTATCGGTATATTCTTTTAACGGGTCAACTTGGATTGCATTTGATGATGCCCATACAATTACCTCCAAGATAGGGTTTGCTCAAGCTCTTGGGCTCCGTGGGTATTTCTTTTGGGCCATCGTTCATGATAGCAATTGGAAGATCTCGGCCCAAGGTAATGCACCTGACTTGATCACCTAATTGCCTTTTTCCTTTCAATCTTGAAAAGTGTTTCTTAATGTGTATTTGTTCTTCTGAAACCACAGCTTCAAAATCATGGATTCTTTGACGAATGAAGCAGGGGGCTACTTTCATGGTGCACAAAGTTCCGGCGGTAGGCAGTCACAGAAAACTTGTAATTGTTCTATGTCAAATTTCAAAGTACTGTTATGATTGGTTTATAACAGAAACAAACAAAATTTTCAGCATGTGTTTAGACTTGATCAATTCATTAATTGCCAAAAATATAGCAGAGAACAAAATTCGATGATACAATTCTGATCAAAACTGAAAATTTCCACATCGCCAAAAATATACCGATAAGAGGCAGAGGCAGCTCCACAAGTCCCAAACAAAGAAAACCGGCAAGCATGAATGATTTGTTAGTAAAAATGAAAGTCGAATTCTTCACAAGCCCTGCAAATGGATCAAACAATTCCAGATCATGCATAAAACATCATACTAGTCTGAAACGCAATGGCTATAATTTAGTACAGCCATGAAGGGGAAGGAGAGAGGGAATAAAAGAACCATTATGTACCTTCTTATAGTTAGCACTGTATTCTCACAAAAGGGATCACATTGTCCCCAAGGATGCTCAATTAGCTTTGCTTGTTTTCTTTCATCCATTCAACAAAATTATCAATTATCACAGGCCATGCTTGATCAGAATCATAGTCTTCAAGATCTGGGAAACTTATCTGCCAAAAGGAAAGAATTATGTAATAAGGCTGATGGTGTTGACTGTTGAGTTAAAGTGTTACATTCAGCAAATGCAAGTAAGCAAGTTGAGAGATGCACCCTTCCAAATGAACAATCTAAAGGTACAGGGAAACTAGTAGCCTAATATACAATGAACAATGCAGGTAGAATTCCCTATTATATTTCTTTATGGTTCTAATCAGAAATTATTCGTGAGTGCATCTTTTACACCACATGCCATGCTGCATCCATTTTTCCCAGAGAAAAAATGGCATGAAGCTTCTATGCAAAATTGCACATCATTCAAATTATTTACATGAACACTGAAATTGCAGTCAAGAGATGCATGTGTAGCCTCCCAAAATCTTGAAGAGAACTGTGAGATAAGAAAAAAAAAATAATCCAATTGCATCCTTTTAAACCAGGGCCAATGTCCAGGCCCTCAATCCAACCAAATAAAACACCTATTCAGTAATTCATAAACGGTCTCGATATCAACACTCTTTTGCCTGTTGTCTTCTGTAAGAGTTTAACCGATTTCAGGAAAGTGTGAGTGGGAGAGAAACATTTAATTCAGTTTTACTACTAAGAAGTAAGCTCACCTGTCAAGCAGTATTGAAATGCAAAACCATAGAAATCTTCAAATTTGGGTGTGGCCATCAACTTTTCAAAGACACAAAAAGAAAGATCAGTACCACTCCCATTATCAGGTACCAGAAATCACCTCAAGAACAGCACAGTTTAACCTAATAAAAATAATAATTTGAATACCTCTTTTTCAAGACCTGGGAGAGCATTAGAACATCCGAAACAACATGATCTATTCCAGCTACGTCAAAATGCTCATTAGCATGCTTCCAAACAAGAATTACCAACATTCTTTGAATCCTCATATAAAAACTACTTGAAAAACAGTAGAAAATGAATGTGAGATTATTCCGATCATCATCGCTAAGAACATCATCAATACATTGAAGAAGAGAATCTACTTCACAACCTATCACTCAACAAGTGATTTGACAATTCAAAATTCACAATCAGTACATAAAATTCAAGCCATTAATTGCAATCACATCATTCTTTTTTCTTTAATAATTCATTAGGATGTTAGGGAGGTTATTCCTCTCTATCACTCGTCTTTTAACCAAAAAAAACATCTCAATGAAATCGGACATCTACGAATAACACTAATTAACTAGATGAAATGTGTGCGTGTTTGTGTAATATTACTAGATAGATATTTTAAGTGAGTTCGATTTATCAGTTTGAATACTTGATTTCTGATTTAATTTGATTCATTTACAAACTCTTATATTTGGAAAGCGTTGGACCAAATTATGTTGGTTGATTCAATTACTAGACAAGTAAGATAAACGTACTTACTCATAACAGTCATTAGAAACTTTAAAACTGATTCACGTACACATATATATTAATTGTACATTGTACTAGATCACTAGCTAGATTAACGTCAATTTATGTTCAACCATTGATCCCAAACCTAAAGTTCGAACATAAGTTTTCTGTTGATAATCAGGGGTGATCCACCAACAAATACAAACAATAATAACGTCACAAAGTAAGTGGGCTTTAATCACAATTCAATCCATTATCCTCTAATTGGGCTAGAACGTTGTGAACGTTTAAAAAGCCCACTATCTATCACAGGCCGAGTCACTAGCAACCAATTGGCCTACACTATAAATAAGTCGCCCTCAGAGCAATTAGGGTTTGTCTATCTCTCTAGGGTTTCGTCTCCAAGCCGCTGCTGAAAGTCGCCGAGAGAGCTCCTCACTCTGCGAAAATGGTAAATGTCCGCCACCTTCCGATCTCTCTCTTAATCTACTCATCTCGACCTTCCAGCCGTTGATTTCGTTTGCTCCTTTCTAATCTCCACCGTTTGATTTCGCAGCCGTCGCACAAGACCTTCATCATCAAGAAGAAGCTGGGGAAGAAGATGAGGCAGAACAGGCCTATCCCTCACTGGATCCGCATGAGGACCGACAACACCATCAGGTAACCAATCCAATACGGCGTCGTATTGTATTTCTGCGTTTTCTGTTATAAAAATGTGGAAAATGAGATTCTTGGGGTGTAATACGGCGTCGTTTTGTGTGTGTATTCAGGTACAATGCCAAGCGCAGGCACTGGCGCCGCACCAAGCTCGGATTCTAAGGTGGATGGCTGTTGCTGCTCTCGAATTGGGCTTTATGTTGCTTTTTAAGTTTTTTAATTCGAGATATAGACTTGGTAAACTGTTATGTTTGATCAATTGGGAACACTATGTGATGAATTTGTAGTTTAATTTGTATTTCAAGTAATGGGTTGAACCCTCTTTTGTCTATGCAATTCGATTATTTTGATTGGTTTTTTTTTGGATAGTGATTTTACTTGTGTGTTGTAGTACTCTGTTTGACATAAGGAGTAGTATAGTTTAGCCTTTTTTACTACATGTTTCCCATTTTGGGGAGTCAGCATGTACCGTAGTGTTTTTATTTGGTGTTAGACTGTATGGCAACTATTTTGGCCAAGGATTTTTCATTTGTGGATAGTATTTTAATATCTGAGCAGAGTGCACTTGTAGTAATGTCGGACAGATAAACAGTTTGGTTTGAACATTGTCTCGCCTTTCTTGTTATCAAGATAAGTTGGTATAGGATGTTTGTTGAGATTAAATATCATGTTGAAGGTCAAAATGATATATTTGTGGAATCAGAAGTATTGTTTTACATTAGTTATCTTGCGTGCTCATGTTGCTTGTGTGGTGAGAATTACATTTGTGGATTGTTGATTGCACAAGTTTGATGTAGTTCGTTTGCAGGTATGAATTTAGGTTTGTGTATCACCGTATTCCATGTAGCTTAGACTTGGAAGATGCAAAATTATAAACTATGAAGTGTTTGGCTTATAATAGGGTTTTAGTGCTACAGATCGTAATTTTAGCGATAGGGTTGTTTTTATGGTCCGTCAATCGGGCTATTTGGTGTTCCTCTGGTTTAATTGTCACAAAAATTTGCTTGATATGCATGCCTTGAGAGCAGTTGGTTCTGTGTTCTCTTATATAAATCAAGTCCTGTTTCCCATGAACAGTTTACTTCTGCACTAGGAAGTGTTGGTGTGCGATTTGGTGAACATTTATGTTTGGAAATTCTTATTGCCCTGAATCAGTTTGGAAATTTATTTTATGTAAAGAAAAATCTTTGTATTACCAGTGGAAATGATCGCCAAAAATGGAATAATCTTTGTGCTATGGTTGTGCCTACGCTTGTAAATAGTTGCCCATGCTGTTTTGATAGACAGCTGCAACTATCTTACATAACAGTCATGCACAGGTCTACTTGACCCTGGGCAACAAGTTATCGAACAAGATTACATCAAAACTGACCAACTCCGAACTTAACGAAGTAAAGCATCTAGAGCTCAGATACTTCTTGTTCATCAAAGCCCCTTGTCATGTTACCATCAGTCATAGAGGTGAATTCAACATATCAGTATAAAATGGTAACAAGATCTCAGCACAGTTGTACAAGCTTCTTGATGGAGGTTATTCAAAAAAAATTCTCATGGAGTACACTAAAACATTTCGGCTTGTGAGCAGGAGGTATTTGATGTCTGTATAGTAAACCTGTGCAGTCACGATTCTTGTTTACAGCTGTGTTACCCTGTGTATTAATTTATAATTTGAATTTCACACAGGTACTGGTATCTCAACGTCTCCTACTTGATGCGAGTGTTATCCTCTGTTACTTGTTGATACGAGTTTGTCTCTCACTATGTAATTATCTAGTCTGTTAGCTAACATTCCTTGCTCTTGTATATGTTTATTTTCTCGTGTACAGACTCCTATGTAAAAGTCATGTAACCTCATTTCTAAATATACTGGAACCAGATCTTTAGTCATTGATACAAGAAGTTCTATCTAGGTTGGAAAACTTCCTTCTCCATAGAGATAATTTTCTCCCTACTTTCCGTTCAAAGCACCCAAACTATTTAGCTAGTTGTACCAATATTATCTGTGTCACTTTGTATGACAACAAATTGTTCTATGAATCCCGTTACGTGTTGAAATTAGTAGTTCTGTACACTCCCTCCTATATCCATGCAAATGACAACGATGCTCAACAATAATGATGTAGGAATGAGAGCCACAAACACCTGTAACAAACTCTTGCCGGCTTCCGAGGAATCAGGTGACCCTCCAATTCCGTTGTGTTCCTCTTGTATAAAACCAGAGGAGGTCGCAGAACTAGAGCCTTAGGCCATCGGAAAAGATTAATAATAAGGGTCCGTAGAGTCGGACAAATCTCAATCTACTTATCCTTTTTACTTTCATCTCCATATTCTCTCCACCTCTCTCTCCAGTCTCTTCAGAAGCCAGGCTTTGGCGGATGGGGAGGCACTGTAAGGGAGGTGCATGAAAGAGAGAATAAGACTAAGAAGAAGAAGAGCCTGAAGTAGTAGTTGTTGGGCGTCAGAGGCTGGTTCCAAGAGGCTTTTTCTTCAGAAAATCCAACAATGGCCGATATCTCCTTAGAGGACGTGAAAAACGAGAATGTTGACCTTGTAAGATAATGCATTGTAGAAATTGACTTTGTATTGAGGATCGAAAACCACTGCAGATTAATTGAGTTGTGAAATATTGTGTAATGCAGGAGAAAATCCCGGTGCAGGCAGTGTTTGAGCAGCTGAAATGCTCGAAAAAAGGGTTGAGCTCAGATGAGGGCGCGAAGAGGCTTCAGGTGTTTGGCAAGAATAAGCTTGAGGAAAAGAAAGAGTGCAAAGTACTCAAGTTCCTAGGGTTCATGTGGAATCCTTTATCATGGGTGATGGAGTTGGCTGCAATCATGGCCATTGCTTTGGCCAATGGAGGGGTATGCAATGCGTCTGGAATTAGTTAGATTGTTTTGTAGTCAATTTCGGTTTCTTGCCGTGAAAGTTATTGTATTTGACAATGGATTGTGAACAGGGAAAGCCTACGGATTGGCCGGACTTCGTCGGTATTGTGGTGCTTCTGTTAATCAACTCAACTATATCATTTATCGAAGAGAACAATGCCGGCAATGCTGCCGCAGCTCTTATGGCTAGCCTTGCCCCCAAGACCAAGGTTCATATCTATACTCACGTTCATCAAGGATATTAATGCATTCGTGTTTCTTAATACATATGTGGTTATATTAGGAATGAGTCACTAAACTGAAATTGAAATTGAAATACAGGTCTTGAGGGATGGAAAATGGGGTGAGCAAGAGGCAGAAATTCTGGTACCGGGGGACATTATCAGCATCAAGTTGGGAGATATAGTCCCAGCTGATGCTCGTCTCTTGGAGGGCGATCCTTTAAAGATTGACCAGGCTGCACTCACTGGTGAATCCCTGCCGGTTACCAGAAACCCCGGCGATGAGGTCTTCTCTGGATCTACTTGTAAGCAGGGTGAGATTGAGGCCGTTGTTATCGCAACAGGAGTTCACACTTTCTTTGGCAAGGCGGCGCACTTGGTGGACAGCACCAACCAAGTTGGTCACTTCCAAAAGGTATATATGATGGGTTTTTTGTTGGTGGTGACCAAATTTATGTCAACCATTTTGAAACAATCCTTGAGTACTTTTGGAGTATATGACATTTTGGATTGTGTTGATAGGTGTTGACATCCATTGGTAACTTCTGCATCTGCTCCATTGGAGTTGGAATGGTGATCGAGTTATTGGTGATGTACCCCATCCAGCATAGGGCATACAGAGATGGTATTGACAATCTGTTGGTGCTCCTGATCGGAGGTATCCCCATTGCCATGCCAACGGTCTTATCCGTTACCATGGCTATTGGGTCTCACCGCTTGTCGCAGCAAGGTGCCATCACCAAGAGGATGACAGCTATTGAAGAAATGGCAGGAATGGATGTTCTTTGCAGTGACAAGACCGGAACCCTCACCCTCAACAAGCTTACTGTCGACAAGAGTCTGATTGAGGTTAGTGAGAAAGCATTATTGTCAGTATTTATGTGCTTCTGATACTCTATTATTTAAGTGTTTAGTTCTTCTCATGTAATTGTACCTAATTGTAATTGTAATTGCAGGTGTTCCCTAAGAACATGGAGAAAGACACAGTGGTCGTGCTCTCTGCCAGGGCTTCCAGGGTCGAAAACCAGGATGCAATCGATGCTTCAATTGTTGGAATGTTGAGTGACCCGAAGGAGGTAAACATATTACCATTTACATAGTGTTTTTCTATTTTTTTTCTTGCAACATGCAGTGATTGAAGCAACAGCTTTACAATGATCTATTGGTGATTGATTTGTAGGCAAGAGCGGGGATCACTGAGGTTCATTTCCTGCCCTTCAACCCTGTTGAAAAGCGCACAGCAATCACCTACATTGATAGCAATGGCAATTGGCACAGATGCAGCAAGGGTGCTCCTGAGCAAGTAAGATATCTAGTCTTATTGTACCAACCGATTCACTTATGTTGCTGCATTTTCAACTCTAACATCTAACTGTTTTCCCTGTTCACCAGATTATCGACCTTTGTGACCTTAAGGGAGAAGCGAGGAAGAAGGCTCATGAAGTCATCGACAACTATGCTGACCGTGGTCTGCGTTCATTGGGAGTTGCACGACAGGTGAATAAATTTGACATCATAACATTACTCAGTGGTACTCATTGTATCCATTTAATGATGAATTTGCTGAATACTTAAATAATTTTTCTTCATCTACAGACAGTATCAGAGAAGACCAAGGAAAGTGCTGGTGATCCATGGGAGTTTGTGGGTCTATTGCCTCTCTTTGACCCTCCAAGGCATGACAGTGCTGAGACTATCCGCCGTGCTCTTGAGCTTGGTGTCAATGTTAAGATGATCACAGGTGACCAACTTGCCATTGGAAAAGAGACTGGACGAAGGCTTGGCATGGGTACCAACATGTATCCTTCATCAACCCTTCTTGGCCAAAGCATGGATGCGTCCATTGCTGCAATTCCTGTTGATGAGCTTATTGAAAAGGCTGATGGATTTGCTGGAGTCTTCCCTGGTAATTATATGGTCTTTTATTGAAGCTTAATAAAAGAAATAAATGAGAAACTGATTCAATTTGGGCATGCATATATGCAGAGCACAAGTATGAGATTGTTAAGAAGCTGCAGGAGCGGAACCACATCTGCGGTATGACCGGAGATGGTGTGAATGATGCCCCGGCTCTCAAGAGAGCAGACATTGGCATTGCAGTGGATGATGCAACTGATGCAGCCAGAAGTGCCTCAGACATTGTACTGACTGAGCCAGGCCTGAGTGTTATCGTGAGCGCCGTGTTGACAAGCAGAGCCATCTTCCAGAGGATGAAGAACTACACCATCTATGCTGTTTCCATCACAATCCGTATTGTGGTGGGATTCACGCTCCTTGCTCTCATCTGGAAGTTTGACTTCTCACCATTCATGGTCTTGGTCATTGCAATCTTGAACGACGGCACCATCATGACCATCTCTAAGGATAGAGTGAAGCCATCTCCTCTGCCTGACTCCTGGAAGCTCAAGGAAATCTTTGCCACTGGAATTGTCCTCGGAACCTACATGGCTGTCATGACTGTGGTCTTTTTCTGGATTGCACACAGCACCAACTTTTTCTCTGTAAGTTCAGCACTAAATTTTTTAAACTAACAGCTTCTATTTACAACAATCCTAATAAGAGTGTCTACTATTGCAGGAAGTATTTGGTGTGCGGCATATTGGGGACGATGCACGGCAGCTTAACTCAGCTATCTACCTCCAAGTGAGCATTCTCAGTCAAGCACTCATCTTTGTGACCCGATCAAGGAGCTTTTCCTTTCTTGAACGCCCTGGTACCATGCTTATGGGTGCCTTTCTTGCAGCGCAGTTGGTTAGTAGCTCATTTTGTGTCTTGTTCTCTATTGATCAAACTAGCTTCAAAGTTTGTCACCAATTTATTGTTTGTTAGTTGCCTAATTTTAGTACTTCATTTGTTGTTTAGGTGGCTACCCTCATTGCTGTGTATTGTAGCTGGGGCTTTGCTAGAATCGAAGGTATCGGATGGGGATGGGCAGGCGTTATCTGGATCTACAGCATTGTCACCTATTTCCCTCTCGACATCTTCAAGTTCATAATCCGTTATGCATTGAGTGGCCACGCCTGGGATACTGTTGTCCAGAAAAAGGTCTGTTTCTAGCTAGTCTTGACATTCTCAAATTCTGTTTATATGTCATATTTTCATGACTACTTATTCTTGTTTTGTGGAATGTGTGTTTTGACTACCTATCAAGACTGCCTTCTCAACAAACAATGACTATGGAAAAGCTGAGAGAGAGGCACAGTGGGCAGCAACTCAACGAACACTCCATGGTCTCCATAGTCCTCGAGAAATGTTCCATGGCAACCACCACGGGGATGAGCAATCGATAGCTGAGCAAGCCAAGAGGCGAGCAGAAGTTGCTAGGTAAATTATAACCAGAACAGTTTTAGAACCACTAATGTATACATTCCAATCAATGCTATAGCTGAAGAATTTGATCAAAAGGGCATCCATAGTTAACATGATGCTTCCTTGTAACCTCAGTAGTTCAATTCAAAGGTCTTTATCAGACGTTCTGTATAATCCAAAGTCTACAGCCTACATGTATATCTATACGGAAACATACAGGGAATGAGAAATTGTCACTCACATTAGAAAATAGTCCCAGTTAAGACTTGATTTGAAAAACTTATACTAGTGTGCCTCAGTTGCATTCATTGATTTTATACATATTGCATATACACCTGCAGGCTGAGGGAGCTCCACACCTTAAAGGGTCACGTCGAGTCAGTGGTCAAGCTGAAGGGGCTTGACATCAACACCATCAACCAGAACTACACCGTCTAGAGCCACTTCCATCACGAAAAAGCTATCGATAGTATGAACGAGGAAGGTATCAAGGATTGAAAAGGCGTATCTGGAGATAGAGGTGCTAATAAGGGAGAAGCAGTAGCTTATAAGAGTTCTATAAACTCTTCTTCTTCTTCTTCTTCTTCTTCTTCTGCACTTTCTTGTAATATGATTGAAAGTAAAGAGGGTAATTGTGCTCAATTCTGCTGATGAGATTTGTCCTAGTCGAATTAGGAAAATGAAAATCCAGGCCTCTTTGAGATAAAATGAAAGCTTATTAGATATACATACTAGTGATAATAAGTTTACGTACCGTCATATATATATATACACTGTACACTTACACAAAACACCCTCTACTATAGTTTATGTCTAATTGGCTCCACTGGCCTCACCAAGTATCTAAATTTTAAAACAAGAACACACCAACTCTAGGAACAACACTACTAACTGATCATAAAGCCGAGAAAACATCACTATATCATACTCTACGGATATATTGAGTCGTGTTATTGGATCGTGTCGAAAAAAAAAACCAAAAAAGTAATAAATGAATAACAGATATAAAATAAAGAATTAATTTCAGTTTACCTACTTGAACTTTGGCTCAATCATCATTTCAGTCCCTGTACTTTTGATTTCATCAGTTACACCCCTGTACTTCCCTAAATTAATCAACTAATACTAATTTTGTAATTTCGTCCAAACAATCTATCAATACCAAAGACTTTTTGGTACAATTTCCCTACATTAATGCACCGTTACCATATTACGATTATAAACAAGGCTAAACAATTCATATAATCAAGTTGAACAATAGAAAACAAATCATATATGGTGATTTCTTTTTGTTTTACCATATATAATTTGTTTTTGTTTATTTTCTATTGTTCAACTTGATTATATGATTTGTTTAGCTTTATTTATAATCGTAATATGGTAACGGTGCATTAATGTAGGGAAAAGATACCAAAAAGCCTTTGGTATTGATAGACCGTTTGTACGGAATTTATAAAATTAATATTAGTTGATTAATTTAGAAAGTATAGGGGTGTAGTTGATGAAATCAAAAATATAGGGACTGAAGTGATGATTCAACCAAAGTTCAAGTAGGTAAACTGAAATTAATTCTAAAATAAATTACAATAAAAGTTTTACTAGTGACTTGTTCGTTCCCGCCAGTTTATTTCCCGCCAAAAAGTGTCCAGTTACAGACTTACAGTTATATGTGAACTGCTGCCCTAATTGTTCACAGTCTCTCTCTCTCTCTCTCTCTCTCTCTCTCTCTCTCCTCTGATGGCGACCCAGAAACTCACAGACTACGAGCGCAAGAGGCTCGAGAACATTCGCCGAAACGAGGAATTGATGGCGTCACTGAAGCTTCAAACCATGGCCACCCAACTCTCCGCCACAACCAAACGCCCAAGGTAAATAGTAATCTCTCTACAATTCCCAATGGGTTGAGACCAAATCGAAAACCCCATATTCAATTGTTCGTTAATTTTGAAAAAGCCCCAAACTTTTGTGATTTCTAGGGTTGAGACCAAATCGTACAAAGTCAATTCGGAGAAGCAGCCCAAGATCCAGACCCCAACTGTTATCAGGCGGTCTCTACGCGCCAGGGGGATACCGCCCGAGGCGAAAGGCTTCGGCTTTAGTGGCATTGACTCTGTGGTGAAGACTCTAGAATCTCTAGACCCCAAGGCATCGCCTTTGGAATTGGGGCCTCTCAGTAGGAAAGATGTGTACTGTGGAGTGTCGGATAATGATTTGATTCAGACCATTTTGGGTGTTGAGAGGAAACCCCAATTGGGTTCGGAAGTTAAAAGTGAAATTGGGGGTGGAGAAGAGGAGATATCAAGTCTTGCATTTACTTTGGTTGGTGGGGTTGGGCGTGGTTTGGTTAAGAAGGAAGAGGGTGGAGTTGGGAGTGGTTTGAAGGTGGAGGAATTGGTTTTGAAGGAGGAGAATGTAGCCCGGGTTGTGCCGGGAAATGTTATGAATTTGATGTTTTTTCCAAGTGCTAGTTTGAGAATGGCTGTGGTTGGGAATAAGGCTGGGAATGTTGGATTTTGGAATGTTGATTGTATGGAAGGGGAGGAGGACAATGGGATCTATATGTATCACCCGCATTCTGGTCCCATTTCGGGGATCTCCATTCACAAAGATTGTGTATCGAAGGTAAATGTGTCTTGTGGTTTTCGATTATGTGTCTTTTGCATATATTTTACTTCAGTAGGCTTTTGGTTACAGTAGATTACCTGAAATTCTTGTTAACCTGATTGGAATGTTTGCACTTGTTTAATTACGTAGAGTGCATATGTATCTAAGATGTGGGTTTAACTCCTTTGTCATATTGGATTCCTCACTACTAATTAGTGAGCAGTGGTGGAACCAAGTTGAAGGCTATATGGGCTATAGCCAGGCAAGAATTGATGTAGATAGATTTTAGTATAGACTATAGGTAGCTATTAGTTTCATAATCCAGTAATTAGGGGCTGTAGAATGAATTTGCTGAAGTTGATACATCAATATTGATGTTGCTTTGCTTAAATGGGTGTACATTTCATTTCCAAATTTTAATTATGATGTTCAAAAGCAGTTCTTGTACTTTATTTGGGTAAACCATTCTGGGCAGTGATAGCAGAATTTATGTTCTTGCATCAGTTTCTTTCATTGTTATCAGATCGAAACAAAATTTTCTTAATGCCAAATTAGAGTTTTCTGTTATTTAGAATATGAGGTTTTTTCTTCTCGTTAGCTATTAATTGAATAATAAAATAAAATTCAGTAGGCTTTTGGTTAACAGTACCCAAAGTTCTCATTAACTTGGTTGGAATGTTTTTCAATTGTTAAGGAGAGTGCATATGCATCTAAGCTGTTGGTTCAACTTCTTTGTCATGTCAAATTTCTGGACATTGACTAGTGAATTGAAAAATATATGGAAAGTGAGTTTGATTATGACAACTCTGTCAGCAGACATTGACACTATTTGCTTGCACTCTCAGGCTTTGATGATATAGCTCACATATGATTATTAAATTAAAGTGCAGGTCTTCACTGGTTGCTATGATGGATTTATCCGATCAATGGATGCTGAGAAAGAGGTATTTGATCTAGTATATGCTAGTGACGAGACTGTAGATTCTCTTGCTCAAGATTTAAACAATGCAAAGTGTTTATACTTTGCTGAGGGTCGTGGAGGTATAAGTATGTGGGATGAGAGAACAGGAAATATCTCATCCCAGTGGAGTCCGCATGATGATAGAATCAATTCCATAGACTTCAACTCACAAAACTCAAACATCATCACCACTAGTTCAACAGATGGAACTGCCTGCATATGGGATTTGAGATGTAATGATGCAGATAAATTCAAAAGCTTAAAGACAATTGGCCACAAAACGGCTGTGCATTCTGCCTACTTCTCGCCTTCTGGAAGGTCGTTAGTGACGACAAGGTGACTATATTCAGTTATTGAGTAAGACGAATATCTTATCTCCCTACCTGCAACATGCATGCTAGATTGAATTGATCATGTCCTTAACATAAATGAGATCAATCTTTCGTTGTATTTTTTTCATGGCTCGATGTTGATTAACATGCATTTCTGGGATTTATGAGTATGTTGGTTTTGTTTTTTCCTATCGTATGAATGCTGTCATGAAATGTTAGGGATTTGTGGCTACTAACATCTTCATGGATTTCTGTGTTCTGCATATCACGATACATTTCTGGATCAGTCGTGTCAGTAGTTGCTTTTCTCTATGGAATTTGATAACTTGTGGATATAGAGATGGATGAGATGACACTACTTGAATTATTCTCCCAGGCTGCCAAATTCTGCTGTACTATTAATGGTTTGGGGTCTAATGTTACTCACATAATGCGTAAATGGATGCCACTAACTTCCTGACCTCTTTATGCAGCCTTGATGACTCAGTTGGTGTATCAACTGGAGTTAATTTTGAGGACATATCAATGATATACAATAGTACAAGCAGATGGATTTTTAAGTTCAAGTAAGATTTCTACCTGATTTTCTTATGCTGATGTAATTTTCGTCCAACTCATGTTTTATATTTATTACATTTTCTGAGCTTCATGTAATATTCTGAGCAGTGTTTCAAATACTTTTGTCTTTGATATGCACATCTTCTGAAAAGCATTATGAGCATGAAAGGGAGTGTGTTTACGATAGCTATCAAGTATTAACACTTTGCATATGTCTTTTTGAATATGTACAGTACCGAGTTTTGCTATCATGAAAATGGGGTGTTTTCTGACTTCTTTAAACACTGCCACAGGGCAATATGGGGATGGGATGATGCACATGTCTTCATCGGAAATAAGAACAGAGGAGTCGATGTTATTTCTCCTCTTCAAAGAGCAACAGTCTTCACTTTAAAAAGCCCATATATGTCTGCAATTCCGTCTAGATTTGCTACTCACCCTTATAATGTTGGGATGCTAGCAGGAGCTACAGGTGGAGGCCAAGTTTATGTATGGACATTGGGGTAAAATTAACTCCGCATCTCTCAACAGACTGTACTTTTATACATGTAATAGCAAACATGATTTGCACCTTTAAGTTGTTCTTTACTGTTGGATTTCACCAGAATTTACCATTATCGGTGTTCCATAGATTCATATTTGAAGGTATTCTATGAATAGTCTTTGCAAATTGGACACCTAATCGAAACATGCCATTCAAACCAAAATTTTGCCATGACTCCCCAAAATGCTCACTTTTCACCAAAACTGTGGACTATAGCACACGGATTTTCGGCCAAAAACGCATGTCCTTATTTTCTTACCAAAATCATCCCACTCTCAAATCATGATGTTTAAACACTTACTGAAACCGAAGATAAGAATGATCATGTGGATAGAGTTACGGATCAGTATCTTATATCATAGTTGTTTGTCTTTACGTAACCAATAGCAAAGCATCCAAACACAATGGAGCACGTTGAAACAATGCTTATGGGCGACTGCGTTAGGCCGAGGGCGGTGTCCGGCCGAGTCTGGGATGTAGAGTGCCGCGGCAACCCGCCGGAGAGAGATGAGAGATGAGAGATGACTCAGAGAGGTAACGGCGAGAGAGAGCCTGATGGTTTAGCCTTTTATTTTTTAATTTTTTGGCTGATTGGGCCGGCCCAAGTGGGCTAGGCGGCGAAAGAGGTGGGCTAGGCGAAACCCACTTCTCGTGGGCCTACACGGGCTTGGGAAGTCCACCTTTTAAAAAAATTCTTTTTGGCCCGATGTTCTGTTTATTTTCAGTCTACAAAGAACACAATATTTAATTACACACGACAAAAAATTAGAACTACTGATTGATATAAATATTATTCAATTCTTAACAAAGACGAACACAAGAGAAATTAAATACTAAACATTAATTATTTTTGTTTTGTTACTACTTATTGTAACAAATTATTTATAACCTAAAAATAAAACAAGATCCATTATTGGAACTTCAAGTTATCATCCTTGATAGTTCTTCTCACACTTGTTGTAGCATGAAGCTGAATCGTTGTTCCCATGGTGAGCACATCCAAGAGTGCAATGATAGAGTTCCGGCTTCACATTCCCCTGGTTAATGGTGCAATTGAACATGCACGTAGTCATACAGATCGCCTTAATCAAAGGAAGTTTTCTGATTCCGCGAATAATGTTGCCAAAGCTGAACTTATCAGGTGATGCAAATGCCTTACCACCGATGCACTTAGCACCACACTCAATGGTACAAAGACCTATGTCGACTAAACCTTCCGGCTCAGCAGAACTCGAACCTTCTAATGATGACGATGGTTGATTTGGAAGAGAGTGAATGCGAGGCGTAGAAAGAACTGCTGCTGTTAGCAGGAGTAGTGCTAGTAGCATGGTGATGGAAACCCTACTGTATGTCCTGAATGCCATGGCTAGTTACTTTAGTAAATTTGTATTCTTTAGCTATGAACTTTGGCTATGGCCAATGTCCAACGAAAAGCTTGGTATTTATAGTGACCGGGGGTCTACGTTACTCCGTCCATCAATGGAAATATCACAGGAAATATATCATTTATGATAATGATAGAATCATATTGATGATTAATTAGTTGGATAAGATTGATATTACACATCGTTAGTTGGAAATTAATCATATATATATATATGGCCGAATCTAGAAAGGATGTCCTCAAAATGTCTAATAGAACGTAATTTTGAAAAAGTCCTTTCTAGATCCGGCCTATATATGCAAATAAAAATTTGTTTATTATTTCATGTAAGAGATGATTAATATGAACAAAGGACACAAATTAAACAACGTACACGATGCATATACGTATCTGCATTGCATCTTAATCTGCATACCAAAATGATCAATCAATTAAAGATTCTATCATTTAGCTAGATACTGACGGCTCTGTATTTTTTTAAATGAATGACATGCATATTAGGTATATATATATTTATGGTAAGCTTGAAGATTATTGTATATCATGAAATTACAAATTACAGGTGGTGTAATTGATGGATTTGATAGCAAATTACCTTAGCTCAGATAGTTCTAATCATTATTAGCCACAAGGTACCGCCTATAAAAAAAATGAATAAGGAAAAAAATGTACAGCTTACAGTAATTTTGGATCACGAAGGCAGCAAATTAAACTGATAGTCTTGGATAGTGTTAGTAAACAGGCTAGGTACGTATATTGATTCCATTCTAATTACAGTTGGAGCAATCTGTGTACGTATAAATCATAGGTGTATATCATAGCCGATTGTCACGATAATCATTTAATGAAAATGAGTCGTCCTGATTACTTGCTTTAATTCTTGTCAACTATTTTCATATGAGAATTGAAACTAATTGGCATTCCTTCTGCAAATCACAGTCCCCTTGATGAGCATCTTATTGTGCATAAAAATGGTGTGATTTGTAGCACTCAACAGATAACAAGACCCCAGAAAAACATAGGAAACAAAGTTAAACAGGTGCTGCTTGAGGCAACCCAAGTGAATAACAGATCATAGGTATCTGGCTTCTGCCAAGAACACAAAGCACTATCCAAAGCAAGAAAGTAATAGGCAAAATAACCTTCAAAATTCAAAGGCCGAGTCTATTTCCATCACTAGAATCCATTATTGTTTTGTTCTTTTCCATGAGGTTAATTCGCATGGAATTAATTCTTCGTTACACGAAAGCACAGCTTGTGCCATCAACTTCCCAAGCCAACCATGGTACAACAATCCCCTCGAACCAAGCCCTCCAAATAACCAGTATTTGCAAGTTTGATTTTGACCTATAATGTTATTGACACAACCCAAAAGAGGAAGTGATCCATGAGGAGTGAGTGGCGGCATTGCCCTAAGGCCAGCCCTGGCTCCAATAAAAGTCCAATCTTTTACAACAGGATAAATGCCACATGCCTTTGGTAGAAGCTCTTTAAGGGCTTCTGCAGCTTCATCTGCAGATACATTTGGCGATGAATTTCTTGATGTCCATTCCCATGTGGAGCCCATATACAAACTACGAGGTCCTTGGACAGCGAGCCAAGCATCTGACAATATCGAGGGGCCAAATCCTGGATACTCCCCTCTTCAACAAAGAATGCTAATCAGATGACTAGATATAGAACACACGATAGTTTAACCCTAAAAATCCAAGTAAATAGCAATGTAAATTGTTTGTGTGTAAAACTATCAATATACAGTATGGAAAATTGCTTTGACCTTATATTATCAGGAAGTTGCAGATGTGCAACGACACCTCTGCATGTCCTCAATGGAAGCCTCCCAGAGAGCTCAGGAAGCAGATCTGCTTTGGCTCCTAGACATACAATTACTGCCTGATATTCCCCTGATACTAAATGTAATCAAATACTAACAAAATGGGAAGTATAAAAGCTTTAAAACTGTAGAACCATTTGAAACTTCTGCATCGCCAGATGAGTTTTCAGAAGAACAGAGAAACAAAGAAACAATGTCACTATATAGCTTCTGAAAATGATGATAAATGCATGTATATGAAGATACAATGCCACCGATTGAAATTTATGGTCTATCGACTTGATTCCAATACACAGAGAGCTGTAGCAATCACAAGATTATCTTGTAAAGTAAACACAAGACTAGATTGAGCACAATGCAATACGAGAGTGCTGAGGAAGTACACAACATGAACCGACATGGTATGGTGAGTACCTTCCAAGTCTAACAGCTTGTGAATGGCGTCCTTGTGCAAGTGCAATTCTTTTACCCCCAGGCCAGAAGACCAAAGTTCTTTAACCAAAGTCTGACATGCTAAGAAAAGTGCCTAGAAAGATCACCACGAAAACAAACAGTCAGAACAAGCATGAATTAACTTAAAAGGTGAGAAAACAGAAACGACAAGAATAACTAACATAATCAACAGTAATTATTCACACCTCAAGGTAGCGTTGAGGATGGACATTAACAGCTTCAGGCATATAAAAAGATGTATTAAGAGGTGAACAGATGCCGGGTACAAGATTTTGGGCAGCATCCTCGTCAATGGTTTCTATTCTGCAGCTGGCAAGGCCATTCTGGGCATTCTAACAACAGAAAGAAAATATGAGGTCAGGTTGCTTCATCTTTGATGAATCGTACTGAAATACTAATACGGAGGAGATCATGATTGCGGAGAACTACATCTTTCAGCACCATCAAGTTCTTCATGCTCAAAGCTGGTCTCAAGATGCCCCTGAAAGGTCAGAAATACAAGCCATGACCATCAGCCAAACTAATCCAAAGCTAGAGGAACAAACAACACTAAAACCTTGAATCAAGTAATCAGTAAAGAAACCAGTCAAAACAGTAATTCCAATCTCAAAATTCTGCAATTTGAACAAAATCCTATTCATATTTGAAAACTAATCAAAACAAGCCATCCAAACTAATTTCTGCCATGACTTTCCAAAATGCTAATTTTACACCAAAAACGTGGATAGCACACGATTTTTCGGCCCAAAACGCATTCTCTTATTTTCACATTAAAATCATCCTACATTCAAACCATGGTGTTTAAACACTTACTGAATCGTTAAAACTCAAAAATCTCAACATAATTTTTTTATTTTTTATTTTTTATTTACAAATTTTCAACCTCAGAAAAATAATAAAATTCAAAACTAAATATATAAAATAACTGTAAGCTTAGAATTTGAGGAAAATGATACTACCTTCTTCTAACAATCGGAGCATCACCAGGCGCTGCTGCCTCGGCGACGTTCAAGAGCCTCAAAGCCTCGTCCCAGCACTCGGCGGCGCGCCACAGTAGCTTGGCTTTGGGAGAATAAGGGTGAAGAAGGCCGCCGGAGACGCCGGAAGCGCCGCCGCCGATTCCGGCCTCATCGAAAATGTCGATTCGGAGATTCGAGTCCCTTGGACTGTGCTTCAGCAAGTGGTAAGCGACGGAGAGGCCGGCGAAGCCAGCGCCGAGGATGGCGTAGCGAAGGCGATGAGTCTGAGGCTGAGAGAAGAGAAAAGAAGAAGAAGAAGAAGAAGAAGAAGAGGGAGGTGAAGTTGAAGCTGAGCCTACTGCAACCGGAGAAGACGCCCGCATTGGATTTCTCTCCGGCCAAATATTCGGGCTTTGTGGTTTTGTTGTGGATAATATACCCGCGGTTTTTAGACAATAGTGGGCCGGGCTTCCGGCCCAATATTCAAAATTTATTTTCAGTAGGGAGGAGAAGTGAAGAACACCATATTCATCATTCAACACACATACACACGACAGTAATTATTAGAACTAATGATCGATTTTATTAATATTAATGAACAATATAACAAAGAGGAACACAAGAAAAATTAAATACTAAACACTGAATTGGAGAATTTATTCTGGTTTGTCACTGCTACTTATTGTAACAAACTATTTATTAACTGCAAAATAAAATAAACTAGTCTTTTAATAGTTCTTCTCACACTTGTTGTAGCATGAACCTAAATCGTTGTTCCCATTGTGAGCACATCCAAGAGTGCAATGATAGAGTTCCGGCTTCACATTCCCTTGATTAATGGTGCACTTGAACATGCATGTAGTCATACAGATCGCCTTAGGCCAAGGAAGTTTTGGGAAAATCTTGGGAAATCTCAACTTATCAGGTGATGCAAATGCCTTACCAAAGCACTTAGCACCGCACTCGACGGCACAAAGACCTATGTCGACTAAACTCTCCGGCTTAGCAGAACCTGAACCTTTTGATGATGGTAATGGTGGATTTGGGAGAGACTTAACGGGAGGCGTAGCAAGAACTACTGTTGCTAGCACGAGTGGTGCTAGTAGCATAGTGATTGAAACCCTATTCCTATTGTATGTTGTGAATGCCATGGCTAACTAGTAACTACTATGACAGTTCTATATTCTTTAGATAGGGACTATGGTTATGACCCATGTTGGACCCAATTTATAGCAATTGCGGGTCTAGGGTTCTTCGTCCGTTAATAGTAATATTGGAGGAAAATATTTCATTCATGATTATAAAGAAATCATATTAATGATAAATTAGTTGGATAAGATCGATATCACACATCGTTACTTGTAAATCAATCATGTATATGCTAAATAAAAGCTTACTACGTACATAGAGAATAATTTCATTATTCCATGCTAGAGTTGATGATTATGAACAAATTAAACAACCTACTTGCTGAACATACCTGACATTTGTAACGAACATACATTATTGATCAATCACGTATCAAACTTAATCCATCTGTGTATCAGAAAAGAAAATAAGATTAATGCTAACCACAAACTTAATCCAACTTTGTATCAAAAAATAAAATTAAAGATTCCATCACTTAGGTAGATCCAAATCATCCAATTGCATATACGAAATTAAATTGGCAAAGAAAAAATGTACAGCCTACGAAATTTAAAGGAGTCCTGCTGCTGGTTTTGATAGTGTTAGTGAAAATTACGTCTCATCTCTTCCTAATTGATCTCTTGGAATCAATTAGAGCAATCTGTGTTTACTTGTATACGCAGATCATAGCTGTATATCCTAGCTGTATTGTGATAATAATCATTCAATGAAAATCACTTTCTACAGATAGCTCGACTATTGTTTTAGATCAACTATTGACATTTTACAATTAACAACGTAAATCAACAGCAAGTCTGAGAAGGCTTTCCGTCAAAATGTTTGGTTCTAGTTAAATTACACCAGCATTGAGAAATGTCTCTGTAAAATCTAAGCAAAGTGTTCCAGAAACTGTTTGAGAAAACACTACAAAGACTTTATGATTTACGTAGAATCAGGCGCCTTTCTCCCTTGTATTCTACTTCATCTCTCTGGTGCATAATTATAAGAGCTCTTCTAACCTGCCATAGTTCATAAATCATATAAATGACGGGATCATATCATACAAAAGTATAATAACAGAATATGAAACTGTAATACGAATTCAAGACAACGTGTATTATTGCTTTTCAAACAGATACTCACAATGGACTCATTCATCCCCATTCTTGTGAGCTCATCAACTAACTTTCTCTCAGAAATGTGGTTCCCAATGCCTACTCTTCTCTTGATGTGAGATTCAGCTTGCTGTTTAAAGGAGAAAAGTTTAATAACATTAGAAAAGATAACGAGAAAATTAGTATAACAAAAAGAATGAGACTGATGATTGTGGTTCTAGGTTGGTTAATTTGCTATTTTCTCTAGGAAGGAAAAGGCGACAGCAGATGGGTTCAAATTACCTTAATTTCATTTGCCATCTCGGGACTGATATTGACTTGCTGATAAATTCCAGATCTTGCTGCATCCATTGTGGATACAGTAAAGAGTCTTACTGCTTCAGTCACATTCTCCTCAGTAGCAACATGGGACCTAAATTCATAATGCAGCAGATTATTTAGTACCCATTTTTCTGTTCATAAGCATAAAAAACTCCAAGTTCCAAGGACCAACCAGTATCACTAATACTTACAGTTTCATTTTTGCAAGCGACTCACTCAACCTCACAATAGCTTCAAGCTGCCTTACAGTGATTGGTATTGCAGCAGCCTCTCCCGTTTCATTTGCCTGCTGTCTCATGTCCTGTGAGAAAACCATGAAGATAATGTGGGTGAGATTTTAAAACATCTCTTTCATATATTTCTTTCAGCACCATATAAGCATTGCAGCAAGCAAGGCTAATCTACTCAAAATGTTTAGTTACCAGCAATAATACCTGTCTGATTTTGACGTAATGGTTCTGCAGCGATTTGGATGCAGACTCTGATAAACGGGGATGACACTCAGTTCGACAGTATTGTAGATACCTTCAAATGTTGCAGACAACATATCAGTACTCCGTCAAATTCACTTGTAGAGCTACAACAAACACACAAGCATGGGTGCCACACATACCTCTTCAGCCAATTCTCTTCCTTCTCCTTAGAGACTTCTCTCTTTTCGCCCATTGCTGCCCCAGCAGACGCATGTACCTTTATTACATGACTTGCTATTATCTGTCATTGAAAATCTTAGTCAGATACTTGAGAACTGAGGAACTAAGATGAAGTGCCATGTGCCTAGAAAAAGAGAAATAAATCACACTGCCTTGCTCGGAAAAATTATACTCGCTTGAGTAAGACCAACTTGGCCAGAGTACGAAAATACCTTGTCCTGACTATACATCCTGATGTCTTTAACAATGAAGATCATATCAAATCTAGAAAGAATAGTTGTCTGCAGATCTATGTTATCCTGTGCAGTCTGCAATAAGTAAAGAGAGTTATAAGTTCTGAATCTGAAATCACGATTTCCATTCAGAACAATTCCAAGGTAGATAAGAATGACAATAGACCTTAAGATCATCATAACGTCCAGATGGAGGGTTAGCAGCTGCAAGAACAGAGGTTCTAGAATTAAGAACTGTTGTTATTCCTGCTTTGGCAATGGATATGGTTTGCTGCTCCATGGCTTCATGAATAGCAACCCTAGATCAGATAGACACAGGCTCTTAAACATCCATAAACACAATTAAAGAGAATCAAAATGTATGATATAGTTTCCATTACCTATCCTCTGGTCTCATTTTGTCAAACTCATCAATACAGACAACACCTCCATCTGCCAAAACCATGGCTCCACCTTCAAGATAAAACTCTCGCTGGATTTGACAGATAGATTGAATACGGCATTTTTTATACCAAAACAAAAGGGAAAATCTCTTCACAAGTAAGAATTTTTGAACTTATATTGTACAATAATTGTATTTATTAAACCCCAGGAATAACTTACAGAGCTGTTATCTCTGATCACAGAAGCTGTAAGACCAGCCGCAGATGAACCTTTACCGGAAGTATAAACAGCAATAGGAGCTGTCTTCTCAACAAACTTGAGAAACTACATAAAAGAGTTGAATCAAATCAGGATGTCTCATTTGTGGGAAAGTAAGAAGATCATTAAAAGTCTTTATGGTTGGTTTCATGAGCCTACAGATATGGAACCAAACTAAGTGCAGAGGGTTTTCCATAAAACTGAGGGGTAGAGACAATGTCACATTGTTTTCTAGCATGGAGCCTCTACGCACATGTGCCAATATATATTACAGAACTAACCTGTGATTTAGCAGTAGATGGATCCCCCAAAAGTAAGACATTGATATCACCTCTTAGCTTCACACCATCAGGCAAATGCTGTTCATACACGATTCGGTTGTTACTATCATAAACTATGAAAGTACTAAAAGGCAACAAGCACAAAACATACCTTTCTAGATCCTCCAAAAAGAAGACACGCCACAGCCTTCTTTACATCTTCGTGACCAAAGATAGAAGGGGCAATCTTTGAGCATATGCTTTTATATACATCAGGTTCGGCAGCAAACTTTTTAAATTCTTCTATCTGCAAGGTGACAATAGAAAAATCAAAATTATGGAATGTAGCACATCCTTCATATCATAGGCTCTACTCTGGCATACTAAAGAGAGGAATGCATATAGAAGCTGAGGAATCATATAAAGCTACTGCAATTTCGTTGAGCCAAACAGCCTAGTCCAATTAAAAGAAGACCAAAGAACACTTCAGCTTTGATCACAATTTATAGCCACAATATCTAGTCGTTGAGCCTCCTGGAGGAAACCATCACTTCTTGAGTATGGAATAAATCTATTATCCCATTTTCATTGAGCACATACATCATTTAATAATAACTAAGCATGATGGACACTTGCTACGTGGAGAACAAAGATTTTACTGAACAGCATCAGCAATGATTTCAATCAATACCTCTTCAGCTGTGAAAGCAGCAGGACCTCTTGAGTGGGCATCATTTGCTTCTTCAATTCCTACTACTCGGATGTATGGCTGTCTGACAGCAACTGCTCCTTTGTGGCTGCATGTTGAAATAAAGTAAACATTAGAATTTAGTAATGAAAAGTACATCCAGAGTAATTTCATCAAAGTATTATATCAGGTTTTTGCAAGCTCACTTGGTGGAAGAATTGGACGCTTGATAAATACTATAAATGCCCATGATTGTTAATCTTGTGCCAGGCACAATTGTCTGAACGAGATGGCGGTCCACCGATAGAAGCATATTTCTTGGAAGCTCTCCAGTAGGCACATCCTACAGTAATTATAATGTTACAGACCTATTAATCAAATGAATCCTCAACAAATCATAATTAATTCTTTCCTATTCCCAAAAGTTAAGACCGTCACCTCTGGATTCTCTTGCAATTTTAAGGTCTGCTGATCAACATACTTGCTTTTATCAGGAACCACAACCCATGGATCAAGTGGACAAGGTTCTTCACCAGGCTGAAAATTTTCAATAACTTCAATTAAATTCCACAGTAGAAACCAAAACAACATAACAAAATCTAACAAAGAAGGCAAAGAGACACAAGGTTTATACAAACCTGAGGAATATGGTTACACGTGCGTGGGACAATCGCCCCCCCAAGGCCTGGCCGACAAGGAACCCTCTGCACATTTTTACAGTTCTTACACATCACTATCACATAAGTCGCCTTTGCCTTGACCCTCGATGCAGCTATCGTGATCCCAGATATCTTAATGAGCTTCGATATACTTTGTGCCTGAAATCAACAATAGTACAAAAACAATATAATCATCAATCTAACCTCACTAGGTTACAAATCCTTAGCTTCAATTATAGGTTTCTATACTCTAAATTCTAATCCACGAACGATTTAATAGATCCAAAATTTAATTTCCCCTAACATTTCTAAAACTTTTCATCAGCCAAAACCAATAAGAACAAAGAAAACTAACCCCAAGGTGGCGCATGGAAGTTGTATCTTCTCTGGAGGTCAACAAAATCTGAACATCCTCCGGCACCGGCTCCTCCAATTGACCTTCGCTTCCGGCCACTTTCGTCTTCAAATTCGCCAAAACCTGACCGGCGGCGTTCTCAAACTACAAAATCCAAAACACAAAATTCTCAAAATCAACAATAAACGTCATCGGAAAAAACCTAATTCCACTAGATCGGCTCAGATTTGTTTACCAGAGGCAAGTAATCGGCGGGGGCGGATCGGAGCTTGGCCGGGAGATCGGGATCGAAGTCCTCGAGGTCCTCCATGTCAACGACGAGGTGCTTAGGGTTTTGGAGGAGGCTCTCTCTGTAAGGGAACACATTCGTGCTTGACTCGGTCTCGAAGTTTCGGAGGAACTCCTTCAATTTCTGGAGGACCGAGTGGCGGCTCGCGGCGTTGCTTCCGGGATCGTCGCCGTCGCCGCCGAGCGACTGTGCTTGGTCGCTGTAGTACACCGCTCCTTCGTCCCACCCTGACATTTCTCTCTCTCTAACCCTCGCTTTCTCTCTCTAAAACAGACTGAGCGGCTTTCTCGCTCACACACATCTCGGTGGTCTAATGAGAAGAGAAGCCCTCTTTTTGGCGGGAAGGGTTGGCGGGAAATGAGCGGTAGGGTTAAGCGTGCTTGGGCCTCGGAACACATAGATTTAAGTGAGCGATTGGGCCGTGGATTTTATTTCTCACTTGTTCGATGGGCTTCAGTTTGGGCTTTGTTTGCAAGAGAAGAATGTATTCACACGACGTATATACGGTCTCTCTGTCCCTCATCGTTCTAGATGACGTCGTATGCAACACTTGCGTGAAAGTTAGTAATTTTTTTGAATCAATTAACGACGGTATCTTCAAAACATTTCTACGTCCAGAGACTAATTCACGCCGGGAGATTGCTTCCTCCCCCTTAGCCACTAAGAATAAATTAAGATTTAACTCCAATTAGCGTCGGCGAGATTCGAAACTGAGTATGAGAGATTCTCACATAAAGACTCTTTCCAACTCGACTCAACGTTTGAAGGTTGGTAATTTTCACTAGTGAAGTTGGTAATTTGAAAAGAAGTAAGAAAATCTGAGTCAAGAATAGGGAAAAACTAGAGACCATCGTGTTATAAATTGAACTAATATGAAATCTTACACATCGATTCTTTGCTTTTTTACCTAGATCACCCATAAATAGCCTATATAGATATGTGAAAATGGGTGACTGGTTTCTGTGGAAATCTTTATGTATATAGAAATGTTCTCTGGTTAAGGTTCCTCTGTTTGATCTCTCTTTTCTATGTAACCATTCTTTTCCAAGAACCAAAGTGCGCCTTCCGCTGCTTGCTCTGATGCCGACTTCTTGCTCGTACGAGGTGCTCCGAGGGCCTCCAAAAGCGTATCTGAAGCATCATCTACATTTACTGTGACCTTGAAAATGAACCTGCAAAGGATTCGAAGGAAGGGTATAAGAAATCAGTGCACGCAGTTTCACTAGAACTAGCTTTTCCAGCAACATCTGTTCCTTTCATAAATAGACCAACTTAAAACATTTGGTCTTCACATTGTGTTTCTATAACACCCTATATTAGAAACGATTATACTATCATTACTATGGACTTACGATTTTACGTGGCTCGGTCCTTCCTCTTGGCAACATTCAAATACAGGGGGTTCCCAATAGTTAGCAGTACAGGTTTCATACAGACGAGATTTTGCTGTTAAATTGTGTGGCACACCTGGAGAATTGTTTAGAGTAAGCACATGTGGAAAAAGGTACATGATATCTTGGAAATACAAGAAGTATCAACAGTACCTCTGGTTTTTGAGTTAACTGAATCATTGCTGTCCATTTCAACTGCTCCACGTGAAGCTGGCGGTTGTTGTATACGTTTTATGCAGGAGGAGTAACTACTGCTCACTTCACTGATAGAATGCACTTCTGAGTTCGAACTTCTGCTAGAAGGCTCTTGTACATTTAAGTCCTCAAATCCAATAAAATCTGGAGCTGTAACATCTATTGGTGTTTCATCATATCCGATAAGTTTGGCTTCCATCTTGCAGCTGGACTTTAACACTTCCTCCAAAGACAACTTAGACTTCGGTATATTGCCTTGAGCCTGCAATCCGCAAAATGAGACCCACAAACAGACGTTAGCTGCTGAGATTCTATGTAGAATAATTTTCCCACTACCAATACCCTATGAAAGTGTTTGGCACGAAGTGGTTCTCGGAAATGCTAAATTCAGGTGCAATCAGAAAGTAAATGAATAAACAAAAGTTGTCTTATGCTGGCATGATAAGACAACAGAAATTATAACAACATACAGATATACCTTCAACTTTTCGAAAATTAATTGAGCAGAAATTCTTATAGCATCCTTTTTGTTCAAGCCGGTTGCGGAAACACTTGCAGAAACATTATTCCCTTTCACTGTTGCCTCAACTGAAAATGTTTTACCCTTCTTTGATGGTAAAAACATAAGATCCCATGCATGAGCTTGGCAAAGTTCCCGCAGTGCCCTAACAGGACTAAGCTGAATGCTGGAAAAGCTCATGACCGGTTTCAGAAACGATAGCATTATCTTCCAAACAAGGTTCAGATCAAATCCAGTATCAAGAAGAATTGCACCAAGACAAGATTCCACCAAGTCGCCCAGAGCCTGAAGCAAAATTATAAACATATGTCACAACTGAAGAAGCATTACTATCACATAATACCGATAATACCTATTTGTAATTTTTTTCAATAGGCAAGGTAGAACCGCCAGCACCCTAACCAATAATATAAAGTAGAAAGGTTGATGCGTACCTTGGGGCATGTTGGCCCATCAACCAGATTACTATCTGGTGCAGATGTCTCAACGAAGTTCGCATAAGTCTTTATAGCGTCCGAAAGGGAACAGGAGTTAGAGACTAGAAACTTGTGGAAGGATCGAGTTATTGCAACAGTAGCAAATGCTTTATTATTCACAGACATTGATCTGAGATCTGTCATATGGCCAGGCTTTAACTTTGGATAAACTGAATACAGGTATGAGGTGATCAAGTAATCCAAGACAGCATCTCCGAGAAACTCCAATCTCTGATTAAAAGCATCACGGTAACACAATTAAAGTTGGGAAGGAATATACTTTTCTTCTAAATCCTTGAAACAAGAACAAACTGAAACAGCATACCTGATAGCAACCTCCTCCATTTTCATTATAAGAAGGATGTACAAATGCCTGTAACAGCAAGCCTCTGTGGAGAAACTGATACCCTAATGAACTTTCAAGGGCAGCAATGTCTATGCAAGCAGCAAGTGGAATGTATCTGCTGCTTGCTACGCATACTTTAGTAACTTCTGATGCTTCAAAATCTACTTTTATGCCAATCCATTTGAGAAATGCGGTTGCAGCTTTAAAACCGCTGTCAACTATGAAAGCTCCAACAAGGGCCTCAACAACATCAGCAATTGTTTTCTTATGTAACCAATGGTGACCCTTACTACATCTGACTTCACCAGCATGTGAGTGTTTTACTGCACTGCATAAATCTTGAGAATGAATTGATCCCATTGTCTCCTGGCCACATATATTTTTGCAGGGGCGGCCTAAAGCGAAGAATTGAGAGGGTTCAAATGGCTGATCCCGTATGTATACCTGAAAATAGATTTTAAACTTACATTTCATTGATAAAATAAAAATAAATTAATAAAAACCAGAAAATGTGTCTAAATGCTTATTTATCTCAGTGAACACTTCTGATTGAAACAGAATAGAACATGTGGTAATAGATGTCAAAATACATTTATGCAATCATTAATTCCATAAATCCTAAAAATTTATGTCACATTTTTTCTTTTGGTACAGTTCATTGGGGGTAGCATGTTTGACACCGGTTATATAAGGTTGAAAGGAACCCTTGATAAACATGAGAACTCGCAAGTTTGTCACCTATTATCTATGTTGAAAGGGAACCTCTATTAAACATGGAAATTAGCATCACTGGATAAATTATATTTTTGGGTAACCCGAATTTATAAGCAGCGTAATAATTGCATAATTTCAAGTAGATGTAGAAGCAAAAGGATATTGATATAATTGAAAATTGAGAAATAACAATCAACTTCAAAAGGATAAACAAAACAATATGAAGTAATACCTGTAAGTTGCTTCTAGTAGCTAGCTTCAATAAATTGGAATTGTTTACCACATTTGAACGCTTCCTTGTTAGTTCACCTTCATCAAGCAATGCATGCAAAAGGAAAAAGTGCCGTCCAACTGCAAATTTGAGGAAAGCATCACCTAGTAGTTCAAGCCTTTCAAGGGAAAATCGTTCCTGGCACTTCTCAGTTGTGAGTGCTTCTAGAACCTTAAATGCAGATTCAAAGTCATTATGAAGAATTGTTAGTGCAATGGAAAATTTAGATTAATACAAATTTGTCAGTGAATAATAATCAGCACAATATCATGGAGAACAGTCTTACTCTCTGTGCAGTAACCTCAGCTCCTTCAGGGAATGAAGTGCATAACACATGCTTTAGTTCGATGGCGACAAGCAAGTTCTCCAGACGGTGCATGATTGATGGTAACAGAGATACCGAACTTCCAATATCTTTTGAAAAGCCAATCAGCTTCAGCTCACAAAGCTCAGGAGGCAGATATATAAAGTACTCATCTAGTCGCTGTGCTTCTGTTTTTTATGACATGGGAAGTTTATTTATTAATGACTAGGGAGGCAACAGCACACAGATAGATGTATCAAAGAATTCTGATGAGTTCAAAATCAAACAAAAGGCACTTAAACATGAGAAGAGGAAAAGGGAAGAGACTAAAAGTAGTGATACAAGCTGCGCCTGAACGGAATAACTTCTGCCTACTGGATCAAACATGCATAGCATTCTATGGTAGCAATTAGACACAAAGACCATTTTGCATAGAAATAACCTAAACAACATATGGGACTTGAAGATATTTTTTCCTATTGATTTTGTTGTTCTACAGGGAAACAAAACTAATTATCAGATTGCCAAAAATCACAGTTTCACTCAATCATTGAACATTATTTATTAGTAGATTATGTGTTGACAAAAGCTGTGTGCAGTCTGAAAAATAAGACCCATACTTTTGATGTTGTCCAACTTAGAAATTACCTGAATCTTCTTGTCTACGATTGTGTAGCAAGTTGTGCAGAGAGAAAACTGGTTTTGCACACAGAAGAGGTTGCTCAGGGTATATAAGAGAAATGTCAAACCTGCTCGCAACATTTTAGAAAAAAAATCCATGATGAATGAGAACATTATAGATTGACCCATTCTCTGCATATATGCCCAATATATGTTAAAAGATAAGTTAACTAATTTACTGATAACGATGGACGAATAGTATATAAGGAGCAAGGCATAAGTTACCTACTTTTTACTAAGATGATCGACATAGGTTACAGCATCTGGCTTTTCTTTATATTGGCTGTGGGCATTTCTTTCTCCACTAACATTAGTGATGCAGTAAAATGTCTTCTTATATGGGACATAAACTACACTATCCTCAATTTCACTTATGCTTCTATAACCAGATGCAAGTCGAATACCCGAAGATATACTTTTACTGTCCACAACGCCTCCCGGACCGCTGAATACTGGAGATGATAAACATTTTTTGATAATGCTCCAATCTATGCTTATCTTATCATTATCACCCAAAGTTACTGGCAGCAATAGGTAGAAAGTTGACGAGCTCGATTTGTTAAAATCATACTTTCCCAGTGGAACAAATTCAGAAACAAATTCTGGTCGGTCCAGAATGAACTTGAGGAACATTTCCTGAAAATTTTGAGCCAGCAAGATCTGCAAACAAAGTTTTTACAACACTGAGAGATACTCAATGACAATTAATTGAATATCAAAACAACCGTCTTAATTCTTACCTCATCATCGACAAATTCTGCAAATCCAGATGGCACCAACTTTGTCGTTACAGATCTACCATGAGCAAGATGAAGATCAAGTTCCATTGTTTCGGCCTCTGCTGGAAGAGGTGCCCTGACAAATAGACCAAAACTTCTATAGACTCTATCGTTAGGATGAGGATCAAATTGTATATAGTAAGAGCTGAGGGTGACAAGATTCTCCCACTTATTCCATGACTCTTTTAGGACAGCAGGAACCAGCATTTCATGTAGTTCCGCTCTCAAGTCTTCATCTGGGACAAAAAAGTGAAATGAATTCTTATGAAAATAAGAATGAGAACAAAGGATACCAAAGTCTCTATAGTGAGTTGACATTTTCTAACCTTCTGCACTGTCAGAATCAGAAGAGTCTAGCTCCTCCACATTTCCATTGTCTTGCAGTGGCAAGAGATAGTCACTTAAGGCACCCACTTTATGCAATTCTTCAATAGCTTTTAGACAAGCATCTCTTTTGGCATCTTCCATTGTAGATTGTGGTGCACTGAGAATTTGATGCATTGGAGCATTGGCAGGTAAAATTATATGGCAAATAGTTCCCTCCAAATCACCAAGAAAATAAAATTCTGGACTGGGAACGTAGTACCTGCAGTAAAAAGATGCATCTTGACTCAACACATAAAGTATGAAACTTCTACACATTTTTCATGTTAATGAAGTCATACCTTTAAAATTAAATGAAAAAAAAACAAAAAAAGGAATTCAAAACAGGGGCATACTCGTCATGTGGAAGCTTTGAACAATACTGGTGTAACAATGAGATGCTATATCCAGATGTGATGGACGCTCCAGTAGAAGCAACTTTATACGTTTGTTCCTCCGGACTAATAAAAGTCTCACTGGATGTTCTGAAAGAAACTTCCATATTCATCCGATCTTCATCTTTTCTGAAGGTTTCTATTAAATCTAACTCTTTCTGACTACCACTGCAGCATAAGCACAACTGGTTACTCTGACTGGGAGAAAGAATAGAAATCAAGAAAATGAGATAGGATAAAAACCAATAAAGTTTCAGAAAAGCACCTGTTTACCAAAAAGACATATTCAGACTGAGGCATTCGTGCTCGACCTCGTGACTGTATAAAGCTAGCAACAGTTTCTGGAAGATCAAATCTTATCACAAGGCTGCAAGTCTGAATATCTAGTCCCTCTTCACCAACTTTAGTGGCAACCAATAGGTTCAACTGCCAAAGCAATAAACTAGAGGAATTAGTATCCAGACTCAGTACACAGAGCATCTTGCATATGTCATCAATTATGTATAGAAAACCATGTGTGAATGAGGTGCTATACTAGTTTCTACTGGAAGTATGTCCTCCAAGGTGCCATGCACATAGCAAAATCCAAATTCAGCAGCACAAGTAGATGTCTAACTTCACTCTACTCAACTACACCTCAATTTAAAATCAAAAAAGGATGGATACATATACACTGAAGCTATTATCCGATTAAAGGTCAACACCCATACAATTAATCCAATCCCTGGCATTAGCCATGAATAAATTAGACTTCCACACAAAGCTTATCTCACTTGTGATAGTGGTTCATCCTTGCACTTATATGGAAGAAGACAGATGGAAAGGGTTGGTCATTACCTCTCCGGACCGAAACTTATCAAGAGTGACCTGCATCGTTTTCCTTGACATACTCTTCAGTTTAGAGTGGAGTCCTACAAGAAAATTGCACTTCCAAGATGCTAGATTCTTAAGGTTCTGTAGTATGTAGGACAAGGATCTTGCAGTAATAATCCTATTGACAAAAATTATGCATTTCATATTCTGTTGCAACCTGAAACAGAAAAAAAAAAAACCTTTTGAGTATAACTGTTATACATAATTTAGTAATCTCAGGCCACATAAGTACAAGAGCAAGAGTAAATGTATAAGTAAAAACAAAAGAATGGCAAATAAGTCAAATTATGAGAATTGATTGTTGTTTTTGTGATTTTCAAACCTGTGCTACTAACTGCAGGCTTCTAATACTTGTTTTATTGTTTCAATAGCTTTCATGTGATTTGTAGCACAAAATGATGGTCAGAGAAAATACAGATGAACCCACAAATACCAACCTGACGGATGAAAGGATTCCAATCAGACGTAAGACCTTACTTGAGACAAATGGCTCCTTTATGATATCTATACAAGATAAACCAGATGCGACAGCATCTATAAACATAAAATAAACTCCCATCATTAATCGTATCATAGATGATGTCAACAATCCAAATATAAACCATTAGTATGATGCCAATAATTAAAAGTACCAATTTGCTAATAATTTTTCATTTATATGGAAAAATACGAGTGTACCTTTCACATAGTCACCTCGAATGATGTCAGCTGCCTGAGCCAGATATTCAGCACACAGTGTATCAGCACTTTTATTTCGTTCTGCCTCTGTACCATTATTGCCTTCCTCTATTAATTCACTTCGTTCAAAGTGATCGCCACTCGAAAGAATATGTTTAGCCTTGGAGGAGAGAAGAAAACAAAAGGAAATCAAAGGCCAATTATTATTATAATAAAAATTAATGGAGCAACCCAAAGTTAAACCTTCATTAAAGGAATTCTCCCTTTTTCTATGTTGGCAATCAAGTAATTAGAATAACTCTCGCTAAAAAAAAAAAAAAAAGTAAGTAGAATAACTCTAGACACAACTCAGGTTACGAGATGGAATAATTAGAATAATCTAGACACAACCATAGAGTACTTTTCAAGCATTACGAGATAGAGAGAGAAAATTGCACAAAAGGAATTCGGAAAATATCAAAGATAGAAAACTAAGCAATCTTACTTTCTGTTAATGAAGCTCGCTCATTTAAGGGGAATAAATAGATCACAAATTAGAGAACCGCTAAATAGATAAGAGTTAAATATTCTTACATGTAATGCACCCCAGAGGCCAAGATTTTCTAAGCAAAACATTATACTGTCATGCACTCTGTTTAACGTTTTCTTTGTACTCCTTAGACTTTGGTAGTCACTCGTCTTCTGACTAAGTTCGACCATACACTGTCAATCATATATAGCAAGAGCCACAATAAGAAATAAAAGACTTGAGAACAAGAAAAAAGCAAGTGAAAGCCTGTTTCAACCACAATAAATGACAAAATTACATACCTGGCGTTTCATCAGCTCAAGTTTAGTATAAAATGTCATGAAGGGGCTGGATGTGCCACTAATTACTGGACTGTAACTGTGTACATATATAACAGGAGAAACAACAGAACAATGCAATTCTGTCTTGTCTTCAACCGAATAAACCTACAAAAGGAGGGTGAACATATAATTAGATATGGAAATCACAAGCACTTCAATAGTACAGCAGCATGAGTGCATCAAGCCACTGTAGAAAGCTGCCCCAAAGAAAAATTGTGTTCCATATGTTTAACAGGTCTTTGTAAACCAGATGAGTTATTCACAAGATGCAATCACAATGTTAACAAATCTACTTACCTTGAATAAAGTAAAGTAGAAAAATTATATATATATATGGATAGATATCTCAAAGTTAAAATCTCCGCAACCCACCTTAGCATCAAGTAAATTTTCAAGACTATTGATACTCTTTGATAAATTTGCTTGACTAGAAGCGCCTGAAATAGTAAAGCATATACGTACAAATTAGGAAATGAAATGAGTAACACATCATTAGCATTCTAAACTGCACATTTATGACTAGGAAAACAAACAGATTGACACACGGTGTAAAGGAGAACCATTAACCAGCATAGCACTAGTTCAAGAAATATGCCATTAGTAAAATATCAATAGTTAAAATTTAATTTTCCTTTATGATAGAAGGGATTCAAAGCAACCTTTATAACATGTTTCATTCTAAAACTTTAGGATATCTATGATTTGTAATATTTTTAGAATTATCGTAGCAAAGCTCATAAGCCTGTATCAAATAATTATGCACTAAAGATAGATACAACATGAATTGTAGATTAATATGCTCAAGAGAACTGATGAGTAAGAGGTGAAAATTCATAATTGTGAAGAAACTTTACCTTTACCTACAACAGGAGATGCCGTCATGCCAAATATACGAGGAAGTTTTGTGGCATCACTCTTGCAGAACTGTAGATTGAATAATCAAGTTAAACGGTGTCAGCAAACAACACTAACTCTCACAAAGAAGCATATACAATAACTACAAGTGTTTGAGAGCTCTTTACTCGCATAATTTCTGCGTAAGGATGGTTGCTTTTAATTTGAGCGTGATGACACTCATCAAAAATCAGCAATGCAATTAACTCCATCTTAATTTTACGGTGGTATAGGTTATGCAGCAGTATTTGAGGAGTCATAACAAGAACCTGCATAATACAACGTCAGCAAAAGATGCAAATAAAATTCAAAATGATGAAACATTGAGAGAGCTGTATCGTTCCTTCCTTTCCTTTTTTGTAAAGAAACAAAACAATTAGAAAGCTGTATCAGAGTTGGTAATAATAAATTGTTATCACAAGGCTAGAAGTCTACATTTATTTACTGATTTTCTAAAAATAAGATGGGGCAAAAACAAACCAGAATTTGAAAATACCTAAATCTTTTAAACAAAAATTCACTCGACTTGACGATATGGTTTATCCTTCACTTTAGCTCTCTTTATGTTATACTACTAGTCTGTTTGTGCACGTGTGGATTTTAAAAAAATATATAGAATATATATATATATATATATATATATTATATATATATATAATTATAACCGATCTAGTAAAAGTGGTGATGACATTCATATTAGAGACAAAAATGGCGAGTTATAAAGGTAATCAATTAACCTAATTACCTCATATTGTTCAATCTGTTTTTCCCAGTCTTGATGAGTTTTCAATTGCTTAGAGCTTCCACAATAGGTCCCAACCTTCACATCAAGGGAATCTTCTATAACTCTCGCTTGCTACCAAATCAAAGAAATCCAGATAAAAGCCATGTCATAACCAAAATCGAACTAAACATATTTTCAGCTGAACATTGTAATTCAAACCAAGAAAAAGGACAGTCAAATTTTTCATACACAGACATAGACTCCTTAATGTTCAAATATTTGATATCCTGATTCTACAAACATATTATAAATAGCAATATCAGCACTGACGGTCAAAGATAGAAGATATAACAGCATGATTATTCAGACAGCAAGCAGTTTTGTGTGTGTGTATTATTGCGAGTATATTAAAGATCATTTCTTATTCTGCAGTCAAGAGTATGGACAATGATTATCAGTCAATTGCATTGCATGTTTATCAAGCTAATAATGACAAGAAGTTTTACTAGTCTGTTGATGTCTTTGTCAACACACACAAATGAACCATTAGAGCTTTGAACTAATGCAACTTCTAAGTAATTTGGTTGTTACCCATACAAGTGAGAAGATGGAACCGTGTACCTTTCTGTATGCTTCTTCTTGGTGAGAGATATTGAAGACACTAAAGTTTTTTGGTCAATTAATCTCATTTACACAAACGATTGAACACCTTTGATTTTTAACTAGTCCACAAGCATACTAGGCGACTGAAACCCTAGTGGGATCTCAAATTCAGATCTGTGGGTTTGAAAGACCAAATCCCGACTGTGCAATTTAGTCGTTCAGTCATTCCATTTCTCACAAGAGTCATGGCCTAAGAGATAGATACATTGTGGTGAGACTTGCAACGCTACAAACTAACTTCTACCTGAAACTTAAAGATCACCTGAAATTGAAATATACTTGTCAAGTTCCAAGTCATAGAAAAGCATATCACCTGTTGAACAAGCGCCACCGTAGGGGCAAGAAACACACAGATGTTCTTCTGAGGTTTGAGTATCAAGTGGCGCAGCTCATACATAAGCAATACAGCTATGTGGGTCTTTCCGCAACCAGTTTCCAGATACACAATTATGTTCTCCTCCAAAGCTTTCTGACACAGCTCCAATTGATATCTTCAAACCCACACATAAATATCAACAATCAGAACAAAGAAATCTTCAAGTTTACTTCAGTTTCATCACTTAAACTCCCAAATGAACCTCAAAACATAGCCATTTCGACACTAAATAAACCAAAAAGACTCCACCTTTAATTAATTCTCAGTACTCAAAATTCCAAACGAGCCTCAGAGCCAGAACCTACCATTTTTACACTAAACAAACATAAAGACTCCACCTTTACTCCATTTTCATAACTCAAAATTCCAAATGAGCCTCAGAACCTACCATTTTACACTAAACAACCATAAAGACTCCACCTTTACTTCATTTTCTCAGACACAAAACCCAGAACAGGTGGTATGCACATAAAGAATCAACCTTTACATCAAAATTGTAAACCAAAAACCACAATGCAGTAAACAACTTACCTCCGGGCAACCCTCCTAGGATCCTTCTCCGGCCTCGGAGCTCCATGACCCGACTCCACAACCGGACCCTCCGCTGGGGGAGGCGCGTCGCCCATACTCCTCCGCGTCGCGACTGAGCTTCCTACTCTCAGTCTCTACGTGTCACTGTGAGGCGTGGCTCTGATTCTCTATGACTAGAAGCAAAGAATTTTGGGTGGGTTCCACAGGGTCTGGACTTTTAAGAAAACACTTGTATAATCTGTTTTGTGTTTTTATGGAGTTGACTGTTGACTCTGGCTTAGAGAGGGAGAGACTTGAGTCTTCTTCCTCTCCCGGGTTTCGTGGGCTTTTTTCAAATAAGCTTTGGGGGGTGATGGAAGCAGTGAAAGTGAAACTGTGAGAGGTGTTCAATGGAGTGTAAAATGAGAGCGCTTTCGATCTTATTTATAGTCTAGGACAGCAAGTATGAATTTAAATTGCGATTTTGAAAATGAGTCATGTATGGTATATAACAATGTGCAATGTATACGATTTTTACATAATTTTCATCTATAAATGAGCTCGTTACCGAATCCAGTTTCATTAAACGAATTTAGTTAGGTGATTCGACAACCGTTTTCGATTTTTTAAGGTACCTAGTAATAAAATTTCAAGTTTCAGGTTTGATACAGTTAGTGTTCCAAACAAGATCAAAACTAGTCAATTACGTCTTTGCACAAGAATCTTAATCGTATCAATTACCGGTTTAACTGAAACAACGATTAAATATTAAATCATTTACATCTATATACAAGGCTATCACTCGAATAAATGATCATCATAACTGAAACAACGAAAACAAAACATTAAACAAAACTCATAAAACAATCTCGCTCCTCATTAATTATTTAGTGAGAGAGATTTGGATCTTACTTATATTGTATATAACCTAAGAAGCACGGACACGCGATACTGCTCGCGTATCGCGTGTCGGACACATATCTGATACGGACACGTCAGGACACGCAAGAATACGTGTGGACATGCACGGCTTGGACATGGAGGACACGCAAAATAGGATTGGGTAGGTGGGGTAGTTTCGTCTTTTATCAGTGAAAGCCCTATTGAGCCGATTATCTTCTGTCTCTGTTCGTTCGTTCTCCATTGCTCCTCCTTCAGTCTCTGTTAATTCTCCACTTCTCCTCTCTCAGTCTCTGTTCAGGTCGCTCGACACTGGGGGTATGTTCTCTTATTTGTCTCTACTCTTCTTCTCTGTTGATTGAGTTAAGATGGTTGTGATTTGTGAACGAATTGAGTCATGAGTTATGGATTGGGTTGGGTGTAATTGAAGTTGGACCCAAAGATTTAACTGGATAACTGGACCCTCTGATCATGCACCTTACCGTCCTAGAGTCATCCCCTTGCTATTGATAGTGTCTGGGTTTTCAAGGTGCTAGTTTTTAACTTGTTCTTTGCTTGGTTTTATACAGTTTGAGACATCGAAACTTGCTTTCTGGTATAGGTATTCTTTGGGTGTTGAGCATTTTCCGTTTACTTACTTGTACTTGATGACTGTAATGCGCCATTTCTCTGTGTGTCCGAGTGTGTGTTCATACATATTGGAGTTCAAGTAAAAATGCTCCTCTCTTACAAGAGGAATTGTGATACTGACTTATCAACTCCATCCAAATTAAGTTTTAGAAATGATTAAGGTAAGAGTATATGACTTGTGGTGTAGTACCCCTCTCCGCTTGCATTAGGTAAGCTGACAAGTTATATCCTGTCAATTGCAAAAACTTCCTGTTCTTTCTTAGCAGTAGTAAACTTATATATCCAACTGGTAGACTTAAGAACCTAACATAGAATCTTAATGTACGTCTTTAGTATAGCATTATCATTAAAGCGATATCCACTGAGCTACTGAGGATAGCCAGTAGTTGGCCTTAAACCTAATTGGTCTTAAACCTACAATTCGTTGGCCTTAGAATATAGCTGCATCCAAGTACTTGGTTCAAATCCCCTAATACACGCAAGCCAAGCAAACAAGTCCTTCTACTTGGGAATAGTCCTTTGAGATATATTATTGGGGTTTCTGCTCTCATTAGTTTCCCAGCCTGTGTTTGGAACACGTGGAGCTCTCTTAACAGGTTATCTTTTAGTACGTAAAAAATGGTGTAGCATGTGGCTATTATATTATGATCTCATTATGCAAAGTCAAGGATTGATTTGCTTGTTAGAATGGGTAAATTAAATTCTTCTTTTTGTCCATTGGGACTTTTGATTTAGGAAGAATCTAAATGATCAGGAGTTTGGGTGAGTTTACTGATTTGTTATCCTATTTAGAGAATATATTCCCAGTCATGTAGGTAGGAGTTGGAAATTCGAGTCATAGAGGGTACCTTCTAAATCCTAATTAAGGCAGCAGATGTCCCCCCACTCTTTTCTGTTCTCTTGTGATGGAAAAGTGCCTCCCAAGTTTGAGGTTTTTTCTATATTCCCCATCTGTTTTTTGTTCAGAAGTGGAGCAGGAAGTGTGGATGACCTATTTATTTATTTTATGGTAAAGGCCAACATATTTCAACTTCACAGACCATGTTAGCTTATGTGAAGAACAATTTCTTAACTGGAAGGAGGTAACACTTAGGGATGTGCTGTAAGGAATGTAAGGGCAGTCTACTAGGTGATTAGTATGAAATGTAATATGAGGGTTCTTAAGATTTCTATTGGTAAGGAGATGGATTATTTGTAGGACAAGGTTTGTTGAGTTTTCATATCATCAAAGTTTAAGCCAAATTAGTAAGGTCTTTATGTATACTTGAATTTCAAAAAATCAAGCAAAAAAGTAGAAAGTGAGGAACAAATGTTATTCAAGCAAATGATTGTGTTTCCCTCAGTTAGTTAATCATGTGGCTGTACTTTTTCATTCCCCCCCTGAGATCTAGTCCGAACGACACTTGGCTCAAAATCGACTTTGATCTAAACCCGTCTTCTCTGATAGTTCAATTTTTTATCTGAAAATGCTATTCTCCCCAGTTTCGATTTGTGACTATGAATCCCCAAATTTGATTAAATAAGAAAAAGACTCAAATTCTCCAGATAAGAGATTGATGCTGAAAAGAGTCATGAATTATCTGTTGGGTTGTTACATGTTGTTTTGCATCTTAAATTGGCTTGAAAAGCAGCAGAATATTATTTTGTATCCTTACTTTAATTTGGTTTTTAATGCTCATGAAATTATAAACTAACAGATTAGACTTTTCACATGCTTTATTTGCTTAGATCCAGTGCCTTATAGCTCGCCGCTCGCCGCTGATACCTTTCTGGGGTCCTGCATCCAATTATGAGCATCTGTAGAGATTAGTAAGTCAGATTGCGATTCCAAACTGTCTGTTATACCGTACATCAGTATACTCAAGGTTCCTTCTGAAGACTTTACTCAGAGTGATAGGGAATGGCTGGTTCAATTCCTAAAACTAATATTAGATGTCCTCATTGTGCCGGTCCTCTTTCTAAGGAGATGGAAACTAGTGCGTGGACAGTTCCACCTTTTATCAGAGATAGCTTCTCGATGGTATTATTTCTTTTGCCAACTGCTTACATCTTTAGAATTATTTTTTCTTACACTGAAATTTGGACCACTGATTATCATGGTACAGATTGGCTCTGCTGTTGGTGGTACAACAAGTGCTTTTTATGGATTCAATTATGGTAAAAATATATTCTATATTTGCTTGTCTTGCTTTCTCTATGTAGTTTGTGCATGGTTGTGTTTACGTAATTTAAATTGTCATTTTAATTTCTTTGACAACATGAAATTCTAATATGCTTTTTGGGATGGTAGAATCTGTGGGATATAATTTAGGACAAAATACTGGTCAGTCCTTATAGTTTGAGGGTCTCGACAGTTTAGTCCTCATGCTTTCAATTTCAACCGATCACTCCTCCTGCTCTCTAATCTTCCACAATTCGGTCTTGCCATTAACTGTCTGTTTGATTAGGCCGTCAATTTGCTGACCCGACATATTTTTCCATGCCGACTCAGACTGAAGTTAGGCAAATGTCTATACTAACCTCATCTCTTTTCCTAAATTCCCCAACTTTTTTTTCTAACCTGAGCGCCACCACCACACCGTCTCAGTCACCACTCACCAGCATGAGCATGTACCAACCTCATGTCTAACCTCACTTATTGGTCTCAATCTTTTTCACCTTCAAAACCTATCTCCTCATCTCCCACTCTCCCCAAACCAACTTTCTACTCTTTCCAGAGGCATCTCCACCACCACCCAAACCATCAAACTCAGATATCGATCACTCCACCTTCTCCACCCAAATAATCAAAATCAGACATTTTTCTCCCAAAACTCAGAATTTCGGCCAAACCTCTCTCTTCAGAAACGGACGTATCGAAGCAGTACATCCAGGAATTCACCACTATGAAACAACACTCAACCAAGCCTCGCGCGATCCCTACCATCCAAAACGAATGGTATCCCGGCAAGACCACCCTTAACAACCTCGAATTCGGCTCAATTTTGGGATTTCGTGCGGCCTCAATCTTCGGCGAGACCGAAATCAAGAGATGGAAAAGGAAGGTTCTGGGCTTTGGGGTCTGCAATGGTGATGAGCGTTAGTGATGGAGAAGGGGAGTTATGAGTTTTGGCTCTTTGTCTGGGTAAGAAGAGAGGAGATGAGATGAGAATGAGGGTCATAATTGACATTTAACAATTACACATATCCCAGGTCAGTGAGTTAACAAACATTGTTAACAGAAAGGGAGGGAATAGATCAATCGGTCGGAAATTGAGAGTAAAAGTAGTGATTGGTTGAAACTGAATGCACGAGGACTAAACTGTTGAGATCCTCAAAGTATAAGGAGTGACCAATATTTTGCCCTATAATTTAATTCTTACTTTTTTTTAATTCTCAGTATCAATAGCTTTGTAGGAAAAAGGCACGTCATATCCAACTAATTGTACAGAGCATTGGCACAATAATGCTATCATTTTGTAATGAAAATGATAGTGATATTTGATGAATCTATAATTGATGCAGAAACTCTTTTGTGAACTCAACAACATACTTTTCTGAGGTTGCTATATTCAAGAGGGTGAAACTTGATATTACATTGACTAGAAACCATGTAAGTCAAGTGTGTATTTAATGTCTTCTAATCTTAGAAATTGATATTGGACCCAAGGGGGAATATCACAAATTCTGGTGTCAAGGTTTTAGTCACTGGCTGTCTATGACTTCGGAAATTACGGGTTGTTGGGATTCATGTATTATGATAAGAGATTACAATATAGTACTTGTGTTCATAATTTTGTGGCCAGCGTCTCATACGGAGGTGAATTACAATCTTCCCACTACTCCTATTTTATAGAAATTATTTCTAATTGTATCGGTCAATCGTGATTAGGGCAAGTGACCAGACTAAAGCTTAAGAATACAAACAGGGTTAAACTCACTCCGCCCACAGAATTACCAGCTTAGTTTTAGGGTGTGACAACAGGAACTCTCTTATATTCATTAGAAGTAGAGCAAAACTGAAGAAGAGTGCATACAATGGTTTTGCACCAGCTGGCTGAAAAGTTAATTACATTTGTGTCTCATATTACTAATATGAGACACCTTTCTACATCTCTGTCTTTTGCACTTTTCTTAATATAAATACATATATGTCTCTGAGTAGGCATGCATGCACACAAACCTTTGACGTTTGATCTTTCATGAACTCTAGTGTGATTTTTGTTCTCAGGTGTTGGTAATGAGATTTATTAGAAATAGTTATAACGTAGTTATCTTTATTGTTTTGTTTTTGGGTGCAGTGATGCCTATTGTTCAGAGACGCGTAAAAGGACCTATGTGGTTACATTTTTTCATTGGTGTAAGTTTCATTTATTATAGACATGTCCTTGTCATATGAAATGTTCTTTATAAATATTAAAATGGAAAACTGAAGCTTTAGAATTTATTTCCAGATAATCTTATATCTATTGAAAATGTAAATTCGTAAATTGAAAGTCAAGAAGAAAATTATGACATGTAAGGCTGAAACTTTAGAGCAATATGCTGAGGATCAAATTTAATATTAAATGGAAGAATAATAACTTAACTTGAAGGTACTGAAGTCTGTTGGTTGTTATATCTGGTACAAACCCATATATTATGCAATTGTGCATCAACTTTAGTGGTCAGCCTTACAATTTTGAACTGAAAGAGTAATTTCAATTGGTAAGGCATTCAGAGGCCTTCTATAGGTTTCTTGTCTACCTGGAATTCGGGTACCAAATTTCTACACAGAATAAAACTTGCCAAGAAGACGAGTAACAACTTAGTCTTTCCATAGCCTTTATTGCTGAAAAGGAGTGAAAATAGATCATACTTTCCCTAGCCTTTTTTCTAGCAGTTAGAGGATGAATTTGAGCTTCGATATCTCCATGCATGGATATCTCATCTCTGGACAAGCCCCGAAGCCATAGAGGGCTTATATGTGTTCTGATTTTCATTTTAATTTGTTGTGCTATTAGTATGCTCTAAAATTTACCAGTACTTTATACAATGAATGACAAATCTTCCTTTCAACTAAAGGCTCCCCTCGTGATTGTATTCTCTTCAGCTTGTGCCGGTTTGGCAGGTTAGTAACATTCTTATTTATTGTGATAATGGTGCGTCTTTGATTTGTTTCCACGTTTCACCTAAAGTTATGGGTGTGAAAATTGTTGGAGGGGTTATTTTTATGTGATCAAAATGAACTCCCGGTTTTTAAATTAATATGGTATCATTGATGTAAAGGTTAAATTCGCTTCAGTCTGCTTACTTTAGCCTCCTAAAGATAACTTACTTAACCACTCCGAAATGTGAGTAGTAGCTCAAGTCAGAAACTTGTGGATTTCCCATCAAATCAGACCCATGTGTTCAGCTATCCGATTTGATTGTATATGTCGAATGGGATAAGATATCATGTATTACCATTCATCATGTTTTAATGACTATATGGCATTAATTCATTTAAAAAATATACAGGTGGTGCAATTCCAGCTATGGCACAACTTGCTTCATCATCTTATCATGCAATTGCCTCATCCTCTTCATTGCCTCCTGCGACTTCTCATGATGAGAAGATGCACAAATCCAGAAACTCCTCTACGCTATAATCCAGAGGCATTATGTGTGCTTGTGTGCACATGAGGGAAGCATTAAGCTTTGATATACGCAAATGTCCACTTCAGTCTCTGAGCTTCTGGTAGCACAAGTTTGGTCGACAGAGTGTTACTTACAATGTAAAAGTTGTCATAAATAATTTGAGCCTACTTATTAATGTTGTTAATAAATTTTTCCTTACTGTAACTTGTTGATGTGCCTGTGTTGGTAATGGACCTGGTTTTCAGTTATTTTTCCTGGGAACCTACAGCTTTCTATTCTACCATGCTTTGGCTAATTCAGTTATTCACTCATCAGTGGCATGGTCAAAGCCCCTCGTCTCCTGGCAAGCAATGGTTTTGCAGGTTTATAGGCTCCAAATTTACTTTTACACAGCACACACCGTGGTTTACACTTCAGTATATCATTTGGGTTCAGATTAAATGGATTACTGGATCTCTTAGTTTTAGCTTGATAGGATTCTTGTTCATGTAATGCAATGTTATGTCAAGTGTCCCTTTCTGATGCTCGCTGCATCTCAGCTACATACATTTCCTTCACTTAAAGAGTTATGAAAATGAGTCATGTATGGTATATAACAATGTGCAAATGTGTCCGATTCTTACATAATTTTCATCTATAAAGAGCTCGTTACCAAATTTAGTTTCATTAAACGAATTTGGTTAGGTGATTCGGGGACCGTTTCGATCCTTTGACGTACCTAGTAATCAAATTTCAAGTTTCGAGTATGGTAAAGTTAATGTTCCAAACAAGATTAAAACTACTCACTTACGTTTTTGCACAAGAATCTTAATCGTATTAAATAACGGTTTAATTGAAACAACGACTAAACATTAAATCATTTACATCTATATGCAAGGCTATCACTTGTATAAATGATCGTCATAACCGAAACAACGAAAACAAAACATTAAACAAAACTTATAAAACAATCTCGCTCCTCATTAATTATTTAATAAGAGAGATTTGGATCTTACTTATATTGTATATAACCTAAAAAGCACGGACACGCGATACTGCTCGCGTATCGCGTGTCGGACACATATCTGATACGGACACGTCAGGACACGCAAGAATACGTGTGGACATGCACGGCTTGGACATGGAGGACACGCAAAATAGGATTGGGTACGTGGGGTAGTTTCGTCTTTTATCAGTGAAAGCCCTATTGAGCCGATTATCTTCTGTCTCTGTTCGTTCGTTCTCCATTGCTCCTCCTTCAGTCTCTGTTAATTCTCCACTTCTCCTCTCTCAGTCTCTGTTCAGGTCGCGCGACACTGGGGGTATGTTCTCTTATTTGTCTCTACTCTTCTTCTCTGTTGATTGAGTTAAGATGGTTGTGATTTGTGAACGAATTGAGTCATGAGTTATGGATTGGGTTGGGTGTAATTGAAGTTGGACGGGTTCCTCCCAGAGATTGAATTGGATAACTGGACCCTCTCATCATGCACCTTACCGTCCTAGAGTCATCCCCTAGCTATTGATAGTGTCTGGATTTTGAAGGTGCTAGTTTTTAACTTGTTCTTTGCTTTGTTTTATACAGTTTGAGACATCAAAACTTGCTTTCTGGTATAGGTAGTCTTTCGGTGTTGAGCATTTTCCGTTTACTTACTTGTACTTGATGACTGTAATGCGCCATTTCTCTGTGTGTCCGAGTGTGTGCTCATACATATTGGAGTTTAAATAAAAATTCTCCTCTCTTACAAGAGGAATTGCGATACTGACTTCTCAACTCTATCCAAATTAAGTTTTAGAAATGATTAAGGTAAGAGTACATGACTTGTGGTGTAGTAACCCTCTCCGCTTGCATTAGGTAAGCTGCAAGTTATATACTGTCAATTGCAAAAGCTTCCTGTTCTTTCTTAGCAGTAGTAAACTTATATATCCAACTGGTAGACTTAAGAACCTAACCTAGAATCTTAATACACGTCTTTACTATAGCATTATCATAAAAGCGATATCCACTGAGCTACTGAGGATAGCCAGTAGTTGGCCTTAAACCTACAATTCGTTGGCCTTAGAATATAGCTGCAAGCCAAGCAAACAAGTCCCTTCTACTTGGGAATAGTCCTTTGAGATATGTTATTATTATTTTTTTAATGTTAATCAGATCCTGTTCTATTTCAAGACATTACTGCTAAGTAAAGGTGTGTTCAATTCTTAGCAAAGGGTTTGAGTCACATGTATTTATTTTATCAGGCAGTGACATAAAGAAATCTAAGGATTTGTCAATCTCAGCGGAGGAAAGTCAAACAACCCCTACACGAACAAAGAAGCTTTTTGTGACTGGTATGTTGCAACTTCAATTCCTATGTTAAACATTTAGGCTCCATAGGATGATTTACAACGAGTATATAATGTCTGATGATTATGTTAAGGGTTAATCTGTTATTTGAAGCTATTTGTGCAAGTTCCTGTGTCCGACTTTGAAGTGCAATTTCCTGTTAGTTGAAGCTATTTGTTATGGTTAGTAGCTTATGGTTGAGCCATTGACAAATTAATGTTTTGTTTAATTATATATATATATATATATATATAATATTATTTAATTAACGTGTCAACTGCGTGTCCCTGTCTGTAAAAAATTGATTTTGACGTGTCCACGTATCATATCTAGTCCGTATTGGACACTTGTGTCCGTGTCCGTGCTGCCTAGGTCTTTACTAGTTTGTAGAAGTTGCTAGTGATTCAACTTATATTATATATGGCGCTATTATACAACACAAACTCTTTAATTGCTCTTACATGTAAGCATAGGTATGAAACTAAACAAACTGCCAATCTTATCAGCTATAAGTATATGTTATAATCTGGATAAAAGATTATAGAATTGCTGCTTCAGAAGTTGGGTTTATTCTTTTGGTGGCTTAACTAGCCTGTAAAAGCTTTAATGTGTCCTCCATGGATGGTCGATCAGACGGTCGACTCCTAGTACAGAGCGTAGCTGCCTCGAGCACTCTTTTTATCTCATTCTGCACTGAAGTGTTAGAACCAACTTCATTCTCATTGATTATATCTCTGAGAACACTTTCCCTTGACTTGTGTAAGGTTGCTCCGGAATTTGTTAACTTGCCATTAGTTAAGATTTCGAGCATGATCTCCCCAAAGCTGTATACGTCTCTGTATAGTTCTTCTTCTACAAAATTGTTTGTGGCACCTGTCCAGAGATTTATAACAAACTTTTAACAACTGCCTGTCTGCTTCTTACTAGAAACAATGAAGGAAAATGAGCAATTGGAAGAGAAAGATATATGGTAATGCATACCTGTATCCATTGTGGATGTTTCTGCAGTACCTGAAGTTTTCTTCAACTCGAGCAGATGCTTGAATCCGAATTCTGTCAAATGTGGTTCCATGTTTTCATCAAACACTATGTTACTTGATCTCAAGTCTCCATGAGCAATTGCGGGATGACATTCATGGTGAAGGAAGCACAATCCCCTTGCAATGCTCACCACAATTTTGTACTTGGTTGCCCATTCCCTTTTCACTCTAATCTTTTCTGATAAACTCCCATTGGGCAAGCAATCGTACAAGAGATAAACCAGATGCTTGTTGTAGCAAAATCCGAGCAATCGGATTAGATTCTTGTGCCTTGCATTCCCAATTTGGGTTATGAATGGCGACATAACTTTCATTATCTTCGGATCCCATTCAAACTTTTTCACTGAAACTGTGATTCCTGTCGGCAGAACCGCTTTGCATACTGAAGCTGACATTGGAGGCATTGCATCCTCCATGGATTCTATGGAACTAAAGCTCTCCAATACATCTTTTGCTGTAAATTGAGGAAGTCTAGAAAATGAGACCATCTTCCACTGGCCTTTGCTGCCTTTTTGAAAATACAGTAGTCCTAGAACTGACAGGGTAAGGAACATAACTATGCCTGCACACAGTAGCAAGACCCATATAAGCTTCCCGATGCGTCTGCTTCCGAAGATAGCCATTGAACCAGGACATGATCTCAAAGGTTCTCCACATAGCTTTGGATTTCCAGCGAATGCACTACTTCCCATAGTCCTCACTGCCTTTCCAGAGGGAATCGTCCCAGAAATATCATTGAAAGACACATTTAGAAGTGATAAGCTTGAAGAAGAACTAAACTTTGAAGGTATTGGTCCACTTAAAAAATTATGTGACAGGTCTAGGACACGCACAGCAGGAATACTTGCAAGTTCCACAGGAATATGACCTGATAAGTTATTGTTGGCCAAACCAATTCTCTCAAGAGCTCGGCAGCTAGAAACACTATCCGGAATATCCCCTGATAAACTGTTCATGTTCAACTCAATGACAGATAAGGATTTACAGTTTCCAAATGGAGGAATATTGCCTATGATACTACACGAGGTAGCTGAGAAATTCCGAAGAAGTGGCAAAGACCAAGTTACTGCAGGAATTGTGCCCCCTAATTCCAGATTACCAGACACATTAAAGTACTCAAGCTTGGGAGCTTGGTCTATATCTATTGGAATCCCACCAGTAAGTTTATTCATGGACAAGTCTACATATGAAAGATCCTGAAGATTGCTGAATTTCAAAGGGATCTCACCTGAGAATGAGTTATCTTCAAGCCGAAGACGAACAAGCGAAGAACATTTGGCGAGAGATGGTGCAAGACTGCCACTAAAATTGTTCGAAAACACCATCAGCTTAATCAGCACACCTTTCACACATATATCTCGTGGAACGCTGCCATTGAAGTTGTTTGTAGACACATCAACCCACATAAGATTAGAGTTCCTCCCCAAACTCTGTGGAAGATTCCCAGAGAAGAAGTTGTTCCATATAAGAAGAGTCTCCAATGATGGCAGCTCAGCAATTCCTTCAGGAATAACACCACTCATTTCATTATAAAAAAGACTCAACAGTTTCAAGTTCTTCAACTCTAGAAGACTATCCGGGATCGGCCCGGATATCAAATTATCCGAAAGATCCAAGCTTGTGAGAGACTGAAGCTTACTGAACTCCACTGGTATTGATCCACTGAGCTGGTTTCTAAATAGAAAAAGAGACTCAAGCTTGGTGAGATTCCCAAGCTCTCTTGGAATAGGCTCAGAGAGATTTGCATAAGCAATGTCAAGATACTGAAGCTGGCTCATGTTGCCCAATTGCCAAGGGATGCCTCCCTGGTAAGTATTATAACCAATCTCCATATGGGTCACTGTTTTGAGCTTCCCCAACTCAGGTGGTATGTTCCCACTGAGCATATTCCCTGCAAGATGGATAAACTCAAGGCTCTGAAAATTACCATATTCTAGTGGGATTGGACCCTTGAAGTAACTCCCAGCAAAATTAAGGACCTTGAGTTTCTGAAGTTGAGACGCCTCAGCAGGCAGGGACCCAGAAAAGGTGTTGCTGAATGCATCAAACAGAACCAGACTTTTAAGACCGGAGACTCCAGCTGGAAACTGGCCGGAGAAGTTGTTCCGGCTGATGTCCAAGCTTGTCAGGTTAGCCAGGGTGAACATTGCCACTGGGAGCTTGCCGGAAAATGAGTTGTTACTCAGGTTCAGATCAAGAAGGTCAGTAAAGACACTGAAGTTGACTCGCTCGCCGGAGATTGAACCGGAAAGCCTCTTCATTGACAGGTCAAGACCAGTAACAGAGGAGTTGTTGTTGTTGCATTTGACACCAGACCAAGAACAGGCATAGATTTTTGGAGATTGGTTTTCTCCAGGAGGCAGAGACCAATCTTTTAAGGTACCATAGTCATCTGTGAGCTCAGATTTTAAGCTCAGAAGGGTCTGTGAGTAAAGATCAGCTGCTGAAACCACTGCAAAGAGCATGAAGAGGACAAGAAGATTCGAGTGGAAGAAGAAGAAGGAATGGGGAACCTCCATTTTTGGAGAGGGACAAAGTTTCAGACCCCAAAGGAAGAAGAAAAATGCGTCAGATTATATAATAAGGTGCATGGGAACTAGAGAAAGAAAAGCTTGTAACATAAAGAAAAGGAAAATGGGAATTGACTGTAACACTGATTAGTTTGATGTGAGAATATCATAGGGACCCTACTGGTGATTATTTTGAGGCCATTGGGAATAAAGGTGTTAAATCAAAGGGATATATCTTTTCCCTTTTAGCAGAAAGAATCCAATAATAAGCAGTAGACCTGGAAATTGGAATTGGAATTTGTCTCAGAAATTAAAGGTTGCATTCTGTATGGTCTCTTTCTTTCGGTTCTTCAACTCAAGGAACTGGCTTTAATCCTTGAGATGTATTTAAGAATCAAAAAGTTGGATAATTAGTTAGTAATTACCACAACTAGTATAATTTGTTGGGTCCTCGTTACCGAATCTTGCAATGCACGATAATGTGGATTAACTATTGATTATTCTAATCGTGACGAAGAAGGACCTATATACTTGGTAAAATTTGAAAATGAAAAGAAATCCGAGAGAATTTTTCCCATCAGTAAAACTATTTTATGGCCGTTATTACTGTAAGTAAAGGTTTGTTATGATTGTTAATAATGCCAGTACAAGGAAAATGTGTAGGGTGTAGGGAATATTACTTCATGATTATGCTGCCTAGCTACAAAAGGTAACCTTGTATTAGTATAGGGTAAAGTATTACTGTATTACAATAGTGTAGTTTGGTGTTCATGGAATCATGGCCATGTAGAAGATCAGCCTTCTGCTATATGCTTACAATAATGGCAAGCAACTCCTGTGCTCATGGATGAACACTGGACATGCAAGGGCATAAAGCCAGAACAACTATCAAGGCACAAGCTTTTTGGTGATGTACGTGGGCATGCAATATCCATGGACACGAACAAATCTGATTGTGGATTTCATTGAGCTTTTCAAATGACAGAAGCTGGTGCAGGAGGGGAGGTAAAAGGGTAAAACGACAAGGTTGCTGATAAAAGAGGTTGCCTTTTTCTTCATGTATAATGAGCCCTTACCCTTTTGTGCTCCTCAAGGACATAAAAGAGTGGCCTATTCTTGACCTTCACAGTGGATCGGATCAGCCATAATCCATTTATCTATCTCCTGCAAGTCACTCTGTTCATTCAAAGGAAACAGTAGCAAAACTAGTTCAAGTTTTTGATTTACAATCATGATTCACGAGAGGGGACCTGCAATATATGCTTCATAGATCCCCCGTGAGAATTCAAGTCCTTGAGGAACCCTTCAAGTACTTCTGCACTTCAAGAACTTCTCGTGACATCCTTACTGCATGCAAATACGTCACTACTGGAAACAAGGACTGAGGCGACGTAGATTGGAAAGGGAAACTCAAAATTCGTCGCCTCAACACATTGAGGCGACCAATATCGGATTGGTCGCTTCAGAAAAAGAGAGCGACGACTTTTGATCAATAGTCGTCGCTCACATCTTATTGAAGCGACGAATATTCATTGTTGTCGCCTCCCAATAATGTTTTGTAAACTGTAGCGACGACAATTCAAAGTTCGTCGCCGACGTAAACTTCAAGCGACGGATTTTATAACTTTCGTCAATATTCGTCGCTGACTTCTTATACGAAGCGACAAGTATTGAGCAATAGTCGTCGCTTCATGTTTTGAAATCTGGTCAACCATATTTTCATAGTTTGGAGAGTTGTAGATTTGGCATTTGGTGTTCGATTGACGATTGTAATACATTTTCGGAAAGGAAACGACGCCACGAGTCAAACTCGTAGCTTTGCCACGACGTGTGGGTTTTTTCGGGCTTTCGAGTTCGTTTAGGCCCCCTCAAAACGGCAGTTTAATATGTTTTAAATAAGGTTGACCGCATCGATCGGGGCTCTAACTATGTCGGATTTAAGTGATTTTTTTACCATAACTGTATTTCATCATAACGATCAAATGTTATTTCACAGTATTTTTCAAAATTTTACTTCTTTTATATAGTTGCTTCGAAAAGTTGTACACTTGAGTATAATCTTATAATCAAGTTATACCGTATTAGTAAGCATGTTGTCGTTATAATGGCTAAATTCACAAAATGAAAAATTTGACCGTCTGATGTGATCGTTATAGTTAAATATGAGTAGAGTATAAAAATCAGCTCGTTTCATAAACGTTCGACGCTCGATCGAAATGGTCAACCATATTTTCATAAAACTTATCACACGAAAACCCTATTACGTACCTTTAGATGACCTTGTTTCGTCGACTCTTCCAAACATTAAATTCTCAAATAGATGAGACGTAATCAGCCATGTAAAAATTTGGTAACTTTTACCTCCCGATAGTACTATGGTTCCCCATAGAGAGAAATAAGTTTAAATAAGGTTGACCGCGTCGATCGGGGCTCTAACTTTGTCGGATTTAAGTGATTTTTTTTTACCATAACTGTATTTCATCATAACGATCAAATGTTATTTCACAGTGTTTTTCAAAATTTTACTTCTTTTATATAGTTGCTTCGAAAAGTTGTACACTTGAGTATAATCTCATAAAAATTTTATAATCTTTTAAATATTATTGAAGCGACGGATTTTGTATTATTTCGTCGCTTCAGTATAATCAATAAAAAATTTTAAAATCTTTTAAATATTATTGAAGCGACGGATTTTGTATTACTTCGTCGCTTCAATTTTATATATTATTGAAGCGACGAATTTCGTCTTACTTCGTCGCTTCAGTGTTGAATCCGCGCCACATGCTGAGAACCAATTAAAACACATTGCGCGGATCACCCTATGAACAGTCAGATTTTCCAGATCTAACGGCCATAATTCAAAGCCCTTTTCTATATATTCTTCCCTCTCCTCCTTCCTCTTCACTCCGTCTCCTCCCTTGCCGTCGCCTCCTCCACTGCCTCCCTCCCTCTCCTCCTCCCTCCCTCCCTCCCTCCCTCCCTCCTTCTCCTCCTCCACTGCCTCCCTCTCCTCCGCCCACTCCTCCTCGCCGTCGCCATCCTCCTCCCTCCCTCCCTCCCTCTCCTCCTCCACTGCCTCCCTCTCCTCCACCGCCTCCCTCCCTCCCTCTCCTCCTCGCCTCCTCCACTGCCTCCCTCTCTCTCCTTCTCTTCCCCCTCTCCTCCCTCCCTCCCTCTCCTCCACCGCCTCCCTCCCTCTCCTCCTCGCCGTCGCCGTCGCCTCCTCCACCGCCTCCCTCCCTCTCCTCCTCCCCAACCCCGCAGCGATGGCAGAGCGCCTCCTCGTTCTCCGACTTCGTCGCCTCCTCCACCGCCTCCTCTGTCGCCTCCTCCGTCGCCTCCTCCACCGCCTCCAAAAACTGGACATAAAAACCGGCGGGAAATTTTTTTTAAAACGAAAACATAAAAACTGGACATAACTTAGAATACAAAATTAAACGAAATCAGCGGGAAATTTTTTAAAACGAAAATGGAGACATGAAGCGACGAACATTGATATTCGTTGCATGAATTTTATCATCCCATACACTCTAGTGACGACTTTTGAACCAAACTCCGTCCCCTCAAATTGTAAGCGACTACCCAAACTTCGTCTCCTATAATTGGAAGCGACGACCCAAAATTCGTCGCCTCGAATGCGAGGAGACGACTCAAACTTCGTCACTCATAATTTGGCGACAAACTTTGAAGTCGTCGCTTGAAATATCCAAGCGACGACTTTTGTAGCAAAAGTGGTCGCCTCGAATCGAAACGACGAAAACGAAGCGACGACCTTTAGCGACGACTTTTTTGTCTCTTCGGTGTCGAAGCGACGACTTTTGACGACAAAAAGTCGTCGCTTCGTTTGGGTTTTCCAGTAGTGCGTGGTGTGTAACTTTGTACATTTCGTCATTTTGTAGTTCTTAATTTGGACCTTCACCTTCCACCATATATGTACTGTAATGGAGAGTACGTCCCTACTCTCTAACGAAGCAATTAAAATGAGGTCCATGAAAACTTCCTAATCAACATATTAAAAGATCGCACATTACATTATTTTGAGAAGGACACTGCAACAAGGATTTGATGTAAATATCCCCTTTGATGAGAAGAGCACGTCTTTTCATTTGAAGAGAATTCGAGTGAGTTGGATTCCCACTATATGTGAGTCAAAAGTGTGGGAGCTTATGTTGATTTGATACCCCATTCACCTAATCATGTAGACATAGTGAGTACAAAATATATCTAAAAACTATATTACTTGTCAAGGATTTTCTGTTCATGGAGTGCGAGTTAATTGGTGAAAGTTTGGACTGTCTGATGGCCAGTCTTTTCAATTTAGGGGTAACATAATTCTGCAGAAGTGATTAACATCCTGCAAGAGAAGACATTGATCCATGCATAAAGAAAGCATAAGTGGGAGTGGGTAAGAGTTAGTAAAGTGATTATCACGAAATTAAGGCACCCTTTTAGATATTACATCCTTGTTAAAATAAAGTAAACAATTACATTATTAGTTTGATGAACTACTGATAATGCATAACTATTAGGAAAAGGGTTAATGGCATTATATATATCAGCTAGAGGTATTACTTGGACCTTGTTGATCATTTATCTCACTCATGTTTTGCAGGTTGAGGGACCAAGATCTCCATCAGAAATACTTTCAGTACTGAACTGAGTGGTTGAACTTGAAGACGGTGCTTCTGTTCTTGTTTCAGCTAGGCCTGAGGCAGGCAGAAGAAAACAGAAACAACATTTGAGGTCACAACTTTTTACTGGATATCTGAGGTCAAAAGCTTTCACTGGCTACCCAAGAACACGACTTCTTCATATACAAGAACAAGGAATGTGTTTAAAAACCAACAAGACCACGACTTTATTGTAGTAGTGAGTTAGATGCTTCCTCACTATTTTACAGTTAACAGAAAATGCTTCCGCATACGCTTTATTTTGACCAAGTGTTTTTTTTTTTTTTTTTATAGCGAAAGTTAATAAATTTTATGGATAACTTTGGAGTTTTAGTAGTCGATCTTGTTTTAACTTCATATAGTAAAACTAGAACTCCAAAGTTAATCTAAGAGAGACTCAAGAGTCAAGACTGTCGTTGCGGCGCGTCGTAACCTCTATGGGGAAGCATTTTCTGTTAACTGTAAAATAGTGAGGAAGAACCTTTGCTTGTAAGAATAGACTGAGATGTTTAAAAAAGTCCCATTACAATAACAAATTTTTTTTCGAATGAAATTACAATAACAAGTTAATTGTTCCGTTCCTTTTCTAAATGCTTAAGTTGCACTTGAATATTCCCCAGCACCCCTTTAATTGAAAACCTAGCTTCCTAACAAATTTGAACCTCTTGGAGTCTTGGCTTTCAAAACTAGTTGCAGCTGCCTCAATGACTCGCGTGCTTCTCTTAGAATATATACTGGATGCCGAAGTTCAATTAGTTTATCCGCCTGGATATCTCTTTTCCGTTGGCGGATTTCTTCTTGGAATAAGTCGTCTACTACTTTTTCAACAAATTCTTTAGAAGTAGGGTTTAGAAGGTCGTGGACTGCTTCGTGGATACTTTCTTCTTGACGGAGGAATGCTTCGTGGAGGAGTGCTTGATGAAACTGATTTTCTAGGTGCTGGATCTCTTGTTTCTGTTGGCGGACAAATAATAGATAAATTACTTGGACAAATTCTTTATTGGTAGGGTTTAGAATGCGAGGGAATGCTTTTCGGTTATATTCTAGATCGATGATTTCTTCGCGGAGTCTGCGGCGTGCTTTAAGCTCATCAAGGTGAATTTCTAGATCCACGATTGCTTCTTTCAGTTGGTAGATTATTTCTTCTTCACGGTCGAATCCTTCTACTTCTTCTTCTGCTAGAGCGCGACGACCTTGGACAGCTTCTTTACGTAGCCGGAAATTTCTTTTTATGCCGGAGATCAATTCTTTCAGTTTGCCGATGTCTTCAGCTGGTACACAGCGGAGTTCCTTTCTTCCAGTTTGGCGATGTAATATATCACTTTTAAGATGGTGGATTAGTTTTTTCAGTTCAACTACTCGGCGGCGCTGTTTCTTCGCCATAAATTCATAATAAATATCGACCAGACTGCCAACTTGAAGGCGATATTCTAGACGCTTGATTTTATTTTGGATTGCTTCTTTCAGTTTGTAGATTATTTCTTCTTCACGGTCGAATCCTTCGACTTCTTCTTCTGCTAGAGCGCGACCTTGGAGTACTGCCTCTTTACGTTGCCGGAAATTTTCATCTAGACGGGGGATTGCTTCTTTCAGTCTGCGGATGACTTCAACTATCAGACGGCGGTAATCTTCTTTTTCATTCTCAGTTTCACTCTTACAAAAATTTTCTTCTAGATTTTGACCGTCGAGTACGTCCAGTTCAACCAGTATTAGACGGCGTTGTTCCTCTCTTCGATTCTCAACTTCATTCTGGTAATTGTGGTTAAGCAGGTCATCATCATGAAGCTCATTGGACGTCGACATTGTTCTTCTTGTCCTTAGGCAGCAACCTACACAAGTTATATATAGGGTTGTTTCATGTAATGCTATTCCCAACATAAAAAGCATTCCTATACCCACTAGAATAAGGATATAAAGCACCAGCTAAACTTACGGAACTGCAAGCAATCCTATTCCCAACATAAAAAGGAAATTAAATCACCATTCCTAATACCACTGGAATAAATAAAATTTCTCAAAAACTATATAGCACTACTAATTAAGGCCTTTTGGAACTGCAGGCCCATGGTTTTCAAGGATAATATCTAATGTATATATGTGAAGTCCTTCATTGTTTATCGTTTCATATGTTTATTTTTAACAAAAGGCTGGCCTGGGTCTTTCATTTCTTGCGCGCTTTTGCAATTATTCTGAGTTTTGATTTTGAAATTGATTTCTTCTTCTTCTAGTAAAAACAAAAAAGAGGACTTGCCATTGGAACACACCTTAAGCACTGCCTTCTCTAGCTGGCTAGGAAATGAAAAAAAAAAGGTTTAGACAGTTTAGTTTTTTAAATAAGATCAGAGTGATACCAAACAAGAGTATAAAATTGCAATTGTGGACAACCATAAAAATGTTAAATAGGATATTAATAGGATATTACAGTAATCTTTAATGACTTATCATAGTGGTACCAAACATGAACAAAAGTATATTAATGAACTTTTTTGTTTATAGTTTTTTTTTTCACTCGTCAAACCTCAGTATTGCATTTCTTACATATGTAAGTAAAAAACAATATTGGGCCAAGTAATCGTCATCCTCGTCCTCATCTACATCTTCTTATGCTTCATGATCCTCATATTCTGATGTTTCCTCATTTATGTCAAAATGTTTCAACCATTCCTCCTGCACTGTCCCTTCATATTCTGATACTTCCTCATGTACATCAAAATGCTTAAACCATTCCTCCTCCACCGTCCCTACCTCCTCCACTGTCCCTAACTCCACTCCAGTCCCCTGTGGTTTCATCAACGCGAGAATCTGTTTTATCCTGGCATTTGAATCTTTCACCATGGTATGCGTTTCAGCCTTTAAAGAGGACTGGTTAATGCGGAGCAACTTAAAGTCTTCTTTCAAGGTAGCTTCAAGTTTCTTTAACATATTTGTGTATAATGTGATCTTCATAGCCCAGTCGGCCAATTCCTCCTCTCACTCTGAAATTTGCGTGAGCATAGCAAGGCTTTTCTTAATGTTTTCGTTCTGCCTCTGAAGCTTTGCTAATTGCTGCCGAGAAGCGGATCAAGAAGAATAAGAAATATCATGGCATGATTCTGAACGAAATTTTGGAGTCCATCTTAGTATTTAGGCAGGTAGAATCAATAGAAATAATGTCAGTGGCTTTACGCAAAGAATTCATATCTCCAATCAAGCAGGGGGCAGTGAGAGTTTCTGAGTCAGTAACGTGCCCCGGTGAAATGTTCTGGAACAATCAAGACAAGCCCAGCTTCAAAAGAAATGGGTCGAAAATATTCGTATCATCACTATTCTGATGGATAGCTGTATTATGGTATGACCAAAAAAACTTTGGATTTCTTTCTTCATTGTTCATTTTTGAAACGGATTTTTTCTACTTATGTATGCTTATGGTTCAATCCAATCTGCATTGTCTTTATAATGAACTTTGCAATAGCATGGTGGAGGAGTCTGGTACATGTGAGTCATTGATAGCTGCTGTTAAAAAAACTGATACTGCTGGTGTTGAAGATGAGGTTGATTCAGAGGCAATTGACAGGTGAATTAGATTCCTCTTTGGCCTTGTTTTCGCCCTGTTTTCCTTTTCGTTTTGCTCTTTATATGCTACCGTGGTACAGTGTATAAGATGTAACAATGAGGTTGATGTATTTGTATATATGCTACCTTTAACCTTGTGGGTAATAAGGATTTGATTAAGCTGTTCTAGCAAGGATTTGAAGCTGTTGTACTAGTCGCCTTGAACACTCTGCTAGTTTAAGTACACACGTGAAGTCTGAAAGATGATGAGGATTTGATTAAGTTGTTGTACTAGTAAACCTTTTGGTTTACCATTTTCTGTAGTCACTTTTTCAAAAACTACACTTGCTTACAGTTTCCTGTTGTTCTTCTTACCTGCTGTGCAGATGATGAAGTTGTCGTGGAGTTAGCTGAAGCTGGTAACTGAAGGAGGCACGTGCAGTGCAGGAGGATTAATTAGTTAGGGTTAATACCCCAGGCAGAGATTAATGACTACATTAGGGTTAGCTATATAAGATTAGGATCAGTGTAGATGTATAAAAGTGAAAATACTTATTGGCTGCTCTTTGCTGAAACTGTGCTATGCTACATTGCTACTAGCTCTCTCTTTGCTTATTTGCCTGATGATCATTACTACGCTATATGTAGAAGATGTGGAAGTTAAACTGGTTTTTGTGGTTGGACTATCCAAGGCCAACGACATTGATCTTTCGAAAAAGGAAAGAGAGGGCATTGATCATGCATACTAGCTTTTCTCATTAATTCCTTGTTAAAGTTTCCAACTACATGGTAAATATTCAGCTAGCTGTGCAGGTGTTATAAGTCGAGTCAAGACTACCACCAGGGCCGGTCCTGTGTCATAGGCGGCCTTGTGCCACTTTTTTTTGGCGGCGTTAATACATAATATATTATGTACATGTGAAAAAAAATTGTCAACAAACAATACATATAACATTTTGAAGAAAATATTTTTATATTGTTCTAACTCTTAAAATAAAACAAAAAAAATAAAACGAGAGAGCAAAAATCTCATGTTAAGCATATTTCTTAACTTCTGAAGACAAAAAAAAAAAAAAATTGTAGTATAAAATGAGAGGAACATATTCTTGTAGCATCAATAGGTTCCTCTACATTCTGCTCTACATGAACGGATTTCTCATGTTAAGCATGTTTTTTAACTTCTGAAGGCAAAAAAAAAAAGTTGTAGTATAAAATGAGATGAACATATTCTTGTAGCATCAATAAGTTTCTCAACATTCTACTCTACATGAACGGATTCCTCATTAGTTTGACATCGTAGTCGTTTGATAACAAATTTTTCAATAGATCCTATTTGGCTTTCAATGATCTGAACACCTCTTTTTGTTCTTTTTCGTTTAATATGACCTGAATCATTTTTTACTCCTACCAACATTCTACTGATTATATAATCAGAAAAAAAAATCATATATATATATATATATATATATATTCATATGATCATTGATTCATTGATCCATTATAGCATTATTCAATTATATTCCTATTGATCAAGTTCACCAAAAACAGACTAAACCTAAAACTCTAGACTGAACGATCAAATAAATTCAATTAGATTCATCAATGATATGTGAATTCATAGTTTCATATGATCAATTAATGAAAGATAAATCATATCAAAAATACAAACTAAAGCATCAAAGAAAAATTGCAAACGATTACAGAGTTTATCTCTGATAATAGAAAAAAGTTAAACAAAGTTTAAAAGCAAATAAGATTATCTCTGACAATTGAAATTCTTGATCAATTTGGAATGGAAGTTTTGATTAATTTTTTAAATTTTTCTAAGAGCATCAGTTGAATCACTACAGTTCTCCATATGCCTCTGTTTTACAAGAGATATGCAGATCTTATTTGCTTTTAGAACACCAAACGTCCAAACTTAAAGCAATCCTAAAACAATTTTTAAAAAATTCGTAGAAATAATCAATTATAAAAAAATGCTCATAATGGGGTTAGAACCCCTACACTACCCCAACCAACTTGTTTTCAATTACAAGCCTAACTATGTGTGCTAGTGTAGCACTTGTGTTTTATATATATGTATTTTTAATTAACATAACTTTAAACTAATATTATATAAAAAAAAAATAAAAAAAACTTTTGGCGGCCTCCGCCGATCGGCGGCCCTGTGCCGCCGCACGATTGGCACATGCCAAAGGCCGGCTCTGACTACCACCAGGGTTTGATGATATATGAGTTCTCATCTCATGATATATGGTTAAAATTATACATTTTTTCTGTACTTATAGAGAAAACTATAGTATTTCCGTCACATACTTATATAGCAAATTAGGAACGTAATTATATAACTTGAGGCTTATCTTCAAAATTGAAACTTAAGATTCATCTTTGGTCCTTGAATTTGCTAACTGAATGTGTATAAAGAATTTAAGTGGAAGCAAAAGAAAAAAAGTGGGCTTTCTATCTTGTATTACTCTGTAAAAATGGCTCATTTTGGCCATTTAAGCTGCTTAAGTAAATGGTTTAGTCTACATTGAAAACAGAACCCCGGGGGGTGAAGCTCTCATAAAAAACTGCATAATGTAAAAAGAGAACCCCTCAGCCATCATTAGCTCTGATCAGGGTCGAAAAATCAATAAGGATCTCAAGATAACGTCATTCCTCCAAATGAACAGCAGACTCGAGCTTCATACGATTTAGTCGAACAGTCCCAAGAATGTACTCGGGCAACTCTTCCTCCTCCCTTGCCTGAAAATATATTAGCAGTTAAAGTAAAAATTGGCTGATAGTAATACAATCTGAAGGCTGGAGTCACAGAGACACTATACAAAATTCTCATTGAAGATATGATTACCGAAGGATCATCAATCAGAGAAGGGAGATGCAGCAAAATTGATATAAGGAGCAATATATGTGAAGAATGTAACATTAACTAAGACGCCAACCTCTATTAGAATTGCAAGATCAACAACTATGCTCGTGACGTATCCTAAGACAAGTCCAATGACACTCCTTGCCACAGATGATGATCCAATATCGACATCGATCTGAACAATGAAAATAATTCGGTAAATGATTTCAAAGATCTAAAGAAGCAACGTATATAAACACGTGTGTTTGGGATACAATAAGCAACCTGAAATGCACCAATTTGGGAATGAATCAAAGAATATTCTGATAGAATTAATATTTACCTCTAGAAAATTGTCTTGTCTGAGATATTTGCAAGTCACAGCTTTTCCCAGCAGGCAAGCTTTTGTTCCAACAGCTCTCTTCACCATCCAATATCCCTGTAAAATTACTTCACGATTAGCTTTCCATCCAATGTAAACAACATAACTGCCTCTAGGAATATGGACATGTATGAGATTCAAGCACAACAAACCTGAACGATACTGGGAATCAACTTAAATCTTGAGTTGCGAAACATGTCATTCCCATCCACAAATTTAGAAAACAGCGAATCTGGCTTTGGAGGTCTATCAGCAGCATAGTAAAGTACCAAACTATAGTTTGGCTTCGCAGGAACCTGAATAGAAAAACCATATATTATATAGCCAGGGCCGGTCCTGTGTCATAGGCGGCCTTGTGCCAATTTTTTTTGGCGACGTTAATACATAATATATTATGTGTGGAAAAAAATTGTCAACAAACAATACATATAACATTTTGAAGAAAATATTTTTATATTGTTCTACCTCTTAAAATAAAACAAAAAAAAAAAAAACGAGAGAGCAAAAATCTCATGTTAAGCATATTTCTTAACTTCTGAAGGCAAAAAAAAAAAATTGTAGTATAAAATGAGAGGAACATATTCTTGTAGCATCAATAGGTTCCTCTACATTCTGCTCTACATGAACGGATTTCTTATGTTAAGCATGTTTTTTAACTTCTGAAGGAAAAAAAAAAGTTGTAGTATAAAATGAGATGAACATATTCTTGTAGCATCAATAAGTTTCTCAACATTCTACTCTACATAAACGGATTCCTCATTGGTTTGACATCGTAGTCGTTTGATAACAAATTTTTCAATAGATCCTATTTGGCTTTCAATGATCTGAACACCTCTTTTTGTTCTTTTTCGTTTGATATGACCTGAATCATTTTTTCCTCCTACCAACATTCTACTGATTATATAATCAGAAAAAAAATCATATATATATATATATATATTCATATGATCATTGATTCATTGATCCATTATAGCATTATTCAATTATATTCCTATTGATCAAGTTCACCAAAAACAGACTAAACCTAAAACTCTAGACTGAACGATCAAATAAATTCAATTAGATTCATCAATGATATGTGAATTCATAGTTTCATATGATCAATTAATGAAAGATAAATCATATCAAAAATACAAACTAAAGCATCAAAGAAAAATTGCAAACGATTACAGAGTTTATCTCTGATAATAGAAAAAAGTTAAACAAAGTTTAAAAGCAAATAAGATTATCTCTGACAATTGAAATTCTTGATCAATTTGGAATGGAAGTTTTGATTAATTTTTTAAATTTTTCTAAGAGCATCAGTTGAATCACTACAGTTCTCCATATGCCTCTGTTTTACAAGAGATATGCAGATCTTATTTGCTTTTAGAACACGAAACGTCCAAACTTAAAACAATCCTAAAACAATTTTAAAAAAATTCGTAGAAATAATCAATTATAAAAAAAATGCTCATAATGGGGTTAGAACCCCTACACTACCCCAACCAACTTGTTTTCAATTACAAGCCTAACTATGTGTGCTAGTGTAGCACTTGTGTTTTATATATATGTATTTTTAATTAACATAACTTTAAACTAATATTATATAAAAAAAAATAAAAAAAACTTTTGGCGGCCTCCGCCGATCGGCGGCCCTGTGCCGCCGCACGATTAGCACATGCCAAAGGCCGGCTGTGTATATAGCCACCGTACATCTAATATTCACTAAAAAAGCATTATGAAGTAAATACCAGAGATAGGATAACTAAATCTCAGCAGTGAAACCTTGTTTCAAAAATTCTTTCTTTTTCCACTTATTAATTTAAGATACTATTCTCCTTGTCCCTTGATAATTAACAATATTTAAGAACATTTTTCCTTATAAAAAAGATTGATAATGATCCCAATCCTTTAAATGACAAATACAGGAGTATAAAACTGCAATTGTGGACAACCATGAAAATGTTAAACAGGAAATGCCAGTAATCTTTAATGACTTACCATAGTGGTATCCCACATGAACAAAGGTATATTAATGAACTTTTTTGTTTATAGTTTTTTTTTCACTCGTCAAACCTCAGTATAGCATGTCCTACGGATGTAAGTAAAAAACAATATTGGGCCAAGTAATCTCCCTCATACCAAAAGAAAAATATGATTTGATCTGAAGGCATTACCTGGAGATTGATGACTAGTACAAACGGTAGCTTCTTTCCGGCTTCTGACTGAAATCAAGAAGAATACGATTAGGCACAGGAACAGCCAACGGTAACATTCAAAGCTTAAATGTTCCATGATTAACCTTTAAACATACAATGTTATAAGTCTATCAAAGGGAAGACTTAATAGTGCTTTATGCAGTTCTACTATCGATATGACCACAAAAAAGGTTTCCAAACCATCAGGCAGTTATTTCAATATTCAAAACGGGAAAAATAATTTACATCAAAAGTTAACATGTACCTGAACAAGACATCTGGGATGAAGTGCAATATTGTCCACTGTTTTATCAACTTTGAACCAATCTACTCCTATGAGATTAAGAAGGGGTTCTCCCCCTGTAACCTGAAAATAGAAAATAAGCAATGATCAGAAGAAGACCGAAAGCCATAAATTCAGAGAAACCAAATCCCACAAACCATGATAAGCTAACCTTGGAATTGTCCTTTAGGTAGTTCTTTCCTCTAATCATAAATCCATTGCCACTTGGAGTTGACCAACAGTTTGTGTCAGCATCATCGTTCCCTTTGCGACACGAACAAGGGAACTGGCTTAGATCAATCGTGATAGGAGCCACTTCAGAATCCAGTTCCTTATTAGCATCTGTAGCTGCATACAGAATGAGTGATTTAAGCACCAATAGTGTATGGAAATGGGAAACCACAATTCAAACCAGTCTTTGACTACACTAGTATGTGACAATTAGCGCACCTGAAGTTTTCTTCAATTTCAGTTTTGCTTCCTGAGAAATACACGGGGAGGGTTAGCATCTAAATAAAACAAAAAGTACTCTACAGATGTGATCTGCATTATATCATAACACCAACGCTGCTCAGTTCCAAATAAAAGAGAAAGGATAACCTTGTTGTCAAGTGCCTCATCATCCATTTCTTCTTCATCAGAAGATGAAGAGTCTGTAGAAATAGCATCGTAAAATTCATCCTTCACGTCTGACTCATTGTATTCAGCATTCGAAACTGCTGATAACTTTGAATGGACAAATGTAGTAGAAGATTCACATTTGAGTACAGGATTTGCTCCTATGTATTCCTTCATACCTGAATAAGAAAGAAAATAAAAATATAAAAGGGAAACACAGTTACCTTTGCAATGAGCACAGTATGAATTACTGTATCTTTTATAGTCATTTGCAGGGCCGGTCCTGTGTCATAGGCGGCCTTGTGCCAATTTTTTTTGGCGGCGTTAATACATAATATATTATGTGTGAAAAAAAATTGTCAACAAACAATACATATAACATTTTGAAGAAAATATTTTTATATTGTTCTAACTCTTAAAATAAAACAAAAAAAATAAAACGAGAGAGCAAAAATCTCATGTTAAGCATATTTCTTAACTTCTGAAGGCAAAAAAAAAAAATTGTAGTATAAAATGAGAGGAACATATTCTTGTAGCATCAATAGGTTCCTCTACATTCTGCTCTACATGAACGGATTTCTCATGTTAAGCATGTTTTTTAACTTCTGAAGGAAAAAAAAAAAAGTTGTAGTATAAAATGAGATGAACATATTCCTGTAGCATCAATAAGTTTCTCAACATTTTACTCTACATGAATGGATTCCTCATTGGTTTGACATCGTAGTCGTTTGATAACAAATTTTTCAATAGATCCTATTTGGCTTTCAATGATCTGAACACCTCTTTTTGTTCTTTTTCGTTTGATATGACCTGAATCATTTTTTCCTCCTACCAACATTCTACTGATTATATAATCAGAAAAAAAATCATATATATATATATATATATATATATATTCATATGATCATTGATTCATTGATCCATTATAGCATTATTCAATTATATTCCTATTGATCAAGTTCACCAAAAACAGACTAAACCTAAAACTCTAAACTGAACGATCAAATAAATTCAATTAGATTCATCAATGATATGTGAATTCATAGTTTCATATGATCAATTAATGAAAGATAAATCATATCAAAAATACAAACTAAAGCATCAAAGAAAAATTGCAAACGATTACAGAGTTGATCTCTGATAATAGAAAAAAGTTAAACAAAGTTTAAAAGCAAATAAGATTATCTCTGACAATTGAAATTCTTGATCAATTTGGAATGGAAGTTTTGATTAATTTTTTAAATTTTTCTAAGAGCATCAGTTGAATCACTACAGTTCTCCATATGCCTCTGTTTTACAAGAGATATGCATATCTTATTTGCTTTTAGAACACGAAACGTCCAAACTTAAAACAATCCTAAAACAATTTTAAAAAAATTCGTAGAAATAATCAATTATAAAAAAAAGCTCATAATGGGGTTAGAACCCCTACACTACCCCAACCAACTTGTTTTCAATTACAAGCCTAACTATGTGTGCTAGTGTAGCACTTGTGTTTTATATATATATATGTATTTTTAATTAACATAACTTTAAACTAATATTATATAAAAAAAAAACTTTTGGCGGTCTCCGCCGATCGGCGGCCCTGTGCCGCCGCACGATTGGCACATGTTAAAGGCCGGCTCTGGTCATTTGGATCTGGAAGCCCACTACATGGAGACAGTTGTGACAGTATGTTCGAGATATATATCTCTCTAATGGAAATCCGCAGAACTATTTGTTCACCGTTGCTAAAAATCCTACTAAAAGGACGTGAACCAATTATCATTTTATAATCTATATAGCCTCGTCTCATGTGCAGGGCTCTCTCCACCCCAAAAAAACTCAACTTATGAAAATCATGGAATTCAACATGAATTGGGCAATTGCAGCCTCTAAAATTGGGGCCATGTTAAATGTTGTGTGCTTACTATAGTTCCCAAAGCTTTAAGCTCTTAGAATTTGAGCTGATCTAACAATTACACTCTACAGAATTGTAAGGGCACAACTAACATCTACCTCGTTGTTGAACCATATAACCTCACAAAATAGAACTTCGAAATGATAAAGTCAAGAGATGTAATTAGAAGATCATATAAGTAACTTCCTGACCTCCTACTTGGCACAACAATGCATAGGGTACACTCCTTTCAAACTTTGAGCAGTGACTTTTCTTCCATCTGCCCCAGCCGGCAGAATCTATCTCCAACATTTGTGTGACAAGACATCTTGGACTATCTAAACCCATGGATGAATTCAAATTTCTGATCTCCCAAGTAGATGCTGCAATAAGAATATACACACACACAAAAAAAAAAAAAAAAAAAACATCATTTTGATGAAGGAGCTTCCAAACAGTAGTGAGAAAACACCGAAAATGATTGATTGATACTCAACCAACATTTAGATACAGTCACAGATTGTTGGCAGAAGTTCATTATAGCAGTAGAAAACAGAGTATAATAAGCAAGACTTTCTTTATGCTGAACTATTGTTATTTTCTTCTTTTTTCTTCGGATAGAAGTGAAATATCTTACGATTTATTTTTGTGCGACGATATCCAGATCTTGGAGGCTTCTTCTTATGAACAGCTGGGAAATGCAAAATTGCTGCATTAAGAATACCATAAAATATTTTTCAATCATGGCTTGGCATATCCCTTCAAGCAAGTCCAGTAGAAAACATAGAAATGTCACTGAGACTTTTGTTAAATGCATAGCTTTACATATTTGTAAAAGTATCTCCTGCCTGTAGCTCTGACCAGCACAAGAATCTACTTCAACAAGCATACAGTTTGAATTCAAAATTTGTCGATTTAAAAGCATATATCATTTTGTAAAGACATATATGATGCACACCAGCTTATAACTTTTTTTTTTTCTCCGTCAATAATATTTTCCTTACTCATGTGTCATGATAGCTCATCCTTTAGAAGAAAGGGAAGGAAGACGTCCTTTTTTCTTTTTCTTTTAATTATATATTTAGAGAGCTCAAACTAAAATGTTATTCTCTAGGATGAATGAAAACCACTGAAAATTTATATTTGATTCACTTACTATATGCTCCATCCTGTCCACGAAACCATTGTCTAGAAAAGATGAAATCTCTCTTGGAATGCCACCTGAAAGCATATTTAAACGATAAGAGCATCATGTAGACAAAAAAAAATAGAATGAGAAATGAAAATGTCATGTCAAAAATTTATTTCTTGTGAATAAAATATTTCAAATTCAGGTATCTATGATTAGGCAGACACAGATTTCCCGATGCAAGCAGATCAAATGATATGAAAATGAGTGTTTCATTCCTTATTTTGAACAACCAAATTGTATTTTCAGTCTATATGTATGTTCAACCTGTACTCTTAAATATTTCAATAGAATCAGTTATTCACTTACAGATTTTTTGTATTCAGAAATTACATAACAACAGTACCTATGAATCTAAACAGAAAATTGCAATAAGAACCCACTTCTAGTTTAATATGCTAAGAATTAGCATGCTTAAACTAGATGGTTACTGAAAACAAGCAAAAAAAATGCAAGATAAACATTGAATGGATCAGACAGGATGGCAAAAAAATGAGATGAAATGATAGGGTAACAATAAGCAGAATGGAATAAGGGTAAGATATTAGTGGAAGAGTTAGACACAAGAGGTATTCTTGTCTAACATCATTACCGAGTAAGATACCTGGGATCAAATGTCCCATAGACAACATCGTAGTGTCCATCGTAAGAATCTAGCAGCTCTAAGTCTCCTGTCAGCATATCCCACCTGCAAAAAAAAATCAATTAGAGAAACAAAAGCTATAGAGTAATGAATACGTCAAATGTAATACAACTTACTCATATCTCTGATGTTTCTCAAGGTTTAAAAGCACTTCGAAAGCAGTATCTGCACTTGCTTCAATGACACCAACAGCCTTGACAATAACACCTTTACCACTCTACCAAGAATAAAATCATAATAAACTCAGCAAATGGAAGCAATTTATGGGTCAGTAACAAGGACCAGCTAGTTCAACTTGTACAAAAACAGAGTTTTAATTTTTAATTTTTCTTTATAGGAGATGTAAACGTCTACCAAATAATTAAAAGTCGAGTAAGAAAGTGAGGGACAAAACATTTCTGCATCTGGTGCATCATTTCTCATGTATAAAGCAAACAGGTGCCTCCTTAACACACATACATGCATGTACAAAAATATAACGAGATACCTCAGAGTTAGCAACATCTTCGAATATCCTAACACCTGAATCCAAAATGAAGAAGCATCAGAAGATGGCATGGGCGGTTAAGAACGACCAAGAGCATCTTTAGGAGTTCACCAAAAGAAAGTGATAAAACCACAAGGGCAAGAAGAATACCATTAATTGTTCGTACACACTTCCACTGATATGTCTCAATTGCATCTCCACCATCCCTGTCAAAATATCCATCTGCACCACCGTTTGCACGGTTTGAGGAATTGCTCAAAAGGACTTCTGGTCCTGTAAGAGAAAAATAGTATATGTATCACAATATAGAACTAGATGCACGTTTCAATTCCAAATTGTAAAAGTAAATAGAATTCAGATGCTCCTCTTTTATGCAGTTAATTCTATACAGACGGAGTTGTGTACGAACATGTAGATCAAATTGGGTATGAGAAAGCATTAGAAACTAATTTGCACATACAAAGAATACAGGTAACATTCAACATAGCAAATTGCATTGTATGAGATCACAAATTATACGTGTATGCGAGTGAACAATCATTACTGTACTTCGGTACCCTGAGTCAAGTCCATAATAATTTTATAAAAGTAGCCATTGACATACCACCTCACCTTGCCCAATTTTTATAAGCCTTTTCAATCCGCTTGCATAGCGCCTCACTCTAGGTCGATGAACATCGAGATTGATCCTTCCATATTATAAAATATATTCGGTCAGCCTTTGCATGAAAACATAATTTCATTAGAAGGACAAGGAATGCGGGGAATCAACTGAGTCAAATGAAATAACTTGAATTTCACCTCGACCCACAGTAAGATAAATCAACTACCAGCAGAAAATGTACAAATGATGGGATTGGTTAATGTCCTAACGAAAACAGCTAATATGAAATACTTATGCAAATGTATCACCAATATAGAAATTATGAGCGTACTCGGTTTCCATGCTCAGTTTGTTTCTGGCACTACCTCCTCTTAGCAGCTCATACTCAGCCTGTCAAAAGTAGAGTCTCCATTATATTAAACATATCACAAACCCAGATGAATGATGCAAGCCACTGTTTCCTTAAAAACTATAGACTGAATGGTTATGATGGAAATCTCTGGTCTCTAAAAATTCATGCTATTTCTGTTATTATAAATATTATTTAGACACGATAATTAGTGAGAACAATCATGTACCTGTTGCTTAGATTGGTCAAACGCCTCCAGCCATTTCTGGGCTTCTCCAGCAGTAGCGCAAGCGATCTTCAGAAACCAACAGTACATTATCCAAAAATCAGAGGACATACTAATATTTAGAACCACAATCAAACACATACACAAAAACACAATCATATAATCACATTTCAATACAGCGACAAAATCATTAAATTTGGCACTAAAACTGACCTCCCCCTTCTTCGATTCATCCAATCGATTGTAAAACCGCAGAACATAAACATCCTAAGGGCCGCAAAAACAAAGCAAATCAAACAAAAGGTGCACAAAATCATCAAATCGCCAAATTAAGACAGTGTTGGAGATCGATGGAGACAATGACATTACCCCATAGTAGACTTTTCGACGCCCGACCTCCTCTAGCATGAGTGTAGGTCCCACAACGCCTCTCCTAATAGGTTTCTGTCACCAAAAAAACAACACTACATTACAAATTTTACAATCATCAAATAAATGACAACGTTAGCGGGAACAAACAATCCTCAATCGATAGCAAAATGAGTGATATATATACTTACAATTCCAGGGTGTTCGTGAGGATCACGTTTGTACATCTCGACATACTTGCCGCGAATAAAGAGAAACCTAAGGTGACAGTACTCGTGGCCGATGGAATTGATTCCGAGATGATAGACCCAACCGAAATACTCAAACGTCGACCCTCCTCCTCCTCCTCCTCCTCCTCCACCGCCTCTCGAATCGTCTCCGCTTCCGAATATTCCGCCAGGCGAGAAGGCCCCGAAGTCGGAGTGAGACCTCCTGTGATGCGACGTCTTCTTCGGCGTCTCCTCCACCATGGTCAAAAGAAGAGCCTAGCTAGCTAGGAGGAGGAGCTTGTTAATAATAATCTTGGTCGGAGACGGTGACGATGACGGAGGTGGTGGTGATCTGAGGAGAGACGAGAGAGAAAAGATGGAGGAGAAACAGAGAGGACCTGATGACGACGACATTGCCTCCTCTTTTTGCTGCTCACTATTTCCTATCTTTTCCTTCCCTCCCTATTTTTCGTTCGAAAACCAAGGCCGTTAACAGAAAACTTATTCAAGGGTCCCACTTCTTGCCACCTCACCTAACCAACCCACCATTTTTTTTTAATTTTTTTTCTAATAAGTTGTTTTTCTTGATCGGACATTCGATCCCAGAAATAAAATTAAGGCGCGCTGCTAACATGAAAATCAAGACAATATTCATCTGTAATCGAGAAAAAAAAAAGACAATATTCATCCTACATAGTTCACCCTTCACAGCAGTTGCTGCTACAGAACTTTATGACGAACTGAAACAAGAAATCTCAACAGAAGATCATCTCTGGCATTCATCACTCATCGATCTGCTTCCCTTCCTGGTCAACCTCATATTCATCCTCGTCGTCATCGTCCTCGTCGTCCTCGTCATCATCATTATCCATTTTTTGGGCCATATCAAATACGCTTTTCCCATGAAACTTCGTAAGTTCATTTTTGGAATCCTCTTGGTTAAGAAAGTCCATACCATACTGTGTGTCTCGGTGTTTAACCAAGAGCCAGCGTAGCAACCGATCTTCCTTGTTCAGGTAATGCAGCTCCTTGTTCATGTTAGGTGTCGCCATCATAGTCATCTGCATCAGTTGACCCTATAACATATGCAGCACTGATTCAGTGATAAATTCTTATCAAGTAAACAGGAGAAAAGAAATTGTAATTCAGTACCAACTAGATAAGCATGGAGATAGGAATAGAGACGAAAACAATTCAAATGCTAAAAAAAATTATAGATTGTATTGCCACATGAAACATTATACATACTTCCAACCAAACCTATTGACTGGATGACAATTCTGATTTCATTTCCAACTTAAACCCTTCAAGACACAAGTCCCATGTCATTTATGCTAAATCTTACCGTACACTTGACGATTCAGAGAAGCTTTGGATAGCTAAAATAGTATGGCAGGAACACTACCCATTGCCGAACCTTCTCATCAATCTTGTGTCATGAGAGTGACTAAAGTCGTAATGCTTATTTGTAGCAATCTCGAGGACTAATTTAATCCTCAATCCTAGAATTTCTTAGCCACTTATTTTACGTGTTTCACCGGAAAGTTGAAAGGATAAGGACTCACAAGTGACATAAACAAACTTAATTCTTTGTACAGCTGTGCCAAATCTATCTTCTAAAGAGCCATGCATCATACCAATCCAGTCTCACTCAATAACTGATGTTGATACTCAAAATTCTTCAATGATAGCGACTCATTAAGCACAATATGAAACTCCAATCTCTTACTCAGTACTAAGCAATTTGGGATAAGACAGAGATCTCAAAAACTTAAAGATATGATTGGACTGTGAAACTATAATAATACGTGGTACATATTTGTGTGTGTGTGTGTGTGTTAGTCTACCTTTATCCAAAGAAAGAAAACAAAATAAAATAGAGGACACCATGTCCACTGAATTTGCCACTAATGAGTTCTAGCCTACATTGCAAATACCATCAAACAACAATAGTAAAAACCAAAATTGCTAAAACCATATCAGCATTGCAATCGTAACAACTAGAAGGCAAGGAATCACGTCGGAATAGGCTTTGTCTCAAGAATTCAAGTCTTACTTACTAACTTAGTCGACCAAAGACAAGTACGTTCTAGCCTTCATCTCAAAACAACAAAAAGGTAAAAACCGGAAGTGCTGAAACCACATCTAACACTCCAATCATAACGACTAGAATGCAAGGAAGTATCCCTGAATAGGCTTCATCTCTAGTTTCAAGGCCTTACATACTAACTATTGACTAAAGGACTAAACTACGATACGAGATGCAGAAACTAAACTAACTTCAGGGTTATCCACTTATCCTTAATGCAACTGAGCACACAACACAATGCATTACGCAATAGGTCTGCACTCCTATCGCTATCACGACAATCTCCAAACAACTGCCAATGCCCGAAGCATAGTAAATTCCTAACAACAATTCACCCAACAGCACCGAAAAATCAAGTGAGTGAAATCCAATCCACGAAATAATTTGATCTATGGACAGCATCGTTGTAGTAAAGGTCGTAAAAGCAAACCACACCTTATAGAATCTGCCATCAAGCTTCTTAATACCATAACCCAAATGAACGTCGCCGAAGGACTTCACGTCGGTAATAACCCCATTTCTCCTGAAAACATGCTTGCCTACTCTAGCAACCAGGTCCAGCAGAGCCTCCTTCTTTACATTGGGCTTCACCAGAAGCATACAATCGTACAGAGGCATTTCTTCCTCTCTTCTATTCGCTTCTGCGGCTCAACTTCTTCCCTGAACTGTTCTCACCTGTACACAAAACCCAAGTCTAAAATTAAAATTGAACTAACCTAGATGCACAAATCGATATGGAACCCGAAATTACCAGATCAAGAATTGGACCGTTGAATACGTCAGAGACGGAGCTAACCTTACGTAGTGGGACTGTGAGAGCTTCAGAGAGACAGAGAGAGTGAGGAGATCGTCGGAACGAAATTGGGAGAATAAGAGAAGCGATGACGACGACTGAGGGTTTTACTTCGGGTTACAGAATTCCCAAAACACCCTTCTCTCGCTGGGGTTTAGGCGTTTAGCCTGGTTATAGTTTAACCGGATTAACCGGGTGTATAGAAGGACCCGTCCACCCGGTATGAAGTGATATATATATATATATATATATATATATGTTTTTTTTTGTTAATAACCTTTACACCAATTCTTATGGTGCGAATTTTTACTAATTGATATTTTGACTAAGTTTTTAATTAAATTTTGACATTTTCACTGTCTAATTTTTAGGTACTCAATATAGATCATCTCTACAAATTTTCAGCCAATTTGATAACCATTGGCATATCAAACTACATTAAAACAAATGGACATACTGTATTTTGTCAAAACTGAATCGTTCATGTTTATGATAGGAAATCGCACTTTTGAATGCCTTAATGATTATCAAATTGGCTGAAATATTGCATACATGATCTATATATGAGTACTTAAATACTAGACAGTGGATATGTAAAAATTCAATCGAAAAGTTAGTCAAAATATCAAATTCGCACCATAAGGATTTGTGCGGAGGCCCTTAGCTGAGAAATATATATATATATATATATATATATATATATATATATATATAATCATTCTCAGGTGCGGACGTCCGCACTGTGCAGATTCGCCGGAAATGCTCGCCGCCGCAAGCCGACGCCGCGACGGATGTCGGCTGGAGTTCCAGCGCCGGCCGGAATATAGAAATTTTCAAGTTTCCAGAAACTTGAAAATTTCCGTAATTTTCAAGATTTTGGCCGGCGCTTGAGCTCCGGCCGACACAAACAGGAGCGCCGGGAGGGGAGGAGGGCGACCGACACACACACACACACACACACACACACACATATATATATATGCCCCTTCCACTTAGGGATCCCATATTTTGTCCATTTTAAAGGATTGATCATTTAACATTTCGATCACATATTAACATCTCCACCGTTCAACTTTCATGTTTATATCAGTAGATCATATCTGTAAATTTTCATTCAATTTGATAATTATTAGAGGATTCAAAATTGAAATTTACAAATAAAAACATAAACGGTTTAGCTTTGACAGATTTTATACGTCCATTGATTTCATCTAGTTAGATGTCTTAACGATCACCATTTTGGCTAAAAATTTACAAGAATGATCTACACATACAAACCTAATAATTAAACAGTGGAGATGTTAAAATGTGATAAAAAAAATGATCTAATAACCGATCTCTTAAAATATATAAAATAAGAGATCTCTTAGTGGAAGGGCTATATATATATATAGGCCGGATCGAGAGAGGACGTCTTCAAAATGGCTTATAGTGCGGATTTTCAGTTTTGACCAATTTTAGAGCGAATTTTCTCATCTCCACCGTCTAGTATCTAGATAAGAGTGTGTAGATCATCTCTACAAAATTTCAGCGAATTTGGTAATCGTTAAGGCCCTCAAAATTGCGTTTTTCTGTTACAAATATGAACGGTTCCGGTTTGACAGATTTCAGTTCGTTCATTTATTTTTCGACTTTGAGGGCCTTAACGATCACTAAATTGGCTAAAATTTTGCAGAGATGATCTACACAATATAATCTAGATATTAGACGGTGGAGATGAGAAAATTCAATAAAAAAGTGGGTCAAAAATGAATATCCGCACTATAAGCTTAATTTGAGGACGTCCTCTCTAGATAATTTCTCTATATATATATATATATATATATATCATTTACATCATAAGAGATCCTTATTATATTCGTTAGTAATCATCAGCTTTTACTTTAAATAATGGCAAGCTTTTAGTAGCATATACACGATCACTTTACAACTAATACATCATCAATATGATTCTATCATAATTATAAATCAAATAATCTCGTCTAATATTATTACTGATCGATGGACGAAGAACCATATACCCCCAATTGCTATAAATACCAAGCTTTACGCTCAACATGAGTCATAACCATAGTCCACAGCTAAAGAATATAGAACTATCATAATTGTTAGCCATGGCGTTTACAACATAGAATAGGGCTTCAATCACTGTCCTACTAGCATTACTCGTGCTAGCAGCATCAATTCATGCTACGCCTCCCATTAAGTCTCTTCCAAATACACCATCGCCATCATCAGAAAGTTCGGTATCTATTAAGCCGGAGGGTTTAGTCGACATAGGTCTCTGCACCATTGAGTGTGGTGCTAAGTGCATCAGTGGTCAAGCATTTGCGTCACCTAATAAGTTTAGGTTTGGCAAAATTATTGGCGGAATCAAATATCTTCCTTGGATCAAGGCGATTTGTATGACTACGTGCATGTTCGACTGCACAATTAATCAGGGGAATGTGAAGCCAGAACTCTATCATTGCACTCTTAGATGTGCTCACCAAGGGAACAACGATTCAGGTTCATGCTACAACAAGTGCGAGGAGAACTATCAAGGATGATGTTTGTTTAATTTTTCAAATAATAAATAGTTTGTTACAATAACTGACAAACATAAATAAATTATCTAATTTAATGTTTAGTATTTAATTTTTCTTGTCTTTTTCTTTGTTATGTTATGAATTTATCAATAATAATAGATTATTAATTCTAATTTTATTGTCGTGTGTATGTGTTGTATATGGTGTATTTTCCTCTATCTCTATTAATTAAGCAGATTTTCCGTATATAACTGCTAAACAATTGATGCCTACAATGCCCATCTTAATATGAATCTTCCAAAAGATAAATAAAAGAAGGTTAAAATAGTATTAAATCAGTAAAATGATATCATGATAAAATTTTAAAAACCTTCAGTTGTTTAGTTTGTTCACGCTATTTCAAACCAACTACACGTATATCCTCTTCCACCTTTTTACGTTTTTCAGAACTGCACTCATCTCTTTGCCTCATATCTGCTAATTCCCTTCTACTCGATCAAGTACAAAATTTATTTTCTCTTCTTTCATGATAATTTGATTGACGGCTGGCTCTATGTAACAAGTCAAGAAAGAAAGAATATTATATGAAATTTCTTGATTCTGTGATTATCAAATTTTTTAATTCGTGTCTACGAAACCAATTTGACTGTAAGATCAATTTATTGAATTGTCTTTGCAGTGGCCCGATTTGATGTGAAAGGTACAAAGTGTTGTTTATTATTTGTTATCAACGGAAGTTGTATTTTTTCCCCAACGGTTATGGAAAGTTGGGATTGTTTCCAAGATTTACTTTTATGTAATGAGTACCATAATTTAACTTCAGTGTAGATTGTTGTAAATGGTAGTTGTATTGATTTCCTATCAAAGTATTATTTTTTGTGCTTTTTAGTAATATTGATCATTGTATTCGGAAAGTTTCTGGAATACACGTGCGTAAGTGCACGCCTAACGCTGCACTTTAACAGAAGGGCATAATAGGTATTTCAACTTAAGGTGGTAAATGAGTTTTAACTTTAACCAACTGAGGGGCAATAATGTAACTTCAAAATCAAATCTCAGTGGAATGATGTGAGAGGTTGGCTTGGGTTCATTTGCCATGGAGCACGATGCCATGGTGGTGGGCAGGGGCGGAGCCAATTCACGACCAGGGTGGGCACGAGCTAGTTATCTTCTCTGGGCACCCAGTAATTTACTCTGGGCACTCACGGTGCATCTTCTCCAATCAGCTTGTCAACGCCTTCGTCGTCTACTTCAACGTCGTCGCATTCCTTCATCTGCGTTGTGATACCAGCCGGATCCTAGCCTGGGGTCGTCGCTGCATCAGCCTTTCATCATCCCCAAATCGATGTCGTTCCTGGTGCATCAATTCAGTCCCGGGTTGGAATCTAATCCGAATCGATGGCGCCCTCTGTCACCACCGCCTCTCCAGCTCAGCATCAACGCCGCGAAGCATCCCGGCGCCGCCCCAGCCCATTAAGATCGGACCTCGATCTGGTTTTCCTCTCAAGTCATTCCTGCTGACGGCTGCTCAGTTTAGTCTCTCCGACGCCCAAGTTGAAATTCTTGTGTGGGCACCTAGTCGTGAATTGGCTCCACTAACCTCATATTCATATTCCACTAAACTCATCTGCCATGCTTGAGACAAAACTCATCAATCCAAGAACAAAGTTTGACAAGAACTATGAACCATTTCAAACATAACCAGATCAGATTCAATATGGAAAGAACCCAAACCCGCCTCCAACTCCCTCCTCCCCGTCGCCATCGCCACCGCCGCTCCTCACCCCACCGTCACCCTTGCGCTCCCCGCACCTTCACCGGCCAACGCCTCCGTGACGACGGAGATCACTGAGGAGGGAGGTTTGACATATATACCCTCATAAGTAATTATAACCAATAACTTTAACCGTTAACATAAGTTAAATAGAAATTTACCTATATGTCATTCGAAAACAATTTATGTGGCTGGAAACGAGCCACTTGTACGCAGCCCGGAGAGGCGTACAAACACACGGGCGTATTCTATCCCCTTCCTTGTATGCGAGCCATGGTTTAATTTTCTTAGATTCAAAGGAGACGAGCACCCCAAAATGAGGTATATGTTGTTATGATCGTCTTCGTAGTACACCAAGGTGGGTGTGAAAAGAACTTTACTCAAAATTTCATGTCAAATTATCCTTGGTGTGAAAAGAACTTTACTCAAAACTTCATGTCAAATTATAATTTTTAGTGTGTATTATTTGCTGCTATTGTAAATATAATACATTCTATTTAATAATTAAAAAAACAAAAAATAAAACGCACGCGCTTGCGGTACTTTCGCATGTTACAGGAATACTAGAGTAGCTGCAAATAATATGTGAACATCCATGTGACGGTAAACCATTGTTCCCTGGAGGCCTGAACCGCAAGATATCCGAAGGCGGTGATCCGTTGGCGGTTTGCTGTCTAAAAACCGCCCAACTAAACTCCGTTATCACGACGACACGTGTCGATACAATCGAACGCCATAGCCACTGCCTTTCCGACGCGTGGCTAGGTGTTCACTTTCCCGTCAACTGAAGTCCTCTCTCTCTCTTCCAAATTTACGAGTTTACCCAACAGATAGACAACTTCAAAAAACCAACCCACAAAAGAAAAGGACAGCTGTAAGGCTACTCTTCGTAAATAAACGAAACCGAAAGGTGCAAAAAAGGTATCTAACCCACTCACGCGCTAGAGGCGGTTCCTTAACTTTACGCCCCGTCACGTGAATTAATGACACCCCTCATCTATAAATACTCACACTCGCACAAGGCATAGAGTACAGCTATTTCCACGGTCAAAAAATTTAACCCCAAAAATTACAGAGCTTTTTCATTTTTCATTTCTTTGAGAAAATGGCGACGGCGATTCTCCGATCACAGGACTGCCTCCGTGGCCGTTTCCGCCACGAAGCCCTAGCCCTAACCTTGATCCCTCGCTCCGGATCGCGCCGGAGCCCCAATTTTTCCAACCCTAACCCTAACGCCTCTCAATCTCGCCGCCGGAAGAGGAGCCCCGTCGGCGTTCAATCCAACCACCGCGACCGGTGCGGCGGAGATCGGATGGTGGCGAAGGTTCCGGGAAGGAACCTGGCGATGGGACAGGTGAAGATTCTGAAACGCGGCGAGGCGTTGAGTCCGGCGATGAAAGACGAGAGAGTCGTCGGAGCTGTTGCGAGAGGCGATCGGAAGCCGAGGACGAAGAGCGTGGAGTATACTACGGATTCGGATCTGGTTTTGGGATCCACGGACCGGTTGGGACCCGACCCGGAGACGGTGCAGAAGCAGATCAAAGCGGCCGAGTTTAAGGTCATGGATGCGATCTACGCCGGATCGGGAGCTTATTACGCTTCTCCGCCACCGAGCTCCGTTCCGTTGCCGGCTTTTTTGGCTAAGAACGGCGCGGCGACCAGCGATCTCCGCCGGCTGCTTCGTCTCGATTTGGTGTGAGCACACCTGGCCTCTTGTGTTGATCGGACGGTGGAGATTGCAGAGCGTGGTGATGTGTTCGATTTGGATTTGGCTCAAAATTGCTTCCTTTATTTTTTCAAGAGGAACAGTGGCAATTTGAGAAAATGGTAATAGCAGGTTTCTAGTTTATGAATCGAAAGAGAAAATGGATTAGGAAGTCTCGAGTTTACTTTGTATAGTGCTTAGTAAGTTAGTATGGTAATGTCAGCATGATAATGTTGAAGGTTTAAAGGGGGTGATGGAGGAGAAGCAATGTGGTCTGGATATGAGGGTATCTATGTGTTATCATAGTGTAATGCTTAGAGTTTGTTTCGTGTTCATTTAGTGCTACTTGTCTTCATCTTATGGTTAAAAATAATGTAGCTTTGAAGTTTATTGGAATAAAGTTCAGATTTTTAGTACTTATTGCTGCTGTAGATCATTTGGCTTCACATTTAGCTTATATTAGTGCCTTGTTGCTCGCTGGGAATGCTTTTTTACTTCAGAGTTTGTTTTGTGTTCATCTAGTCCTACTCGTCTTCATCTTATGGTTAAAAATAATGTAACTTTGAAGTTTATTGGAATTAAAGTTTAGAAATTTAGTACATGTTGCTGTTTTCGATCGCTTCTCTTTACAATTTTTTTTTCCGGATAATGTTATGTTAGTGCCTTGTTGCTTGCTGGGAATCCGGGAATGCTTTTTTGGTTGATAGAAGCCAACATTTTGGTGGTGGCATGTTTTGTTTGATGAACTATTGGTATGGAGGTCTCTTTTAGTCTTGGGAATGTCTTGAGTGAGGCTGTGATTGTCCATCATGTCCATCGCTTGACTGGAATAAGATTCTAGTATCCAGGGCTTGCAGGGGCTTTGAGTTTAGGTTTTTGCAGAAAAGGGGAAATGTAGTTTAAGTTAGTCATCTGAAGGACAATTAGCTTGCGTGTAGTATAGTTCAAATGTTTGATGGAATGATCTGCTAGTTTCGATATGTTTGATAGAATGATGTGGTTGCAGGAGCATTAGTTTAGGTTTTGCAGACAAGGGAAAGTGTAGTTCAAGCTAGCCATCTGAAGGGCAATTAGCTTCCGACTAGTTTGATTGAATGTTTGATAGAATGATGTGGTTGTGGTAGCATTGAGTTCAGCTTTTGCATACAAGGGGAAATGTAGTTCAAGAGTCATGTCAAGGACAATTAGCTTCCGACTAGTTTTGATAGAATGTTTGATAGAATAATCTGCTTGCAGGAGCATTGAGTTTAGCTTTTGCAGACAAGGGGAAATGTAGTTCAAATTAGTCATTTCAATGACAATTAGCTTCTGGCTAGTTTTGATTGAATGTTTGATAGAATGATCTGCAGGAGCATTAAGTTTAGTTTTTGCAGACAATGGAAAATGTAGTAGAAGTTTTAGTCATCTGAAGGACAATTAGCTTCAGGCTAGTTTTGATCACATGTTTGAGAGATTGATCTTTGTTTCATTAACTTCTGCTGTTTATGTATATCAACCTAAAGAAATAGTTGCCTGCTGAGCTCAATGTGTTTCAAAAACTTGATTTTGTAAAGGGCTTTACTTTATGATACACATTCATTACCCTACAGAGTACAACAACTTTACACTGTCGAATTGTTTGGCCTACTGCTTTCTTCTTCGGCATACTCAGGCACTATCTTCTTCCAAAACCAGTGCCTTCTCCACATGAGTATCATTTCCTCAATAGGAACTCCCTTTGTTTCAGGTAGGAAAACAAAAACAAAGATGGTCATGACAGTAATCCAACCAGCAAAGAACAGGAAGATCCCGAATTTGAACGCGCAGAGCATGGAAAGGAAAGCCTGTGCTATGACGAAAGTGAAGAAAAGGTTCACAGCAACTGTGATACTCTGCCCAGCTGATCTGGTTTCCAGTGGGAAGATTTCACTCGGCACAGTCCAGCCGAGTGGCCCCCATGACCACCCGAAAGCCACCACGAAGAGGCAGACGACCGCCACTACCAAGATTGAGTACCCTTTAGATAGTTCTTGATTCTCGCCGAATTTAACCCCCAAAATTATTGCCACTATGACCTGTTTCACATTCAAGGAGAAAATTTGTTTATAAATCCATGCTGCAACAGTAGTAACTAGTTTTGCATCCTGTATTTGTCGAAAAAAAAAATGAAAATTGTACCTGGCAGATGATCATTACTATTCCACCACTAATGAGTAAAAATCTCCGACCGAGTTTGTCTACTGTTGCTATAGATAGTACTGTTGATAAGCAGAGAACTCCTCCAGTCAAGGCTGATGAGTAGAGAGATGCATCTCCCCCAAATCCCATACTTTGAAACAATACAGGAGCATAGAAGAGAATCGAATTTATGCCCGTCAGGATCTGAAATGTTGGCATGAAGATTGCCATAACCAACTGAGGTCTGTTCCTTCTCTTAAGTATGTTCCTGAATGGATTCTTTATGGAATTGGCAAACTCACTTGCATCTACCATGTCCTGAAACTCTGCATTCACATTTTCAGTTCCTCGGATTTTCTCGAGAAGCTTTCTTCCTTGGTCTTTAGATCCCCGTTCGATCAAGCTATTAGGTGTCTCAGGTAGAAGTATTCCTCCCACTGTCATCACTAGAGCAGGTCCTAATGCCAGGCCTAGAGAGAGCCTCCACCCCCACGGTTCGAGCTTTGAAGTTCCATAGTTTATCATGTTTGCTGTGAAAATTCCAAGAGTTGTTGCCAACTGAAACATCATGTTGACTCCTCCTCGGAGATGAGTTGGTGCCATTTCCGATAGATAAAGTGGAATAGCCTTCAAGACCACAATAAGTAGACAGAAGGAAATCAGCTTTGTTTGAACAACAAACAGTGACACCTATTGGAAATAGTTCATGGTAAGCATTAAGCAATGTGTGATATACCTGATTCCCAAATCCAATACCAACACCAAGCATGATCCGACCAAAAATGAGCATTATAACATTAGTAGCTGCAGCATTTAGAGTTGCTCCAACAACGAAACTCATTCCTCCACAGATTATACTTGCGCGGCGACCATAATTTCTTGTGATAGGAGAAGCCACTAATGATGAGACTAAACCAGCAAGGTAGAGTGAAGATGTAAACGCTGAAAGACCTTGGTTGTCATACTTGCAGTAATTGTTTTCATGTGCAAGCTTTTTCTTCTTGTAAACTGTTTTGAAGAACTTTTCCAGAAAACCATCCATTGATGTAACACCACCTATTCCCAAATCACAAACAAGAATTTTACAGGGATTAATAATCAAACCAAATAATTTGTGACAAATCTGTTGTCTAATATCTATCTGTTATCTATTTATTCATGAACATCAACATAAACTATGGACCTGTATCACCAAATTAATGATTGCAAAGCATTCAACTTTGGCATAATAAGAACCTTATATGGATTGGATCATTACGTTCTCATGAATCAGAGCCAGATATTTCTAAAGAAAGTTTTAGCCTTTGTACCTGAAATTCCGATGTCATAACCGAAAAGTGAGCCACCGACAGCAGCAACAATGCAGGCGACGATGACATAACCGGTGAGCCTGCCTTGGTATTGCCCTGCTCGGTCCTTGGCCACGCCGGTCGGAGCAAAAGATCCGCCTGCCATTTCCGGAACAGAGAGGTGCTTAGCTCCTTGTTCCCTATGTGTTATGAAAGACTCAAAGCAATAATGAGGCTCTGAGATTTGATGACACAAACAGAATGCTTCTGGCTCTCTTTATAAACATCAAATTTACAGTTGACTTGGGAAGTTGGAATTAAAAACTTAACGTCCCACATGGCTACTCTAATAGGACAGAAATTAATATCTAGAGCTCAGAAATTAACAAACACTTGTAACATTACAAATAGATAAAAAAACTACCTCATTTTTAGTTATTTTTGTCGCTTTCCGTTATTTTAGAGTCACTTATATCTCCGCACTTAAATAATAGATAAGTGTTCTATATGAGTGCGGAATTCATGTGAAAGAGGGCAACTAACGTTTTGTTTCTCGCCATGCATTGTTGTTAATATGCAATGATATTGTAGTGATCTATCTGCCTTATCCTAATATTCATTTCTGCTGGAAATCCATTCTTCTCCGGCACAGTGTTAAAATTACCATTTGGTTGAGAAAACTAGTTGGCAAGAATAACCACCCTAAGATAACATATTGATGGAGAGGCATTGATTTTGGATTATGTGTAAAAGGGTGCTACTAGGCCTTGAAATTTTGAATCAAATTAACATCAAATTGATGAATAATAATGAAGTCTTCTGCTGAGAGAGAGAGGGAGAGACAGGTCTCAATTCACCTTTAAGAGTTGTATCACATTCATGGTGGTTTTTTGAGTTGTAATCGCCACTTGGTGCAGGGATGAAACAGACTTGGTTGCATCTCTTTGGTTTCATATTTGACCATGCATATGAGAATCTCAAATCTTGTCTGCTGTGTTTGGAATGTGGAATTTAATTTGGGTGAGACATTGCTTACGCATCATACTATATATCATTGACTCATATATCATATATTTGCGTGTGATCACAAGTAACACATAAAATATGTAATTATCTCTACAATAAAGTATTAATACTTTGAGATGTATGACCGTATGAGAATTATATACATACTTTGGTACAATTTGACCATAAAATTAGCGATTGAGATAACATTGAGGCATGAAGCAGGCAAGACTCCACCAAACGCCTTGACCTCCATCCTTAATTTATAATAATATATATAGTGATATATGTATCATTTCCCAGAACAAAATGTACGTAGTTAAGGAGAAAAAAAATTCTTTATGTTATCAACTAATCGGACCACATTGTCCCCTAATTCGCAAGAACTAAAATAAAAGGCAATCTATAACAACTACGAGCAAAATTACAACATCAAAGAGCCAAAAGAAAACAGAGCAAGAATGTAAAAAAGTGAGTGAAGATAATGAAGAGAGAAAATTACATACCTGCATGCAAATCCAAACTTCCGGAAAATGGCAATGAAGACTGAAGAATCAAGCATTTTCCGGTAGATATAGAGGATAACCAAGAAGGAAAGAAATTCAAAATGGAAAGGTATATAATTCTGTAACGGAAACTTATGTTTAATCTGATCCAAAATCTTAATTGTGCCACGTAGGTATTTTATCCATAAGATTTATTATCATTGGTATTTTATTCTGGTTACTTTCATGCTTTCATCAAAGGGTGGTTCTATTTGCACCTCTATAATTGCTATTTATACCTCTAATAATATTTTTTACCATTAGATTTCCAGAAATGCCCGTTCTCTTTTTTCTCTCTACACCTCCCTCCTCCCTACTTCTCTCTAAGACGGAAGTGACAAAAAAAAAGGAGGGATCAACTGACATAAATGCAAGTGATGAAAACCCAAATTGTCATGAATTGTGTTTATCCCTCAAGCAGTCACAAACCATAAGATAACGAAGAGTTCCTTATTTGAAATTGAATCGATAGCACAAGTTTTTTTTTGTTTATAGCAACATATAAAATATTCTGCTAAACACCTAATCTCAAACTTCTTTCGCCAATCTCTTGCTCATAATTTATAATTTACTCTAATGTGAATATGGAGATGAATAAAGTTAAGAAATCAAACCCATGATTGCACTTTTCTTCAGTTTGATTTAAATATAAAGAGAAAAGATATGGAAGAACTGGGTTAATGGAGAGAGAGGAGATCAATTGGATTTTTTTTTGTTATAGGTTTGCAAGGGGTAAAATAGGATTTTTAAATGTACAAAAATAAATGGAGGTTGAAATAGCAATTTGAGAGGTGCAAATAGAGTCCCCCTTCATCAAATCCAAATAATGAATATTCATCAGTACAAATGATCAGTTTAGCAGATAAGGAGTTTAGGTAAAAATCAAGCAATATGAGAGAGATTTGGTACTGTAGAAATTTTGTTATGAATCATCCTCTTATCGTCTATAGTAAATAGCATACCTAATTGACCGTAATCTCGAGCAATGATTGATCAAACACGTACAAGCAACCAACCAAAGTAAGTTTTTGTCCACTTATTTACTACCAGATTTACATGCAAGTGGCATAGGATCGCAAAGTGTCTCAGAAAACTTTGTTTTAAAAGGACAATGATATATCCACACTACGGCCACACTGATGAAGTGATGATTGATCCGATCGAGAAGCTGATATTGTTGCCTCAACAGTTATTCAGAGTCATTCAAAGGGGTGATTGAAAAGGTTTTCACCTTCTAAATTGATCTTAAGAATATGGTACGTTAATTTCATCTTGTGCCTCATCTCACAATCTGCAATTGGGGTGATCTGACTGAGATGGCCGGCGGCGTCAACGGCGGTGCGGCTTTGTTTTCAGATTCTAGACCTGAACGGGTACTGGAACGAGTTACCATGATTCTGTTATGATCAAGGCAGAGACTTGGAACCAATATTTTCAGTTTGAGGAAATGAAATGTAGACGATTAGTCTTGAAATGAATTACCATTGTAGAATATTCGTCGAAATACGGCTCGAAGTTCCTTATAAAGATTGAAAATTTGAAATATTACCAAAAATCTATATGAAGTCCAATGAAAGATTGCTTAGCCAAGAAACAAAATGATTAAATCCTTTTGACAAGTGATTATTGGATGATGAATTAGGTAAGTTTGGCAATGTACATGCAAGCTTTCAAGGATGTTGATGTACAGCCATGTATATCTTGCCGTCCAAACCCAAAAGACTACCAATCCCAAAGGAAGAACTTTCCGAAACGACCAATCCACCATGGAATGAGATGACTTGGTCATTAATCTGGATATAGATATTGGATACCTAATTATGGGGGCTGGAAAGGTGTGGATCTCTGAGCCGTATATTATGATTTGGTGTGTCAAAACGTAGTGGGATTGAGGATCATTGTCTGGCTTTGAAAACTTTGATTTTCGTTAAAGTCTTCCGAGAAATCAAATCACTGTAATTAGCAATAGAACAATTGTAAATATCTGTGTTCCACTACCTTAGCTATATCCCATGTCAGGCAGTATCACAGTTTTCTTCTTTTTAATCATAGTCAAGAATCTAAAGCTGTTTTAAAAGACATGTAACATGCTAACTGCTCAACATGAAACATGCTTTTAGTTTTCTGAAATACAATCCCAGAATCTTGCTACCCTAGACAAGTTCTCTACTTTGTTTTCTAATCACAATATTTCATTCAAAGACTACAGAGACCTAAGAGCTGTCGATGACAGTCCACTCCGGCACATTAAGACTTTTTATATGCGTTAGTATCTGTAAATACAGTGAGCAAATACGCTGAAAAATATAAAATGTATAAGTAGCTGTCTTATGTACGCGATGGCATCAGTAGAGATACTGATGCTAGAGATTTTACAACTTGATTTGTTGATCTGTAGTCTGTACTCTGGTACAAAACATCAGTTGAGAAGGATTTACTGACAGGAGGCATAGAAGGAACTCCAGAAAATTTTCCCTTTCGGTAGCTAATAGAGACTTACATGTGATGGTATGTACTGCCTTCCTTTAGTTTTGCAATAGACCATTTAGGAGTCCCCTATGAGAAAAATAAAGAGTTGCAAATAAACATGTTGTGCTGACAAAGTTGTAGTAGTTAATTCTCAAAGAAGTAACTAAATTTGTTAAAGTTGAATGTGTCTTACCAAATCCCCACAGCTTTCTCATTTTCATTTCTGCAGAAGTTGATTGAGATGAAAGAATTTGATCAGGGTCGACATTTTAGAATCAAGGTAACAAAATAAAGATAATGGGTAATGTGCGTGACCATTTATGAGATTTACCTAGGCTTTCCTTCAAAAGCATCGTTCACTTCATCAATAGTTGGCCTTTTAGGATATGTAGATATGATTACATACTTCTCCTTCCCGGAAGGGTCATTCACCCTCTTGTACAATTCGTAACGATAAGGGTAAGACATCCTACAGCATGTGGAAAGATGTGAGAACACTTACTTATGCCAAACTTCCATATTCTAGTCATGACATGTTGCAGGCTTAGAAAAGAAATAACAATCTACCATTTTACTTTGTTGTAGCTAGCTATAACATTGATTTCATTCTGTACCATCTTCTTTTAATTGCCTCTTGTGTGTAGGAGACATAAGAGAAAGAAAAACCACTTTAAAACCAAAAAGGAAGTAGAGAAGTAGCAACTCGCTAAAAGCTTTACCTGAGAGCACCCATAATTGGATATTGGGTTCCTGCATAGTATAGAAGCCGGAAGAAATAACAATTTTCGAACGTTGCAGCATACTTTAACCTCTTGTCACGACCCATGGTCTTTGAAAGGAAAACTAGTTTAGGAACTGAATGGCTTGTATTAAGTTAATTCCAACTCATGAGTTCTTTGACTTACTTGCATAATTCCACTTGAAGCAGGAAGATCCTGAAATTTGAAAGGTTTAAAATAATCATCAATATGTATTGGGTGAGTGAGCAAAAGCGCATTATATTGATACAAATAAGGCCCTGGGTTGGTCAGTGTACTACACTGAACAGAAGATTAAACAATATTCATGTTTCTAGATTCAAGTTAAATCATATTGTAAGATGCAAAATGGATGGAGTATAGATGTCAATGAGCACCGCATTCTATTCTGAAGTACATACAGATTTATCTTGGTAGATGTATCAACTCAAACAGAACATCATTACATCAATTTTCCAATATAAGCCAGCAATACGCAAAGTAGAAACTAAACCTTGAGCCTTGGATTGATAAGAATTACTGGTCGGTCCCCAGCAGCATCAGTCATAGCTTGCAGATCCTGTCAATTTAACTAAACGATTTAAACAGAAAAGAAGGTAGAATTAAAGCATGTCAAGTACAATTGTTCTCCAAATGTAATGGTGAAACATAAACTCAGGATACCTCAATAATACAATTCCCGACAGCATTCTGAGGTGCTACTAAGATAAACAGGTCATCAGTGTCATCTACATGTTTGGCACCTGCACTTGCAAAAGAGAAGCTAAGGCCAAGACATACAAACATGCTTATTTTAAATGCTGTACTTGTTTCACATTAAGTGTATCAAGTCCTTTCAAAACAAGGATTGAATGTCTAATTTACCAAATATCGTCAATGATGCAGAGGCAGTCGTGACAAATGGGATATGTAATTCAATAATTTAACGGAGAATCAAGAATGATCATTGTCTATACTCTATAGATAACATACTATGAAACTGAACTCTGTCAATATCTGATGTAATACATATCATTTTTATTTTTATTTATTTAATTATTTTTTACCTATAGCACCTATCTTGATAAACGTTCCCATGGCCCCATATTCACCCCAGTCCATATACTCCAAGATCTGCCGAGTACCAGCAAGTTGCAATGGCATGCCAGCAAGGGCACCTTCCCCCATAGAGCCTTGCACACAAACCTGAAAATGAAACTTTCAGATGTAAGGCAAAGTTCACATGACCATTAACCACTGGTGTAAGTCAGAGAAACCAGGATCAAATCACCTTGACAGATTTCCCATCATCAGCAAATGAAAGAGCAAGAGTTCGAACAAGTTCCATTAAGGTACCTATTCGATAAACATCCTGTACATCATAAGATAAAGTTAACTCCAAAAAAGTTTAAAAAGATTATGGAAAAAGGTCCCTTACCATTTCTGGGTTCAGCTCTGGGATATTAATCTCCACCTGCCAATTTGGATTGACACATTGAGCTAAATTAATTCACCCCCATTACATGAATAATCAGAGGACTTGACAAAGAGATGTATACACAATATCCTAACATGCAGGCAGACATGTACATCTCAAGTAGAAACAAAAGAAAACCTTTAATCGAATTCCTCCATCATTTATAGATCTTTTGGTGGCTTGCAGTACATCATCATAAAAGTAGTTCCTGATGTCTCTAGAGTGTGGGATGTTATTCAATTTAGTAGGAATGCCCCTCCAGTTATCCTGTCAATTTCCAAAACCAAAATACAATGGGAGATACATAAACTATTGAAACTTGAATATAATCTGGCCATTGAAAAGTGTAAACCATAGAAAATTGCAGTACACACTATAGCTAAAATGTACCTGGACTGAAGATGACTGACTTAAGCTACTCCCTGAAATTTGACAAATCGCCAAATTAAAGTAAGTTTTCATGTTTGAGTTATACTTCTAAGATCATGGTTCTCTTTAAAAGTAGTCACTAGAAACCAATCAAGAAAGAGAAAACAAAGTCGCATAGCAAGGTTTAATACCATCCCTCTATATAATATCATCTAGTTCAGGGAAGACTCATAGAATGTAATTAGATCCATAAGAGGCTTACCTAATTTCCTCTTCTTTTCTTTATCATTTAGCACTTGAGACAGAATAGTCTCTATTTCTCCAAAAATTACTTCTTTAGGATGGTTTCCATCAATCTGTGTATTCAAGAGATAAAGTGTAAGCTGTTTACACATATTCATACAGTACAGATAAAAGGGAAAATGAGAACAGTACAGTTACCCTTTTCATTATGTTTGAGTAAGTGGATAATATTGCATCTGCATTTGTCTTGTATATTTCAAGACGTGCCTTGACCTACATGAAAAGCAGAAATTAAATTTCAGCAACCAAATGTAAGACCTCGATGAATTCGATTTTGCCATACATATGCATATGAGAGAAATAAAATAAACCTACCATAACTTGTATAAAGAACATTATAGTAATATGTCAGATGCCAAATCATACTTACTTTTTCCTCGGTGTCATCAGGCCGGGTAGTAAGTCTTGCTTTAATTTCCTCAGTCTCTGGTGGGAAATTTCTGACATGGTAAATCTTCTTTGTAACTGGGTCTAGCCTCCTTCCAACACATCTGTCGATTAGAATTTCATCAGGAACCTGAGTATTGAGAAATTTCATCTGTATGAAGATCACTTCTTTTTCAAGCAATTTGGAAGCAATAGCTATAAAATAAACATGGGTCCTTGTGATGCAGCTAAGTAGATAAAACTCACATACATCTAAGACAATGTAAACATCTGGTATGATCTTCAAACTCTGCAGACTTTGTGCCTGGCTAAAACTTCGCGGATATCCATCCAGAAGCCACCCATTTTCTTTTGCATCTTCTCGTGATAATCGTGACGTCACCATCTACACAAGAAAGTACCAAATGTTACCAATTAGATAAAAGGATTCACGAACAGTTCAATATTTCTAAGTCAAGAGTGCAAAGAGTACTAACAGCTGTAACGATTTCATCAGGAACCAACTTGCCAGCATTCATGAACTCTTTGGCTTTGTTTCCAATCTCAGTCCCAGATGACACTTCAGCTCTCAGAAGGTCCCCTGTTGATATGTGTACCAGTCCAAACTGAAGAACCAAGAGGAAGCTAGCAAGTTATAAATGATGCATCATGCATATATCAACCCTAGCAATACTACTTCGTTTCTTAGTCTCCAATTACAATCCATATGAAAATGGTTACCTTCTTGACAATCAACTCACACTGAGTTCCTTTCCCAGAAGCCGGTGCACCCGAAATCATGACCTTCAAAGGAGGCTCCTTTAAAGAATTACTCAACTTCAGTCCCTACCAAAATCAAAACAGTAAACACAGAATTAGAATTGTGTTCCACAAACGAATACTACTCAAACACGAGGTGAATATCTCATTTCTTCTTTATTCACCAACATTGGATTTGTGGGTGATCCTCAAACGGTCATTGCTGTAGACATGCAGAGAGAGACGGTGAGAAGATGGCTCAAGTGACAGAAAGGATGAAGACGAAGAAGAGAGAAGGGGAGGAGTGATAGGAAAGATTGATGGAGTAGAATAGCCATTGGTGGGCTGAATGTGAGAGAGCGAAGTGAGCATCATTCTTATGATGTCAATGCAAGTATGAACCAGACTTAGAGAAAGCAAGAGTTTTGGAAACAAGGCTGAAGTCGGGAAAAACTGACACCACTAGTTCCCCGTGTGCTATTCAAGCCCTTCAAGCTAAGATTCTGACACTAATCACTACCAGTGGCACAATTTTGTCCCGACCATATATAAACTCTGGGTGGGAGCCACACCTGGTTGAAGTAAGAGATTCTTTTTTTACAATAACCCGTTGAGAAACTGTGGAGCTTCTAATACAGAGAAATATGATGCTGTGCCAGTGCAACTTATTTAGATGGAGGACCATAGTTCGTTCATCAAGAAATTGTTTTTTCGCTTAGGTTATAGAGACATGGTAACACTCTGTTTAACAAAGAACCAAAGAGCCATTCATCTCAACTAGAAGACTAGACTGCATGGTTGAGATGACTATAGACTGCATAAACAATAAACAGCACGAGGCTGTGCATAATTGAGTATGCAAGCCAACACCTATGATCGATTAACAGTATTAAACTATAAGCCATGATATATCATCTACTAAAGAATCACGCAAAACTGGGTAAATTATTGTTATTACATGAACTAAGTTTTCTAACAGAATCAAATGAAAAGTAAAACACGATAGGAACATCTGTAGGCTCTTTCTTTCCTGATTTGATGACCAGCGGGCAAAGGTTCTTCAGTTCTTCAGTCCAGCTTCACCGAGGAGAAAAGGTAATGCACGAACCAGAATGAAGAAAGGAACCCGACCGTGCCTGTGGCAAGCATGATTGCGATGACCATGAAGAGGGAATATCCCAAGTAGAGAGTAGCAGATACAGGCCCACTTAAGCTCTTGAGATCAAATACTAGGTAGTTTACGGAGTACAAGAATATGTATATGGCAACAGAACCAGAGGCAAAGAAAGACTTCCACCACCATTTCCAATCCTCCACACAGAGATGCATGTAGGTCAGAACTAGAGACACCTCAGCGCAAACCACAACCAGAAGGATCAATACGATGAAGAGGAACCCGAATACATAATAGACCCGGCCCATCCAAATGCTAGACATGATGAAGAAGAGCTCAATGAATAGGGTGCCAAATGGGAGAGTACCAGCCCCAAGAACCAACAGCCAGGATGGGTATTTCTGTGCAGGGATTTCCCTGGGAATTTGATTGGTACGAACAGGGAACTCAATGTGAGGTGCCTTCGCCCCGAGGTATCCACCAATTAGTGTAAGGGGGACAGAAATGCAGAACCAGAGCAAGATGAGAACAACAAACAAAGAAAAGGGAATCGCTCCTGTGCTGTGACTACCCCACAATAGGAAATTCAGGGTAGTCAGAATCAAAAAGGCAATTCCAGGGAAGAAACAAGAAACCTTCCATGAAACTGAAACCCATCCTGTTTTATCTCCACAACCAATTGTCCTCCAAAGACGAACAGCAACATAACCAGCAGCAATACCAAGGATCATGTAGAAAAACAGCATACCTGTTATAAGTGTCCCGCGAGAAGCAGGGGACATGAACCCAAGTGCAGCAAACAATATGGTAACCACTGCCATCCCAAGAATCTGAACCCCGTCACCAACCATTATGCACAGCAGAGCAGGATGGTCCGGAGCACGGAAAACATCCCCAACAACAAGCTTCCATCCAGACAACTCCTCATTCATCTGTGCTTGAGCCTCCTTGTCAAGCTCTTCGTACCTTGTCAGGTCCCGCCTAACAGTCCTCAAAAAGATCACAAGAACAATACCAGCAAGGAAAGTAATCACCATCAGAGAATTGAGAATGGAGAACCAATGGACTTTAGATCCCTCCATCTTCAAATAAGCATCCCACCTTGAGGGCCACTTGATGTCACTCTCCTCAAATTCAACCTCATATGAGAAGACAATAGGCTTCTTTTCATCAACAGCCATTGACACAGTTGTTGGATCACATTTAATAGCACTAGGGTACTTGTCATAGATATTCAAATTCTTCACAGCATCTGCATTATGCATGAAACTGCAAGGTATCACCTCAAACCCTACGATGATCCACCCGGGCACATCTGAATCCGTCTTTGCAACTGTTGGGATCACCTCTGCCCCATCACCAGTACCCATCACACGTGCCACGTTAGGCTCCTCATACTTATGCACAAGTACCTTAAACTTCAAATGGTTAAACACATAGTACACATCCTTAACCTTGATCCCAACCGGATACCCCGTCCACCTCAACAGAAAACCCTCCTTCTTGGTGTACCGGATCGCCGGCAAATTGTCCAAAATCAAATTGACCTGATACATCTCATCAATCCTCTTCTTCAAGAGCTTGAACTGATCTGCATTCAGCGGACCGGACTTGCACATAAAGATCTCGGACTCATTTGTGTGCATCTTAAACTTATAAGGAGAATTCTCAATGCGATCCCCCATGAGGAGCTCACCGAGATTCTCAGCACTGTCCTTAATACCATTTGGGGGTTCACAAAATGGCAAACTGTAATAGCTAAATGGGATTTCGGTATCAATGGAAGTCAGAGAATTCACTTTCACAAACAACTCATCTCCAACAGCATACTTATGAGGATAACTACCCGGAAGATAAAATCCATACACAGATTGAAATATCAACAAAATGGTGAAAGCCCAGATCCTAAATCTATGAGAAAGCTCCATTCTTCAAAGCGTTTACGTCAGATCTGGAACAACCCAGAACACAGAATGAGCCAAAGTTCCAAACTTTAATACAAAATTTTGATCCCAATTAAGTTTCAGTTACAAATTTGAATCAAAACTAGAACAAAACACAGCATTAAAGATCTATAATTGGATAAATTAACAGCAAATAAACATAAAGATTTGATCTTTATGTAAATCAAAATGCAACAGGAGCTTAAAGTTTGAGTCTTTGAGGATCTAACTGACCTGTGGCAGAGTGTGAGACATGGACAAGTAGAGCAAAAGGGTGTGAGTGAAGAACCAGCGGAGATCTCTTTGAAGCTTCAGAAACTGTTGGGTTTTTAGGGTAGAGAGGGGCCAAAATAGAGAGCGAGGGATTTGGGGGTGGCAATGGCTCTGTTTTGAGACTTGGGTGTTTTATATGGATCAACAAAGTGCCACCAGTTTTGTTTTTCTTTTTCCTAAATGCCCCTACACAATGTATGAAATGCCAGATCTGGACTCATATAAGATTTTGCTTCATTTGCCCTTTCTATGTCGTTTTCCTAGATTGCTATTTGTCTCCTTAATAAGAGACGCTTCACCAACGTTCATTTATTTATTTTGAGAAAAGAAAAATGAAATAACTTTCTTGTGTAGGTATATGATGTCACTTGGTACTCTCATTTACGCTCAAAGTTCTAGGATGCTCAACAAGCAAAGTTGATTAGATCGCCTCTAGGAATTTTGCACTCTGCCCTTCCATTGTTGATGTTTCAGCCATGTGGTTCAGATCTAGCTTTTTTGATTTCTTTGTTTTTAAGTCGATTCCCTTGGATGACTCCATTGCACAATACAAGTTTGTAAAATGTTACTAGTCGCTGCTCACTGCTTTAAGCATTCTTTTTCCACAAGTGGCTTTGAGAATCCCATAACGTACAACCTCGGATGGTCAACAGATCGAGGAGCATTGCTCATTTCACAATTTTTCTTTCTTCGAGATCTAATACTTGTATGTATAGTTTTGAATTGAAGAATACCTTATGGATTTTGAATTTGAGATCGCAACTATGACTTGATCCCTCAGTTGTTTAACACATTCCCTCGAAAGCTGATATCAATCAGTGATTGACCATAAAGCCATGCAATTCCTACACAAAATAGTCCAATCACGAATTTGGTGCATCATAAGTGCTTGAAAGATTGGCTGTCAAAAACAGCAATGAAGAAGAAATTGAATGCCTATGTAACAAATGCAGAATGGCAAATCAGGAAAAAAGACAGACACACACAATATCCTTGGATATGGTCACTCTGTACCACATGTTTTATTTTCAACAACACCAAATTAATGTACAGATCTGTGTGGAATGAAATACAAGTAATAAGTTAAATGTTGATGACAAATTGACAAGGTATATGCAAAATGAGCCACATGAAACAAAGATAATTACTTGAATTAAAATTTTAACTAACGGGCATTCGATTTCTCTAACATGAACATCTGACCTTAGGCCCCTATCCCCCTGGACTTCGGTAGCCTGACTGCAGCCAGCGGGTTGACAATGCCTTGAGAATCCTTCCCCAATCCCATTCCTTCGACAAACCCCATCCTTGCCATCATCTTTGATCCAAATCCTTTGGTATGCCTTTCAAAAGATCCCACTCTCTCAGTTTGAGGTTTGTTCCTTACTGGGTTGTTCTTTGCTGGTGTGCTCTTTGCTGAGTTATGTTTTGCTGGCGCGCTCTTTGCTAAGTTATGTTTTGCTGGCGTGTTCTTTGCTGGGTTCTGTCTTGCTGGGGTATTAATGACTTGGACACCAATGGTGTTGGAAAAATCTACACCCAATCCAAGTGATTTAGGACGCTGGACTGCTTCAATAGGCTCTGCCCTACCTTGTCCATCTTTCCCCAATCCACCACCTTCAATAAATCCCATCTTAGCCAACATCTTTGATCCAAAACCCTTGGTGTGTACCTCAAACGAACGGAAATCAGCTGAGCTAACATCACCCTTATTCTTACAACTTGCGCCTATTGCTGAATCAATAGTGATGATCTCAGTCTGTGATGCCACTGAATCAATAGTTACAATCTCTGTCTGTGATTGCATCACGCCACTTGACACAAAAGATACTGGTTTATCAGCAAACGAATCCACTTTCCCACTACTTTTCTGTCCAAAGGCTCTGCTACTGCCACGTTTGGCTGAGACGTTTCTTTGGGTGGATTGTATAGATTCTGTTGCCTTTAAACCAGACCCTTTTCTGATTCTCACCGACTTCTTTTTGTCTCCAGTAGGCTCAACAACAGAAAAATCATCATCCTCCATGCCAGCTCCAATCAACTGAAATACAGTAAATAATCATAAAGTTGGCAGCACAGACAGACAGAGAAATCCAAGTACCCCAGTAACATTATTGATGACAACGTAAGAAATATGTTGAGCCAGGAATACATTACATATTTGGTAGAAATAGAAGTAGAAAATAACCTTTTCAATACGAATTTTGTTGATTGCGGATGGCATGCCTGTCTGTTGTGTCCTCATCAGCGTAACAAATCTATGAGGTAAAAGAAAAACACATCAATCTCATGTTTTCTATGTACAACCCAGAAAAAGGAACTCATGTACCTCTTTTTGCCAGATCCTTGGCAGGAACTCTTCAGTTGATAGATCGCTGCTAATCGTTGCACCTAACATATTCACAAGTAGTATATTAATAATTGAAAATACCCCTGGACTGTAGGATATAGATTAAACAAACACTTTCATTTGGTTTACTGAAAATTGAAAATCAACCTTCACAAAGCACATTTCACATCACAAATATTGCAGGGGAGTGCATACAAACTAAATTTCTAGCTTTGGTATGAATAGGGAGGGGAGAGAGTTGAGAGATAACCCAATTTGAATTCTCAAAATCAAAGCACCTCATTGGCTTAAACAAAAAATAAATATTTCACTCAGATACTCCAGCCAACTAAACTTATTCAAGCTTGTAGGAAGTTGCAATGGTGAATCTACAGCAAAAAGAAGTAACAATCTGTAAATCGAAGTGATAAATCAGAATTCCATACCTGCGAACAATCCCGCGAATGCATAGGATGAAAAGAGAACATATCTACTCCATCCAAAACAATTTGCTCTAATTTCTACAAATAAAAAAAAATAGAGCTGAAAAGTAGTCTTTGGTTTCAATAGTGAGTCACTGGAACAAATGATATTAAGTTGCATGCACCATTACCAAAAAATGAGAAGAGTTTTACCAAATTTATTTGTTCAAGATCAACACCTCGGCGCAGCATTCTGTCTCGACGCTTCACAGCCATCATTTCTTTACGATGTTTTTTCTTAGTACCTGATTGGTAGGTCAATTGAAGCGATAAAAATGAGAGCGGAAAGCAGGGAAGATAATCCACTGGATTAAAAAAAGTGTGATATCATAGAGTATAGCCGTTTTTGATATACAAAAGATCCTTCAAATATTTATCACCCATGGTATCATATATGAGGACAAATGATCACATAGTCATACCAATGAGATCCTAAGTATCCGCTTTACATCATATTCCATGCTGAAGACACTATTTTTGTGCTACTCCGTATGAAGGATGAAGAAAACAAATGAAATAATTTTTGAATTTGGCTGAAGTTCAATTGAAACCCTATATATGAATTTGGTGCTCAGGCAGAAAACAATCTTATTCAGTTCATGAATGTACCTAGTTAGACATATGTGGTAAAACATATAGCATATCATATCCAATTAATATTTACCAGGAATATTTCTCGAATATTTGCTCCTTGGAGCATCCGAAGGCCAGGACTGAGGAAACCTAGTGACAGGCTTCTTTTTTGCAGAACGAATTCTGGGATCCTTTACAAGCATTAGGTCATCTATAGCCAAAGGACGAGCATATTCTTCAGTCACATTGTGATTCTTTTGTGAACGGGTGTTTCTCTTACCATATTCCCTAGACGCCTCCTGAAGAGCAATACCACCCAGCTTCTCAACAGTCTCATCAAAATCACTACTTGAAGAACTATCTGTATCAGACATATCCAAATGCTGTTCTAGCAACCATTTGGAACGTAATATGTTGTCACTCCCACCAATTCCCTCTAAATAATCTTCTGCAACCTCATCATCAATATCTGAATAACTATCAGACATCTCTTCAGACTCTCCACTTCCAGAGTTTCCTTCATACAATGACGCCCCATTTTCATCTTCCTCACTTTCTTCATTAGATATATCTTGGGTGTACAATCTAATGCCTCCAAATGACAGAAAACCTGAATTTTCATCAGAAGACATCACCTCTGTTGGCAGATCTTCGACCATATCATCACCAACTTCATAATCATTCCCCTGGTTGGCATCCTTCTCAGAAGACATGGATCCAAAACACATGTCCTCTGAATCTTCCATTTGTTTTGAGGAAGCTTCAACCTCACTTGGGGTTTCCTCAAGTTCTTCAGAGAACCCCAATCCTCTATGAGAGCTTTCACCTAACACAAAACTTGAACCATAATGATATGTAAATTTCACATCTTGGGGTTCTGAAGCTGGGGTCTGGTCTGCATGAGCTGAAATTTTGGTATCACTGAGATCAACTAAAACCATAGGGCTTGACTCGTCCATATTCTCATCCTCAGCATCACTTTTAACACGGAACCTTGAATTGAAACCCTCCTGTTGAAAATAAAACAAAACATATCCAAACTAAATCAACAGAGAACTCAAATTGCTAAGTCGATACTTCCCAAAACTCAATGCATAATCAAAAGTTATCCACACTGTCAAAAGTGGGGAAAGAACTGAATATATATGATTGCTCCCAGTGACTAGTTAGTGTTACAGTGTACTTTGATTAAACTTTTTGATTTACCAAACCGGAACACAAGACAGTTTATTTATACTTTTAACCAACTACAAGTAACAAAAACACGGAAACCAGTTTCACTCATATCAGTCTATCCCTATAAAAAAGTATAGCTCTTTTGCACTCACACATTGCACGGTTTACATTACAAAACGAACTGCAATTTGAGCTCATACTAAAGGACAACCTTTTGAGGCAACAAATCACACCTGAAGTTCAGGAGAAGGGTAGCGGTAGCCTATAGCATTGACATTCGGTTTCCGAGACCCACTTTTAGAATCAGAACCTGATTTCACTCCTGATTTCGACCCAGATTTCTTGTTATTGTTATTCAAACTTGGATTCCTCCCTGCAACTCAAAAAAAAAAAAAAACAACATTCAGAACAAAATAAAATTCAAAACTTTTTCACAATCTGACACCTTGAAATGAAATCAACACCTACCCAGTTCAGTAATTTCAACAATATTTACCTATCCAGTCTCTCTGCATTCCTATTTACCGCATAAAAAATCAATCATAGCTTCCTTTTTTATTTTTCCAATTGTTTTTTTTTTTGCAAAACAGAACAGAGAGCTAGCAGAAATTAATGATGAATCATGGGAACAAAGAAGAGAGACACCTGTTATTGGGGTTTGTTGAGGTAAAGACCAATCCGACAAAAGACCGCCCTCGACAAACAGACCACCTCGGCCAGATGATCTTCTTCTGTTGCTGTTCCTAGTAACCTCCTTATTGTTGCTGTTGTTGTTGTTTGGTCTTCCTCTTCCTCCACCTCCTCTACTTTTTCCTCCAGCCATGTCTGCGCTTTTTGCGTTCACAGAGAGAGAGAGACAGAGACTCTCCTTCGCTTATGGTGTTTGGACCGATCTTGATCGCCGCGAAGTTTTGCCCAGACGTGCGGTGCTGCTATCTGGGCCGTTTAGAACGATCCACTTGGCAACGTGGACGGTGTTTCTGTTGTGGGATATTAGTATATTCTTTTATGTTTGTGTGCATGGTCCTCACTTGCTTAAGGTCCAAACTAGTTTCCTATTTTTGTAACCAAGGGGCAAAATTCTGAATCTAGCCCAAGTTTAAGGTCTGTCTAGAGCAGCCCATAATACTACAACTTTACTTGGCCCATTGGATAGCGGTGCCACTCGGAATGGGGAAACCCGAACCCGTCCTAGCCAAAATAGGCGTTCGAGCGAAAGTTGTGTCCGAAAGTCTGAATGGGGCAAGAGCACAAACTCGAACCTAACTTTGCAATTACGAGTCTAAAATATCAGATGCCCTGACCTAGCTAAATCCCAACTCAATTTCTCAAACTTCTCACACGACAGATTCTTACGTAGGGCAGGCGTACCGCGTGGTAATAGGTAACTAACTTTGATTTTAAATATATTTTTTTAAATTCTACAAACCCAAGATCAAAGTGGGCTGGGAGCGGCCCAATACACCCGAGTCACTGCTCAGCCCAACTCGAGATGGGGGAAACCCGATCTGGTCCGAACCCGTTTTCCGTTGGATATTTAATGTGGAATGAAATGTCTTAATGATTAATTAGTCCTAAATAAAAGAAATAGATAAGGCAGTGGAGAAGTGGACCAGTTCCCAGCTAGATTAGATATGAGAATGTGATTGCAATGCCATTATGGAGTCTGGTACTTGGTGTCCGTTGAGATACTACAAGTCTAGAACAGAAAATTCAAAATTCGGTTGCCTCCTTTAATTAGTTGGTAATGGTATTTTCTTTGCTGGCTCTGGCTGCCATTTTTATTTTTAACGATTTAAAACTTGAAAGGTGTAAAGCAGAAGCAGAAAGAAGACCAGAATCCGATCCCTTTTTAACCACTGTGCATGGTTGCCGACGACTTTATTAACTGGCAAAAGTTTTAACGCGTGACTGGTGGCAACTTGAATCGCTCTGTTGAATACTGCAGCATTCCCATTAATGACGCATGGCATATTAACCCCATGTCGACAATGAGTATTGAAACTCCAAAATCGAGAGTCTGTTTGATTACTCATTGATGTATGCGACCACTACTGTATATAGTATAGTGTTCGAGTGTCAGCTATAGGCAATCGAAATTTAATGTACGAAGCTGTTAAAATAGTCAGACACTATGTTATTGTGCATAAAATTTCACATGCCTTGAGAGATTAAATCGAGATTCTGCGAGGCATTTGAATTACCCTAACTCAGGTTAGAAAAGAAACAATATAGAAGACTCGATCATATGCAGCGTGTATTACATGCATTTGGTAACAACGTGGAGCAGATGAATTGCATTGTGTAATGAACAGTCGGCGGCTCTCTTAGGGTTCCTCATTTGGGATCCTTGGAAGAGGATCAAGTTGGCCCTTGCGAACAGTTTAATGCACTATTTCCCTTCAATTCTTTGAGCGAAATGTGACAAAAAGAAAATAAATCTATGGACCGACCCCATCGTCTCTACCCCATAGGAACTACGAGATCACCCCACCTTCGGCATTACACGAGTGCGGAAAGTGCAGCCCTCACCGCAGAGACTCACATGGGTTTGCTTGGTTCTAGCTAAGCCACTGTCTCACATGATCTTACTTACATTTGTTATTTTTCTGGGGCATGTGTCATGTGTACCAACACTTGGTTACATGCACGAGATTCCAAGTTCTATAGTAGTTTTCTAACTTCATGACCTGACAACAAGCTCACTGAACCAAGCAAAACCACATTGATAAATGAATAATCATTTCTTGCCACTTTAAGTACACAAATTAAGTGAAGCACGAGCTAGCACAAGCAACCATTCCTTTCATTTCCATATACTCCGCAGGCCGGTGGTGTTGTTGGTTTGGAATCAATTTATATTAATTAAGGCACCAAAATGCATGTGCATTGCGTATGGATCTTCCCATTTTGTAGGTAAACAATCTTTCCATTTTACCTCATTCATGGAACAACCAATGTGATCGGATTTATCATCCTCAAACTTGTTCATCTCGTTCTCAACGAGAAAAATTTCTTGATCCATCTTACCCTCTAATGCGGATGTAAGTACGGTCTAATTTTCTTCCTCGTCAAGCCACAAAAGCTTTCTGACATGATCGACCAATAAGTAATCAATCCAAAAAAAACATCTTGGTGATGAATTGTGAAAATAAACCAAGGCATATACCAAACACATACCTACAAGGAGAACACGATCTTGTTGTCTAGTTTTAGGGCAACCCAAGACCAATTTTGTTGGTAACTTCACACTCCCCCTAAGTTTCTCTCCTAACTCTTCCCATTAGCCTACAATAAGTAATAACGATTATGATTCTCTAATAAACTCAATCAAACCACATGGACGCTGCCAAGGCCTCAAACGTCATCACGTATGTGCTGTAGAGAAGGAGAGCATCGGAGAGTTTGTTATGTTTTAACCTAATTCGTCTCCCACAAGACACGCCTTCAACGCTTATTATACTGCCCTAGCCAGCTGCCATCGCTACCTGACAACTACTTTCTCTGGTTCTTCGCTTTCACTCTCTCTATATATACCTCCACCGTTTCATTACTTCCAGATTTTAAAGAGCTTTTCAGAGACCTCGATCGAGACCCTAGAGCCTTCACAGTGCGTCTGTGTCTTCATCTGTCTGTCTGATCGATACTCATCGTCGTCAAACGGACGTTTACACACATGGCTGCTGCCGGCGCTGACGGGATGTTCGGGTTTGGGGCCTACGAGGGGTGCATTTCCGGCAGCGACGTCGGGAAGGAGCGGCGGCCGTACCACCGCAACTGCGGCTGTGCTTTGCACAACAGGTCGGAGAACAAGAAGTACCGACAGCAATGCGCGCACGGAGGGCAGAAGGGTAAAAGCGTATCGTATCCCATGAGGCGGGCATGGAGTGAAGGGAACTTGGGATTGGTGGTGGCTAATGGCTCTTGTTGTTCAGGGCAGACCTCGCCGTCTACGTCACCAGCTGCGGTCAAGCAGCCGCAGACGGTGAGGCATCACCGGATGGGTTCGGTGGGGTCGTTTGATCGGTTGAGTGCGTTTGATGAGGAAGAGGCAGAGGATATTGTCTTCTTTAAGGTTTGATGTACAATATTCTGAGTGTTTTGCTCTTAATTTTGATGGTGATGAATCTGATTTAGCAGAAAAGGTAAAGTTGTACATGCTCTGTGTGTATGAATAACAATTGAGAGACTTTACAGTGTTTGAAGTTTTGTAAATCTGGATCTGATGTTATTTGACACCTCGATCAGGGTTATAAGATTTGATAATTAAGGCCATGTTTTTGAGCTGTGGAGATAAATGATCTGATTGAAATGACTTCTCTGTTCATCTGGTGGTGAAAATGATGTCAAATCCTTCATCTATGTAATTAGAAACTCTTTTTAATTTCCAGCTTTGCTTCATTGTCAAGTTGATTTCTGACTTTTAACTTGAAACCTTGTATGATTTCTGATTTTGATCTTCGTCTTCCTCGCTCTCCTTCAATATCAGATTGGGGATACAGGCTATACAGTTCAGTTTCTTTTTACTGTTTGTTAAATAAGATGGTCACATTTGAGCTTGATTTCCTTTCTCTATGGGGTTACAGATGCGTTTCCGAGATGTCATCGGATTTTGTCTGGAAATTCTTTTGGAAGATTACAAAAATCCATGTTTTAAGATCGAATCCCATCTAGTGATTCACAGCTAGCCTAGTTTACGTGTTCACCAAATACCAAAACCATTGATGATTGATCTGGAAAACATAGACTCACACACGTAGTCTTAGTTGGATGGGCTCACTTGGTCGGCTCTACCATGGTCAAAGCAAATCCCGTATCACTCTTTCATAATATTATTATACCAAAAAGAGAGAGAGAGAGAGAGAGTAACAACAAATAGAAGAAGCATCCAATCAATCATTTTAAATCGAAATGTTTAGCCACCAATTTACACCTTCGATGAAGCTCGTCACATGGAATATAGTTAGAGAGACGGGCAAACACTCCATATGGCTTGTTTGGTAGTAACAAAAACTTGTCAATGAACTATGCAGTACTCAATCTCTAATTGTAGTGTGCGTCTTTGTAATTGTAACTAACTTGTACCAAGAAAAGAGTACATAGATGAGAACACAAGCTACAGGTAAAGAAGCTGCCGAGGATTTCTTGGTTCCAAAGCTCCCAATTTCAGGTGGTGCCAAAAAGCAAGAACAGTATAGGTTAGGAAAACTGCCAAAACATCACAGACTAAGAGTTTGTTCTATATCATATAAATGATCGAAATTTCAACAGACAGTTTGTTTATAACACTGAATTGATCCTTGCCACATACATTTTCCCTTCTGCATTAGCATTTTTACTACCGAAGTAAAGACGAACTCATTAGCTGATGACATTGATCTGTGAAGGACCATTAGCACTGATTAGTGGAAACAGATACATATTAGAGAAGTTAATGATTAGTGGTTTCCATAATGAAGGCTATGATTAGTTAATTGCTATAATTAATCCAATTTGAGTTCATGTCCGAGTATCGATCATCTAGATAACTACATTGAATGTTATAACCTATTCCCACACCAGCAGGCAAACTCTGGTGTTGAGGGATAGATTAATGAGCTTCCTAATGTAGTTAGGAACATGCCAAACTACTTTTTTTTTTTTTTTTTTTTTTTCAACATGTCTATTTCTGCAATAAAGATTCTCAGGCTACATGAAGCTGTAATTGGAAAAAGACTGCTTCAGTATAAGATGAGGAAATCAATTGTTTGAAACACTAAGCAGTCCGACTCGTATGTTCTAGCTATACTGCTATAGTCTTGTAGTAGCAACTTAATGCATCATAAATATGACAAGGCTATGCAATACAAGAACTACGTACTTGGACATAGAAATTACATTGTATTTAAACCTGAAGATCCATTATCTTAACACCAAATGGTGACCAAAGTTCATAGAGTAATGAAACCACAGGAACTTATGTATTCTGTTTCCATGTCAAGCTAACAGACCTAAGAGAGTTACCTGGTTATGCAGTTTCTGATTAGTCTGGTTTTTACTTGTATAACGAATTAAAATTGATGCTTGACTTTGATCTAAGGAGTTAGTAGCATAGTTTTAATCGCCAGAGCTTGCATGAATATAAAATATGCAGCTCCCTTGCAGAGTCGACCTGTAACTACCTAGTCAGGTCCTTGCTGAATAGCCTAGGGTATTTGTATTTGTGAAGGCCTGGCCTCCAAGAATCCTTTGGTTGCCAAAGTCAAGCCGCGCAACAAGAAACAAATCTAAATCTTTCTTCCGTGTGTGCAAAGTTTAGAGCCTTGTTCACAAAGCTATACTGCTTGTCCCAAGTCTACTAACTTTGGCAAGAACTATATTCATACCAAACTACTGTAGAGTTCAATTAACAAGACTACGTGGCAGAAACTTCGTTCTTTGGTTTGGTTTCTCCTACACTCTAGCTAGTTATCATATACTGATCCCCTTCTCTATATAAGCGATCTGGAAAGCAAAATATGGTTTCGCCAAACTGAAGCACTAGCTCACACAAGTACAAGATATTCACTCTGAAGAAAATATTGTATTTGCAGAGAATGAGTACCTTCGGAGTTTATTATATGATGTGCAAGTGTGTGCTTGAAGAATGCCTATCAATGCAGGACACTGAGATTGAACGAAGACCATACCATAAGAACTGCAATTGTGCCCTGCACAAGTCCAAGGGCGGTGCTTGCTCCAATTCATGTCCTCAGAAAAGGAACTTTTCCTTCCCCAAGAAACAGTCATGGAGGGACAGTTCCTTGCGCCTATCAGCAACAGTTCCTTCCACATTCTCTTCATCCACATCCTCCAAGTGAGACAGATAATGGAAAGTGGGGCTCAATTCTCGTCGTATAGATGTTAGATAGAGACATATAAGAGGCTTGACATGACTACGGGTGAGTAAGAAGAAAAAGGTTGAGGATTTGAGAGGCAAGGTTTACATTTTTCGCTTTTCTTATTCTGGTGCCCCAGCACACTCAAGAACAATTAACTCTTGAGGAAATGGTGCTTGTGAGCTAATCTTTTCTACCTTCAACCGTGTAAGTTTTACTTCGCTTAATTTCAATGTAATAAAATTTGTTAAGTTTCTCAGTACATTTGAACCTGCATACAACAAACTTATGGAACCTGATAGAGTGACTGTCTGAGTTCATAAGATAGATTCCCAATAAAAATGAGACATGTTAACTTGATTTCAAAATAATAATGGAATTGGAATGCAAGAAAGCTTCGAGAACTTGGACAGATAGAAGAGAAACAGAACAATTGGTAGTAAAAACCAAAGATCCAGCATCTCATCACTTTACTAATATAATAATGATTGAACAAAACCTATGTTGGGTTTCCACAAGAGACAACTGAGACATAGTGAGTCTGTTACTTACTTCTGTAACGAAAACAGATGCCTGAACAAGACCTATGTGAGTTAGTTGCATAGAAAGAAACGTTGATTCGAGGATGCTTAATAATATAATAATTTTGGGGACTCTCCTAACTAGTTTGTTAGGTATATAACGAACCCTCGGATCAATCTAAGCTAACTGAAAGCCTAAAACCTAAGTAATATTTAGACTCTAAATCCAAGCAACAAAACAAAAGGCTAAAAATAAGATTTTGTCTCAAGTTCAAACTTATTTCTTGATATCCCCACAGCAATATATCACATTACACTCCCCTTCACTATATATAAATGAATCAGAAAGCACACAAGCTTCAACACACTCAATCATTCACCCAAACCCAAACACTTACAGTGCTCACTGTCTCACATATACAATCACAGTATCGGTACATTCTTCATTCTAAAACAAGAAAGGAAAGAAAATGACTACCTTTGGAGTCCCTGGGATGGTGTTTCAGTATGTGTTTGAAGGAAGTCTGTCAATGCAGGACACGGAAATTGAGCGCAGGCCATACCATAAGAATTGCAACTGTGCGCTCCACAAGTCCAAGGGTGGTGCTTGTTCCAATGCTTGTGCAGAAAGGACCATTTCCTTCCCCAGAAAACAATCATGGACAGATAGCTCCTTATGCATGTCAGCAGCAACTTCCAAATTGCCTTCTCAGCACTGTCTTCCTGGAAACAGAGAAAATGGGAATGGAGTGCATTCCTTGTCACATAGACAATAAAAAGAGACCTTTCAGAACTATATATGCAGTTATTGGTGACTCGGAAGAAAAAGGTTAGGAACTGAGAAGCAATTTTAAAATTTTTAGTTTCTCATATTCTTCTTCCCCAGTACTAGTCCTCAACATAAATTATTTTGAGGAATTGGTGCTTGTGGGCTAGTTTCTTCAAGCTTCACCCATGTAAATTTTACCGGCTTTCCTGTAAAGATTGTCACGATTCTCTGATGCAATGGAACTGCAACAAAATTACCTCTCAGATTATGACTCGAGTTCAGACTTGCATATTCTGGTTTCTTCCTCATTCTAGTTCAAATTAAATAATTAGACTTCAGTTGTTGATAGCATCTCAGCATTATTGTGTACTGTGTATAGATCTAGAAATCATTACTGGTTAGTATTTAAGACATTTCTACTTCTGAAACAAGAATTTTGAACCATAATAGGAAAGAAGTCTGAAATGTTAGCATTCTGATGAGAAGTACCACACTTCTCTGTATATCAGACATTGATACCATCGAAATCATGAGATGGTATTTTCCTGGTGACTAGACTTATAAAAGTATTTTATGTTTAATTTCTGATTTTTTAATGAAAGCAGAGAAATTGAGGAAGAGAAGTTATGAAAGAGGTAAGATAAATGAAAACGACAAAAAGATGAAGATGAATAAGTCAGAACAAATAATGACTTGAAAAAACAGTTCTAATTCAGAAGTTGTGATGTATTCTTTCCTTCTCTACCTGACATTTCTCATTTTTCTCATTATATATAGCGTAAATAGTTAAATACTATCCCTCAGAGTTCTGATAATTCTACCTGAAAACCAAAAGAAGTTTCTGTTTCAATTATATAGGCATTCCATTTCAGCTTTTGTGTATGTGAGAGCGAGTGCAGAAAATCCTCAATATTCGATTTGGGGTGCAAGAAACAACTTACTGAGACACTGAGTACGTGCTAATGAAGAATCCTACACATTTCAATTTTAATGCTTATGTGATATGTTTTAAATCCAATCACTCTTGATCCTTGGGTGCAACTGTGTTGCTGTATAGTAAATATTACTTCCCATCATCTCTCTCAACGCCAAAGTGGGAAAGAGATATATACATTCCCAACAGCATTAGTTCCCAGTAATGTTAATAGCTTATTTTTGCAAGTTCAGTTTTCTTCAATTACAAAGAACTCAGCAGTGCTATGAAAAAAGCAAGATATCTAAGGTGGGAGATTAGATTTGGATATAAACTTAACAAACTCAATAGACAACCTTAAAGAACACAGCAGTCCTACTTCGGCAGCACATATGTATGTGCTACAAGTAAAAGTTCAATGAAATTCCCTTGAACAATTCAAAGTTTTCTAATGGAAAAGGGTACGCGATGCAAGGACTTCGGAGAACTTCGAGAAACAAAATTGTAGTAAAAACCAAAGATCCAGCATCTCATCACTTTTTGGAGCAAACTATTATAATAACAAAGGAACAAAACTATGTTGGGTTTCCACAACAGACATAGTGAGTCTGTTATGTAACGTAAACAGATGCTTGAACAAGGCCTATGTCAGTTGGTTGCATAGAAAGAAACGTTGATCGAGGATGCTTAATAATATAATTTTGGGGACTCTCCTAACTAGTTTGTTAGGTATATAACGAACCCTCGGATCAATCTAAGCTAACTGAAAGCCTAAAACCTCATAATTACTTGACTCCAAAACCAAGCAACAAAACAAAAAGCCGAGCTGAGCACTTCTCTTTTCTTTCTCCCTCCTTCTATGTCAAATCGTCTTCAGCTGAACAAGAGTACTTGGGAAAAGTCACAAACTTATTTCTTGATTTCCCCTTCACCCATTTATCACATATTAAGCCCTTCACTATATATATGAAATTATGAATTAGAAAGCACACACAAACTCCAACACTGTCAAACACTCACCCATTCACAAACACTTACACTGCTCACTACCTCACACAAACAAATACAATATCAAAATATTCATTGAAAAGAGAAACTAGAAGAGAATGAGTACCTTGGGAGTTTCTGGTATGATTTTCCAGTGTGTGTTTGAGGGAAGCCTCTCAATGAAGGACACAGATATTGAGCGCAGGCCATACCATAAGAACTGCAACTGTGCGCTGCACAAGTTGAAAGGGGGTGCTTGCTCCAATGCTTGTCCTCAACAGACGAACATTTCCTTCCCCAAGAAACAGTCATGGAGTGACAGTTCCTTCTGTGTGTCAGCAGCAACTCCTAAATTCTCTTCTCAGCATTCTCTTCTCATCGGTGACACGTCCATGTCCTCCACCGCAGATAGAGAAAGTGTGAATGGGGCTCATATCTTGACACACACACGATAGATAGATATATGCAAGACACTCAATACTGTTCCTGGTGAGTTAGTACAAAATGGGTAGGATCTGAGAAACATCTTTCTTTTTCTCGTTTCTCTTATTTTGGTGCCCCAGCACTAGTATTAGTACTCAAGAACAATTATTTTGAGGAACTGGTGCTTGTGGGCTATTCTCTTCTAGTTATATCCATGTAAATGTTGCTCAGTTTCTGTAAAGATCATCACGTACGTTTCTGTTCTCTAATACAACTGAATGAGATGCACACAACAGGCTTACGTACAAAAATCTGAGTCTCACTGTCTTGAGTTCATAATTGAATACCCATCCTTCCTCATTCAAGTTCCTTCTTGGTTACATTCTACAAAGTACAATCTACTCACGGGAAATCCCATTACCAAGGGAGTGATATATATGTAGAGCTAAGATCGACAACATTTACAGCTACATCATATGGATCTTTGGTCATTAAACTTTCCATGCCATGCAACTCCAATCTTCAATGCATCCTCAAGTTCAATCCTTTCATTCGGTTCTGTTCTCTTTAAACTTTGGCCTCCAATCCTCAACCTCTCCCACTTTGTTCTCAAGCATAAGTATGAAAGACCGTATCTTCCTCGACATTGTCCTCATCCAGATCAACACTCTGTTCTCAAGCACTACCTAACTTCCTCTTCTCGATCATCTCCACCACCATTACCGCTTTCTCCTTAATTTCATCACTACTTCTCTTCATTGCCCTTATCTCCTCTTCCATCGCGCGAGCTTTTCACCTTCCAAAGCGCGAAACTTGCCTGTTTCTCTAAAGATATACAGAGGGGTATAACTGTCTTTTAAGTAACTTTTGTGAAAGTTTCCGATCGTTTCCGGCGCGTATCCGACTGTTTCAGGCGCGTTTTCAAGCGTTTCCTCGGGTGAAATGATATGAACTCCTCAAATAGTCGTTGAAACTTGCCGGGAAGAAAATCGGAAGCGTTAGTGAAAATACAATTTTGCCCCTATTTGTTTTCTCATTTACAGCAAATGAATTTTGAATCTGACTGTTTTGGTTTACAGTCGGAACATATTTTCTTGGTGGGTTGGTCAGACTAATACAATTTCAGCTCTCAGATTTGTCAGCTAACCTCCCATAGTCTCCCTGAATTGGGTTGAGTTTGAACTAACAAAGGAACTTGGTACAGTACCCGAGTTCATATGGGTTGTAGTTGTAGAGACTGTGTTCTGTTTCGCTTCAGTAACAAAAAGAAACTACAGTAAACAATGAGTACATCAGACCACACTGCAAAAAGTAAATCACATAGCAATGCAAAACGAAATCAACTGGACCAAGCACTCGACGAACAAAATTCAACTTAGAAATTGCATCTTCGTTATGCGAAATTGCATAGTTATGTTTATATCTGACAAAGTGGGAACACTGGAATGTAGTATATCCTTGAACAAGAACAAATCTCAACTTTCAGACTACAAACAGTTCAACCAAACGCATGTCAAAATTAGCATTATGCCGGAAAATGATTGCTCAGTCTCTTGAGTCCAAAATACTAAATTCAAATCAATCAAAATAACAGTAGAAACCTCAAGAAACTGAGCATTCCTTTTCTAGCATTGATATAATAATGTCGCTTTTCAATGTGACTTGTGGGGGGTTTTACTTGTATACCAGAACTTGATGCTTGAGCAAGACCTATGTTAGTTATCTGCATAGAGTTCATCGCCATCATTTCTAACTATAAAATAGGAAGCCTTCCAATTTCTAACAACCTAGTTAGGTATATAACGTCTTTGCGGATCTCTCTAGGCTAATCAACACACACTAATACTTATATACCAAAGTCAAGCCGCCAAACAAAAGGCCAAGCCAAGTATTTCTCTTCTCTCTCTGAACAAAAATAGAGGCATAATCTCTAAGCTGAAATGTCCTAGAAAAAACCGTTTGTCTTGGTCCTCATTCAACTTTGGCAAGAACCCCATAACCATATGCAATTAAGTTTGTTTCGAGTTTTACAAGAGTAGGTGGAAGAAATAGCACAAATTTGTTTCTTGATATCTCCTAAAGTTCCATTTATGATATGATCCTCATCTGTGTAAATGATATAAAGGCACACACAAGTTTCCAAGTTTCAACACACTCGAACAGTCACTCACCTATAGGCATAGAAGTACTACACCACTCACTCATCAGTCAATCAAAGTCTCAAACACAAATACTAGAGCTTCTAGACAAGAGAAGAGAAATGACTACCTTGGGAGTTTCAGGGATGATGTTCCAGTGTGTGTTTGAAGGAAGCCTATCAATGCAGGACACAGAAATTGAGCGCAGGCCATACCATAAAAACTGCAATTGTGCACTACACAAGTCGAAAGGGGGTGTTTGCTCCAATGCTTGTCAACAAAGAAACATTTCCTTCTCCAAGAAACAATTATGGGCAGATGGCTCCTTATGCATGTCCACAGCAACTTCCAAATTCTCTTCTTCTCAGCAGTCTCTACCAGGCAACGCGTCAATGTCCAGAACTGGAAACAGAGAAAGTCTGAATGAGACTCCTTCCTCGATACATAGATGATAGATGGAGTTGTTACAATACTGTTGAGCTGGAAGAAAAAAGGTTTGGAACTGAGGATCAATTTTAAATTTTCTGTTTCTGATATTCTGGTGCCCCAGCACTTGCACTCAAGATCAATTAGTCTTGAGGAAGTAGTGCTTGTGGGCTAGTTTCTTCCAGCTTCATTCATGTACATTCTACATTTCCTGTAAAGAATAATACAACAGAAGCAGCATACACAAACTTCACACCTGAAAGTGTTGGGAATGTCCATAATTGCATTTCCTTTTCTTGCTCATAATATAACTTCCTAACCTCATTTCAGCTATATCCCTCCTTTCAGCTATATCGCTGCATAAATCTCAAGTCATTGGTTCAGAAACTCTTTTTTCTCCAAGATCAAAATCATCAGTAATTAGTTTTCCATAGCAAAAAGAAGGGCCCCAAGAAGAAATAACCATAGAAATTTCTCAGAATGAAAGTTGAAGTTCATGTGCATATGGACAAAAATGCAGGCAGCAGTAGTTTCAATATTGTAGTCAAAGGCAACTGAGGAGCTTTGATTATTGTATTCGCTTAACATTTTATTTTGATTAACAAGAATTACCAAGCACGTTTTCATAAAAGAAGACTGATCGATGTTGTATCATTCTGCAGAAAGGTTAAAGTTAAGGAACCATGAGAAATGTCCATAAAGATCACAATGATTCTTGTTGTGAAAATGCCAAAGTTGAACACCATATTTTATATCTCCCTAACATGACTTGTACCTTATACCTGAACAAGTAACAGAATGATCCTCACCGAAAACAAGAGAAACAGAAAGTTAGTTAAAAGGCGTTATTATGGAGAAAAGTAGAAACTATATGATCTATTTCTGTTTCAAGCATGGGACAAACATGAGGAAGCTGAATATTTCAAGAAAAACTATTGCCTTGTTGAATCAAGACATCCATGAATTTCTTAACAGAATTCCTATTCAAAGTTACTCCATCAATTCCATTCAAGAATTCAACCTAACATGGCATAACTTTAGAAAATTTCAATGAGTTCTTAGGCTATAGAAATATACATTCAAGTCCAAGTTGTTATTTGATTTCTTATTATTTTCTTTATATGGACATGAACACTGTATATATAAACAAGCTTCAAATTTATGCAAACAAACGGAGGAAACTTGTTTTGTCAAGATGGAGGCAATACTAAAGGCACAAGGAATTTAAACTTAATGAAGGAAAGGCATGGTTCCTATCAAATTAGTTAGTAAGAAACATTTGTTGTGTGAAGCAAACAAGGTTAGTTAACTTCAATCAGAAACTTTCTGCAGTGAGATCCAAAGCCAACAAAGCAACATCGCAATTCTATTTTGATGAAGAATCCTAATCCAAGTCTTAGGATCACAAGAGCACTGCCTAGTTGAATTCAGAAAAAGGGACAATACTTAACTGAACTAGGAACACTTAGAAACAAAGTTGTAGACATAGTTCTATATGTCGAAAAGCACCTATCAAACAAGTTGGGAAACATCAACAAAATCCAACAGCAGTTCATGCCATGCCAAACAGATAAAGTTCCAAATCCAGGAACCATGAATGAGAACTAAGACAAACAAAAAAAGTGGTTAAAACTAAGGTTCATCATCTCAACACTAAGCACTTTATACAAATATAATAGAAATGGGAGCACAAAACCATACTACTTTTTAACTTGATCGATAAGGAGTATCTGTTACTTCTATAACGAAGAATTGATGCTCGACCAAGAACTAAATTAGTTAGCTGCATAGAGTTAACCGCCAAACATATATTTATATTCTGCAGCTCTTCTAACTGCACAGTTAGGTAATTAACGTCTTTGTGGATATAATCTAAGCTATTACTAAAGCCTAAAACCCCACTATACTTGGATACTTAAGCCAAAGACAAAACAAAGCCAGAAAACAAGAACTCAAATAGAATAGTCTTCTCTCTCTCCCCTCCTCAGTGCAAAAACCAGAGAGGCTTTCAATTATATGCAGACACATAGATACCCAACAGAATGCAGCAAGTCCTTGTCACTAGTAATATTTGATTTCTTCAATTAGTTATTAACAGAATATGCATACAGAATTACCAATATACAACATATTTTATGTCCTAAATCAGTATAAGGTCTTATAAGTGAATTAAGTAACAGAGTGATGCATGATAAAAACAAAAGAAAGAGGACAATAAGATAAATTCGAGATTGGTAGCAAGGTTAGTTAAAAGACGCTATTGTGGAGAAAGCTATGCTTTAGCCCCCACAATTACAATGATCGCTAAATGCTAAACCAATACAACCTATTTGTCTTCACTCTCTCTCTCTCTCTCTTAACGTTTTTGAGAAGCTGAGTTTCTCAAGAAAAACCAAATTCTTGTTGTATAACTACCTTGACAAGACAACATAAAAGAACCTTTCAGTATTTGTTCTAAGTACTAAAATGCCAAAGTTCAATCAAATTCTTGCAAAAAAAAAATTGAAAAGTTTCTATAACTTGAAGCATGATGAGGACAAAGATAAACAAAATAGTGGTAGAAACTAGAGATGAATACTATCAACACAAAGTAGTTCAGACTAATTTGATAGTGGAAGCAGAAAACCATACTGCACTGCTCCTCAGTGATTAGTTAGTGTCTTTAGCAAGAAATGATGCTTAAGGAATTTAGTTTCATAGATTTAACCGCCAACCATGCACAGAAACAAAAGAGGGGGCCCTAGTTAGGTAAATAACGTATTAGTGGATTAATCTATGCTGTTATTAAAACCCAAGTCAGGCCAAGCCTCAAAACAAAATGCACCACCTTCCCTCTGAAACGTATTATAGCCCTAGAGAAAAACGATTGTAGTTTCATTCTTCTCTCCACTTTGGCAGGAACCCACTCTAAACCAAACAAAATTGACTTGTCTCGAGTTTAAACAAGAATCCGCAGGAGAAATGGCACGAAACTCTTTCTTGATTTCTCCTATACCTCTCTATCATAAATTAATCCCCAACTGTATATAAACCCTTGAAGAGCACAATCAAGTTTCAACACAGAAACACCTGCACTGCTCCTCATTGTTTCAGACAAACACAAATACAACATACTGATTCTAAAGAGAAGAACAGAAAAGAATGGCTACCATGGGGATTTCTGGTATGATCTTCCAGTGTGTGTTTGAAGGAAGTCTATCTATGCAGGACACCGAAATTGAGCGAAGACCATACCATAAGAACTGCAATTGTGCGCTGCACAGGTCCAAGGGTGGTGCTTGCTCCAATGCTTCTCCTCAACAAAGGAACATTTCCTTCCCCAAGAAACAGTCATGGGCTGACAGTTCTTTGTGCATTGCAACAACTTCAAATTTCTCTTCTCAGCATTCATTTCTGGCCAACACTTCCACGTCCACCGGAAACAGAGAAAATGTGAATGAGGTTCATTGCATATCAGATAGACCATAGATAGAGGCTTGATACGGTTACAAATGAGTTAGATGAAAAAGGTTAAGAACTGAGAAACAGTTTTGAGTTTTTTGTTTCTCTTATTCTGGTGCCTCAGTACTAGTACTCAAGATCAATTCATTTTGAGTACTTGTGGGCTAATTTTCTTTAGCTTCATCCATGTAAATTGCTCCTGTAAACACTGTTACTTTTCTTTAATACAACTGAAGCTGCACAGAAAAGGCTTACATTATTGCATACCATTCTTTTCCTTGTTCTACTTTCCTTTCTTTCACATTGTACAATCCATTTTTAACATCATATCAGTACTAACTGTGTTTCCCTCTAGAGGTCATTAGCAATTGAGTAAAGTTTTTTATCAGTTCAAGCCAAAATCTAGCTTCCTTCGAATTCACCAAGATGCATTTGAGATTAATGTGCGTTAGACAGGAAAAAAGATCATGTATTCCAAAGACAGTACAAGTATGGACAAAATGCTGGCAGTAGTTTACATTTTCTATAAACATAGATTTTATACAGTCACATGAAGGACAAGAAAAGGATCAGCAAAGGGGGGTTCATTTTCTTTTCCTCCGAAGTTCTTGGTTTGAATAACAAGAATGGCAACTAACTACGCTACTGATATAAAGTACTGCTCTTTCAGACACATTGATACCATTAAGGTAGTAGGTAGGTTCTCCTGATGAAAATGGTTGATACATTATTCATATTTTTTTCTTCTCAATAGAAGGCGCCGCAGGGAGTAAAAGAAGATGAAAACGATGTGAAACAAAAGCAAAGACGAAGGACTAAAAATGATTTAGATTTCAAATTTGGAAACCGTTTATGTATACTTTCCTTTTCCATGTTTTTATGATCTGAAAAACTGAAATAGATCAGGGAATGTCAAAGTATCATTTCTGTTTTCTCTACTGAAAGATGATGCATATATAAGTGAAGACATATCAGTTGTACGAAACACTATGAAATTTTAAACTGCTTCATATATATTTCACAGTACAAAAATGCCAAAGTTCAACCACTTGCTTCCCACAAAAGCTATGCTAGAGCCAAAACTTTGTTAGTTACTTAGTTTCATAGAACCAACCAGCAAGATGCATAATAATGAAATGAGCATCCCTTTCCCTACAAACTAATTAGGTAAATAACGCCTCTGCGTATCAATCTATGCTAAAGCCAAAAACCCGACTAATTCGAAGTACTAAAGCCAAACATGACTAAAACTAAGTAATACTTTTCTTCTTTCTCCCTCTGTGGAAAAGTGTCCCTAGAGCAAAACGATTGTTTTGTTTCCTATTTAGCAGGAACACTGTACCACTACCAACTTAACTTGTCTTGAGTTAGACAAGAATACCTGGGAGAAATAGCACAAAATAATTTCTTGGTTTCTCCTTCGCGCCATTTATCATATATGGATTTTCTTCTCTATATAAATGTTCTAGAAAGCACACACAAGCTTCAACACACTCAGACACTCCCTAGAAACATTAGTACTCTGCTTCTCACTCATCATTTCACACAAATTATACATTTATACGACACTTTTCAAAGAACAGAGAAGAGAATGACTACCTTGGGAGTTTCCGGTTTGATGATTCAGTGTGTGTTTGAAGGAAGCCTGTCAATGAAGGACACAGAAATTGAACGAAGGCCATACCATAAAAACTGCAACTGTGCACTGCACAAGTCCAAGGGCGGTGCTTGTTCAAATTCTTGTTCGCAGCAAAGGAGCATTTCATTCCCCACGAAAAAGTCATGGACAGATAGCTCCATTTGCTTAGCCACAACTTCCAAATCTTCTAAGCGTTCTGGCTCCAGCAATGCATTTACATCCACAAACGGAAACAGAGAAAGCATGGATGCAGTTCATTGCTTGTACCACAGACAATAGACAGGGTACCTCGATATGACTACGTCTGAGTTAGAGATAAAAGGTCAGGAACTGAGAAGCAATTTTAAAGTTTTCGTTTCTCTCATTCTTGTGGCCCGGCACCAGTGCTCGAGTTTAATTAATATCCAGAGTTGGTGCTTGTGAGCTAATTACTCTAGCTTCATCCATGTAAATGCTGAGTTCCTGTAAAAACTGTCACATTTCATTAGTACATCTGAAGCTGAAAACCAACAGACTTATACTATCTCGTTCTTTCTAAGTTCATATGCATAGCATTCTTTCCTCATTCAGTTTTCTTTGGTTATGTTTACATGTTACAAAATCTACTTGTTTACCTCATTTCTGTCCAAACATTTGAGCCAAGGAACAATTACTTGATACTTTCTAAGTAGAAGTTTCGATTTCTTTTCCTCCAACAATCTCTCTCTCTGAAACATACATGCCATCAAATGTAGAAGGTAGGTATTCCTGAAAGATAATTTTTCATATTATTTTCTATTCGTGGATGTGTTTTTAGTGAGAGAGAGAGAGAGAGAGAGAGGTAACAGAGTATGAAAATGACACAAAAATCATATTGGAGGTAAAAAGTGAAAACTAAAACTGAACACTATATTGAATTGTTTTGTCTTATTGGTAATCTCAAACTCAGAGGAGAAAAATTTATACTTAGACACAAGAACAGATTCATAACAGCTATTGGAGGATTTGACTGACGTTGGCCTCTATATATAACAGCTAATATTCAGATTTACTGATAAGATAATAGGATGGAATTTAACTCTCCAACCCTCTGTGAAAATAGTAGCAAAACCTGGAAACAAAATGAACCTCAGCATGCACAAAAATCTAATGTATGTTGCAGCTAGCTAGTCAGCTCGAACACTGCAGATTTTCTAACATTCAGCACTAAGCAAAGATATATTGCCAACAAACAGGGGAAACTGAATGCAGTAAAGCCTCCGACACACAAAGATACTCAATTTTCCTTCACATTATCCCCACAGAATGTTTAAACTATTATCTTTTGTTTATTATTGCAATTATGTAAGAAATAGAATCCCACTGTCCCTCTCAGTTCTTGGTGAAAAAAAAGAAGGATGAAACATACATGTACTGAAACAACCACTAGGCACTGAATGGACTCGCAGGAAAAGATATTAGTCCCTCCACATTCTTCTCACGTTTGTCAGGTTCTATACCTTTTAAAATCTGACCTTCAACAAAGGACAAGAAAAGTATGTTTCGTATCAAACAACAAAGTTCAGTTTTGCTTATAACTTATGCTGTTTGAAACAGAACTTCATTAAAGCTCCTAAACAAGTTTCTTAGGTAAATGAGTTTATCAAGTCCAAATGCCAAACTTAGTGTCAATTGGGGGAAACATCAGTATGAACTGCTAGAAAGAACCCTATTCACATACAAGTGCTAAAAGTGAACGTCACAGTTAAATAAAATTCTCAGCTTCAAAGTTCAGACACACTGATGCTAAGAGGGTATCCAATCAAAGAAGCAAGAATTGAGAGCTGAAAACAACAAAACAATGGCAATAACTAAACACCCATCACCTCAAAACTAAGTAGTGCAAACTAATATAATTAACAAAACACTAAACCACATTAGGTTTCCTCGTTAGCCCTTTACTTGTATCACCAGGATGTGATGCTAGAGCCAAAAGACAAAACCTTTGTTAGTTAAGCTGCCTAGTTTCACCCGCCAAAGCCTCCATAACATACAAATGAGATCGAGCATCCCTTCTAATCAAGTTAGGTAAATAACGTCTTTACATATCTATCAATGCTTAAAGCCAAAAACCTTCACTGATACTTAAGAACTGAAGCCAAGCCCCAACCTAAGCCGAAACTCGACTCCTTTTTCTTTTTCACTCTCTGAGCCATAGAGAAAAACGCTTTTGTCTTGATTTCTCCCACACTAATTTATCATATTGTTTCCATTTACTATATAAGAACCTTAGAAACCATGCAAAAGCTTCAAATTTTGGACAACACAGCCCAAAACTCAAAAACCCATCTCGACATAAACACAAACACCTTGTGTGCATACAAAGAGGAGTAGAGAACGAGCACCACGGGAGAAATGGCAATGATGATGCTCGAAGGAAGCCTTTCGATCAGAGACACCGAAATAGAGCGCCGGCCGTACCACAAGAACTGCAACTGCGCTCTCCACAAGTCAAATGCCGGCTCTTGCTCCAATGCCTGCCGAAACATCTCCTTCCCAATCAAACAGTCATGGACAGACAGCTCCCTCTGCGTATCAGCAAACACCAAACCCTCTTCCTCTTCTCGGCATTCTCCTCTCACCGGAGACACACAACAATGAGGCTCATTTTGATACGATCGGTTAGGATTGAGCTAGAGCAAAAAGGTTAGGAAATGAGAATCGATTTTTGGATTCTTTATTCTGGTGCTCCAGAACTGGTACTCAAATTAAGCAAATGAACTTGTTTTGAGGAAACTGGTGCTTGTGGGGACTTGCTTCTTCTAGCTTAGTCAATCTGTAAATTCTTCTTCTGAATGTGCACGTAAAACACTGTTACGTTTCTGCCATTACAATCTTAAGCCCAGTTAATAAGTATGGCAAACCATTACATGCAAATCTCATGTGCCATTTTCATATCAGGGTTCATATATTGGACAAAAGATAGCACAAAATGTTTAATTTTTTCAACAAGTTCGAGTCTTTCTACTACTTTTTATTTGATGAACAACAACTCATGACTACAATACAATACAAACAAGATATACGTATTCCCCAATGAAACATACATACCCTCAAGGGGCAATTTGGACCTTTCCAACTGCAAAGAGTGTGGATTTAATTTTAATATATTGGGGATCGACGATTTCACAGCAGGCCGGCCCTGAGAGATTTGATTTATTCTGTTAAAAAGTCTACACACGTACTACTCCATCCTCGCCGTCGTCGGCAGCCTTATTTCCCGCCTTAATTTTGTTTCAGACTCTTTCTCTCTCCTTCCACAGCTCAAAGGTTCAATCTTTCTTATTGATCGATTCATGTAAAACCAGAAAATATGGAAGTTGAAGAGGGGCCCACCGTCACCGCTACCGTTACAGTTGCTGCCACCGGCTCCACCCCACCGTCTCCGGCCGATCAATCGGCGGTGAGTCTCTCCAATGATGTACAACAAAAGCAGGTAAAAAATGTTATCACTTTTAGTGATGAAAATTTGGTTAATTTTGGATTTTTTTAACAGTGTTATTAAAGTTTTTAACTTTCTGTAAATGTAGCATTCCCTATTGGATTTTCTGTCTCAGAATTGTTATTGGCATTTCAATTTTCATTATAAAGTGAAGTTATTGTATAAAAAGTAGCTTGTTGAGGAAACCTTTTTGTACTAATAGGTAAATGTGGTTGCGAGCAAGAAGAGACCTCATGCTGCTCAAACCGGCGGTAAAAAACCTCGTAAGACGGCTAAAGCCATGCCTATTACTCACCACATTGCTCCTCGGATGAGCAAGGACGAAACAAAGGAGGTCACACTAGTGACTGATTCTTCAAATGGTACTGGTATGTGACTATGTATAACTGCTGTTGTAGTTGGTTAAACCTGTTGTAATTGGAGATGAGAGTAAACGTGAGCTTTTACAGAATTGCACATTCGTCGTTTTTTTTTTTTAAACTGTAGACCGGTATAGTAATGAAACTTGAAGTATTGAAAGTGTGTGAAAGCTATTGATGGGATATCATACTAGTATATGTAACATGATACCGACATGACCTGAAAGAAATCTTCATGTGAGACAATGCGAAGAGAAAAAAAACTGGAAATATAGTATATGATCTTTTCTATTGGTGACTGAATTTGCATTACAGAAATAGGCAATATTTAGAATACAGCTATTTCACTCCCCTATTACTATTAGTGACTGTGTCTCTCTTTCTATATAGGTTCGACAGAATCAGATGATGTAGTGCCAATAACAAAAGAAAGCAAAAGGAGGAAGAACGGGCCTGGAAAACGAGGACCATCCACAGGCTCTAAAGCTGAGCAAATCAGGCTAACCACAGGGTATAGGATTGCTGTCAATCTTGATCCTGAGCATGGAAGACCGATTGACAAAGGGGTTTCAAGCCTTTTGTCTAATGAGTGCGGGAAGATTGTCAGGGAGAAGTGCCCTATGGTGCATGAAACGTGGACAAAGATTTCCAGGGACGTGAAACATAACCTCAGAAAGGAGGTTGAAGTGAGTTTATTTTTCCTTTTTGTTATGATATGGTTTTATTTTAGTCAATTCATTTTAGTTGTACTATAACTAAATTCTTAAGGTGATTGATATTAGGTGAACTTTGACGTTGATGTACAGCGCCCATCAATTGTGCATTACCTGAATAAGCTTATGGGTAAGGTGTATAGAGAGTTTAAGTGTGAGTTGCACAAGCACTACAAAAAGATGAGGTCCCTTGAAGAGGCACTTGATAAACCCCCCAAGGCCATGATAGCTAGAAACGATCCAGCTCAATGGAAGTGTTTATGTAAACATTTCTCAGAGGAAAAGTTTAAGGTATGATAATGTTAATTTTTTGAATTATACCAGCCTTTAAGATTTGGAATTTTGTCTACGTGTCATCAGTTCTCCTATACATCTTTTCAGACTTTTTAACCTATGCAGAAGAAAAGTGAAACCAATGCGAAAAATCGAGCCGGAAAGGAGTATGAGCATTGTGGAGGTTCTCGTCCTCATGGTCTATATTTTCAAGATAAAGTTCAGGTGAAGTATAGCTAATTTCCCATACAGATTCAAGTGGGCAGTTTATGGTCATCCTTTTGAGTAGCAGTACATATAGTTGGTTCAAAGTTGAAATTTTGTTCTTTTGTCTTTTGTCTTTTTTTTTTTTTTTTTTTTTTTAACTTAGGAGGGTTCAAAGTTTCCAGCAATCGAGGCCTTCAGAGTGACTCATCTCAAAAAGGGGAGTAATGAATGGATCAGTAGCAAAGCTCAAGAACAATACGTATGTTTAAAATTTCATTGCTCATCTATCATATTTCACATTTTTTATGAAAATTGATAAGTCAGCAAATGTGAATCATATCATACTTTGTTGATATTTCAGCCTAAAGAAAATTTTATTGGGTCTCCTAGTTTAAACATATTCTTAACTATTCTTGAAGGATAAGATGATTCTGAAAGAGGAGGCGTATCTGCAAGAGTTGGCAGAGAAGCATCCGGGTGTTCCAATCAAAGAGTTACCCATATCTCCTGAGGTTGGGATTGAGATTTTGAAGGAGGTACTCAGTGTGAAGCCAAAACAACCAGTTCGTGGATTGGGCGCCTTTTGGGTAAAGGAAACTTCAACATCCAGCATTATAGAGGAACTGGAGGAAGTCTATGCTGAACTAGCGAGGGAGAGGGCAATTCGGGCTAAAATTCAAGGAATGTTGAATACAGCCTATGAACGACTCAGTCAGCTTGATCCTAATTTTGAAGCGCCACAGCTGCACCTGGTTGATCCTAATATCGAAGTGCCTCAGCTTGAACTGAATGGTGATGAGCAGCATCAAACTCATTAGTGTTTCATATGCTTGTATAGTTTGTAACATTCTCCAACACTTTATGACTAAATTATCAGTTCTAGCGCTAAGATTTTGAGTGTCCATTCTTACTGTTTGATTGAGTCAAAATAGTCGAAGTTTATAAAAGCAGAGACTTCAGATATGTAGGCACCTCCCATGAATATAAAAACAAGCCAGTATATAAGCTTTGCCACCCATAAAGTAAAAATGAAACGAGACTCATTACAAAATGAATCCTCGATAAAATTAGCATACTTATAATTTGTCAGTAAAAGACTCAGCTGAAAAATCAGTAAGAGAGAGCACACATTTGATGAGGTATATGTCCTCCTAAAATCATCTCCAATGGGAGGTCATATACCCTATAATTTAGGGGTCCTAACACATTCAACCTCTCTAATGGTGAAAAACAGGAGTCTTATACCCTATAAATTTAGGGTTGGGTCTCATCTCCCGTCTCATTTTGAGACTTCATTTGAGACGGGTCCTAAAAATTTAGGGTTGGGTCTCATCTCCCGTCTCAGTGAAATATAGAGATTTCAAGCGCTGATCCATCATTTCCCGATCTCTTTGTATGTACTCCTGCCCTTCCGAATAACCACCCCATTGTGAGGCTTCATCTTCTTCCATCATCTCCACTTGGTGGGCTGCCGCAGACATCAAGAGGGCTTGTTGTTGCCGTCTCGGAACATCTTCTGCTTCCTCATTCTTCAGTAATTTCCACAACCTATTCATGGCGGAAAACAAAACTCAAAGTATGAAACAATAACTTAGAAACCACAATTTGTTTGTGGGAGGAGGAGTGTTTGTGAATTGGTGAGATATGATGGAGTGAACGACTCCGTTTTTATAGAAGATGAACATGATCTCGGAAGATAGAAATTGACACGTGGCAGATAATGAAATCTCGACAACGAATTAAACATCGACACGTGTCTACCAAAATCTTGTCCGATTTGTGACAATATCTATGTAAAATTTAATTTCAAATCATATCCACCGACACATGTCGATCGTACACGTGTCCGATTGTGGATAATGCATACGGGTCCAAAATTCATTTTTTTTCTTCAAATGAATATTATATTTATTTATCATATACAATAATAGTTTATAAATATAAATTATTATTAATTACAACATAAAATAAAGAAAAATCAAATATAAAATTATAAGACCCCATTATAGGACCTTACCATTGGAGATGGTTAAAGTCCTATAATGAATAGTGTCCAAGTGAAGTCCTATAATAGGTATAGGACCTCATTATAGGACTTCATAGTTGGAGATGCCCTAAGGGTAGTCTTCTAGTAGAATTCGGTAGCAGAACCACGAACAAGAGGAAGAGGACACCAAGCTAAAATCAAGCTCTTGATGCAGATATACAGTCAACTGAATACAACGTTAACATTAAAATAGGTAATAAAAGGTTAGTTAAAAGACGATATTGTGGAGTAAGCTATGCTAAACCAAGCCAACCTACTTCCCTTGTCTCTTATTGCTTTGTTGCTATAACTAATTTTACCAGACCACTTGAAAACAAAATCAACTAGAACAAGTGCTTTTGTAATATCACCAAAGCGAAAAACACCTATCGGATTCACCGGGATAACAAACACCAAACAAATATCCTACTCTTGTTTACTCCCACACTTCCGTGAAGAACCATCATCCTCCTCCTATATAATCCTGTTACAAATCAAGCAACTTCACCAAGTTTCGATCACTTATACATAGACATAGGAGAGAAAATATGGCAACTAAGATGATGCTTCAGTTTGTCTTAGAAGGAAGCATATCAGTGCATGACATGGAGGTTGATCACAGACCATACCACCGTAATTGCAGCTGTGCAATGCACAAGGTGAAGGGTAGTTGCTGCCCTCAACAGTCCAATATCTCGTTTCCCATGAAACAACCCCAGTCTCCACGCTGGCTCAACATTATGGAACAAAGAAGACTTGAGTCCACTTCATGCAAAGCAGACAAACAGAGAGCTCAGCACAGCACAGCACAGCTAGGAGAAAAGAGGTCAGGAACTGAGAAGCTAGCAGTATTTAATTCTCTTTTTTTTTTTTCTTTTTTTTTTTTTCATCTTCCTAACATGTTATATATTTTGGTCACCCATTATTGATCATGAAAGCTTAATTTTCTCTTTTCAGGGAATCCATGGAACCAAAGCATGTCATTTCTGCCTGACAGAAAGCTAGGGGCAAGATGTTTTCTTAGTACCCTTGTATAGTTTCTTCTAGGCCAGATAAAAGGAGAAAACAAATTAAATAAAAGGTTCATGGCATGCCAAAACCTGTCAATATATACTCATTTTTATTGAAATTCTTCCATGCCATATAAAACAATTGGTAGAGTAAGATTTTAAGAACATAATCCAAGTGACAGTTCACAAAGGTATCGAAATTTATAGTCTTCCATCATCACGATTTAGAGAGGTGGGAATATTTGTTGAGAAAATATAAACAAGAGATTTATTATTAGCAGCTCAGATGGTTTTACATTTGTATGTATCATTCATAACAATTGTAATGGAATTGAGAACAGCAAACTTAATGGAACAGATCATTAGAAACACACTGTTGGAATTTTGCACCTATCTCTTTGTACATAGATCAAAGAACACTGTTGTGCTTTCATGTCCCTCGAATTCGATACAGTGATACACATATTTTCCTCTCATTTATAGGATACGATCACCGTTTGGAATATGGTAATAAGAGTTACATACCATCTTTCTATATCTCACCTTTTTTGATGCCCTCCAGAGTTATCCAGATTCCAGACTGTAGAAGGTGTGTGTACTTCTCTTCATAGTTCATACTGACTAAAGCAAATGAACATCATGGAATCTGTCGTACAGATCGTATGCTGATGTAACTCCTACGGATTCGACCAGGTAGAGAAGTTAAAAGCAGAGCAACTCCAACTTCTTAATAATTTGTATATCAGCTACAACCTCTTCTTAATTTCATTCTCGTTTGGAAGCTCAAGTTTTCTGCATTCATCTTTAACTAAATGGTTAGTTTTCAGATTACCTGGGCCACGTACAGTAACAACCTGATCATGAATTCCTCAGCAGGTCTGAATTATTACCTATAACTAATAATGCTCCAAACTTCTTCTACATACCCCAGTAGTTCAAGTTTACCATCAATGGTGAATTTACCCAATTAAAGATCCAAATTCGAACTTCTGCTTCCAAACTTCTGCTATGAGAGTTGTTAGTGCGTTTAATTACTTCAAGTTTTACCATCAATGGTGAGTTTTACCCAACTAAAGATCCAAACTTTACTTCAACCACTCCATGCCCAACCCAAAACCAAAACCAAAACCTTGCCACTTGTCCCAAAGTTAACAAGAATTAACTACCTGTAGGCCCCACAATCCTCTCTGTGGCTTAGCTCAAACTCTCTGTGTCTCATATCCCAAACTCCCAAAGATCCAAACTTTGAACCCAACCACTTGACTTCACTTCACTTCACCTCACAGCCTTCATGAGCTACTCCCTAATTACACCACCACCCACTCCTCCACCTCTCCTCCACCCGAACCCGAACCCGAAGCCCAAACCCAATGCCCTCACCTTAACCCGCCGCTCCCTCCTCCTCTCCTCCACCTCCCTCACCCTCCCCGCCGCCGCCTCCCCTCCGCAACCCGACACCACCATCACCGACCGCGTCTTCCTCGACTTCAGCCTCTGCCCCACCTACTTCCGTTGGTCCTCGGAGCAACCCGTCCTCTGCCCCGACCCGGTCCCATTGGGTAGGGTCGTCCTCGGCCTCTACGGCCACCTCGTCCCCATCACCGTCGCCAACTTCAAGGCCATGGTCACCTCCGCCGCCTACAAGGGCACAACCGTCCATAAACTTTTCCCCGGTCAGTACTTCCTCGCCGGCCACCAGGGCGATAAACCCGGCGACGTGCGGCGTCCCATTGGGCTTATTGCTCGGAACACCGAGACTGTTGAGCCTAAGGCGTTTGAGTTGACTCACTCAAGGCCGGGGCTTCTGTCGCTGAGTCTGTCGGAAAATGACGACGACGATGAGATCAAGTTCGACCCGGATTACCGGAACGTTGAGTTCTTTATCACTACTGGTCCCGGCCCATGTCCTCAGCTCGATAACAAGAACATTGTCTTCGGCTCCGTAATTGAAGGTTTTACTCAACATTACATTTTCGTTTTACTCTTTTACCCGTTCACTTTAGCTAACTGCATTTCTTTTGTGATATTTAAGTTAATGTATCGAATCAACCACCACAAGTGGGTAAGAGCCTTTGAGAATCCCTTGTAACTAGGTTCGAATTCCACCTGAGTTTAAATCCTAATTTATTCTTGGTGGCAAGGGAGAGGAAGCGTTTTGACATAATCCCGTCGACACGGATTAGTCTCTAAGCCTAGAAAACCTTTTGAGGATACCGTGGTTGATAGATTAAAAAAAATGTATCGAATCGATCATCTCCCATTATAATTTGAGTTTTTGAAGAAACGAATTGACCGACACACGTTTTCCTAGCTAATCTAGGATTATGTTAATGCATTGACATTATGAATGTTTTACTGTTGATGTAAACTGATGGATTTTGTCTAGCTGATTAAGTAATTCCAATATTATTCTGTTTTTGGATTTGTGAAGGCTTGGATGTTGTGACGGCAATAGCAGCTATACCGACATACAGGCCTTCAGAGAGAATACAGCAGTTCAACGATTTTGCAACTTTTATCGGAGACGATAGAGCAATGCAGGCGCGGGCGCTGTGGAATAAGCCGCTCAAGACTGTGTATATCAGTGACTGTGGTGAGCTCAAAGTTGCAAAGCCTTCCTTTTCTCCTCCTAGTCTTCCTTAAACACTTACAAGAGTCGTGTACATTCAACATTGCATATAATGTAAATGTTCGATATTGCTGTTTTTGCTCACTGTATCACTGATCACTGTGTTTCATAAGAGGATTCTTGAATATCGGAGACTGTAAATCTTGTTACGGAATTGAAGATTTTGTTATAGACACAATTCAAGTTGTTTAACATGCTTCATACATCTTATGCTTTTGAGTAAGTACTAGTAGTATTAAATTTTCGGGCAGAAATCTAACTCAGTCTAATAGAGAGTTACTTGTATTACCAAGTTCATAATGTGTGGCGCAATGTTAAATGACTGATAGGGAAAACTTTCAGAGGTATGTTCATGCTATGCTGTAGACTAATCACTGTCTAAACTCTTTTTTCTTTCGAGATGATCTTTATTCTTACAAAATCTAGTTTGATATAGGGATTTTCACAATAGGAAATAGGTTGCTGCTATATATAGTCAGAACTCCAACAGGGTTGCAATTTTAGATAAAACATTTCCTGAAATGGTTCCATTTCCTTCTATGTCTGCATTAGTCTTCATCACTTCTCTGCCTATCAATGCAATACATCTTACACGCTGCTCCTATTCCATTCACATTGACACAATCCGTGCACCTTCTGCTGGAACGAAAGAAAATCTCAGTACCAGATTCACTGATTCAGCTACTAATTGAGTTATTGGATTGTACTGTCGAGCATATGAACAATTCTAAGCTCTTATATGCCCCGAAATGTTGCTTGAAGTGGAAGGAGCCGCTCGTAAATGTGCCAGACATGTTTGAGGCCAGTGCTCCGTGATTGAGCCACAGGGTGTGCCACATTGCTGCCTTTTACCTGAAGATGGTTGGATCAGACGACCGGCAAAGTGGCATTGTCGTAACAGTTGGCTCCCAGGGTTGGCTTGTGCCTCACTGCTGTTTGTTTTGATGATTTCTGCCCTCCTAAGTCGCACAGTTGATAAAGACAACAAACATTATGACATTCATCTGCATGGGCCTTCTGGATCAAACCAAAACCCTCTGTGGGCTCGAACTCCCAGAGACTATTCTTCTGGGTTTGGACCCTCTTTGAACCCGTGGCCCAATCCTGTGCAGAGAAGGATAACGTAGACCCCACCCCGTAAAGGACGTATGAGTACAGTTAGGAGAGTGCGGCCCACAACCCAGGCCGCCAGCCTGCGCGCCTCTTTGAGTCTCTCTATCTAATCTTACGACTGACTGCCGAGGAACACAGGAGGGCCCCGCCCGTGCTGCTTTTCCACAGCTCTACGAACAGGATTCTCTGACAAGGGGGGCGTGGTTTTTCAAGTGGTCCATGAAACTGAGGGGCGACACGTATCCAGTACGGCGTCGGCGTCGACGTCGACGTCGCTGTTCTAGTAGGGACGGGGGGAGTGCCGAGAATGAACCGCAGGAAAACCAAAGACCCTCAAATCCTGACGTCGATCGATGAGTCTCTCTGGGTTTAACTGTATTCGTCTTCGTCCCTGTTGTGGAATCAGAGTGAGTTCGTACTGTCAACAAATATCTTACGACTTCCGAACCATATATATGTCATCAAAATCTAATACTTCACTAATTTCTCAATTAAACTCAACTCCGATCGAACCCCTTGTTCCGACGTACTTTTGATCTGGATAGTCATATCCAATCTTCCTAACAGGTAATATACTGTCTCAATATACTCCGTAGTAGCATACAAATTAGTAATACGTTGATTAAATTATAGCATTTTAATTTCTTTTCACGGTTAATTAAAGAGTACGTCTCTTACCATTTTAGTTTCTTTTCACAGTTCATCTAAATTTCCAATAGTTATCCAGATTATTCAGATCGGATTATTGATGAAACCCTACCTAGCTAGTTGATGTCTAAGATTTCCTTGCTTAGCGAAACCCTAAAGTGCTGTAGCTTCTCTTTTCTCATCGGCATGTACAGTGTAGATTTGTTATGATTGAAGATGGGAGGCTGGTACTTTGTCTGGTTCTGTAAAGCCTTCTGTAGCTTCAGCGTATCTCAAGGGTTAAAGCACAAAAGTTGCTAGCTCCTCCTTTCTTTCCTTTTATTTTTCTTCTCCAGCACTTCTCTTATCTCTTCCAACGATTTTAAAACATTTCCCAGTGTCTACTACCGTCCTAGCATCCTGCATATACCAAAGGGTGAAATGTCTCTCTGAATCATAGATTCATAATAGAAACTTCCCGCAACAATACAAAATCTAAATATATCAATACCGTGTTCCGCGCCCATTACCATTCCTATTGAGACACATTTGCTTCCACTGTGCACGTCTTGCCCTTTCTAGCTACCCACCACTTGCATAGCTCCTGCATTATCCTCGTCCTGCTCATCTATCCCATCTAGCTTCTTACTACAATCTAAACGGACTTGCATATAATGAGGAAAACATGTGTTAAAGCTCCTCCTCTCTTAAGGAAATTACTTCCACTTTGAGACATTAACCATCTTAGCGTGTACGTATAAAAGAAACTCGATGTTATGTAGTTTATTTTAGTACTAATTTAGATTCGTAATACAAATAAAATGAATTTAAGACAATCATTGACTAAAATTCATAGCGTATGACATTTCTCTAATGGTTGGTAAAATCGCATCATACTAAGATAACATAACCGAAAAAATATCAATGGTGCCTCTCTAAACTCACCAACTAGCTAGTCCAAACTTCTGTAGTATGAAGTATGAACAATGCCCCCCAAGTCTAAAACCGCAACAGTAGAATCTAACAGAGTCATCAATTATCAATCTTTGTCTTATTAACTCGATCTCCTATGTCATCTTCGCCACGTGTAGGCCTATCTCGACCGTCCGATCCGTCCCCTCCTCCTTCTCCTCGGTACCGGCGTCAGCCAGTCATCATCATCATCACTCTCAACTCAGAAACCAAAGTCGTCCCTCTCCCAAAAAAAAATAAGAGCTTTCTCTCTCCTCTTCTAGCTTTTATGAACCGCGCTTTCCTCATGAACTAAAAAGCGCTTTTCGTTTCAGCTGAAACAGAGAACCCTCAATGGCTTTCCACCACCACCAAACCCCTCATCACGAAATGGCCTTCCACGGCTCCTTCCCGGACACCCAACAACCCCCGCAGCTGGCTCCTACGTGGCTCAACGCGCCGCCGTTTCGCTCCCAGAACAGCTTCTCCCGCAGCGGCGACGGCGCCGTCAAAAGCTGCGATCGCGGCGGCGAAGAGGACGAGGAGCAGGACGAACAACAGCTGGAGTGCGAGAGTGGGAGGTTCAAAGCAGACATAGTGGGCCACCCTTTGTATGAACAATTGGTCTCCGCACACGTGTCGTGCCTGAGAATTGCCACGCCGGTCGATCAGCTGCCCAAGATCGACGAGCAGCTCGTGCAGTCGCAGCGCGTGGTGGACAAGTACTCGGCGATGAGAGCCAACTGCGAGTTCCAAGTCGTGGATGAGAAAGAACTTGACTTGTTCATGGTTAGACTCAAACTTAGTTTAACTCCAATCTCTTTACTTTTGTTTTTGGTCGTTATAAGTTTTCAGTTTGTAACCCTTTACAGTTTAACCCCTCAAATTGTTTTTAATCTTAATTTTGGACTGAAATTATGAGTTTTTAGTGCTAAAGATTGCTACTTTGTTTGGTGTTTGTAGACGAACTATGTTCTTTTGCTATGTTCCTTCAAAGAACAACTGCAGCAACATGTTCGAGTTCATGCCATGGAAGCAGTCATGGCTTGTTGGGAGCTTGAGCAATCTCTACAAACCTTGACAGGTAATTTTCTCCAAGAATTACTTTAGTGAAAGTGAGAGTGATTTATTTATAAATTTTTTTTTTTTTTTTTTTTTGCTTTGGAATTCAAATCATACAACTTTTTATCACTGTTATGGTTATGACTTTTGTCTCTCATATAAAGAGATGAGCAAGGCGTGCAATTAATTACAGGCTTACAGAGTTACAGTGGCTTACAGTGGGTTAAAGTCTCTTTTCAATAGATTCTTCCTGCTTGAATAGTGCCTATTAGGTTTTTAGTCCTTGATTTATGACTAGAGGATTCAAAAACCATTATTTGTGATCTTTTATACTGTCATGCTTCTACAGCACACTAGTGTTTTTATGAACTAGTTATTAACTGTTTAATTATGATGCGAAAACACAGGTGTGTCAACGGCTGAGGGCACAGGGGCTACAATGTCCGATGACGATGAACAATTCGATGGTGACATAAACTCGTATGATGCAAGTCTAGATGGACATGACACCATGGGATTCGGTCCTCTCGTGCCTACTGAAAGTGAGAGGTCTCTAATGGAGCGCGTAAGGCAAGAACTGAAGCATGAATTAAAACAGGTATAGTTCGATCCACACTACACATTCATGTACTATTAGTGCAAGATTCTTGGTGGTGTATAACATGTGGTGCATATTCCCAGGGTTACAAGGAAAAGATTGTTGACATTCGAGAGGAAATTCTGCGTAAGAGAAGAGCAGGGAAACTTCCTGGTGACACCACTTCTGTGTTGAAAGCCTGGTGGCAAACACATTCCAAATGGCCTTACCCTACTGTGAGTTTACAGTTCTAACCATGTATAATAATCAATCCCCATTTATAGCTTAATAAGAAGTAACCCTCTTTTTGTGTGCTACAAATAGGAGGAAGACAAAGCGAGGCTGGTGCAGGAAACGGGGTTGCATTTGAAGCAGATCAATAACTGGTTTATCAATCAAAGAAAAAGGAACTGGCACAGCAACCTCTCCACATCTTCTGTTTTGAAGAGCAAGCGCAAGAGGTAGGAATATTGTCCACTTCCACATAATCTGTTGTGAATCCCTGTTCAATTTGCTTTTTGAGACCTTGTATATAAATCTTTTCCCCATTGTTAAAAAAAGTAATGCAGGTGATGGAAACACTCAACGATTCAAGTAACCGTGACACTTTTAGAAGTTTAGCATCAGAAATGGGTTGTAAGGAGATATTTAGTTTGAAGAAGTTTACTTCTAGTATAGTGAAAGCTTAGAGCAGTATATGGTGCTGCTGCCTCATGCCATCAATCACTTCTGAGTCTGACACCATTCTAGTACCACCATCTCATCAAATGTTAAGCATGTAACAGGAACAAACTCAAAGGATAGAGTTTTTGTAAGCTAAGAACCGCCACATTTCAATGTTTGCTTTCTGTATTTAATTTCTATGGATGAGAATGGTTATATTTAGTGTGTAGATGTTTCATATATTATACTTTTCTAGTTTCCTTATCACCATTTCACAGGCTTGTATCCAAATACTAGCATGCCCTTAATTTGAATTGGAAATTTTCATCCATAATTTACAACTGAGGACTGACGAAAGACTAAATACTGTTTCTGTATGATGCAGAACACAATCATTCAACAAAAAGAAAATAAAGAATGACAACTGGCCGAATTGGCTAATTCTAATCAAACCCTAAGATTTTACAGAAGCATGTACATCAACAATTGGACCCTGCTTAGAAATAGAACTCGAAGGAGCTGCAAACCTTGCTGAGAAATAAGCAGCCCTATCCTTCCTCCCCATCTCTACCATCACTGCCGTTATCAAAATTTAGATAATAGCTATTCATGTCATACTGGAACCTATTCTGCGGTTTCTTTTCCTTGCACAATCCAAATTTTTGCTTCCTACACCCATTGCAATATGCACCAATCTTCCTAACCGAGTTCTTCCACTTTTCCCCTCCGTAAACCTCCGTAAACTCCCTAGCCTTGCTCAGCTTCTTCCTCCACCATGTCACCTCCTTTGTGCTAGTATTACCTCCTCCCAGTAGATACTTCCCTTCATTTTCGCTGCTGCTTTGCTTCCAAGGGAACTTGAAAACCCCAAAACAGCTATGATAACAAGAAGGGGCTTCCTCTTCGTAGGAATCCATCTCTACTTCTCCTTGATCATGGTCATGACTCTCGCCCAAGAGGATTAAAGGGTGGTCGCTCATGAAGTCTGGCACGTTTTCTTGGAATGGAAGGACCTTAAATATACATGGAGAAGTGTTCTTTGGTTTATATCTTGTAGATAACTTCCCAAACCTATGCGGACAAGGATACATGTTGAAATCCAATGAAACCAAACTTCCTGGCTCAGATGCCACGCGGTGTCGTGTACCCCGACGCGCTATGGATTCCTAGTTTTGATACGTAAAAGACCTAACAACTACCATGAAATTTGGTGTTATCAGTTGATCAGTTGCTTTTCTTAAGCACCAAGTTCTGTATTGCCGGTTCAAGGTCTGCTGTCCCAGTTCTGTGCAGCCGTTTTGACTTGGGAAACAAGGTTTCTGCTGTCCTTAGGCACCTCGCCGTGTGAAAAAGAAACTTTGTTTGGGATTTTTTCCGTTTGTGGAATTTGCGTTGTTCTGGTGTTGAACAAAGCGATGAAACCAACACAGAAAGAGCATACGACCAATCCAATCCAATCCTCATATTCTTGTATATTTATGTCGAAACGTGATAGCACACTTGATTCAAAGGTAAACCGTCATACCCAACAAAGAAGCTTACAACATTATAAGATTCTGTTAAAACAATGAAACAAAGCTTTCCTATCGCATCAAAACAAAGACACACTAGGCAATGGCCCAGAACAAGGGAACGAGACAGCTGGGATGATCGGGCAATTACTTGCATGCATATTACTTTTGAACCTGAGGCTGCGTCGAGGGCGGTTGCTGTTGTGCTTGGCCTTGTACTTTAGGAGGGATCTTTGCAGCCATGGCACGTAATTGCTTTGCAATCTCGGTGAAATTCAGTCTCTCAGATGGCTCTGCCGACCAGCATCTCTCCATCAGTGTTTTCCACTCCGGATCACAAGACTCGGGGATTGGTGGCCGCAATGTATTGCTCACAATACCGCCTGCAATTACATATGAACCGCTGCCTATCAATTAAATCTCAATCCCAGTAAACCAGAAATGAATCAAGCACGTTTACAGAAATAAAAATGTAACTGATGAGTAGATCACCTATGATAGCACCATAGTGCAAGTCCCCATATGGTTCTTCTCCAGTGAGGAGCTCCCACAGTACGATCCCAAAAGAAAACACATCAACCTAATGTCCCCACGAAAAAATGGGTCATTAAAACCATGTCCAGGAGACAATCATTTGTCACGAACTACTAATATATTTCAAAAGTTCAAAGGAAAAAGGACAGCACAAACCTTCTCAGAGACGAGGCTACTGCTACCATTCAAAAGTTCAGGCGCCATCCAAGGAAGTGTTCCTCGCACACCACCAGAGATCAATGTCTGACATTTCACCTTTGATAAGCCCAAATCACCAACCTGAATCAGAAGCAAGTATGTGAATATTTGTTTTTCAGTTAAGTGTGAACATGGTCTTATAAATATACTATAAGATCACGTTACTAGATCACTGTATTGAACAACATGACGAATTATTGATGCAAGTAAAACCATTTTGAATGCATGGAAGAGCACTCCAGTCACTTGCCTTGCAAATCGGGCGGTGCGGATCTCGAAGGTTGACGAGTAAATTGTCACTTTTCAAATCGAAGTGCACTATATTCTTTCCATGCAGGTACTCCATTCCAAATGCCACATCCATTGCGATCAATAGGCGTTTGCGCTTGTCCAAACTCCTGAGTTATTTACCTTTGACTTAGCTATTTATCACGATGAAAACTAAAATGCAGACTATTGCATCCATAAAAAAATTAATCACAGGAAGGAAAGTCATTACTTCTCATTCTTCTGCAAGGCATTTCTAAGAGAACCATTAACCATATACTCTGTTACAGTTGCCACGGAACCTCCCGGGCCATCAAGCACAACGCCATAGAAAGCTACCACATTTGGGTGGTGCAAGTCAGCTAGGTTGATGGCCTCATTCCAGAAATCGTTTCTCTAATAAGTTAGATAAACCAAAATACAAAATCCATAAGTGATACATTGATGAATTAAATTAGAAGTTTCTGAAAACAAGTGACTGAGAAAACAAACCATGCGATCCTGTTCTGAAGGTTTCCCAGCAAAACACCTATCATTGATTCGTTTAATTGCAACATCAGTGCCCCTCCACTTTCCATGATAAACGGTGCCAAAGGTTCCAGAGCCTAATTCTCTGAGCTCTTCAAGGTCACTGTTCTTAATAATCTATCAAAAAGAGTAAAAAGTCATATTCATGGCACAAGTTAACAACAACAGATTACATTTAGGGAACACAGAACACCAAGTTTTCAACCTGCAACCGGCCCATGCCATCTGATACTGGAAATCCTAGATTTGGCTTATCTGAATATTTGGTCTTCACGTTCTGAAATTAGAAAACTAAAATTAGAAAGCTGGAGTTGCAGAATGCCTGGAGCATTATGTTCATGTGAGAGCGAGAAATACAGATATCTAAGTGAATTATTAATGTACATCGTCAAATAGACAGATCATAAATAAACAACCTCAACACCATGGTGCATGCTTGAGGTGCTGATTTGAATTTCATCTTGGTTGGAATCATATGCAGACTCATTTTTGTCATTAAAGTCAGATTTTGATGGTGAAGATGACTGAAAAACTGAGGCAGCTACACCCTCAGCAACAGCTTGAAGGTCTTGCTTAATTTGTTCCTCTGCTGATTGTAGGACCACAAGATATAAAACAATTATTATGATGTCCAATCAAGTATGGAAACCCAAAATATATAAAGACTTTTGCCTGACCTTTGGAAGACTGGGTATGATCTGGACTAAGATCCTTGTTCACATTAGCCAGTCGCTGCTGACCTCCATCCTCCAATTGCATTTCTGTATATCGTTCTGCACCGCCACGAAAGGGATCTCTATTTGTACAAGGTTCCTTTTTCAATTGAATTTTGGTAGGTATAGGAGGTGGAAGATGGGTATCGTGGCGCATATTCCAAGGATCCTGATCACTGAATAGCGAGTTTGAAGAGTCCTGGACATCCGTTCTCAAAGTTGGAGCGAACGAAGATTGGACGTTACCATTTGAGGTAACAACTTCAACATCAGCAGGTAACATGTTGGGCTGTGATCTCAAGTTCTCATTTATCCATTCAGCAGGTGGTTGAGTTCTATTAGGTAGAGGGGTGGAAACAACAGGGTTGCCATAATGGAACGCATGAGAATCCACAGGGATTCGAATTCTTGATTGGTGATAAGATTCAGGATTTCCCCACAAAGGTGGTTGTGGTGTCTCAACGATTTCTACTGGCTTCTGATCATATATGTCTTCTCTTCTAGGTGTTTCAACAGGTGACTTACCATGCTCATTATTAACATAAACCTCAGATGGGCTTATCCTGAATGTTTCCATCATCTGAGAAACACTTTCTTCTTTAGAAAATTTATTAGAATATGCTTGCGGAGACTCAAGAAGCAGGCATTCTGTACTTTGAACAGGCAGGGCTCCGGTAAGCGGTACTTCTTGATTAACAGGAGTATTAACCAAATCTTCCTGTTTAACCTGATACTGGGCAGGCGCAGCCCTCCTCATGACACCCTGGGGTGGATAATCACCTTGTTGGAGATATGTTCTCTCCTTTTCACATTTACCATCAGAATTCTGTACCATCCCAGTTGCATCTGAATGTGGTGTTCCAAGAAGAGGATCTACTTGGCCTAGAACTCTGGGTCGAATCTCAACTCCCTGCCCAACAGTACCTTTCCCCAATGCTCCACTTACCACAACCCTGTTTGTTGGCTGAGATCTCCAATTTTCCTCGAGAAGGAGATTATGGTAATTTGAGTCTGTATCAGATACAGGGCTTGCACCACCGTCTCGTTGACCCTGTACTGGTACCGGGTCAGAATGTGCATGAGGCAAAGCCTTCTGACACATAAAGCAGTCTTCCAACCTGTTGGACTTTTCAGGGTACATTACCTGTTGGTGGGATACCAAACCATCATGATACGTCACATGGTCCGGAGGTGGAATCTGATGCCAACCATAAGCACCTCCTGCTGCTGGTGAGGGGACCTGAACCTGATATGCATTATAGCTTTGTTCAGCTGGAAGCTGGACAACCCTGGGACCAAAGGCAGTTTCCTCCACATAATGATGATCCAGTCGAGTCGGTTGTGGTTGCATCAATGGCTGATGTATATTTGGTCTCATACTAACATGAGAAGATGGACTCATTGTCATATGCACTGCAGGAATGAAGTGATGTGAGGTCATGCCAGCACTACTATCACGGAATTGCTGTTGGGTATAGACAGGACAAGCAGTCCCAAACAGGTGAGTATTTGGGAATCCCATATGGGGAGGAAGCTGCCGAGGGCTAACATAAGCTTGCAGATAAGGAGAAGTTGACTGAATGTCAATTCCTGGTTGCTGCAACCCCATTTGCTGCTGTGATACTGTAACAGGCACAGTCCTTTCAAACTCAACCTCAGGTAGAGAATATGAGGTTTGGGGAGGCCCAGTCTTTACCATATTAATGCCTGAAGGAACCGTAGAAACTTCATAAACTGCAGGATTTGGATCTGGAAAAACCAATCTTGTACCAGTGTCCTGCGAGTTAGTCGAATCTCCTTTAGGGGATAACTTGTCCCCTTTAGGCGATAACCGGCCTGTTGACGAAGTTCCAGCAACATCCCCCTGGCCAGGAACTGAGCTATCAACAGCATCAATTCCACTAAAATCCGAATTTTGTGTTGAAGTTGCACTTGTTACACTCTCCCTCCTCATGAGACCACTACCAACCCCATCCGGAATCCCATTCACAGCCTCAACATATCTCTGCCCACTATCATGTAAGTCCATCTGTACAGAACCAGATGAATCAAGTTCTGAAGCAGAAAATAGAAATACCCTCAGTTTTGCTGACCCATCTGGAGACTTCTCCACCAACTTCTCATACTCATCCTTCATATTGTCAAGATCATCAGCACATGAAACTGACACCAGTGCATCAAGATCCTCATCAGGCAGCTGATATTTAATAACCACAGATTGCCCATATGAATCCACCATTTTCTGCATGAGCTCACTGAGGTTCACATCTCTCCGAACACTAATAATCCGCGTCTGTCCTCCAACATACCTCAACATCCCATCACTTGGTCTGGGTAAAATCTTGCCACCAAAACTGCACAGCAGCTTTATTTTCCTCCCTGTCACAGAATCATCTCCACCATCATCGCTGGCTTGATCACTCCGATTTCCCATATTGGGACTATAAGCATACCCAGATGTCAAATCACTACCTGACTGATCAGCAACATTGCCCCTACTGCCTAAATTGGTACTATAACCAAACTGAGCTGACATATCACTAACACCCTGATCCAAACCACTACCAACAACCATATTCCCCACATTCGGACAACACACATACGGCAAAGCTGCAGTTGTTGCAGGAGAGCTCACAAGATCAACAGCATTCCCAACAACCCTACTCCCCAAATTAGGACTGTAACCGATTCCAACACCAATCGCAGGGCTCACACCCCGATGCCCCACCGCCACAGGTATCCTAGGGCCCCATGTGGCCACACCTGGCACCGGATTCCCATACCCCAAACCAACATAACCTGCCTCCGAAACCGGTGCACGGTAATACATAGGACTATTAACTTGAGCCAGGTTGGGTAGAAACCCAGCTGTAGTAGCCAACGCAATGCAGGGCTCCTCAGCCACAGTCCTAGCTACATTTAAAGGCCACAAATCTTGAGGAACCGAATTTTGATCAAACGCCATATCTATAAACACATACACAAAATTTGAATCAAAACCCTGTAAATTTTTCTCCAATCCTAAACACTAAAACAGAGGATCAAACACAATAAAGCTTACATCTTTGCTACCAAAATCTCAGTATCACTACAAACCCAACTCATATTCCACCAAACCGGTCCTTAATTTCACATCTTCACACCAAATTCAGGGCTAAACTAAACACCGAAATATCAAATTGCATGAGATAGAGAGAAACAGAGGAGTACCAGATTGAAACAGCGTCGTAGAAACACAGAGAGACTGGAAGAGATGGAGACGACTCTGAGTCGGTGATCAAGCTCAGACAGTGACAAGCGTCCCCTTCATGGCCTCGTCACTTTGTGTTTTGTCTCTAAAGATCAAATCTTTGATTCATCTACAAGGTTTCTCGCGGTGGGTCTGAAATTTTCTCGGAAAAAAAGGGAGGGGAGAAACAGAAAGTGCGAGGCTTTTTGTGTGAATGTAAGAATGAATAGAGAAGACAATTGCAGAGTGTTGGGCTTTAGAAAGATTTGGTATTTTTTTATGTTTTTTGTCTCGGTTTGAGATGAGATGAGAAGAGAAGAGAAGAGAGGGGGAGGAGGGAGGTGGTGGTAAGAACAAGGCACGTGGATGGTTTCATGCAAGAGGGATTGTGATTTGAGTCAAAAAAGTGTTGTGTGTTGTGTGTGGGGGGCGGGGGTAGGGGTCAAGAACTTGGAGAGGAAGGTCTGGATTCTCAGATGGTGACAAGTTTGAACCTTTTGTTTAAGGTTTGTGTGATGATGGGGTAGGTGATGTCAATATTGTATTGGGACACTATTCACAAGGCCAAAATCTTCATTTAGTTGTTTCGTGTGGTTTTGTGTGATGATGCTCATTCGCCACAAGTATTCAATTTTTGCAAAACCTATCCAAACTATCTATTGTGATGATTTTCGATGAACATCTATTGTGATGATTATCAGTGCATGATGAAAGATTCAAAGGGTGCGCCAAAGAAAAGAGATTAAGAATTGGTTTTGTGGTTAAGTTTTATCCATAATACTAAAATCTATTATATATCAAAATTCTGTGAAACTTTTATATGTAATGAGTTTATCGTGACTTGAAAATAACGTATACGTCATGAATTTTGTAGTCAGTCATACTTTATCATGTATAGTTTTTGTTGACCCAACATTAAATAAGTGCGTTGAATGTAGAGTTTTATCAATATGATTTATCTTGATATAAATAGTTCATAAAGAGAGTTTAGGTCAAATTTACTCTAATTTTTTTACACGAATATGTTCATATATACTTCGCTCCTTATCTAAAAGATGGATTTATCTGAAGGATTGGGGTTTAGGGCGCAGGAAAGAAACACTATAGGGGAAAGACAGAAAGAAAGTTCATTGGAAATATCTCACACACACACCTTAATCGCCAAGAAATATCCTTGGTGTATTGTTTTTTGGGGTCCAATACCATACTTGGATCTGATTCGATAAGGAAGAAGATGGTTTGAAATTTGAAATGCTTAACCTTTGCTAGCAAAGTGACAATAAACAATACCAGCATACTTTGTTGGGAGTTTGGGAGATGATGAAGCAGAGAATAGAATACTACCAACGAAGACAAAATGCCCTGAGAAGCAACACGTACTTCTTACTTCAGGGAGTGAGAATGGGAGACAATTCAAAAACAAAGCATAGAATTAGAGTAATCCAGAAACGTCACTACGCGTTCTTCTTTCTTAATTGAGAAATTGGGAAAGTTGGTTTTGATTAAGAAAGGTAGTTAAGATAATAAACCTCCGAATCTCTCTTTCTCAGGTTTTTTATGTTAAGGTAGGGTTTACTGAATCTTAAAAGAATCCCCCAGAATCTGAGAAACAATTCAAAAACCACAAGAACAAATCACTCAGAGAAAGCAGAATCGTCAAAGGTCTGTATTTAAGAAATCAAGTTCAATACTATAATTAAGCCGGAAATTTGAAGTCATTGGACCTCAATTGTATAGCTGCACTGCTGCACGGGGTCAAGTATAGTTGCAAAATCTAACATACCTAGCCGCCTCACCCTAGTAGTCACACACTTATACCATACTCGGTAAAGCCAAAAATGATGGAAGCCCATATTATAAAGATTATGGAAAGAGAAGGTGAGAAACTACCACCCACTTCCTCAGCTAATAATACCACCAGCACGTTGACCCCAATCTTGGCTTTCTCGCATCAGAAGTTAACTTTGTAATATGAGAAGCAAGCTTTGATAGTTCATCATCAGTTCATCAGTTCATCAGTTCATCACCCTCATCGAAACCTCTACAGTGCGTGTCTTGCAGTCGAAAGCACCATGCCATGCCAACTCCTTAATTGTACACTGTGGCCTGCCGGCCTGTTAGAACTTTTGTTGCTTTCTTCTCAGTATATATGTGACCGACCGTTCATATTTTCATACCTCAAGTCCAGGTACTTGAATGTAAATGCCAAGCCAAGTTTTTGAATTCGATCAGATAAATTGCATGAACCAGGGGGGGTTAGACATAAGCCCGTCTAGCTCAGTTGGTAGAGCGCAAGGCTCTTAACCTTGTGGTCGTGGGTTCGAGCCCCACGGTGGGCGTGTTGTTATTTTTTTTATCGGCCTCGGTGATCTTAGTTCTTACTCCTTGCTTAAACCACATCTTAGTTCTTACTCCGTGTCAAGAAGAAGGGTGAGATGAGAGCCTGCTTATTAACGTCCTGTCTTTTTACTTGTTCTAAGTTCATATTGCTGATGAGTTAGGAGGAAGCTGTCAATTTCAGTTCTGTTTTCAAATGTTCAAATCTGTTGTGACAATTTGTTGAAGATAGAAGGATTTTTTACTTGATATTTTGATTTCTATTCTCTTTATGTGGTTGGTGCATCTTATGCTACTGCAGTTTGATCTGGTTCAGTACTGAAGACAGACTTGATCTGGTTCAGTACTGAAGACAGACTTGATCATTTCTTTATTTATGTTGCTTGCTCGGGAAAGTCAAGTTCTTTAGATTCTATCTCATTGTAAGGTCTTGCGGTTCTGAACTTTGGTATCTGTTTCATTGTGTTACGGATATGCTTTTCTTCAACATCCCTAAAGAGGTCCAGCCTCTGGCACAGTTAGAGGCTTAGAGCCTAATTCTGTTGGTGAGATCATAGTTCCAATGTTGGAGAAAACTAGTTCGGTGCATTATCATTGATAGTTCTGGTGCACATGCATGCTAGATTTTAAATTTTTAATGGTTTGGATTTTCATGGTGATGGTTGTTTGGGTTGGCTTATGATTCTGAATTGCTGATCACACTTTAGATTAGCATATAGCAGCTACGTACATTGCTCTTCTCTAATCATGATCGAATGTACAATCTTCACGTACCACCGCATCCCAATAAGCAAGTCCATGAATATCCCTCCCTTTCCCCACTATACTTCATATATCATCATCGGGATCATAGCCATTATCGGGATCCACTGGGCACTTTGCAGTGATTTGATTGCCCTTTTTATCACAATACCTGCAATAATATCTTCCAGAAGACGCATTTGCTTCATCTGCCCTGCAACCTGCATAATGTTCCAACAAACAAGAATGACGAGCAAGAAAGAAATTAAAGATGATATATACAAACACACGTACAACATATATACATATATGTATCGACTAGTCTTATGTTCGTCTTATATCGCAATTCACTAGGGTTTCGATCACCAAAAGTAAGATAATACAACCATGAATCAAAAGCATACCGGGAAGGGCGATCTTATTATTGACCGGTGGCGCAAAAACTTTCTTTGATTGGGAAAGATCATCAACTTTTCTGGTCGGGTATCACGGATTTTGAGCGGTTGAGCCAGATTCTGGAAGACGGCAGCGGCAGGCATAGTGATCGATGTATAGCTCTAGGTCGGCAAGCAAGAGATGCGGCTAGGTTAGGGCTTCTTAGGGTTTTGATACCAGATCCAGTCTTTAATTAAATAGACACGGAGCTTTTTCTTTCCTAAGAAAAACAGCACTTCGCTGCAAATTATTTGACATTTCTTCCATCTTGTTTCATTTTCAAGGTGGCATGGTCTTGACCAGGACTAATTAGCATGATGTTAATTAACTCATGGATAATTTTGAAAGGAAGCTAGTCGATCAATAGTGATTTCTTTTTTCTTGGACCCAAAGCCGGGTAGCAAACAAACGCATATAAGAGGTAACTAATTATGCAATGACAAGCAACCCTACTCGAAATCCAATTTTGCATAAGGAACGTTTATAATAACAACTTTAACAGAGAAAAGAAGAATAAAGAACATGAATAATCGAGAAAGTTTACGTTTATATACAGCATCAATCTATATACAGTACGTGAAACACAATTAACCTAGTCAATCAATAATGAATAATCCAGCTGATCGATCAATCCCTCAGGCGGGGATAAAATTAGCTGCAAGCGGTTATCTCCTTGAACGCCGGAGAAGCGGCGGCGGACTCAGGCGGCGGAGAATGGGGCAACCTCGCCGAGAAGTTCCTTATTGGAAATCTGTCGTCATCCATGTTGGGGTCCTCGTGATCAAAGTTGAGGTTGTAACTCAGCTCGTCGTATTTGAAGTCCCCGGAGTGCCTCCTCCCGCTGCTGTGGCGCCCCATGCGGCCAATGGCTTTGCGACACCTGTCCTTCAGCTCGGAGAACTCGTGGTGGTGGTGAGAGCGCGCAGATTTCGGGGTGGAGAGGGAGGCGTCGGAGGGACGTAGGAGCCCTAGATCATCTCGGCCTCGGCCGCTGGCGTTGAGCCCTTGGGGGGTCGTAGGGGCGGTGCTGGAGCCGCAGCTGTTGTTGTGGTGGTGGTTGTGGTGGTGATGGGATTTATGGTTGTTGAAGCAAGGGATAATGCAAAGAGAAGAACGTAGCTTTTTCCTGAGGCTGCTAGGAGAAATTGGGTCCGGTTCCACAATCCTGAAGTCCATTTTCCGGTCTCTATTTCCGATGACGTTTGTGATGGATTGACTATAATGTATGATTTCTGGCCGGTGTTGTTCTTGGTGGTGGTGGTTTTGAGGTGTAGTAATGGGGAGGGTGGTGGTGGTTTTGAGTGTAGTAATGGGGAGGGTGGTGGTGGTTTTGAGTGTAGTAATGGGGAGGGTTTGGAGGAAATGACGGGTGAGGACACGGTGGGTTGGGAAAGATTTTGTGAAGGCCCTGATTCGTGGGGATGCTCAGAGGTTATCGCTCTCACCCAAATTAAGCAAAATGTATATGTGTAATGTGTATTATACACTTGTGATTTTGCAGATATATGGGCCGGGCTGTATGTAGTTTGTTGTTCAAGTCAAAGTTGGGGGCTTGTAGCTGAGCCCAATCAAGTTTGTGATGACGTGGGCAGACACCTTCTGGGGAGGATTAGGGAATTAGAATGGACTACTGTAAACGAGTGTTACACAAACAAGTTTGTTTAGAGTGTGGGGATTTGGCGGATTTAGAGCGATTATAAGTGACTTTTAAGTATACCATGAAAAACTACGAGAAAATAATGAGTGTCCTTCATATATACATCCTTCATATATACATCTTAACATGACTTTGCGTAAATGATTTTTCTAATCATAATATCATGTATTTTAGAATGAAAGATTTAGATGTGAAATAATGATGTGAAGTTGATATTGAATAACTTATTTGCAATTTCAATCACATGTTGACGTTACACGCTTATATAATTTATCGCGAAAACACGTTGACGCTTAACGCTTGTATAATTTAACTTATTCTTATAGATTAAATTTCATGTTTTATAACATTATGAATTTACCATCTTTACCATTATATAGATGGGTAAAATTCAAAGAGCAGCATCATGAAAGTGTAAACACTATATAAGCAGCTTTGCCACCATACAAAAGCAATGAAGCTCAAAACCAACAATTTACCAGTTACACTGAATTATAGCACAACGTAAGGCCTGAATCAAGAACAGATTCGGTTGGTCACGTGGCTCACCCTTGTGTACCCAAATTAGTAGGGTTTCATTTTCTGGTCAGAATTACAAAAAATTCTGATTCTTTTAAGCTCAATATCGAAACTTCCTCACTCTTTCCATTCGCGTTCCTACCTTGTTCTTCACTCTCTTTCTACTTTTCCTCTCGTCTCACACCCATAATTGAGAAGAGAGAAGAACAGAGGTTGAAGACATGATTGCTTCAGATGGTTTTAGCTACCATCAATGGTATGGACCCTCTAACCCCTCTTTTGTCTCCCACCTTGCTTCTGATTACTTCACAACTGTCTTCTTCCTCTTAGCACCAACTATATCTCTATTCTCATACAGTACCATTTTCTTTCTTCTTCATCATTTCAGGTAGCTTCTCGTATCTGAAGAGATTGGTTGTTTATAAATAGGAGAAGATCATCAACATAACACTTCTACCGCCCAACGCCGTATATTTAAGTTGTTGCGGTTAAAAAGCTAGTAGTGATCATAGTTAGAGACCTTAGCTGCAATGGCGGGGATGCTTCCTGGTGTGGAATGTGCTCGAAGGAGAAGAGTCCATCAGAGCGGTGAATCACCGAGTCCGGCTAATACAAATGGCTGCACCAGACGCTCGTCGTTTTGCTTGTATGCTAGCAACCATGAAACTCACCAAACCTCAACATTTTCTCTGGTAATTAATCAATTAACTAGCTACTGTGTCTAATCTTCAATTTTTTATAATATTTGGGTGAGTATTTGATGCTTAATTGTGGTGAACGTTATAGCAAAGAAGCAAGCTGAATCAGGCTTCATACACGGATGAGAAGCTAGGAGTGGAAGCCAGAGTTGCCAAGGAGAGACTAGATGAAAGATTGAGAACACAGAGAAAATCACAACCCAAAAGGTGAGTACTTTCACCCAACTTTCAAAAAAGCATGTTAATTTACTAAAATCATTGTTTGATTAGTTTTCTTATACAATTGATGAATTGGGTTTAGGCTAATTAGCAAGGAAGGATCATTGAGAAGTAGTACTGTGGATGATGCAAGATCTGCCATGATTCTTAGGGAGTTGCACAGAGAAGTGTATGGATCAAAGAAGACTACTAAGACTGGGTCAAGGAAGTTCAGCTGGGCAAAGTTGAGCTGGAAGTCATCTGACCAAGATGAGTGCGCTGTTTGCCTAGAGAGGTTCAGGCCTGGTGAGACTCTGGTGCACCTGCCTTGTGCACATAGGTTCCATTCTGGGTGCATGATCCCATGGCTAGAGAAGAATGCTCATTGCCCTTGTTGCAGAATGGGGATAGCTGCAGTGTCCCAGTAAATTTACTTCTCTTTAATCTGTGTTAATTCTCTGTGATGAGCTTTGCAGTTGTAGGGTTGTTTTGAGATCAGGATGTTCCTTTATGGAGCATTATCTTGTATCTGCCATATGATTTTGTTGAAGAAAGACTAGGAAGGAAACTCTTTGTCTGAGTGAAATTATGTATATATATGGTTGGTAGTTTCAAGGTGCTTCATTGTAGAAATTTATCTCAAATTCTTCTCAAATTAGATAACTACCCTATTTTCCATCCCATGCAAATCAAATATCAAAATTTGGGACTCAAGATTTCTTCAAAAAGTTCAAATATGATTGAAGATCCAAAGCTTAATCTAGCTACTAGAAATGAGAGGGCACAAACTTATTAGGGGATGCATATTGCAAATTTGCAATGTTTTTAGCTATAAAATCAACATAGTCACAGAAGACACCATTCAATAATTCCCTTCCATAACAGAAAGGGACATATAGAGCTTTCTTGTCTTGTATAATAATCCTTTAACTTAAAAGGATGAACAAATAATAGAGACAATAGCTATGAAAGAAATGCAAGTGAGTGAATCTAATTCCAGTGAGTGTCACAGTCTAGCTATCAATTCTTGAAATTGAATTCAAGATAATGCACCTCACATGTGACTAGTGGCCCAAAGATTTGAACATATATATGGGAATGAGATTGCATGCCTTGCTGTGTTGGTCTCTTGACTCTTCTAATTTTTCTTGCTTACTTATGAAGACCATTTATTTAGGTGAATCATCACTCTCATATTGGTGCATGCTTGATCAAAAGTTTGGATCATTGAGTGACAAGATTTAAACAAATCCTAGAGATGAGCTAGACATCTATTCTTTCCACCCTGATTTGGTTAAAAAAGTTTCCACCTTTCTGTGTGAAGCTGGAGAGCACCATTATGATTTAATCAAAAGCCAAATCTCTGCCTTGATTTCATTTTCTGGTTTGTGTTAATATAATTAAGCTGTTAAGATATGCTTTGATTATATGTGACTTCTTTTTCTTTGTGATTGGAGACTAGCTTAGAGTGAGTGATAAACAAGAGTCCAAAACGTTTGAAAGTTTTCATACGTGACAGGTACATAGCACGCCGTTGCAAACAGAAGCTAGAGACACATTGCACGAATTATTTTTCTTTAGTACTGTTTGATTTCAAATCTGTTATATCACTTATACATTTTGGTCCTCCATATTCTTCTCAATACGACATTCTTTTTCAAGAAAATGAAGATATCTCGACGCATCTTACATCGATTCAATACAATTGCAATGGAAAAATTGAACTCATAATTTTATCTCAAAGATCATCCGCTCAAATCTTTTATATAAAAATCGTTAGTTCGCAATGTTCATATAAACCTATCACGATAACTTTGACAATAGTCAAATGACAATATAAAGTGTCAAGAGACACTATCACTATCATACTCAACAACATAGAACATCCTAATTGTTCTTAAAATCAAACTACCTACTGGTTATAATTTTTTCTTAATATATTTTCCTATTTTTAAATGTTTAACGAAAGTGAAAGAGATTCAAATTTAGTGTCAAGAAACACCAAAATGTATCAAATCCCTTCGTAATTATTGATACCATTAGCAAAAGAAAACGTCTCTTTATTATGATAGTGATGTTGAATTTACACCTGTTATTTTGCAATCCACACTCTCATTTTTTTTTTTAAAGATTTTATAATGAGACAGAAAAATATGAAAGTGGGAGTATGGAAACAAAAATGATACTGCCAATTCCCAAGCACCAAAACGACGACGTCTCGTTCCTCACTGCATCTTTCTTTAATTTTGCCACCATGTGGGTTTCAAAAGACTCTTTCTCAACGGCTAGTTCCTAGTGACCGTTTTCCCTCTCCACAATTTCAAAACTACCTCTCACAGTCTCACTCACTCACTAAGCTCCACCCTAAACCCAATTCCAGATTCACAGCTCTGGCATCGTACACAAACACTGGATCTCTCTCTAACCCTATTGATAATTCCTCAAATCATCAACAAACCAGAGTTTCAAGAATGGTGTACTCATACGCACCCACATACTACTCCTCTCTCCATGAGTCTGTCACCTCTTTGTGCAAGACCATCCTCCCCTTCAGCTTCAAGAAACGCCGCTTACCGGCCGCAGAGCACAAACTGTCGAAGCTTCAGTCGGATAATCTCAAATGGCAGCAGGACTCTTTCCACCAGATTCTCAACTTGATGGGTCTTCACAAAGAAGGCATTTTGGCCGAGACTGAGGTCTCAGCTTTTCGATCCCATTTGCTCGACACTCTTATCGCTGCGCCGCCCGAGCATGAGCAGCCGGTGATCTTGAGAGATAAGCTGCTTTTCTTGCAGGTAACCAATCTAAAACCTCCCTTCCTTCTTTGTTCAATTGTTAAAATTACGCGACGGGGTATTGTAAGTGTCAAGTTGTTCTTTTGGCCACTGAGATTAACAGGGATTTATTAATCCTGTAGGAGCTGTTATATGCAAAATGCATATCTGAAGATGAGTACCATTCTTCGAAAAGGCCATTGCTGCAGAGATTGGCAGTGCAAGGAGCTGAGATTGAGGCCAGAGATGTAATTGTGTCAGGGGCACCACTTAAAGAGACAAAAGAGAATGCAGATGAGGAGTGGTCTGTGATTGACTTGAAGGATGACAAAAGCTTGACGAACAAAGAAGGATCGAATTCGAATAGCAACAAAGGGAAGCATGGCTCGGCAATGAAACAGATTAAGGGAGCAGCTTCGGTTTTGGGGTTTGTGTCGCCTTACAAACAGGGGAAGAACAGAGAAGAGAAGAGCATTTTCGATCTGGCCAACAACTCTAAGCATGAAACGAGCTCAATTCTAATGCCGGAGAGCCTGCCGCCGGTGAAAGAAAGTAGCTCGGATAGGACGAAGAGGAAACCGTTTAGGAACTTGTTTCAGAGAGAACAGAAAGAGGTAAATGGTGATGAGAATTGTGTTGAGCAGGAGCAAACACCTTCGAAGTCGGCTAAAAAGAAATGGGGGTTTGATGGGTTGAAGAAATGGAAGAGGAGTGAGTTGGAGGATGAGACAACTCCTCTGCCTCTAAATGAGAGATCAGATAGTGAAGTTCATGTGAGGCTTGTGGCAAGTCCCATGGGTGAAGGTCCAGACACTAAGCTTATAAAGAGGAAGCTTCTTTCAGATGGTTCTCCTTCTGATTTCTTCATTGATAAGGTTCGACATTGTTAATTTGGTGTCTTAATGCTTGAGTTGAGCTGAAACTGAATCTTGGTCACTTTTACAATGTGCAGGTTGTAGGGGACAAGATAAAGAAGGAGCTTTCGAGAATTCAGGCTGAGCTTTGCACATCAAATCCAAATCTCAAATTTTCGTAAGCCCTTTATTCTACTTTGGTGACTGTTATGTAAGCATTGGTATTGAAAACCGGTCTCTCCTTTATGAATGTATGAGTTTGATTGTTGGAACGTGCAGGAATGACCAAGTTGAAGCAATTTCTACTAAACTTCCAGTAGACAAGGCTGAGCTAAAGAAGTTTTTCCCCAAGTAAGTTCAAGTCCAAATCATTCGCCTTTTGAGCCTAGAATCAGCAAAGTGTCACCCTTGTGAGCTATCTTTTGTATCAATGTTGCAGGTCATGGTGTGATCGCTATGGCGATGTGGTCTTGGATGTGGTGAAGAAAGAATTCAAGGACCATGTTGGGGAAATGGAGAGCTTGAGGAGTGCAGCTAGAGAGAAACATGGCATGAACTCAGCACGATGGACGACATTCCAAGACGATGATGAAAATTGTCACCCGAATCTGTTTGCTAACCGAGATCATTCTTGGTACCATAGCAGTGGCACTTCAAAATTCCATGAAACCAATCCTTTCTGTGATGATCACATCACTGGTAATGGTAGCAGTGCCAGCAAGCTGAGATCTAAACCATCTTTTGCCCCAGACCAGAGCCAGAACCAGAACCCCTTCTGGGTCCCTGGACATGGCTATTGATAACGCCAGGCACTGATATATGTCCTCTGTTTTATATTATATATTTTGCTTATGGATTCTGGAAGAACTCGGCGGCTAACTAAGTAACTCAAACTCTATGTTTGATTTGTAATTAGGCAAATTTAATTTCTCCCTGTTGCTCTCCTAAGGTAACAGGGTTGGTTTTTATTTATGTGCTCCCAATTTGTGCAGAATGTGTATTAAGTTTAGCTGTGACTAATTATCACTTTGTGAAAGTCTGCATTCTCAAAGGCAAGAGAGTTAAAAGTCATGTCAAGGATGCGTATTGATACAAAGTACTACAAATCCGCATCATGAGGTTTGACATGGAAAATTCAGATGCAAGTTAGCACTGAGCAGAAAATGAGTTAGTACTTGTCCGCGGAGGACAAATAGGTACGTGATTGTAAATGCGAAGGACCATCAATATTTACATATTCATATGTACAATTTCAAATAGAAGATATCCCTGAGTTAGATACAGAACAGTCGTTCAAACCTTCACGAACATCTCCTCGACAAAGTGGACAAACTCTGCAAGTAAAATAAGGAACCAATAGACTTTCAGCATGAAACAAGAGAATATGAAGGATAACAAAAGCAGGGGATGGCAATAAGCATACCCATGTATCTCTTTGAGCCACTTATCCACACATGACATGTGATACTCATGGTGGCAGGGTAGAACTCGAATTTTGTCCCCTTCCTCATACTCAGCAAGGCAGATGTAGCACCTGTCAATTATTAACTCACAATGATCAAACACTGACATATACATTATGCTCACTGATGATATATAAACAAGAGAAGATTTGAAATAAATCTAACTTACTGTTCAACATCATCCCCATGCTTCAAGTTGTCAAGCTTAGTGTGACATTTAAGAGGAAACGAGTCAACAACAGATGCTGGGGCAGGGACTGAGACCATAGACAGTGAGAGTGACACGGGTTGGCGATGAATTTCATCCAAAACCTGCATGTTGCAAATTAGAACAAAAAATGTTACAAAATTAAGTGATGGAGCTCCACTGATATCTCCAAAGGAATTAATACTGTAACGTCTGGAAGGATGTTTTTTAAATAAATCCTTCAAACCGGGAAGCATATTTGAAAGGAATATGAGTATATAGCTATGCTCTAAGCTACAGAAATTATGTAACCAAAAAGTTGAAAAACACATGGACATGTTCCCACAGAACAGAAGCCAGACTGGAAAGCAATGAGATATGATGAGATTGTGAATATCACTTCCCTACAGACATAAATTTATGAATTTCTCAGTTTAATTAGTGCCATGAATGACGACGTCCAGAAAGGCTTTCTAACAATTACGAGTATGTGCTGTGACAGCAACACAAATTTAAATTGGCTTCAACTTCCATAAAACATGCTTGAAACCTGTGTCATTCAATTAACCAGGCTCCTAACACATACTTGCCAAATATTTACATACTGATATTAATAAGCACCAGCAGGAAATATATCCAAAATTGGTGAAAGAGAAACATATTTTGTAAATGTCTTCACTCATGATCTAACCAACAGAGGTGCAATCTACCTAACCAGATGCATACGACCATAGAAGACTTGGCCTTTTGAAATGAAAGCAGACCCTAGACAAGAATATTTAAAGCTTCATTGCTGTAGCCTAAAACATGCAAGCAGCTTTTGGAACTAATATGCATTCTCACAATCTCGAACAATAGAAGAAACACAAGCCTGAGGAAAGAAAACTACCTCGAATAGAGCTTCAGCAAGCATGACAATTCTTGATATACTTGCCCGGGCACTAGACTCTTCTGTCATCAAGAATGAACCACATGAGCACATGCCTCTAGGGTGAATTCCTGTAGGACAAGTAGTATTGCGGTGACCATTATCATCAAGGCCACCACGAAGCCTTTCCCAGACCTGTAAAGAGTTGGGCCAAACCATAAAATATAATTATTGGGGAGGATAAGAACAAAGCTGTTAGTTACTACTATAGCATTTTATGCCCTATAACAAGAAGCTTTTTTTTGGTAACATCTATATATTACACTTTATGATTATTGAAAAACTATTAGAGCATGCTAACATAAGACGATATATCAATATAATGTTATAGTTGAATGTACAATACACCTACAGATTATTCCATATAACACAAAAACCCTCAGGAAAATGAAACCAAACTACCAGTTTTCAGATCCAAGTTAAGTCAAATGATTAAAATAGGAGCTTTTTAAAGTTTTAGAAGATCACCTCAGATCTAGACTGCCGGCGCCGTTCACTCAAGTTAGGAATTCTATTGACCTGGTGACCAGAATCAGCTCCACTCCGTTCATCAAGAAAATCACCGCTCAAACCAAGTAGCCATCTGTCATGAAATCCTAGATCCTCGGTGTCATCAGTAGAGAAAAGTATGGCTGGCGAATCAATAAACCTTCTGGAACTGCGCCTTGAAAATGCATCCCAAAATAGACGCCTACCACTCCTTCTGGACTCACGATTACTTGTGTCAGCATTACTACTGGACAAAAAGTTTGAAGAAATGCTCATGACATCAACATGAACTACACTTCCATCTTCGCGGCTTTGTTCCCTATTTGACACAAGGAATCCTAAGCCAGAGGGTATTGCCTCCCGAAGGTTATCATTTCCGCGTGAGGGAAAAGGTAATGGTATATCAGAAACATGAACAGAATCAGTATCAGCATTAGTATTACGGACAGCCATAACTTCAGCTACATGATTCTCAACGGACATGTCATCAGAACGGGAATTCCCAATCCCTTGTAGAGATGAACTACTTGGTCGCATAACCACAGGGCAGGCCTGAGATGCATTCTTGTCTGCGGAGCCATTGACTGCATCCATGTTAGCTGATCTATTCACAGAGACTGGGTGGGACGATTGTTGTTCTTTAAACGAAGTACTAGCTGCAGTACTATTATCCCTACTAGATTCATCATGATTACAACCAGCACTTACCGGACGAGAAATGAGCTCCTTACTCCTGGACAAGCACTTCCCCTGGTTACTTGAATCAAGACTTCTTAAACCTTCTTCAAAATAAGTAGTACCCTGACCCACTGGAACAACACTTTGAGATGAGGATCCTATTTCAGTGTTGGGGAAGGTGAACCCTGCCCTTGTACTGGAGATCAACGAGGATACATCTGTGGAGTTCTGAACTGGATTACTACCCTGATCACATTGCCCTGCGTATCTCACCAGACACTCGGCTTGATGATCATCTATCTGCAGGAAATGCAATTAAGCATATCAGTATCTATCATAGTTTACCAGACCAAATACACAACCAAGGCAATAAAACATTAACACTCCGATTCCAGGGTCTTCTAAGACCCTGAAAATGCTCAGTTTAACCTTGTTTCTTCTTCATTCATGATTGCTTACCGAACCTAAACAATTCTGGACACCAAAAATTACATAATTCGAGCAATACATTAGATAATTGACCTGAATGATTAAAACTGCCCATCAACAACATGACCTTAAATGACAATTTCTCATTAGCAACGGATATACAAACTCACAGATACACAATAAACTAAAAGTCAAATTCACAAAGCAACAACAAAATCACCAAACACAAAGTCACCAACAGCTTATAAAATTCAAGAAATAAACCCCAAAATCATAGATGGGTTCCTGTATTACACCAAAAAGTACCGACCTTTGTACCAACAACCAAACCCCAAATCATCCAACCCATCAAAACCCAATAAAAATCGAATCTTTCAATCAAATTTGCACAAAACAAACCAAACCCAATAATGGGCGATGATGAACACGAAGAGGGTACCTCGAGAGTGGCGCTTGAGGAAGAGCCGCCGCAGACGAGAGAGGAGATGATGGAGCGATTGGCGGTGCGAGTGGGTCGTGGCCGAGATGGGCGCGAACCCAGTCGACTGGAGCTCGAACCCATTTTCAAGAACAAGATGAAGAAGCAGAGGAGGGTTGAGAATTGAAGAAAGGTTAGACTTTGATGATGATGATGATAATTGAAGCACCACCCGAGTGAGAAAGGGAAGGGTTTGTTTATTTCAAATTCGATCGATGATTTTGTGGACTACCGTATGATTGAGGTGGAGAAAAGACTTTTAATCTTTGGTGCTTCAAACAGTTGAGAACGACACTGTAATAATAGTTACAATTATATTATGGGGGATAATTCAAGACTTGGCAAATGAAGAAAGAGAGGTTGCCTAAATTCATGCTTAAGGATTGACTGACTATTATTAGAAAGATAATCACCTTGTTTATGATTGATAGTATGACTTGCAAGTGATCACGAATTCAGGGGAATCGGAAAAGAGGACTTTATACCTAAGCTAAAGTGTTATCTTGGTGGCCTCTAATTCAGGGATTTTGTATCAATATGCTTGGAGTTTAAGTAAATGTAGTGAAATTTCAATTTTAATCTTAGGACTTGGGAAAACATAATGTTGAAGTAAAAGGTGGGTAGTCATGAATCTTCAAGACCAATTAGAAATTTTAGAAGTGTATTTGAAAAAATGGGGAAGTCCTTGTCTGAGAATCAAAAGAGATACTCAAGATAAAGAAAAGATCATGTAATGTTTTGTATTAAGGTGGAATGATTCTATCATTATAAGTTTGAATGATTATATTCAAAAAACAAAACAAAAAAAAAATATCATTACAAGTTTGAATTTGGACTGCAACAGCAACTCAATCCTAATATAGTGGATCTCTTTCTATCAGCTTTACATTAATGGAGTCTTCGGCACAACATCAATCTGGCCCAAAACTTTACCTCATCAGGCCCGTTTGGTGTTGCCAAGTGCCTTCATTGTTGCATCTTTGGTTGTTAAGATGATGACGCTTATGATTAAGATCAGTTTGGCAGTACGAGTAGAATGTAACTATGGTCTTCTAGCTTCCAGACTAAGCACAACCTGTAAATCGTCTGATCTGTTGTAAGCTTGAAGCGAGCTTCAATTTCAAGCTTCACGTTCATCTGTTGATACAAGATAATAAGCTAGGCTAGCTCTAAACTCTGCAAGTCTATCAAACAGGAAATTCTATATAGGAAAGAGACAAACACATCACCATTTTATCTGGGGTTCTCACTCATTTATATGTCATATATGCCTAAAATACGAAGTCTACTTCACCGAAACAATAATTCAAGCATGCATAAGAGCTGTAGATAATGTAACAGGAACGTGTCTGGTGTATATACAAGTAATAGTAGACGCCATGAAAATAAGCTTCAAATCACCAAGAGGTAAAGGACAATGGGCCTGAATGCCTGATCGATATATTTCTGGCATAATCGATAGTGCTCGCTCTGTCTATCGGAAAGGGAGTCTGTGGTACGTATACCATTGCCGGCCATTTTCCTTTCAGTTTCTTCATACCCAGCAATTAGAAATTTGGCTTTTTACGTACTAGATGAAGCCATTCGTTCAAATGCTAACTTAGCTAGGAAGGATATAGTATTTGGTGAAACGGATAGATCATATTAGATATCAACACCATTCAATAGATTATATTTATGGGTTTAAGTTTAAAGGGTGAAAAATTTCTAGTATTTGTTACTGTACGTGAAAGATCGATGAGGTTGTTTCGAATATAAAATATGCTTAAAGACTGTGCTTGCAGATCAACCGACCACCCTATTGAAGACTTAATTTCTCGCATTGGCTAGAGAGTTCTGATGATAAACCATAAACTTGTAGGTGTGGTATGAATATCACATCAGTGAGGGGACGATCTGAAAGAGCGGCCATGCATATGAATTGTAGGTATACACCTAACAAGAACAACACAGGTCTGACTTGCAGTTGCTCTATAATTTTCCAGATGAATAGGACACGTTTCCCTCAACAATTGGTTAACCGGATCTATCACCATCTCTAGCTTCCATCTTTTCGCCACGTATTGCCGCCCCAAAAGAGAAGGAATACGTATCAGTCATTCCTAGCTGCAGAATAAATATAACCCTCTATATATGACATTTCACAGTGATAAGCAAAATCTAAACTCATCAGGATCTTTTGAGATACAATGCCAGACCATCCACCACCACCACCACACGGCCACGGTCACCCACCGCCTCCAGGTCCGGGGCACCATGAGCCTCCTCCGCCCCATGGCCATGCTCCTCCTCCTCCTCCGGGGCCTCATGCACCTCCTCCAGGACCCCATGCACCCCCTCACGGCGGCCCTCCTCACCAGTGTCACCACCACCCATGAACCTAACTCCCCATGAGGCCAAGAAGCTAGTCAGCAAGTTTATGATCTGTATATCTACGTGTGCTTGTTCGTGGTGTGATCTAGCATCATCTTTCATGCAGTACTTATCTATGTAATGACTAAAATATGGTGGCTATGTACTCAAAAGAAGGCCGATCGTATTTGTAAAATAAGACGAGTACTAGCTTTGTGATTATGCATCTTCAGCTTGTGTGAATGTTCTTCTATATTCTTAGAAATCAGAAAAATGGTCAGTTTAATTGTCTTAACTACTTGACTAACCTTAATTAATTTACAAAATTAGTCAATATCACCAATCTTAATTATCAATAGAGATTGGAATTAACCATTCCGGTCCATCATAAAAAGACCTAAAAAAGTACTGAAATAAGAAGTTTATTTGTTCAAACTGAAAGTTAGAGCGGTGAATTAGCTGAAACTGAAAACTACGGGTAGAATAACCACCATATATTAATTCATTCGGATCATATTAGCTAGTAAGGCGCCTTAACGAGCTATATATAACCACCATATATATCAGAGAATCAGAATGAGAGTTCATAAAGAGAAAACGAAATGAAAAAGCAAGATTAAAGTACGTAGGCTCTGAGTATATCCTATCCTGCAAAATGTCCACAGATTGATCGATCTCCATAATAATTTTGTGAGCTGCGATCTGTTTGTAACTTATTTTCTGTCAAATCCTCCATATACGAACGCATGGCTCCAACCTGGACGAAGACGAGCATAAGTTCTTGCATTGCCTCATTAGCAAGCCTCACGTACTTTGTTATTATCTTGCCTTAGCTCACCAAGAGTTCAACTACTCACAATTGCAGCAACTAGCTTTCTGTGATCTAGCAAAGTTAAATTTGCTCTGGCCCGACAAAGATAGAAGAGAAAGTTAAAAGTTCCATGCTGCGCGCCCTAGTTCAAGTGCGCACTACGTTATGATCTTGTGGTTCTTATAATGCATGTGTATCCATATCACCACATAAATTTCAGAAGAGAAAAACAAAACGACCACAGTGCACGATTAAAATGCTAGCTTTCATTGTTTTCAAAATATCCCGAGCTACCATTCTGCGGTTCTGCCCACAGAAGCAAAATAAGTTTATCCTTGTATGGATATTATGTGAATTGAATTTATTTTATATTTGATGTTTGGATATTATGTGGCACCTATAACAACGAAGCATGTGCCATTCTGAAGATAATGTAGACGCATCTTCTTAATTTAGAAAGCCCTTTGCCGACACCATTCTCCTATAAAACCAACTCCTACTAGCTTAAACTCTTCACCAGTTTCCCACATCAAGAACAACTTCTTCTTCTTTTTATTATATTCAAGCAAGTCTCAGCAAGAAACCGAAGATGCAACACGGTGATCATCACGGCGGACACCAAGGAGGAGGAGCACCCGGAGGCGGCCCAGGTCATCAAGGACCAGGAGGAGGAGGACAAGGAGGACCAGGTGGTCACGGTGGAGGTGGAGGAGGACAGGGAGGGCCAGGCGGTCACGGTGGTGGTGGAGGAGGACAGGGAGGACCAGGCGGTCACGGTGGTGGAGGAGGAGGACACGGAGGAGGGGGAGGAGGACACGGTGGAGGAGGAGGAGGAGGACACGGGGGAGGAGGAGGAGGAGGACACGGTGGTCATTGATCATGGAGCTGAATAAGCTCTACTGATGTGACTCTGTGGTATCGATTGTGTTTGCTGACTACGTACTTCTTATGCATGCATGGTGTACTAGCTAGCTGAATAAGTCTCTTCATGTGACTGTTGTATCGTTCGAGTTATCATTTTCCTAGTTGGGTCGATGAGATCCTAGCTAGATATTGGAGCTAGGCTAAGGGACTTGATCTCGTGTTTTAATTCTGTAACTCTGTATGTATGTGTAATAAAACCCTACAAATTATGTATTTGATTTTGTCTCTTTGGCTTAAGATTGCATGCAGCTACAATATCCTTAATTTAATGACTACTAGCTAAGAACATAGAAGAGAGAAACATATCGAGCAGTATCAATCCTATTGGTGATTTACAAATTATATCAAAATTGTGCTAAGAAATCTTTGGGGGGGGTGTCCTAATTAAGCATCACCTCATAATTGGAAGGGAAGAATCAAAAGTAAGAAACGATACATTACAGGGAGAAATCTTTACCATACCGGAACGCTCCTCTCCGGCGATCACTCCGTCCACGATGACTTCGGCAGATTTGAAACTTCTCTTTTATCCACGACGCCGCCACCTTAACGATGATGAGGACGCGTCCAAGACGACGGCTTTAGGTTGGATCCTTCACCAAGTCGCTCGCGTCCGTCGGGACTTCGACTCCGAGCTTGTCGACCGATTGAACACGTCGATGGTCCAGTGCGGCTTTGCTTCAAAACGAGTCGCCTTGTCCCTCAACTCCGATTCGAAAATCCAACTCGTCAACAACACCGCCATCCACCTCCTCTACGACAGTTGCCGTCATGAGCCAGATATGTTGATTTTGAAGTCAATAGAGAGGTTAAGATGAATTTTGAAATATTGAATTTTGAATTGGGAAGTTTACAGATCGATAATTGCAATTCGAAATTTCCTTAACTTTATGGTTCACATTTTGGCCACTCAAATCTTGAATCCTTCATCTCTCCCGCATTCTTAATTTTTGGTTCTTTATTTTCACTTTTGAATGAGTATATACTGGGATACTCGTATATTTTTTGTCGACAAGGGCTAATATCACGCTTATTGGGAATCAGTAAATTGTTATTGTGGAATACTGGGAGTTAGTAAATCTATTATTAGCGGTCAGTAACATGTTTACTTACAGTCAGTATTTATTATTAGGGGTTACCGTGACTCCGTAATCATAAATACAATTCTTAATACTGATAGTTAGTAATCTATTATTATGGGTTATTGATGGTCAGAATTGGAGCTATTGAGAGTTGGATCCGGCTTCTCTGTTTGGATTTTTTGTGCTTGGATTTGCTTGGATCCTTACAACCATTAGATTGAGTAAGGATGACATAGGTGATAAGTTGGTTGCATCATTTTACTCAATCCAATGGATATAAGGAATCCAAGCAAATCCAAGCACAAAAAATCCAAGTAGAGAAGCCAATTCCTTTGTGTAATTGGGGGTGACATGTTTACTGAGAGTCAGTAATCATATATACAGTTTACAACTCTGACATCTATGAAAAATTCCGGTCAGATTTCGATAATAAGCGAAAATTCTGACGATCAGATTTCAAATCCGGCAAGTGTTGATCGGAATCTAATAATCGGAGTCCGGCGGCCGGGGACCGGAATCCGACGGCTGGTGACCGGAGTCTGGTGTGTATGCATGTGATTATGAGGGTTGGGGGCAAAATACTTTCCTAGTAGGACTAGAAAACTGTCTAAAAAAACTGATATGCTTTCCAATAGCTGCTTTACTATTCACTCCACTCAGATTTCCAACTTGATATATTGTTGAACACTTAACTATATTATCTTGTTAATTAGATATTTTGTAGGTTAATCTTGTACCATATAAAAGGGGAAGTGTTTGCTTTGAAATCTGTATGAATTCTCAATAGATCAAAAGCTGCATAAGTTCAGTTTTGTTCATGTTCATTGATTGTTCTTCATTTCTTTATTTGCTACATCAAATCAATCAGATACAAAAGTTAATCTTGATTGTACTCTGTCCAAATACAGAGTAGGAGTCATAATTCTAACAAAACCTAGGGTTTCCATATCCAAGAGGGCGGTCGGCAGGCATACTAAACTGCACAGGATAATTGTTGGAGGTTATACTAAACTGTCCATTGTAAAATGAACCTGGATTCGGATAGTCAGGGTGCAATCCAGATGGTCTCTCTGCCGTTAAGGATGTCCGCTGAAATTTATGTTCATGCTGTTGAAAGCTGGAATCAACTGTGCTGCGTAAGCATTTTTTCTGATTTTCCTTTGTCTGATCCTCCATAAATTTCTTCAGCTGTTGTATTTGTTTCTCAATGTTCTCAGAAGTATATTGAGACTTAAGGCTATGAGCTTTGTGCAGTCAATAGCACGTCGTAGATCAGCTATATATATTCCTCGGTTCACAACCTGATCTTGTTCATAGAGAGTTTGCCTTATCTTGCTAATTTCCGTTCACTTCATGGCCTTCTCAATGTTAACGTGAGTCCTAGTCCTAATATATTGGAAAGTATATATTGTGTAATTAAACTAGGATTGTGAAAATCTTTTTGTGTAATTAGTGTCCTTCTAGGATTACAACTACTCTTGTATATATACCCTGTGTTTAGGGTTTGTTCAATATATCAGAAAAAACTCTCAAGACTCTTACGTCGATCCTGGTTATCTTGACAATCTGAACTAGTTGTTTCCGCTGTAAACCTGGTCCTAATCTGATTTGCTCGAAGTTTCAAGTCTGTCAAATTCTGTCATTTTTTTTTATCTGTCATTCAATCCTCTCTTTACGATGGAACTCGCAATTTTTGGTAACCAACCTGAAGTTACCCGTGATCAATTGGTAGCTTTTCAAAACGAGAGCTCCGGCTTTGGAGTGAAACTGGATAGCACAAACTATCCACTATGGCGAAGACTAATGAAGCTGCATCTTGGAGGTGTGGGTAGGTGGGAGTATGCCGCTGGTACTCTCCAACAACCTGAAGAAGTTGGCAAGGCACAAACTATGTGGGATGCTGCAAATTGTAGCACGATGACGCTTCTTCTAAAATCCATGACAAGACCAATTATGTTGTTATTTTCGAGCTATACGATGCCAAAGGAAATTTGGGATGCAGTCGCAACCACATACTATGATGGAAGTGATTTTGCAAGAGTTCATGATTTGACATGTCAAGCCTTTGCAACTACTCAAGCTGGTAAATCTCTTGCAGACTATTATGCCAGCTTGAAGTCTATCTGGCAAGAGTTGGATGAAAGGGATCCCAACCCTATGGTGTGTGATCTGGATATTGCTACACACAATATGTCCCGAGACAAGATGCGAGTTCATATCTTCTTGAATGGATTGGATTCAAAATTTGCTACTGCTAAGGGAGAATTGCTGCGACAAGCCACACCACCAACCTTGGAACAAGCTTATGCTTATGTTTGCAAAGATGAGTCCAACCAGTCTAGTACAAAGGAGTTACATACTGAGGTCTCCATCCTCACTGTCCAATTTAAACCTCAACACGATTGGAAAGCCAAGAACCAAAACAGTGAACTTCAGATTCAGCCTGCTCATGGACCAGATCACACTAAAGTACAGTGCTTTTATTGTAAGGAATTTGGACACTACAAGACCTCGTGTCTTAAGAAAACAAATCAAGGAGCCACCTATGATAAGAGCCGTGGAGCCAAGGCTGCAATTCAGTTGGTTCAAGAACCTGATTTCTATGGAATAGGCGGACAAGACCTCACTACAGGTATATGTTCTCAGGAGAAACGAGGTAAAATTGGTATTGCGTTAAAATTTTTTGACTTTACTGGTGGTGATACATGGATAATTGATTCTGGTGCGTCTGACCATATGACGTTTGATAAGTCTTTATTTTTGAGTCTGTCTCCATCTCCCATCCTGCAGTGTCTAATGCAAATGGGGTGTCTTTCCCAGTCCTAGGTATAAGATCAATACAAGTCACTCCAACTATTGTGTTAAACAAAGTCTTATTTGTTCCTGCTCTATCTCATCACTTATTGTCTGTTTCTGAATTGAATTGAATTCACAAAACAAATGCTCTGTAACCTTTTTTTTCTATATACGTCCTCTTTCAGGACTTGTCAACTCAGGTGATAATAGGCAGGGGAGATCTGAGGGGGAGACTATTTCACTTGGATTGCATGTACAACGGGAAAGCCAGAGCACCATCACCAACAGTTGCCCTGACATTAAGTTCTGATCGAGTAAAAGAAATTTGGTTATGGCACCGTCAAATGGGTCATCCATCCTTTGGGGTCATGAAGAAGTCTATACCATCTTTATTTGTTGGAATAAAACAATCAAGTCTTCATTGTGAAACTTGTGTGTTTGCTAAGAGTCATAAGTCTAGTTATTATCCTAGTCTTTCTTCCAGTTCTGCACCATTTGAGTTGATTCATTCTGATGTATGGGGACCTTCAAAGGATTTAACTTTGACAGGAATGAAATACTTTGTTTTGTTTATTGATGACTTTACAAGATTAACTTGGGTTGTGTTATTGAAAAGGAGGGATGCTGTGTTTTCTGCCTTCACTGCTTTTGATAATCTCATCCGAACTCAATATGATGCTTGTGTGAAAATATTTAGATCTGACAATAGAGGGGAGTTTGTTAATCATTCTTTCCGCGACTATTTTCAGCAACATGGCATTATTCATCATACTACTTGTCCTCAAACACCTGAACAGAATGGAGTATCAGAGAGAAAGAACCGACACCTATTGGAAGTTGGAAGAGCTCTCTTACTGAGTGCAAATTTACCAAAGTATCTATAGGGTGAAGCTGTGTTGTGTGCCTCTCACCTCATCAATCGACTTCCATCTGCAGTTCTTCAGAATAGAGTTCCATTTGAGGTGTTGTTTGATCATGTTACCATCCCATCTCTCAATAAGCTTCCTGCTCGTATCTTTGGGCGTGTAGCCTATGTTCATCTCTACAAAAATCAGCGATCTAAGTTGGAGACTCGTTCCCTCAAGTGTGTGTTTGTTGGCTATGGATCCCATCAGAAAGGCTATAAGTGCTACCATCCTCCATGTAAACGGTTCTATGTCACCATGGATGCCACATTTAGTGAAGACATATGCTATTTTTCTCCTACAGTATCTCCAAGTGAGGAGGAGCAGAATGTTTTGTATGAAGATCAATTTGGAGAACTTGAAGATGGTGTCATGATATACAGAAACTCCACCGAAAATGACCCTCAACTTGTCACCGGCCGGATTCAGCATCAGACAGAAGATACTCTGCAACCACAAGAAGTGGTTCAATCCATTGACCCTCCCAACGTTAAGGAATCTGTTACCAGTTCTGAAGGTATTCGACTTGAAGAGCAAGTGCCCGACACGTCGAAAGGAGGAGAATTGAATACTTATGAACTAGTTGAAGATGTACATGCAAGACCAGTCTCTCCCTCTACTCCAATGATCTCTCCTGGCATGTCATCACCTGAGGTATGTAAAGTCTTGCATGCTAGGTCAAATCGTGGTCACCCTCCTAAAAAATATGAGTCTCTCTTGTCTGCTAAAGCCAAGTATCCTATAGCCAACTATGTGTCGACTCATAGACTCTCTAAACCTTATGTAGCCTTTGTGAATCAATTATCTGTAGTGTCTCTTCCTAGTAAAGTGCAGGATGCAATCAAGGAGGAGAAGTGGGCCAAAGCAATGGAGGTCGAGATGGATGCTCTTAAGAAGAATGGTACTTGAGATTTGGTTCCATTACCACCTGGAAAGAAGACTGTTGGTTGTAGACTGTTAATTTACTTGTCGCATACTAGACCTGACCTTGCCTATGCGGTTAGTGTGGTGAGCCAGTATATGCACAATCCGAGTGAAGATCACATGAGTGTTGTAGTAAGAATCTTGAAGTACTTGAAGTCTGCTCCTGGAAAAGGCCTGGTGTTTCGAAAGCATGGACATTTGAGGACTAGTGGTTACACTAATGCAGACTGGGCAGGGAATATCACGGATATAATTTCAAATTCAAGCTATTTTACGTTTGTTGGTGGAAATTTAGTTACTTGGAGAAGCAAGAAGCAGATTGTGGTGGCTCGTTCTAGTGCAGAAGATGAGTACAGAGGTATGGCTCAAGGGGTCTGTGAGTTGCTGTGGTTGAGAAATTTATTAAAGAGTCTAAAGTTCAAGCAAGAACAGCCAATGCCTCTTTACTGTGACAATACTGCTGCAGTTGAGATTGCACATAATCCTGTTCAGCATAATCGGACGAAGCATTTAAAGGTTGATAGACATTTCATCAAGGAAAAGTTGGATGCTTGTATTATCTCCTTCCCATTTGTTCCTTCGGAGGAGCAGTTAGCTGACGTGCTTACCAAGGCAGTTTCGTCCAAAACGTTTAGTGACTCACTTGACAAGTTGGGTATTCAAGACTTGTATGCGCCAACTTGAGGAGGAGTGTTAACGTGAGTCCTAGTCCTAATATATTGGAAAGTATATATTGTGTAATTAAACTAGAATTGTGAAAATCTTTCTGTGTAATTAGTGTCATTCTATGATTACAACTACTCTTGTCTATATACCCTGTGTTTAGGGTTTGTTCAATATATCAGAAAACTCTCAAGACTCTTGTATTATGTTTGACTCTCAACATATTCTTTTAGGAACTTGTGGAATAAGTTGAATTTGCGAATGCGTCCATAAGCCTTCACCAGTTTCTTCTTTTGAAAAAATGTCTGAATAGCACCAACAACATTAGGCGGGACAATGGAAGCTCGCTGACGATTTCTTTTCCTACTGGTGCCAGGAGCAACAATAATGTTGTTCTTGGCAGTTGGTTGATGATTTGCCTTCATATCATCGTTGCCTTTTTGTATCAATATGCTTATATTTAAGTAAATGTAGTGAATTTCAATTTTAATCTTAGGACTTGGGAAAATATAATGTTGAAGGAAAAGGTGGGGTGGTCATGAATCTTCAAGACCAACCAGAAATTTAGAAAAGTGTGAAAAAATGGGAAAGTCCTTGTCTGAGAATCAAAAGAGATACACAAGATAAAGAAAAGATTATGTAATGTTTTGTATTAAGGTGGAATGATTCTATCATTATAAGTTTGAATGATTATATTCAAAAAACAAAACAAAAAAATATCATTACAAGTTTGAATTTGGACTACAACAGCTACTCAATCGTAAGTGGATCTCTTTCTATCACCTTTACATTAATGGAGTCTTCGACCGAAGATCAATCTGGCCCAAACCTTTACCTCATCAGGCCCGTTTGGTGTTGCCAAGTGCCTTCATTGTTGCATCTCTGGTAACTTGGTTGTTATGATGACGATGCTTATGATAAAGATCAGTTTGGCAGTACGAGTAGAATGTTACTATGCTCTTGTTCTAGACTAAGCGCAACCTGTAAATCGTCTGATCTGTTGTAAGCTTGAAGCGAGCTTCAATTTCAAGCTTCACGTTCGTCTGTTGATACAAGATAATAAGAATTGTAGGTAAACACCTAACAAGAACAACACAGGTCTGACTTGCAGTTAATCTATAATTTTCCAGATGAGTAGGACACAATTGGTTAACCGGATCTATCGCCATCTCTAGCTTCCATCTTTTCGCCACGTATTGCCGCCCCAAAAGAGAACGAATACGCATCAGTCATTAATTCCTAGCTGCAGAATAAATATAACCCTCTATATATGTCATTTCACAGTACGTGATCAGCAAAATCTAAACTCATCAGGATCATCTGAGATACAATAATGCATTACTCCATCCAAAAGGGAAGGAATACGTATCAGTCACTCCTATTTGCAGAATAAATATAACCCTCTCTATATGACATTTCACGGTGATCAGCAAAATCTAAACTCATCAGGATCTTTTCAGATACAATGCCAGACCATCCACCACCAGCACCACACGGCCACGGTCACCCACCGCCTCCAGGTCCGGGGCACCATGAGCCTCCTCCGCCCCATGGCCATGCTCCACCTCCTCCAAGACCCCATGCACCCCCTCACGGCGGCCCTCCTCACCAGGGTGTAAGTAAATAGATTTTTGTCAATTCACTTTTGAACAAAATACAGCCCAATAGTGTGTCAAGACCAACTAAGTGAAGACAAGTGGCCAAAGTCAAGTTGAAGGCCAGACACAATCAAATGACAACTCAAGTAAAATCATGTATATGCATATCATGTGTTTTTTCACTAAGGATAGCGGTAATGCTTCATATCCTGATTTTTCCTGAGTTTCTTGGCTTATTTCAAAATGATCTTGAAAGTTAATCTTTTATTTTAGGGAAAATGTCTATTTGGTGCTAATTTGACCCCCTGACTGCCCATTCAAATGACAAACTTATTTTTTTCCCCTATTCAACATAAGGTAACAACTCTATTGCCCATTTGAACAAATCTTTTTCAATTCTAGTACAAATTTAATTTTTTTTCTTCCTTTTTTGTCCTTTTGTCTTATCTAACATATTTTTGAATTATAATGTGTTGAGAAAGTGGAAGATAAAAAAACAAACTTTGCCGAAATATCACCCAACTCCTCCGGCCTCCCATGGCCGGTCGCCGGAGCCTGGTCGCCGGATTCCGGGCACCAATTTTTTTTTTTCGCCGGATTTTTTTTTTTCGCCAGATTTTTAATTTTTTTTTTTTTTTTTTATAATCAGGTTATTGACGATGGTTACTAACCCTCAGTAAATAATTTACAGATTACAGTAAATAATCGATTATTGACCCCCGGTAATCGATTACTGGGAGTCAGTAATCGGTCAGTAATCAGGTTACTAACCCTCAGTAATCAATTACTGACCCCCAGTAATCAATTACTGACTCCCAGTAATCAGGTTACAGATTCCATATTTTCCAGTAACCATGTTACTGACCCCCAATAATCGATTACTGACCCCCAGTAATCCATAACCAGAGTTCATGAAGTTGTAAAACTTTGATCACAAAACATCCACACTATACTGGTACTAAGATTTCATTGATAACTTGACAATAACATAAAGAACTTGCACATACAATACAATGAAACTCTACAGATTTCATGAAGTAATCAGGTTACTGACCCCTAGTAATCGATTACTGACCCCCGGTAATCGATTACTGACCCCCGGTAATCGATTACTGACCCCCGGTAATCGATTACTGACCCCCAGTAATCGATTACTGAGGGTCAGTAATCGATTACTGACCCTAACCAAGAGAAAAAAAAAAAAAAAAAAACCCTAGTTTTTTTTCTTTCCGTCGCCGTTGCCGCTAGCCTCGCTCCTTCATTGCTTTGCTGCCATATAGTGATGGAGACCATTTTCTAGGGTTAGGGTTTTATCTCCCCTTCTCCTCTTCTTCTTCTTCTTCTTCTTCTTCTTCTTCTTCTTCTTCTTCTTCTTCATCTCCATCAATCTCAGCCCCACATCTTCACTCCACACCCAAATCCCAAACCTCGATCAGCTCTACTCTCATCACTGCAACGAAAAGCAACACCACCCTCCTCCTCTTATAACCAGAAAAAGCCTATAAGAACACATCTCCCTCCCACAATACAACATATCTGAAGCCTCTGGACCCGGATCGCCGCCCCTCGACCTCGACCTCGACCTCGACGAAGAAGCCCATCGTCTGAAGCTCGCTGCAGTCCAGATATGGACACCCTTCGCTGCTCTTCCCCAATCCGACGGAGGAGGAACATGAGGCAGATCAGCCTCGTCTGAGGAAGTGGGCGGCGGTGGAGGCCGAGTTGGTGGAGCAAATGAAGGCATAGGTTGTGGTTTCCGGTGGTGAGGTGGTGGTACAGGAGAGGAGGAGGAGGGTGAAGTGAAACCCTAATTAGAGAGAGAGAGATTTATATATGGTTTTAGTATAGGGTAATTAGGTATTTTTATCAAGATTCATTGGAATGGGTAGGTAACATTGAAATGGGCAAGTTTTTCAAATTTTTTGTGCAAATGGTCTTTTTCCCTTTATTTTACCTATGAATGTTAGATCTTTCCAGTGATTTTAGCTTTTCAAAATTCAAACACTCTGCCTGTCTTGGTGCCCAAACATCCATTGGGTGAAGAGTTTTTCTCTAAACCCGTGAGTTTGTGTTTTTCAAACTTTGATTATTTTAGCATAAGTTTATGATCCATTTATCTATGCTTATGATAATAGGGTGTTTGTGATTAAGATGTAGCTGTTTTGTCTAGACAAATGTATTGACTTGCTATATGAAAAACTTTGCAAAACATTTTGCCTTCTCTTTGAAAAATAGTCATTTTGGAAAAGTTTGCTTTTGTCTTTTGTACTTTGGCTTTATGCTTTAGCTTTCTTTGTAGCATCTAAGTCAAGGACTAGAGTCCAAACTTTCTGAAATTTATTGGCAAGTGTGATGCCCTCTTAAGAGCACCTCTTGACCTATAAATACCGAGCAAAGTTCTTTTTGTTTGGTGGTTGTTGTGTGTCTTTGTTTTTGTATTTGTAAAGATCATCTTGTGCATGATTTTCAGTTTATAAGCCTCCTTGCTCTAAATCTTCCTAGTGACTATAAACTTTAGAGCATTGACTTGATCAAATCTTTCAAAAACCATATTGCATTTGTATGCCATGAGATTGTGATTGGTAATGCAATAACCCAAGAAGAGTGCACAAGAGATTTAGTTAAAGCGTAGTTAAGATCTAGAGTTGGAGCTCTTGTTAAGCTTTCATTTGTAAGCACTTAGGAGACAAGATAGTTTGAATGTTCAAGAGACTAGGATAGTCTGAACAGGATAGCTAGTTAGGTTGTCGTTCTAGAGACTAGGAGAGTCTGGAACCGGATAGCAGCTGGTGTAGCCATCTCAGATTCTGTATCTTGTATAAGTGTACAAATTACATAGTAGAAAGCTTTGTCCTTCAGGAGATAAGGGCACACAGTTTTTCGCACTGGGTGCAGGGTTTCTGCGTTACAAAAAACATCTATGTGTTATTTGTTTTACTGCACTTTTTCTTTCTTACTCGTTAAGTTGTAAATCGGGATAGTACAACTCCTTACTATCCTCAATATCAACCTTTAACACGAAAAAATTGCAAAACGTTCTATTCACTCCCCCTCTAAGACCTTCACAGGAACCTAACTCCCCATGAGGCCATGGAGCTAGTCAGCAAGTTTATGATCTGTATATCTAAGTGTGCTTGTACGTGGTGTGATCTAGCATCATGTGTCATGCAGTACTTATCTATGTAATGCCTAAAATTTGGTGACTATGTACTCAAAAGAAGGCCGATCTTAATTATTTGTAAAATAAGACGAGTACTAGCTTTGTGGTTTATGCATCTTCATGTGAATTATGTTCTTTTATATATATTCTTAGAAATCAGAAAAACGGTCAGTTAATTTTCTCTTAACGACTTGACAACCTTAATTTACAAAAGTAGTCAATATCACCAATCTTAATTATCAATAGAGATTGGAATCAACCATTCCGCTCCATCATAAAAAACCACATATAAATAAACAACCTAAAAAAGTACTGAAATAAGAAGTTTATTTGTTCAAATTGAAAGTTAGAACGATCGATTAGTTGAAACTGAAAACTACGGGTTGAATAATAAAGTTTTTCTATGAATTTATTCAGATCATATTAGCTAGTAAGGCGCCTTAACGAGCTATAACCATCATATATATATATATATATATATATATATATATATATATATATATATATAGAGGTCTTCTTGGTTAAGGACCTCTCCATCAATCCTTATGGTGCGGAATTGATATTTTGACCAACTTTTTGATTGAATTTTTACATCTCCACGGTCTAGTTTTTAGGTACTCATGTATAAATCATCTCTGTAAATTTTCAGCCAATTTGATAATCGTTAAGACATTCAAAAGTGTGATTTCCTATCATAAACATGAACGGTTCAGTTTTAACAAAATGCAGTCTGTCTATTTGTTTTAATCTAGTTTGATATGCTAATGATTATCAAATTGGCTGAAAATTTGCAGAGATGATCTATACATGAGTACTTAAAGGGGTTTTTTACCCAAAACTACAATTTTGAGTACATAATTACCAATAGCAAGGTTCCCTTTTTAAATTACCATTAGCAAGGTTCCATCCAAAACTAACAGAATCAGTTAAGTATTAAATTACACAATTACCCTCATTAAGCCTAATGCTACTGATCCTCAGAACTCAACCTAATACTACTGACCCTCAGTGAGCCTAATGCTACTGACCCTCAGAACTCAACCTAATAATACTGACCCTCAGTAGCTCCGCCGTCCTCCGCCGCACTTCAATAATACTGACCCTCAGTAGCTCCGCCGTCCTCCGCCGCACTTCAATAATACTGACCCTCAGTAGCTCCGCCGTCCTCCGCCGTCCTCCGCCGTACTCCGCCGCACTTCAATAATACTGAGCCTCAGTATCTCCGCCGTCCTCCGCCGTACTCCGCCGCACTTCAATAATACTGAGCCTCAGTATCTCCTACTCAAAACCCTAATTCTCCCCAAAAAAATTCCACATCCCTCACTCCTCCACAAACCGGCCTCCACCAATCCAATTCCAACCACCAAATCCCAATCTCACCACACCACACCAAATCAAACAACAAACACCACACCAAAATCAAAACAACAAACACCAAATCAAAAAAAAAAACAAAAAACAGAGAGAGAGAGACAGAGAGAGAAGGCGGCGGAGGAGGAGATCGGCCGGCCCAGCCCCGATCACGAAGTCGTCACACCGCCAAGGCCATGCTTCGCCGGCCTCCCAGCCTCGCCGCGCCTCCGCCCACTCCTCCGACTTGCCTCGCGTCTCCACCTCGGCGCCTCGCACCTCGAGCCTCACACCTCCTCGCGCCTGGATCTGCTCTGCCGACCTCCCAGTCTCGCCGCGCCTCCGCCCTCGCGCCTCGCCCCTCCGGCTTGCCTCGCGTCTCCGGCCTGCCTCGCGCCTGGATCTGCTCCGGCCTCGTGCCTCGCACCCTCGCTGCCTTGGGCCTCCGGCTTCGCTCCTCCGCCTCGCGCCTCGATTCCTCGTCCCTCCAGATCGGACCTCCTGCCTCGCGCCTTCGGCCTCGTTCGGCCGTCGAGCCTCGCTCCGGCCTGGCCCTCGCGCCTCGATCTGCTCCAGTTCCGGCCTCACCCTCGCGCGCTCGCTGCCTCGCGCCTCAGCCGGCCTTGCGCCTCCGCCCGCCTCCCAGCCTCGCACGCCTCCTCTGCCTCCTTCCACCTCGCGCCTCCCCTCGCGTCGTCGTCCACCTCCGCTCGCGCCGTCGTCCACCTCGCGCCTCCGTTGCTCGCTCCACTCTCGCTGGCTCCAGATCGGGAAGGAGAAGAGGTGGCTCCAGATCGAGAAGAGGAGAGAGCAGATTGGTTGTTGTGGGTTTTTTTTTTTTTTTAAATATATATAGTGGCATATGTTGTAATTTTACAATTTTCAGGGGTAATTTTGTCATTTTATATTAGACAGATTAATAGTCTGTTAGTGTTAATTCCTGCTAATGGTAAACAAAAATCTGACCTTGTTATTGGTAATTATGTACCCAAAATTGTAGTTTTAGGTAATTATCTATCACTACAAAAACAAAGGGATTTACCGACGAAAAAAAAAAAAACGGCCGACGAAACTGTTTTTTCGTCGGCTATATCGAAGAAAAGCCGACGACAATTTTTTTCGTCGGGCAAAAAAAAATTTCGTCGGCTATTCCAATAGAATGGCCGACGAATTTTTTTTCCGTCGGTAAAAATTAAAAATCGTCGGCTATTCTTCGAGAATGGCCGACGATTTAAAGTTGTCGTCGGCTATACTCTGAATAGAATAGCCGACGAAAAATTTTGTGGCAAATCGTCGGCTATTCTACAAGAATGGCCGACGATTTAAAGTTTTCGTCGGCTATACTCTGAAAATGAGTATGGCCGACGAAGTTGGTAATTTCGTCGGCTATAAGTCTTTATATTTTCAGATCTGGGCAGAAGCTGCTCATTTAAAAAAAAACGGGAAAAAGAGTGAGAAATCTGTGGGTATTGTTGAAATCCGTCCTCTCTTACATTGTGGAGCTATATATAGGTACGTATATGTGTATATATGTTGATTTTGAGTTTTAGTTGAGTTGATTTTGAGTTTTAGTGATTTTGATATAGTAAGTGATTTTTTGTTTTGTTGTTGTTTTAGTGTTAGAATGTATGTATATATGTTGATTTTGAGTTGTAGTTGAGTTAATTTTCAGTTAGAGTTTAATTATGTGTTTTAATTTGATGTTATTTTAATTAGTGTTAAAATATATATAAATATGTTAATTAATGGTTGTTGATAGTGTAATGAACTTAAATAATGGTTGTTAATTAATGGTATATATATATATGAGTTGATGTTGATAATAATATATATTGTAATATATATGTGTTAATTAATTTATTATTAATTAAAGTTATACATATATATTATTATCAGGCTATATATGGATCGAGATAAGAGTTGGATTTCGCTTCCAAGGCATGACCGACGATACACTACAGGAGTTGTGGATTTTATGCAGTTCGTCGAGGAAAATGCAAAGGGGAATTACCATTATTGCCCGTGCAAGAAATGTAAGTGTCGCAGTGATATGTGTCGATTTCCGATTAGGACAGTATGGGAGCACCTAAAGAGTAATGGGTTTTGGCCGAAGTACACACGTTGGATATATCACGGTGAGCCATCATTAGATGGATCGCATGATCATGGGCAGTATTTTGAGGCGGGCAGTAGTAGTACATCCAACGATCCAACAATGGCATTCGTCAACGACGTGTTTCCTTTTGAAAGCGGTGTACGTGGGGAACAATATATGCAGGACCCGGTGCAGCCGTTCCCACAAGTTGTCAACACTGCTGCCTTTGACAAGTACAACAAACTGATTGCATTGCAACAGACCCCTGTGTCTTCAAGTTCTGAGAAGACAGTTCTTCAAAGTGTGATGGAGGTAATGAGGATTAAAGTCGAGACAAAAGGGAGCATCAGGCAAGTGGATGAATATCTACAGTACACTTCTTCGTTGTTGGAGGAGGGTCATCGTAATCCTACCAATCACCGTCAGGTCCGAAGTATCCTCAAAGATCTAGGGCTTTCCTACATTAAGATCCATGCATGCGCATTTGACTGCGTTCTCTTCTGGGGTGAAGATGCAGAAGGGAATGACCTTGCTAGCCTTGACGCATGTCCGATATGTCAGTCTGACCGATATAAGTTGACGGGAGCAGGCAATAGGAAACCTGTGAAAGTACTTCGGTATTTTCCGTTGAGAGATAGGCTTGAGCGGTTGTACATGTCAGAAACCACCGCAAAAGCTATGAGGTGGCACGGTGAGCGGGACGCGGGAGACGCAGATATCATGACACACATCTCTGACGGAGCGGCTTGGAAGCATATAAACAATGAGTTTCCTCATTTTGCGTCAGATGTCAGAAACGTCAGGCTCGGGCTCTCAACCGACGGGTTCAACCCTTTCGGCACCATGAGTCTTTCATACAGTATATGGCCGGTGGTTTTGGTACCTTACAACCTTCCTCCGTGGATGTGCATGAAGAAGGAATATAATATGTTGACGTTGTTGATTCCGGGGCCTGGTTACCCAGGGAAATGTCTCGATGTGTATATGAGACCATTGATTGAAGAGCTTAAGGTATTGTGGGACGTTGGTCATCCCACTTTTGACAAGTACAAGCAGGAGACGTTCCAGATGCATGCCATGGTTATTGGTACCATCAGTGATTTTCCTGCTTATGGGATGTTGTCGGGCAGCGTTGTTAGGGGATACAAGGCTTGTCCAGAGTGCCTCAGCGATTATGGGAGCACCCCTCATTGCAACAAGATATGCCGAATGGGTCATCGTGTGTTCCTTCCGGCGGATCACCACTGGCGTTACGAGTCCGCCGCATTTGATGGAACCGAAGAACACGGCCGTGCTCCCAGAAGATGGACAGGAAGAGAAATTTTAGCAAGACTTAATCAGTACGATTTTGGGCCCCTCAGCAATCATCCCGATATTGTAGCGGAAATACCTGAAAGGCCTGAGGAGTACAAATTCTGGACACATAGGAGCATATTGTGGGAACTCCCGTACTGGTGTGAGTTGCTGATCCGTCACTTCCTAGACGTTATGCACATAGAAAAAAATGTTTCTGAAAGTGTGGTGGGCACAACGCTGAACTTGGAGGGGAAGACGAAAGACGGTCCTAAGGCTCGCACTGATCTGCAAAACATGAATATCAGAAAACCACTATGGTTGAAACAAGGGAAGAGAAAAATGCCTCAAGCTCCTTACACCGTCAAGCCTGAGCATAAATCAGAAATTTTGCATTGGATAAGTGAGGCCAAGTATCCTTCAGGCTTTGCTGGAAATATAGCCAAGTGTGTCAACAGACAATGCAACAATCTGTACGGGTTGAAAAGTCATGACAATCATATCCTGCTACAACGTCTCTTCCCTGTTTTCATTCGACCGTTCCTTCCCCGTCACGTTGTGCAGCCGTTAGTAGCGTTGGCAAGATTTTTCCAGAAGGTATGCACACGGTTGAAAAATGGGAAGATTCCGACAAAATCTGTGTCCCGAATGTTGCGGTTTGCTGTTTTTCACTCCCGTTTTCCTATGGGTAGCCTGACGGTCGGTAAATATTTTGGGGGAAATTTTTATACGATTAGATGCGTCGCATCGATCTGAAACTATTCTCTGTTGAAGGTCAGGCCAAAAAACGTCATTTAGACGGCCCAATTTCCGTTTTACAGCGTTTAGAGGTTTGACTTTGTAGTTTGACCAAAAGTATAGCCGACGAAGTTATATTTCGTCGGCTAAAGTCTGGTGATCCGCGCCTTCCCATTATCCACCGTTGGATGGGGGAGATCGGACGGATTCTGAGGGACGAAGACTATAGCCGACGAATTATGGAATTTCGTCGGCTATGCCATACCATGGCCGACGAAAATAATTTCGTCGGCTATGACATAGTATGCCCGACGAAATCACTGTATTCGTCGGCTATACTATATCATGGCCGACGAAATTGCTTTATTTCGTCGGCTATACTATATCATGGCCGACGAAATAAAGCGATTTCGTCGGCTATACTATCGGGTATAAGTAAAATGCAGCCGAACCCTAGCCTCCATTTGCCCGATTTTCCCTATCCTCCTCGAATCCGGCCCTCCTTCATCCGTCGATCCTCCTCCCTATTCCGGCAGCCCGGCGCCTCCTCCTCCTCCTCCTTGGTTCGGCAGCCCGGCGACTCCTCCTCCTCCTCCTTGGTTCGATCCGCCGCCCCTCCTCCTCCTCCTCCTCCCTGTTCCGCCAGCCCCGGCCGACCCTCCTCCTCCTCCTCTCTGTTCCGGCCGCCTCCCCCTCCTCCTCCTCCCCGATTCGGTACCGGCCGGCCCCTTTTTTTTTTTTTTTTTTGTTATTTAATTATTAATAAATTAAATTATGGTTAATAAATTATATATAATTGTTAATTTAGATATAATTGTTAATTTAGGTATAATTTATGTATTTATATGTTAATTTGTATATAATTTATGTATTTATGTTAATTTATGTATTTATGTTAATTTAGGTATAATTTATGTATTTATATGTTAATTTGTATATAATTTATGTATTTATGTTAATTTATGTATTTATGTTAATTTAGGTATAATTTATGTATTTATATGTTAATTTGTGTATAATTTATGTATTTATGTTAATTTATGTATTTATGTTAATTTAGGTATAATTTATGTTTTTATATTAATTTAGATATAATTTATGTATTTATGTTAATTTAGTTATAATTTATGTATTTATGTTAATTTAGGTAGAATTTATGTATTTATGTTAATTTAGGTATAATTTATGTATTTATGTTAATTTAGTTATAATTTAGGTTTTTATGTTAATGTATGTAGTTTTTAGGTTTTTATGTTAATTTAGGTAATTTTTGTAAAATTTATTTTAATTGTATATAATTTAGGTGTAATTGTATAATTTATATGTATAAATTGGTTATTATATAAATCGGTAAATATTAAAATATGTTAGTATTATTGGGTATTATATTAATTAGAATTTGTTATTTAATATAATATAATTTAATATTAATTAATGTATTAATGCGTCTGGCTTTAGATGGCCGATGCATTTAGGCAGTTGTTCGGAGGTCGTCGTTCTAGATCTAGAGGTTCTGGAAATGCCGCCCGTTCTGGAAATGCCGCGGGTTCCCCAGACTCCGAGAGGACGGCTAGCCAGCCTGAGAGGACCACCAGCCAGCCGCGGAGGAGTGTGGATGCAGCCCAGCCGCGGCGGAGTGTGAGTGCTCGGCACCAGACCCTTCTCCAGGCGGGGCGGCCGTCGAGCACTTCACTTCCGAATGTCGGTCCCTCTGTGGCGCCGAGGTTTAGTCGGCAGCTGTTTCACGAGGAGATAGCTGCCGACGTTCCTCAGGTTCGTATGCCTGAGGTTCATCGGGAGCCGATGCCGATGCCGAGTCCGACTCAGTCTGCTGGTGACTCGACTGAGGGGCCTACTCTCCCAAACCAGCTCTTCCTCCCATACAACATTCCTGCGATACCCGAGGTCGACTATCAGGGTCGGCCCCAGTGGCCTGATATGCCTCAGTTCGTGAGTGCTGCGGAGGCATACCAGCAGCAGCCATGGGAGAGCCCTGACCTCCTGATTTCGGCGAGGAGAAAAGGAAAGTCGACGGCAACCGAATCATCGGGTTCAGGTAACATTCGATTTTATTAATTAAATATTTTATTAAAATTAACGCACTAATATTTAATTTTATTAACCAATCGTCGTTTATGTGATATGGACAGGCGCTAGCAGTTCAACCCAGAGGAATACCAGAGGTGTCATCAGTTTTGAGACGCTCAGGAGAACGGTTGAACGGAGCGGGAGGATCCAGATTGACGAAGCTCCTGATCAGGAGGTTGGGGCGAAAAAGAAACGCGACTACTCGGGTTGCGTGGGTGCACTCATTAGGGACAGAGTCCCTATGTTGTGGGCTCGGTGGGCTGATGTGCCCGAAGAAATCAAGATGGAGTTGAACAACGCCGCGTCGGTGAGTAAATAAAAAAATTTAATTTAGTTATCGTAATATTTAAAAATTTTCGGTATTTTTATAATTATAAAACTAATAAAATATTATCTTTCAGACATACTTTGTGGTTGCGGAACACAAGCGGGGTTGGGCGGACTCCCAACAGAGCTCGAGGTACGTTGGGAATGTCTTATTTGATAATTAGAAATATTTTATGATATTAATAATATTTCTAATGCACTTTTGTTTTCTTCGTAGGTTCAAAGAGTGGAAGAACGAGCTCCGTTCCCACTATAATGAGTACGGCAACCGTGGTCGTATGGGTACTCCCAGAGAGTTCATGTTCAGGGAGTACGAGTGGCGTTGGTTGAGGACCGTAGTCTTCGACAACCCGGCTATGATGGTAAATATTAAACTTCATTATAAATGTTTATTTTATTAAAATTTTAATTATTAGTTTAAATATTTTATAATTATTTCAGTTATATTTTTTGATGAATTTTTCTAATATTTTATTATTTGTTTGAAGGAACGGTCTCGGATAAACTCGGAGAACCGCCGCCGTAACACAATCCTCCATCACGGCGGTTCAAGGCCGTTTGCACAATATCAGGAGGAGGCGCTAAGAGATCATCCTGATTGCAACCCCTACGTGGAGACGTTCAAGATCGCTTATCCACAAGCGACAGACGATCTCGTAAGTCGTTCATTATGATTTTAAAATTTAAATTATTAATTTTACTTAACTATCCATTTGTTAGAATATTAATTTTTTTTCCCCGTCCAATTAGGAGCGGGTGACCCAGGCCGAACAAGAGGTGCTCCAGCAAATAGTTCGGGAGACACAACCGGACATCTCAGAGGCAGATTTGGAGGAAGCCGTGCGCCAGGTCGACCGCACCAATATCCAAACGGCGGCGAGGATGTTCAACGCAGCCTTCCCACACCAGTCCAACGAGTACTACTGCCGGGGTTTAGGAGGTTCTGGACAAGGGCTCCTGAAGACCACTAAGGGAGGTCAGAAGAAGGGAGGCGGCCAGACCCAACATATGAGGGGGGAAGTGCAGCGATTGGCCGCAGAATTGGCGACCTCGTCCCAGACAGTAGAGGAGCTGCGCCGCAGACAATATCAGTCCCAGCAGTATCAGTTGGATATGGTCCGTTGGAATGCTGAGTGCGCCAGAATTCGGCAATACAACAACCACGGCCAGCAACAGTGGATTTATGAGATGTTCGCGGCACAACAAGAAGGCCGTCCACCCCCGCTCCCGTTTCAGCAGTTAGTGGAGCCTCCAATGCCTCAACCTCCCGAGTTCGGTCAGCAGGATGATGCGCCTGATGCTGTAGATGATATCCTAGACTTTAGTAGTTTAGGAGATAATTAGGATTATATTTTATGTATATTGGAACGAATTTAATAAAAATGGTGTTTAGACGTGTTTCTTGTTGGTGCAAATGCATGAATTGTTTTTGTGATTTGCAGCTTGCTTGGAATGGTAATTTAGAAAATAATTTAATTTTTTTTTTCCAAATGCAAGAATAGCCGACGATTTTTGCATTATTTCGTCGGCTATAACAAGTATAGCCGACGAATTTTACCAATTTTCGTCGGCTATAACTTGTATAGCCGACGAAAAGTGCCTTATTTCGTCGGCTATAACTAATTAATACCTATAAAATAGTAATATATTTCGAGGAAATAGCCGACGAAATTTTATTAAATCGTCGGCTATAGTAAAAATACCATAGCCGACGAACTTTTATTAAATCGTCGGCTATAGTTAAAACACCATAGCCGACGAAATTTTATTAAATCGTCGGCTATAGTTCAACCAGCATAGCCGACGAAATTTTATTAAATCGTCGGCTATAGTTAAAACATCATAGCCGACGAAATTTTGGTAAATCGTCGGCTATAGTTAAAACACCATAGCCGACGAAATTTTAGTAAATCGTCGGCCATACTTAATGGATTTCGTCGGCCATACTCAAAAATACCCGACGAAAGTCGTCGGCTATTTTACCGACCTTTGCCCGACGAATTTTTTGACTCGTCGGCCATACTTAACTATAGCCGACGAAATTTTTTTTTTCGTCGGCCATTGGTATTACCGACGGCGTATTACCGACGACTTATGGCCGACGAAATTTTCGTCGGCAGAGGGTATAGCCGACGAAAAAAAAAAAAGGCCGACGAAAATTTTTTCGTCGGCTATTCGTCCGTATCTGGTAGTGTATACTTAAAGACTAGATGGTGGAGATGTAAAAATTCAATCGAAAAGTTTGTCAAAATATTAAATCCACACCGTAAGGATTGGTGTAGAGGTCTTTAGCCATGAACGCCTATATATATATATATATATATATATATATCAGCGAATCAGAATGAGAGTTCATAAAGAGAAAACGAAATGAAAAGGAAAAGAGCAAGATTAAAGTAGGCTCTGAGTATATCCTATCCTGCAAAATGTCCACAGATTGATCGATCTCCATAATAATTTTGTGAGCTGCGATCTGTGAAATTTTATTTGGTACCCGAATGTTTAACATACCCCTATTTTGATGAATATTTTAAGCCATTAGATATTCTAAATATTAACATTTTCAAACATTTTTTTTTTTATAAATCACTCTACCATACTATTAGATAAGGAAAACAATGAAGTCAATTAGTAAAATAATTACTTCTTTTTCTTTTTTTCCTTTTTAAAGATTTTTTTCTTTAAAAAAACGTATATCTTATATAAAATCACCAGATTACTAATGTATTATTAGTTAAATACATAAGGAAAACAATAAAATTATTTAATATTTGATTATCAATTGATCATTCACAATTAAAATTTTTCTAAAAAAAAAAAACCTTCTATCCTAAGATCATCAGAACTCAATTAGTCAAATCTTTCATACTAATTATTTCCTTCATATTAATTAGTTATTAGTGGACAATTGCTCCTTCCATAATTACGTTATTTCCATCTAAAAATAAAAACCTTCTAAGATAGGCTCTTAATAAATCGGTAGTAATTAAATAGTCTTTATTACAAATTGATTCTATCATTAGTAGTTTTCTTAATTAAATATATTTATTTCTAGATGTATCTTACAACAACCACAATAATTAGCTTAGAAAATAGATAATATTTATTTTTAGACGTAGTAATTACTTCACGTACAACTTGTAATTACTGTTCTTTGAACAAATTTAAACATGTTACCATGATATGTTATCAAATTGGTAAACTATCATGTTTTGACTAAAATGAGGTAATGTCTTAATTAGTGTAATGAAGTTCTCCCTTATGTAATTAAGTAATAATTTGTGTAATTTGCATTGTCAACGTAGTAATTACTCTTAATCAAAGTACTAAATTTTTGTATTTCTATCATTAATTAAATGATTATTATAAAGACTACATATTTTCCCACAATCCACAACAATTGATATAAAAGTGGTATTTTTGTTCTCTTTGTAGTAAATATTCTACCTAAACAAATGTACTAGTATATTAACATTTTAACAAGTGCGAGAACAAACTTGTTGTCATCCTAGTAAATATTTATCTTTTTATTATTAATGAAACGATTACTATAATGACTACACATTTTAGCACCATTTACTCATTGAAGTGAAAGCGGTAATTGTTGTTCTAAAAGTAGTAATTACTCTAAAACTATATCATTTACAACAATTATCAACCATTTTACAATTTCGAAAACAATTGCGTTGTGAACATGGTAATATTAAAATTTGACCAAAAGATATGTAAAAACTCATTGTTGTAAGAAGGTTCTCAACTTGATATTCAAAGTTCTCATTTTGATAAAAGTTGTCCAAATATGATATTTACATTTTTGACAACTCAGTTACATCTACTACAACAAGTGTTGTCATAAGTCATAGTTATAACTCAACGAGGTGTAATTTATTATTATGACCATATTGGTTACATAATTTTGAACAATTTACTTATTAAGAATTAATTTGTTGTAAATATGGTAAATTTTATTTTTAAAAATTGACACATGTCGTTATTTAATTGGCTAACGTATTAACTTATTCAATAATTTTCCACTACATTATTAAAAGAAATTAAAAAATAAGGGGTATTGCATACCTCAAGATACTCTAGATGACCCCGCGATCTGTTTGTAACTTATTTTCGGTCAAATCCTCCATATACGAACGCATGGCTCCAACCTGGACGAAGACGAGCATAAGTTCTTGCATTGCCTCATTAGCAAGCCTCACGTACTTTGTTATTATCTTGCCTCAGCTCACCAAAAGTTCAACTACTCAGAATTGCAGCAACTAGCTTTCTGTGATCTAGCAAAGTTAAAGTGGCTCTTGCCCGACAAAGTTAGAAGAGAAAGTTAAAGTTCCATGCTGCCCTAGTTCAAGTGCGCACTACGTTATGATCTTGTGGTTCTTATAATGCATATATCCATATCACCACGTAAAATTCAGAAGAGAAAAACAAAACAACCACAGTGCACGATTAAAATGCTAGCTTTCATTGTTTTCAAAATATCCCGAGCTACCATTCTGGGGTGTCTGCCCACATAAGCAAAATAAGTTTATCCTTGTATGGATATTATGTGAATTGAATTTATTTTATATTTGATGTTTGGATATTATGTGGCACCTATAACAACGAAGCATGTTGCATTCTGAAGATAATGTCGACGCATCGTCTTAATTTAGAGAACCCTGTGCCGACATCATTCTCCTATAAAACCAACTCCCACTAGCTTAAACTCTTCATCAGTTTCCCACATCAAGAACAACTTCTTCTTCTTCTTCTTTTTTATTATATTCAAGCAAGTCTCAGCAAGAAACCGAAGATGCATCACGGTGATCATCACGGCGGACCACACCACGGAGGTCCACCCGGAGGCGGCCCAGGTCATCAAGGACCTCCGGGAGGAGGGCACGGAGGACCAGGAGGAGGCGGACACGGAGGACCAGGTCATGATCACGGCCACGGAGGAGGACACGGAGGACCAGGTGGTCACGGTGGAGGTGGAGGACAGGGAGGACCAGGCGGTCACGGTGGTGGAGGAGGAGGACACGGAGGAGGGGGAGGAGGACACGGTGGAGGAGGAGGAGGGGGACACGGTGGAGGAGGAGGAGGACACGGTGGTCACTGATCATGGAGCTGAATAAGCTCTACTGATGTGATTTTGTGGTATCGTTTGGGAGCTGAATAAGCTCTACTGATGTGATTTTGTGGTATCGTTTGGGTTTGCTGACTACGTACTTCTTATGCATGGTGTACTAGCTAGCTGAATAAGTCTCTTCATGTGACTGTGGTATCGTTCGAGTTATCATTTTCCTAGTTGGGTCGATGAGATCCTAGCTAGATATTGGAGCTAGGCTAAGGGACTTGATCTTGTGTTTTAATTCTGTAACTCTGTATGTATGTGTAATAAAACCCTACAGATTATGTATTTGATTTTGTCTCTTAGGCTTAAGATTTTGCATGCAGCTACAATATCCTTAATTTAATGACTACTAGCTAAGAACATAGAAGAGAGAAACATATCGAGCAGTATCAATCCTATTGGTGATCTACAAATTATATTAAAATTGTGCTAAGAAATCTTCGGGTGTCCTAATTAAGCATCACCTCATAATTGGAAGGGAATAATCAAAAGTAAGAAAGGATACATTATAATGCTAGCTAGATGATCAAGAAACTTTGCAGGACTATTACGAACGTTTTGAAACCTCTGATAGTTTATCAATCTTCTAAGATTGAAGTACCATAAGATTGAAAAAGGCTCCGCTAAACATGTTTACTGTCTTTTGGTTGATGAATTGTTCTGTTTAGTTAGTATATCATTGATCAATGGGACAGCCTTGATATTTATCATCGATTTGGTTGTTTGCCTGTTTCCTAAGAGTTGAAAACTTGCATCATCATCCATATTCATATGATGAAGATGGTATTGATTTCATGTTCTGGTCTTTTCCTCGTCATAAATGTTTGCCCAAGTGAGTACATTATAGTGATTAATGATTATAGCTATTTGCAGGTGAGATTGGGGAAGAATGGTGTGGAGGAAGATTTGGAATTGGGGTCCTCTCTGAGACTTTGAAAAGGAAGGATTGGAACTATTGAAGCCTGTGCGTAAATCACTATTGAGAAGGGTATCAAGTTCACCAACCATAGTTAATGTAAAGGATGATGGATGCCTTGGGATGTCGTTATTTACTTGTTGATTTGTCCAAGTAGTGTTTGTACTTTCATTGCCGCCAGCAGCGCCGGGATTGCTGTTTTGATTGGAGTAAGCTCTGATAGGACCAAATGTTGTGTCAATAATTCCCAGTGTCATGTTTACTCAGTCTGAACTTGATCACCCAGATGAATACCATCTTGAAATTAGTATGGTTTTTCACCACTGGAATATATATAACGGTTCTTTTTCTTGGACGTGAATATAACAAAGGTTACATTTTCACGCAAAAGAGATTTCTTAATGTTTGCAGAAAGTGGTATTTGAAAGAAAATAAAATCCGGAGATGTATAATATTCTTCTATCTGCAAATACCCTAATCTTTGTTTCTAAAGAAACCACACAGGCTTGCTGCAAAAACAAGATCAAAGGTAGAAGATAAGGCAACCAGGATGAAACAACTTTTTCTGTCGATTAAAAAATATAGACATAGTCCTCTAAAATGCAACAGACCAAAGCCAAATGTATAACATTGTTCATAACATAACTACATCCTTTCTTTTCAAATAAAATGCAACTCGAACAACCAGATCAGAATCATCGAGATGTCATCACAGACCAGGACAGCTGTAGAGTTGAACTCAGCCTCCCAACTTTGGCTGCAAATATTATTTGACAAATTTCATTTTGATGGGATCACCAGTTTGCAATCGTATTATCATAGAAAATATCTCCTGTAAGTCTACTGTTTTCAGGTTACAATGGCTTTCCCAAAACACTGAGCAGCTGTCAGATCACTCACACCGGATCCCAGGCTGAACAAAAGCTTTTCCAAATCACTGAGCTGTCAAAAATTAAAAAAAAAAAAAAAAAACTTGCATCATGTATCTACATAGACCTTACACAAAATGAACTACATAGAATGACATTTTAAGTGCATATCTCTGCTTTTTTTTTTTTTGCTAAAAACTTCATATGCTAATGAATTTGGATATAGTAGATTATCATGATCACTGTGCATATACAAGAAAAATCCAGCATCATACAGATCTCCATAAATCCAGCATCTTTGTCTATATTTAAAATTCACATGTAATCACCACAAAAAAAGAAGTGATATGAAAGTTCGACATATTCTCCATTCTTTCTTTCTTCTTTCTTTACGAAATAGAATAAATCTGTACAACATTTCTGTCAAATCCAGATCCTTATTCTCAAGACATTTCATCCAAATGGATCGTGGCCCCAAGAATATTTAGATTATATATATATATATATATATATATATATGCATTATAACTTTAACAAAAACTGAAAAATGTACAGGCATATAGTAAGCATTAACAACCAAAGAAGACAAGTTGAGTGATTTCAGAAGCTAATTTCAAAATAATTAAAGAAGTTAAAACGAGGGATGGCTGTATACCACTAAAAGAGTACAAGATGAAAACATCACCACCTGCTAGGATGATGAATGTATGACATAATTACAAAACAAACAAATGCAGCAAAAATATATGTGTCAACAGTATGGAACAGAGAAATGTGAAATGGGAAGAAACAGCTTGAGCTATAAAGAAAGTAAATTTTGAAATCTGCAATGTGACTCACAAGTTTTAAAATGCTTTAAAGGATTAAAAGTATATAGAAAATAAATCAGCATATAGAAAATAAATCCCCCATTATATCTCACAAGTTTTAAAATGCTTTAAAGGTTAAGATACTAAATCAGCATATAGAAAATAAATCTTTGCTCCCATGTTGCAGTGTCAAAATCTAGCAGTAAAAGCGAGCAAAGGATGTAGTTGAACAAATGATAACAAAAAGAACCAAATGTTAGTCAGTGAAAGTAATGCAGTTCAGCTTTTACGTTAATTTTCTAAAGTGCGAGTATATTCCTCTTCAAGCTTCATAGAAGGCTTTTGGAAAACGACTTATCACTTAAATCAACGGAATTTTCCAAAAAGCATCAACTGCATCAACTCTTTTGCACTTCTACAATTCTACTACGACAAGTTGACAACAACAACAACAAAAACTCCAAAAATACATGACCAGAAAATGGAAATACTCATTAACAAGTATCTTCAATGAAGGTGCTACCTCATTAACTAATGAATCCAAGCACTTCCAGGGGGACTATCCTTGTTTAAACTTGTACAGAACATTACAATGAAATCAACTATATCATCATCTGAAACAGCACTATACCTTATAAGTATAAGAGAGGCAAAATAATGATATTTACCATTTGAAGAGGATCCAGCAACATATTGACTTTGATCCGGTGAAGATATAGTGTCATTGTCTCCCTGTTGTGGCTCTGCGGTGAATTGTGTGCCATTATGCAAGTTCAATAGATGAAATCCAAGTATAAGCCGTACGAAATAAATAAAGGGAAAACAGTACAGATGTCTTTAATATTACATGATTAACATAGCTCACCAAGTGGAAAAGGCTGAGCCGCTTCTCTCTCTAAATTTTTTTTCTCTCTGCCTTCTCTCTACAAAGACCAACCGTTTGGGTTTCGTTCTCTCCTCCTTCCTCTTGCTCGATCTAGATCGTTTACGATCTGGATCTATGGCTTGGGTGTTGGGGGGGAGACGGATCTCCAATTTTCCTCCCTCTTCTTGAGGGTTTTTCTTTTCCTCGGCTGTGTGTTTCTTTTCCCGTTTGCTGTGTGCGGCGCTCTTAGGAGCTTGTCTCCGTTCCGACCTCTGTTGATTTCCTTTGATCTGACTCATCCTTTCTCTGAAGCTTACTATCTTCATCCTATACCATACGGTGTTCCTCTTTCTGCTTGGATCGGTAACCTCGCTCCTCGGAGCTTTCTCAGTGAGGTTTGCTCACTTTGGCACTTGGTGATGCTACAAGAATCTGTGTACCTTTGGGTGCCTGTTTCTTTGGTCCCTAATCGGATCTCACCTGTCCTTCCCATCCGGTTCATTCCGGTTGCTTTTCAGGGTTTCTTGGTCTTGACAGATTTGGTTCATCGCGGTGGAGACGGTGTTGGTTACAACTTTTGGGAATTTGATGATAGGAAAATCGAAATCGACTTGGGCTTTTCCACTGTGCTTTCGAGTTGGTTGGTTTGGATTGCTTGCCTACTTCGCTGTGGTGCGGTGTTCTTGACCCTCCTGTCGACTGCTTAGTTGTTACTTGTTCCTTGGTGCCTTTTGGACTGTGTAATTTATGGTTTGTTCTGAAAGGACTTTGGTTCTCTGTGTAACACTCTGGGTTTGAATAAAGCTTTGTGTTCTTTGTCAAAAAAAAACATAGCTCACCAAGTTCAATAGATGAAATCCAAGTATAAGCCGTACGAAATAAATAAAGGGAAAACAGTAAAGATGTCTTTAATATTTCATGATTAACATAGCTCACCAAGTTGACTGATGAGAGAAATGTGACAGGTTCGATGAATATGGTCATGTTATTTGGGGCAGGAGGTGAAGGGGGAGGGAATAGGTGGTTTAGGGCTATTGAGAGAAGGTGGTGGAGGAGATGGAAGATATAGCGGGTCACTCACCATACAAGGTAAAAAGAATAGTTCAAGGTCAGAATGGCACACAAGTTCTTCACAAACTTTTGAAACTTCATTTGTCTCTGACCTGTAAAGTTCTTCACAAACTTTTCTCACCAACACACATAGCTTGCCGAATTGGCTCAAGGATTTGGTTAGCTATCTCACTTTCCCCTGTTTGGTGTTGCACCGAGTCCCCTTTCCCACGGTTCTCCACAACTATCTCGTGATACCGGGCGTCCGTCTCATCAAGGGATACCATGGCGGCAGGCCATAACGGGGTTTCTATGGGTTTTGAGCTCAATAGTCATAGTGGGTGGTGCTGTTTATTCATCCAGCATCACTTTGGAAGCTTCATTTGTCTCTGACCTGCAAAGTTCTTCACAAACTTTTCTCGGCAACACAATCACTTCAGTCCTCCCATTCCTCCCTTCTTACACTGTTTCGTGCCTTGTCAATTCAATTGCAATGTCCATTGATTCATTCTTCATGATCCCACCAAACACACATGGTTTTTTTAGAGTCCTGATGAGTTGATCACGGTTTTTCTGGTATACATTACTCACTCTATCGCCCGCAATGAAATTTCTGACATTTGTTATCCTTCATCAGGCGATAGAAAAAACTGAAAAGATGTCGAACACTGCCTTATTATTCAACTGCCTTAGTGTCTTAACCGGCACAACAGAGCTGCTTCTGGTTTTCATTTTTTTTCTGTCTAACAACAAGAAAAACACTAAGGCAGTTGAATAATAAGGCAGTGTTCGACATCTTTTCTGTTTTTTCTATCGCCTGATGAAGGATAACAAATGTCAGAAATTTCATTGCGGGCGATAGAGTGAGTAATGTATACCAGAAAAACCGTGATCAACTCATCAGAACTCTAAAAAAACCGTGTGTGTTTGGTGGGATCATGAAGAATGAATCAATGGACATTGTAATTGAATTGACAAGGCACGAAACAGTGTAAGAAGGGAGGAATAGGAGGACTGAAGTGATTGTGTTGCCGAGAAAAGTTTGTGAAGAACTTTGCAGGTCAGAGACAAATGAAGTTTCCAAAGTGATGCTGGATGAATAAACAGCACCACCCACTATGACTATTGAGCTCAAAAACCATAGAAATCCCGTTATGACCTGCCGTCATGGTATCCCTTGATGAGACGAACGCCCGGTATCACGAAATGGTTGTGTAGAACCGTGGGAAGGGAGACTTGGTGCAACACCAAACAGGGGAAACTGAGATAGCATACCAAATCCTTGAGCCAATTCGGCAAGCCATGTGAAACGAGATGGACGAGAATCCCCCGAGTCATTAGCATCATTGGCCTGCTCATCCATTGCAATCCTAAACATAGAATAATAAACACAGCAACATCTCGAGTAAATCAAAAACAAAGCACATAGGAGAAACCAACCACAGACTAAAGGACCTTGGATCCAATGACTTGAAGAGATCAACACAGAGAGAATAGACAGAAAACACTCATACATGAAGCATCGCAATTAAACAAGAAAAAAAAGGGTCCAAGCAAAAGACCAACAGACCTTGTGAGACCATTGATCTCTAGCACTTTTGAATCTCTATGGAACGAGTGTATGAATGACGAGCCATCGGAGTGTAGGGACCAGACTTCTATACAAATCCACCAAGCCTTAGCCTCCCCCCATAAAGGAAATATAACCATATTCTCAATTTGTACATCAATTACATGGAATTTCATAGCTCAATTTGAGGTGATTATTTATAACTTGTCTTATCTAGCTACATGATCATGTCCAATTCAGTCTTACAAAAATCACATTAACTTACTACTATACCAAACAATCACATCAACATTTAATTTTATGGTAGGAAACAGCTACATTTTAGATTCAACTAAATCATAATCAAAGAATCAGGAAAATCACAAATTATTTCACACTTCAAAGCTAAGAAAGGAAGGAGAAGACTAACCGTGGTTCGTCGGATGAAGTTTTGTCAAGATTAGCAGTCTCGCGCGCTCCTCCTACAAATCAATTCGCAGAAACAAATAAATCAGTTCGAAACCCTAAAAACTAGTCCGCAGCAAGAACTAAGATCAGTGAGAGTTTTGTGAGGAAGAGAGAGAGAGAAGATTTACCGAACTATCGAGCTTTGATCAGACTGGATTTGCAGAACAGGTGGCCGTCGGAGTCGTTTACCGGAGCTTTGATCGGACTGGATTTAAATATCACTGTTTAAGCTCCTCAGGATCAACTGAAAAAGGGAGGGGGGAGAGCTCAGAGGTATTTATACTTCATTTCAGGGGCTCTTTCGACTATCCGGATACCAAATTCTGCTTGAAATGTCTACTTTACCCTCACGTCGCGATTGGAAGAGTGATTCTTGGCATGTGTTTCTGATTTCGCATATGCTTGTGCACCACCAAGTCCTCCCGGAAAAATAGAGAATACAGTTAAGCTAGTCAACTGGGGAATAGTAATGATTAAACAACTGCAAACAAGAAAACCAACTTACAGGCAAAACTATTAGCTAGGTCATACGAACTTTTGGCTACTTCATCCAAGAGCACATCTGCTTAAAGCTTAACTTTGTGAGAAGCAACAGTTTCTAGCTTGTCTACTACGGAGGCCACTACAACGGTTGCTTTGGCTCGTCGTAGAGTATCAATTATCATAATAGCTTCCATTTCCTCTGTGCCAATACAAGAATCTGAAGACAGGCCAAAAAATTCACAAAGGAGACTCATAGCATTATAAACAAGACTAGCAACTGTTCCTGTCATATCAAACTTATAGTTTTTCTTAGGAGAACTGTAGACAACTCTCAGTTCATAGTGAACTTGTAAGAACATGCAATTATCTCACCCAGTTGCAACATAATTGCCAAAGTATACTACAACCAATGAGAGCACTTGTATACAACTAATGACAAAATATCCAACACACATACACATGAATAGATAAGAACACATTTTGTTCTGCATGCAATGTTCGAAGGCAAATAAAACAAAATAAGTATAAGGTAAATGAAAATTCACCTTTGGGGAATCAGTGGAAATCCACTTCATTGGGTTTCGTTTAGACCCAGCACATACAGAAACAAAATATATTCCAGTATACATTAGCCAGTCTATTTGGCATTAACAATAACAGTCAGGGAAGAGGTCAGAACCGTCAGATCATAACAGAGCCTTTTTATTTCCATTTTTCCAGACATTGATAGCTCCCAAAACCTCTATACTTCCCTTCTCTGAACTAAACACTAAAATACCCCCCTTCAATTTTCACCATTTTTCATCATTTAATCAAAGTACTAGTTTAATTTCTAAATTATCAAGAGTCACGAGTCTCGCACTCTCACAACCACAAATCCACAGGAGAAACACAGATTGTCCATCAGCAGCTTGCTTTTTCACAATGCTCTCCAGGACCTCACTATTCTTAAGTTTGGTGATGCCCGGCATCCCTTCCTATTAGATGTGGGCATTTGGTCCCGAAATCCCGATCCTGTTCCGATCCCGTCCAGGACGGGACGAGATTCATGTTTGAAAAATAGAGATCCCGTCCTGTCCCGTCCCGTTTAAAATCTCACGAGAAGGGACTGGGATCAACATCCTGAATCCCGTCTCGTCCCGTTTAATAAATAAAATTAAAAAAATTATATTATACATATATATATATTAACTTCATCTCAACTGTTTAATTAAAAACTAAAAAACATTCCACCGATTAATTAAAAACTAAAAAACATTCCACCGTTAGATTCAATTAATCATATCTCACCCAGTCACCCACCCTATCTCAGACTCTCAAACTCAGTTCGACAGTTCCTCAGCAGCTCAGCTCAGCCTCTCCTCCAGTCGACCTATTCTCACCTCGAATCCTCGAGCCCTCGTCCTCTCCTCCCTCGTCCTCTCATACATCAGACTCAGTTCCTCATTTCCCTCAGTTCTTCTCGACCAATCCATCACCTCGAGCCATCGTCCAGTCGTCCTGTCCTCCAGTCGACCTCCGTCGTCTCCTCTCCCGTCTCAGAGCCCAAGTCATGTTCCTCTCCCGGTCGGCGCTCGCCCAAGCCCCAAATCGCCCGAAGCCCCAACCAACCAATTATGCTGATACTTAAGGTTCAATCTTTAAGCCACTGCCACCAGAATTGTATGTAAGCAATTCTCAAATTCTGTTCTTCTCAATCTGTGTCACTGTGTGATTGGTTTCTGAGTTCCACTGTGTAATTGGGAGGGAGTAGTCTGATTTTAGTTTGTGGAGATATGTGATGTAAGGAAAACAAAGCTGCATATTGAGAGGGAGATTGTGCCTGCTGCAACTTCTGCAAACTGATATGGATTATGTTGATAAAGGGATAGTATTTGACTATTTGGGTATTTTCGTGGCTACCTATTTCAGCTAGTCAATTGTTGGCTGGGTTTCGATTTTATTGAAGCAATTTATATAACTCTCTACTTCTACTTCTGCCTGATTGTGCAAATGTAGAATTATTTTGAAAAAGTCGGGTGGGAAAATACTGGTTCTTTGAACTAGAATATAAGACACTCTTGATATTGCACGTGCTTAAGGCCTTAATGTCTAGATCATGTGGTAAACTGTCATGAAATTTGTTGGTTTGAACTTATGTTTTACACATAATGGTTGAGATGAAGATCAATTTTGCAATGGACTCATGTTGGTGTCATACACTCAAACTCTAAAATTCTTTCGTCTGATCTCCCTTTTCCTATGACTAAGTACGCAGCTCGCACATCATTTCTAAAATTGCTCAAAGAAGTTAAGATTATGCAAGTATGACAGACCATTAGGTGCTATATACATCTTCTGTTGATTGAGTCATGAAGAACTGTAAAGGGATATGGACCTAATTGTATAACCAAAATAAACAGATCCATGTGTTTAGATTTGCTCTATTGTTTCACTTTTGCAATTGTCATCGTCAATCAGTGCTCCTTTCAAAGAAAGGATTTATGTTTGTTAGTAACTTAGTATCTCTTGTGTTAGTCTGCTTAGAGGAGTGTATGTGTCGAAGTGAACTCATGTTGATAATTGTTGTCATTTAGTTTCCTTCTACCCAGAAGCAGAAGTCTTTATTCTTTTATGCATAATAGCAGTTTAGGGCTTGCCCTTTATATACTTTACTCCGGTATCAGAAAGATTGTACATCATCCATAATATCCAGTCAATAAGTTTCTCTCATCTGCTTCCAACTATGCAAGTTTACAATTAGTTGTTATTGTTATGTACTTGGACATTCGATTAGTTATTTGTTATGTAATTCAATGTGATTTGTTTTGTAATTTGGTTTTGGTCATGGGATCCCGTTTTGGTCCCGGTCCCGTCCCGCTCCCGTCGGGATCCCGAACCTGGCGGGATCACTTTTAAAAAACTGTAATCCCGTCCCGTCCCATCCCGTTCAAAATCTCACGGGACGGGACCGGGATCAGGTGAATCCCGGCCCGTCCAGGCCCATGCCCAGCCCTACTTCCTATAGCATGAAAAGCCAAAACTAAGATTCAATTACAATTACGGTACATATAGATATAAGCTTTCACTATTCTTAAATTATATGGATCATATCAAACTGTATGCATATTTTTATTAGATAATGACCATTTGCACAAAAATGAGTTAAAAATTGACCATTCTAATGTTTATTGCCCATTCCAATGAATCTTGGCAAAAATACGTAATTACCCTATATTAAAACCATATATATATATATCTCTTTCTCAAGCTAGGGTTTCACTTTTCTCAATCACTCTCTGATCCTCACTACCCTCACCCTCCTCCTCCTCTCCTCCACCGCTACCTCACCACCGGAAACCACAACCTCCAACTTCATCTACTCCACCAACTCGGCCTCCACCGCCACAGCAGCCCCTCCCGATTTCGGATCAACATCTGCACCCGATTCCTGCACCCGTGACCTCGCCACATCGAGCCCAGATCGAAGCCACTGCCTGTGCTCAACCCAAATCGGACTTTCGCCGCGTCGACCCAACAGTCCCACATCGTTAATGTCGAGCCCAGCCGAGCGCCGACGACACAGCCCTCAGCCCAGCAAATTCGCGAGTCGGGAATTGAACGTGGTTGTTGGATATGACGTTCAATTCGATCGGGGAATGAAAGCCCAACCCAGCCCATCTGGGATTAGGTGTTCGATGAGTGATCTAAGGTTTCGCGATTAAGAGGAAGAGAAGCTAGGTTTGATTATAGTTGATTATAATGGTTAGAATTGAAGACGCAATTGAAAATGCAAAGTTATGCATGAGAGGGGAGGTGAGGGTAGGAAACGGAGTCGGCACATGTTTTAGTTATTCTTCTTTAACATTTACCCTAATCAGTAAAACTATTACTGGGGGTCAGTAATACGTAGCCATGGTCATGTTCTTGTGGCTGTGTGCTTCTGAGATTCTATGCTTCCGCAATTTCAATTTCAAATGCCTTGCATCATCATTTGTCTATTATTTTTCAAATTGAAGTTTTAAGTTTGAAGTTGAAATTTATTCTCTTTTTTGGACTGGTGATGCTGGCTAGATGATATGGATTTCAATTCAATTGGTTCACATCAATACCGTGCCCAGATCTGCTGTTATTATCAAGTTATCAATGAAATCTTAGTACTAGTATAATGTGGATGTTTGGTGATTAAAGTTTTGCAACTTCATGCCTGGATTACTGGGGGTCAGTAATCTGATTACTAGGGGTCAGTAACCTGGTTACTAGGGGTCAGTAATCGATTATTGGGGGTCAGTAATCATGGTTACTGGGGGTCAATAATCGATTACTGGGGGTCAGTAACTATGGTTACTGGAGGTCAGTAATCGATTACTGGGGGTCAGTAACATGGTTACTGGAAAATATGGAATCTGTAACCTGATTACTGGGGGTCAGTAATCGATTACTGGAGGTCAGTAATCGATTACTGGGGGTCAGTAACATGGTTACTGGAAAATATGGAATCTGTAATCTGATTACTGGGGGTCAGTAATTGATTACTGGGGGTCAGTAATCGATTACTGGGGGTCAGTAACTTGATTACTGGAAATCTGTAATCTGCAAATTGCTTACTGGGGGTCAGTAACCATCGTCCAATAACGTGATTATAAAAAATAAAATAATTAAAAAAAATAATTGGTGACCGGAATTCGACGACTCCGGCGATCGGTCATGAGAGGCCGGAGGAGTTGGGTGACCTTTCTGCAAAGTTTCTTTATTTTCCACTTTCTCAGCATATTATAATTCAAAAATCTGTTAGATAAGATAGAATGACAAAATAGGAAGAAAAAAATTAAAATTATACTAGGATTGAAAAAGATTTGTTCAAATGGGCAATAGAGTTGTAATCTTATGTTCAATAGGGGAGAAAAATAAGATGGTCATTGGAATGGGTAATGAGGGGGCCAAATTAGTACTAAATGGGCATTTCCCTATTTTTATATGAGTAGTGATAGGGGGCCTTATTAAGGCCTAAGATTTTTGACCTTAATCTTATGTGGCATGCCATCTAATCAATACACATCATCAATTTTAAAAGCCTTGTCATGTCATATTTGGGTTAAAATACAATTTTATCCTTGTAAATTCAATTATTCTAAATTATTTTTTCTTTATTCAAAAATAAAAATAGTTTTAAGGAAAGAAAAATATTTTCATAATGATCTAATTAATAGTCATTGTAAATTAAGTAACAATTATACCAAATTATGTTTTCTTCTAGATGATTTTGTTACCTTTTTTGGATTGATTGCTTGAACCCAATTTATTTCTTGACATAATTGCGATATTTAATATTAAGACATTCAATCTTTGTGATTCAAATTCAATATATATATTTTTTTACTCTTAACCGAAATTTAGATTTAGAATTATATATATATATCCTTCGAATTAAAAAATATATATATATTTTTATCGAATTTTTCATATGAATTATTTATATATGAAGTTTATTTGGACAGAAGTATAGTATTTTGAAACTTTTTTTCTTTGAAATACTACTTTTTCTTCTTATTCGAGATACTATATGTTTGTGTGTATGTGTATATATATGTGTATGTATATTCACTTAGATTTATATTTTCAAACAATTATAATTATAAAAATTATTTCTCATTATATTTGGTGTTTAAATTTAAAAATGAGTGTAATAAAAAAATATTTTTAAAATTATTTTTCTTTCCTTAAAACTATTTTTATTTTTGAATAAAAAAAATTTAGAGTCATTGGATTTGCTAGGATAAGATTTTATTTTAACCCAAATATGACATGACAAGCCTTTTAAAACTGATGATGTGTCTTGATTAGATGGCATGCCACATATGATTAAGGCCAAAAATCTTAGGCTTTAATAAGGCCCCAAAACATTTTTCATTTTTATATTAAGACATGGGTTCATCTGGGAAAAATAATAATAAAGAAACAACTGGTTGCTTAAGAATGATTCTAATCAATTTTCTCCAACAGTTCCCTATAAGGTAACCAATTGATTCCCTCAATTTCCCCTATAGCAGCTTTCCAATTAGTTGATAATCAACTCCTAATCACAAGGCGGCTCCGAATCAAATGAACAAACCTACATTCAATAAAGCCAATTACAGATGCTTCAAATAAGCATGGGTCTCCTGTAAACAAATCAATAATGCCTACTACTTACACTTGGTTCTATTGTTAGTTTTCACTTTCTTTCTTTTCTATCAAGTTTCTAAGCAATCAAACAAAAGCTGCCAAACTTGAACTTGCAATAAACAATAAAGAACACATATAATCAGCGATTCAGAAACAAAGGACTGAATTACTCACAGGCAGAGTAATGAGATCAAGGCGCTCTGGCCACAATCCGAAACCAAAGCATCACCGATGATCTTAAACCCATGGGCATGGCAAGCCTCAACCCTCAGCTGCTTCTCCACAGGAGCCACAGTGACGCCAGCTCCGGCACGGCGCAGAACTCGACCTGCAAAGTTTTGAATTTACATTATAATGCTAGCTAGATGATCAAGAAACTTTGCAGGACTATTACTAACGTTTTGAAACCTCTGATAGTTTATCAATCTTCTAGGATTGAAGTACCATAAATTGATTATGATTTCCTTCAAAATGAATTCGCGGCCGATCGATTTATATGGCATTAGTAGAAACTAGGAACTATATATACACGTCATTTGGAAAAAAAAAAAAAAATCATTTGGACCCTGACCAATTACCAACTCTGAAGAAGCCAACAATAAACAGAACAAAAGAGACTTGGAGGCCCAAAAGAAACCATGGGAATTGCACAGGTGCAAGTGCAACCCAACTTCCTTTCTCTCCATATCTGACTCTAAATTCTTGTATGCACGGTTGTGTAGGTATACTGCTCAATCTTAGTTATTTGAAATATTTTATATATAGAGTCAACTATATATCTATATGAAGTCATTTAATCTTGACCATTTAAATTGTATGTGTAGGTATACCGAACCGAACATACTCTGCAAACAGAGAGAGAAGAGCTATGAAAAATAGAGATGAAATAAGGAGAGAGAGCTTTTTTTCGTCCAAAATAAGAGAGGAGGTGTGAACTTTTAGGTCATATTATTAATTTTACCTTATTTTTCTTTGTATTTTCTCCTAATTTTTTAAATAACAACTCCATTTTAAGTCTTAAGTCTTAATATAATTAGGCAATAGAGGTTGCTTCACAGACATTTCACCCTTCACCAGGAAGGCCCTCATTTTCTTTTTTCTTTTGAATCTGGTGGCCTTCTTCTTCTTCTTCATTACAGATCCAAAACCCTAACCAAAGATTCAATCTTTTCTTCTCCTCTTCCCCAGTCAACAACTGGGTTCATCAATTCAGGTACAATTTGAGCTCCTCACACATTCTTTTTCTTCTTTAAAACTCAAAGACTCCATCTTTTTTTGTGATCCACCATCTTCCTCTGTAGCTAAAATTTAGGAAAGCTTACACCTTTAGCTCAATTAAGCATGGAATCCAAAACCCAATTAGCCCCAGCTCTCAATTTCTTCCCAAACCTAAAACCCCCAAACAAAACCCTAGCTTTCCACCAATTCTCAGTCCTAATCATCACCTTCCTCGCCTACGCTTCCTTCCACGCCTCAAGAAAGCCCCCCAGCATCGTCAAGAGTGTTCTTGGGCCCAAACTGCAGTCCAATTCGAGCTCATTCGACACCGGTTGGGATCCCTTTAATGGGCCTCAGGGCACCCACAGGCTTGGAGAAGTTGATCTTGCATTTCTGTCTGCATATTCTATTGGGATGTATTTTGCCGGGCATGTTGGTGATAGGATTGATTTGAGGTTGTTTCTTGCTTATGGGATGTTGGGAAGTGGAGTTATGACTTGTGTTTTCGGGTTAGGCTATTGGTGTAATGTGCATATGTTGTGGTACTTTGTCTTTGTGCAAGTTGTTTGTGGATTGTTTCAGTCAATAGGGTGGCCTTGTGTTGTGGCAGTTGTGGGGAATTGGTTTGGGAAGACCAAGAGGGGGTTGATAATGGGGGTGTGGAGTTCGCATACTTCGGTTGGGAACATTGTGGGATCGGTTTTTGCTTCCGGGGTTTTGGAGTTTGGATGGGGTTGGTCGTTTGTTGTGCCTGGAGTTTTGGTGATTTTGGTTGGGGGTTTGGTGTTTTTGTTTCTTCCTGTGAGGCCGGAGGACCTGGGATTTGAGTCGCCGGGTAAGGAAGAGGTTGAGATGAATGGGGAAGTTGATGGTGTGGGGAATGTGGAGAAAGTGGAATCAGAAGAAGCTGGACTACTTAGAGGAGAAAATGTAGATGTTGGTGCTAGTGCTGGTGCGGAAGCTTTGTCTGCAATTGGGTTTTTGGAGGCGTGGAGATTACCGGGGGTTGCACCATTTGCCTTCTGCCTCTTCTTTTCAAAGCTGGTGTCTTACACTTTCCTGTACTGGTTACCTTTCTACATTAGGCACACAGGTAATTCTTTGACTCAGATATTGGTATATGATAACTGAACTGTTTGGCAATGTCTGTGTTTTGGGAGATAGTTACCCCTAGAATAAAAGCAATCCGGATTCATAAGTTCATCGGTTCCAATTTACTTACTGTATTTAGGTGTTATTATGAACTTCTCATATAAATCAAAACTTCTTTTATCTTGTAGCTGTTGCTGGGGTGCATTTGTCACACAAAACTGCTGGAAACCTTTCAACAATATTTGACATTGGAGGAGTCTTTGGTGGAATTTTAGCGGGATTGATATCAGATATGCTTGAAGCTCGGGCAGTTACATCGATTGCATTTTTGTTACTTTCAGTTCCAGCCCTTGTTCTCTACCGAGCATTTGGAAGCTTATCTATGCTTGCCAACATTGCCCTGATGTTTCTTTCTGGATTGCTGGTGAATGGTCCATACGCGCTCATCACAACAGCTGTTGCTGCTGATCTGGGCACTCAGACCTTAATCAGAGGCAATTCTCGTGCCTTGGCTACTGTAACCGCAATCATAGATGGTACGGGATCTGTTGGGGCAGCTCTTGGTCCACTTTTGGCAGGCTACATTTCGACAAGGGGGTGGAACAGCGTTTTCTTGATGCTAATTCTTGCTATTTTTTGTGCCACTTTGTTTTTGATACGCATTGCTAGAACTGAGATTGAAGAGAAATTGAGTGGGAAAATATGGTTTTGGCATGCATAGACACACAATGAGTGAAAGTAACACTGTAATAGACAACACTTCTTGTATGGTTACGATATATGATAGACACAATAGTTGAGAATGAATATACTGAAAATTTTGTTTTAGTACATTCATTGAGTCTGAGTATCAATTTGATGAATCTTTCTGTACTTGAACAGAACTAAAGAAGAAAAAATAGAAAGCACCCAAATGGAAAGAAAAAAGAAGAGTATATACATAGTTCAAAAGCTAAAAGTACAGTTACAGAACAATTTATAAGCATCTGAAAACCGCTTTAGCCACCTCTAATATATGCAGGACAATTCCTTCCCTCAAGTTTGATCACAATTATGATCTATTAATGTACTAATTGTCATGCCAAAACTTGGTAATACAAACGTTTTCTTTATCCTCATCTTCTGTAGAACCAACTGAAGCACCAGATATAGAGGAAGGCGGCAGTCCCCTTTCTGGAGGTATATACCAGGAGCCGAACTTCTTATTGATCAATTCTAATCTTTGCCCATCACTAGAAACATCAACAGATGAAACACAGACTATTGGTCTAAGAAGAACTGAAGATTTTGTAGTCCCTCAGCAGAAATACTACGTCTGACTCTAGACCTTTCTACCACCACATGTGGAGGTGGCTCCAAGTGGAAACTCACCATAACAAGCGTCAAATTGTCAGTGGCGCCGCGTTTGATTGCCTCTTCTACTATTTGCTTGCAACACAGCCTGACATCATTGTGCTCTTGGAGTTTCCTTCTAGCAAAGTCAACAGCATTTTGGTTGGTGAACACGTCCCATATTCCATCACTGCCAATGATTAAAAATTCATCATCCTTGCTTAGTGTTGTCAATTTAAGTTCCGGCTCAGCACTCAAGGGTCCTCCCCTTTCACCCTCATCCTTTAATCCTTCGAGATGCCAGTCACCTAATGCACGAGTAACCCCTAACTGACCATTCAGATAACCATCATCAACATATCCACCCAAAGACTCAATCCGCATTCTTTCCTTTGTGCAGCAGGGTCTATGATCTTTTGACATTTCTATAGCTGCTCCATTCCGTGACAGAATAGCCCTGCAATCTCCGGCATTTGCCACGAGCAAAGACCTGTCCAAAAGTATAATGATTTTTCAAGGAACAAGCAAACTGTATTGTCCTAACAAGAGATCTGATGAATAAAAACTAAGCAGTATCAATAACTCAGACATGAGAAGGGCCGACAACGAGTAGATGCAACATAATGAAGTAATTCAATTCCAATGTCAAACCACAGGAATGAGCTGGTTACTTCCTTCCCTATACTTTAATCACAAGGACCAAGACTTTAAGAGTTTTCAATAAATTACTTGTAAGACAATATGATGTAAATGACAGCCTGTGTACACTGGAATAAAGAGTGCTTTACCTCCCAAATATCATTGCAGTGAGTGCAGTTGTGCCAGAAGCAAGGGAAGACCGAACAGCGCAAGTTTTTGCAAATGCAGCATCTGTCTCAACAAATGACCTTGTTATCACCTTTTCAAGCTCTATGGGGAAGTCAGAATCCTCAACAATGACTCTTGGCAAGTTGTCACGAACAAATTGTGCTGCATCTTTTCCCCCATGACCATCAAAGACCTGTTTGTATAAATTGGCATTGCAATTCAAACCATCACTTAGAATGGAAAGCTAAACAAGCATACTGCCATGGTGTGAATTGTTGCAACAAACGAAGGTAAGTGAACTTACACCATAAAAGGAGATAGCTTCATCATTGAGTACGTTATAACCAAACTTCTTAGCCAAGTCACCAATGCATATATGAGTATCTTCCATATGGGGGCGACCTCCTATATCAGACCACTCTCCTGACCGAAGGGTAGGGACAAACTGTAAGTTCTGTTTCTGATCTACAACTACTGAATCCTCAGATATGCTTTCCAGCTGAAAGAATAACAAAATAAGGAAACTCAGATCAGAGAGTGAAGTCTCAAGGACAATTAACTCGGAACTCAAACTTTTCCCCAAACTAATATCTAAACTTCTGCAGGACAAACCAACCAGAAAACGAACCTCGGCTTAAAGAGTAAAATTAACTTAAAAATAACAATCAAACACACCAAATTCCCACAAAAGGGTTGAAATGAACTGCTAAAAACAATGACATTTTTATATGTATTATGAAAACCAGTCATTTTCTTTTTCCTTGTTCTGTATAATTCCGTCAGGTAAACTGAAATAGAAGCACAAAAGAATAGAAACTGTCCCACACGAGACTAAGAACCTCAATAATAAACACACCATATTTGGTAAAAGTTCAATTCCAAATTTCCAAACACAGCAAACCAATTAATTGCAGCTTACTAAAAAGAGTCGATCGTTAACAGTTTTAAATGCGAAAACAATTCCGGTGACCCAAAATGAACTGAAAAAAGCCAGTAAAGCTGAAAACTTTCCTATATCAGATAGTAAAAAACCAATTACTAAAGTAAAGTTCAAAATCCTGGAACATGTCAATCATAACCAAATAAGAACCCAAATCCCAGAACTCAATTTCAACCAAATGGGTCCTAAAACTTGACAACAACCCAACAAAGCTAAACCATCAAAGAACACAAAATTGATTCAATGCTCACCTGAAACGAATCCAACACGGTGCTCTGATGATCGGAGCTCATCACCATAGATTCCCTGTCCAAATTAGCCTTCTGCTTGCTGTTGTTCTCCTCCATGTTTCCCATTTCTGCATCATTCAAACACATGCCTTCGTGCTTTGATATGAAAGATAATAATGACGGTGCTATTTTCAGTGCTTAAATTCTCAGCAAAGTTGTTGAGGGAATCAAATGGTAAAAACAGAGAGAAACAGAGAAAATATAAACTTGTGGAGAGAAGAAGATTCTGGGAATATGTGAGTGGGAAATGGGGGCCTCTGTTTTAGACTGGTAGTAATTATTAGATAGAAAGAATGGAAATTCCAGATTTTTCTGGGAAAATGTGGCTGGAAATCAGTTTGTTGGGTTCTATAAAATTATTATTCTACTTAAAAAAAAAAATATGAAAAATATTTTGGTCTTGCTCTTGCTTACAGGTGAGGGAAGCTAAAACTGGGATTGTATTTTCTTGCCTATTTCCTTGTCTCACAATTTAATGGAGGTAAAGATGCCAAGTTTTGGTGTTGCTTAATATCTATGTTGTGTTTGACTAAGATGAGTAAGATCACAACTAACATCAACCAAAAGGGTTCCACTTTTTGAAATGTCCAGACCCATTAAAACCATAGGTTTATCTTAGTGCTTAACCACCATTAATTATATCAGAGGATTTAGGCCATGTGAAGTTAGGGTGTATGTGATATTTCATGGAAAAGGTTATGTATAGCAGAAAGTCATAATTAAGCTCAGTTAAAACAAAGAAAAAGACTCCAACTTTGGAATAATTAACAGCATAAGGCTGTGGTTAGGAGTCTTCAAAGATATAAAAAGAGATTTGTCTCATTGGCATTCACATCATACACATGAATCATTTGGATGTGTATGATTCAACTCTATTTGCAATTTACCTGTTTATGTTATAATATAAGTACAAAGGGGATCCTAAACCCTCTGCTCTTGTTACTGTCCAATATGTCTCTGGTTCATAATTGGTATCAAACCTAAATACCTAATAGGCTGAAACTTCAAACAATTGATGAAACTTTGTTTTCTTTAATCAACAATAATTACCCCTAAAAAGCTTGAAAGTGAATGGAAAGGTATGTTGAATGTGAAAGTGATCATGCAAGACAATGACCTGAGATTTTTTTTTGCCCCTCCTTTATTCTGCTGTCAACTTTTTCATAATAACAAATTGAAACATATCCAGGAATCATCTTCTCCTCCTCTTATATGAAATACTGCTCCTTGTTCACAAGGTGCAGTGATAATTTTCTTTTTTGGGTGATTTCATTTACACCATCGTTAAGCCTTTTGCCCATTTGAAAGGTTTTCCTCAATAATTTATATCAGCACCCACTATTCTTTCCAGTAACTTGTCCAATAATACTATATTTACAGTTGTGGGTAAAATTCTTTTGCGAATGTGAACACAGTGAAGAAATGGAATCTAGTTTAGCTGTAATTCTCTGCTGTCATATTCAGAAACACTTTCTACTTCCAAGTCAAGCCAAGGAGACATATACTCTGTTATCTGGGAAACTATAATTGATTAGTTGGTTAGTATTGGTTGAAGGAGAATCTTCATCTTGCAGATGACACAACACACAATTGAGACTCATACGTGGCCAAGAGCTGTCCCCCACAAAATTTGTGCGGCCTGATTTGGCCTTTGTCATTTCTGGTTAGACGTGAATGGTTTGATGCAAATATTAGAGTCGTTCAATAGTAACTGCTTCAGGCAATGAACAGATGGCAATGTCCCCAAGACCAAAGGTGTATGATCATAATCTGTGACACACTGACACTTGATCAGCGAAGCTCGCTTAATCATTAAGGTCCGTCATTCCAAGTTATTTAACCAGAATGATGATGGTGTTTTGCAATCTTCTTCTTCGATGCGTATGTATGTGCCCAAAATTAAGGTTTACCCATTTCCCTGGCTCCGAATCATGCCATTGATGTGCAACGCCATGATGGGAGTTTAGATTTTGCATCAAGTTGATGATGAAGTGATGGAAGCGAGTCTACGCAGGTATATTGAAGCTACAAGAACTGGGGCATGCACTACTGGTATGGATGACCGTAAGGTAGAGGTTGAAACTATGCTAGTCGGTTGCCTTGCTTGCACGTTTTTCATGGAGATTGTACTGTTAAGTGGTTGGTGGTCAATCAACATCGTCCTGCTTGCCAATTTGATATAAAACCACATGGCATCAGAGTTTATATTATAGCTTTTGCTGGAAACACCTGGATTCGTTTTCAGACAGCTAAATAATACTTCCGGTTCGTAGCTAAGGCTTGTTAAGTTGTCAGTAAATCCCAACTTATTGTTTTTTCCCAAACTTTGAAACACTGGATTTCAAGAATCCATCATTGCAAGCCGTTATTTATTAAATGAAACAAAGCCTTGCCAGTAGTATTACAGCAAGATCACTACAGATGAAAATTGACAATAAATCACACAAGAACTGATAATTGAAAGATAATTAAGATTACATGCCCAATTTCAAGCAGGAAAGAATCATTTTAGATCAACAATGGTCAAATCTATAGATGAAGCATCAGACCATAGTTGAAAAGGACACTAAATAGATAACATTGCTAGTTTGATAACAGAATGTTCAAAACTCGAAAAATTAAACAATCAAAGGTTTAAAGAGGAACAAAAGGGTAGCACCATTAGTACTCTTCTCGTCTATAATCAGTTCACCCTAAACCATCTACAACATTACCCTACCATGAGAACCAAACTTAACTTCCAGTGAAAGCCTTCTTTCCAAAAGCAGAAGAGGACCCAGCCGGAATTACCTTCAGCACATTGAACCTCTTAGTCTTGGACAATGGCCTGAACATAAACAAACAAAGAAATGATGAGCAACGTACACATATCAGATTATATTCATCAACAGTAGTGAATTAGAGATTTGACCTGCACTGCCCAATGATAACATGGTCTCCTTCTTTCACACGGAAGCATGGAGACACGTGTGCAGCAATGTTCGAGTGCCTCTTCTCGTACCTTAAGCAAGATACAAAAGAGATATTTCAGTATTACATAAGGAGCATGCTTTCCTTTTAACATAACTTGTAGAAATTAAGAAGAGAAACAAAACTCACCTTTGATATTTCTTGATATAATGCAGGTAATTCCGTCGAACAATAATGGTTTTATTCATCTTAGCACTGTGGCAAGTACCAGCTAAGATACGTCCCCTGATAGACACATTTCCAGTGAATGGACACTTCTTATCAATGTAAGTCCCTGTTAGAACCACAAACATTGAATCTATTCAGCAAAACTAGCACATCGACTGCTAAATGGCTCCCAATACTACATGAATATGATAGATAAAAAATCACAAAATACCAACCCAAACAAAGGTCATATCATCCAAGTACCCTAATTGTACTCCCACATTTGCCCACGTAAGCTTACAACATCTTCTACCATCAAAGCTAATCTCAGAAGTATTGACACGAGAAACAAATCCTAAAGACCCTTTTCGCAATTCTACAAGAATTCAACCTATCCAATAAGGCAATAACAAAGAACAAAACTTGATGCAGACAGTGACATCAAGCAGAGTGCACACATTCACATATCGATCAAATTGACACAAACAAATCAAATAAACCACCAAGTTCATGACTTCATACTAACACCAACTGATTTTCACTTAGCAAAACAGTGAGTGTGATACCTTCAATGGCATCCCTAGGGGTCTTGAAGCCCAACCCAATGCTCTTCCAGAATCGGTTACCTCCTTTTCCAGGTCTCTTTCCCTTCCCTGTTTTCTTCGAACTAAAATCAAAGCAAAACCATAAGAACACAAATCATACTTAAATTGAATAAAAACCAAATCTTGAAATCAAAAGTTGACAACTTTACCTCAAGAACACAAATCACACTTAAATTGAATAAAAACCCAATCTTGAAATCGAAAGTTGACTACTTTACCTCAAGAACACTTTGGGCTGCTTCAGAAAAGCTTTCTCAGTCTGAAAGAAACCAAATCACGCTGTTAGTAAGAGCAACTGAAACCTAACCCAATCGGATCAAATCAGAATTTACGGAGAGAGAGAGAGTGAGAGAGTAAACCTGTTCGGCCATGATTGGCTGATCGGAATGACGAAGCTAAGTTTCGGCGGAGGCTCGGTGGCAGTGAAGCTTCAAAACCCTAGAATTCACTAGCAGCTGTGTTTTTCATCTCCCTCTAAATTATAAGGGCGCCAATTTGGGTCGGTTTTTGAGCCGGGTTGGTCGGGTTTTCTGTTGGCCCAGAATGGATAATACATTTTGGGCCTTCTGAACCGGTGAGGAACGGTGTGATCTTTTTTTAATGTTAGACCAGGGTATCCCCACCCACTATGAGAGCACTTAGGAGCGGAGACTAATTCTTCGAGGCGTGGAGACTAATCTCTCGAGCCGGAAAAGAGTTAAGGTGGAACGGTGTGATCTTTCGGAGGCGTGGAGACTAATCCCTCGAGCCGGAGAAGAGTTAAGGTGGAACGGTGTGATCTTTCGGAGGAGTGGAGACTAATCCCTCGAGCCGGAGAAGAGTTAAGGTGGAACGGTGTGATCTTTCGGAGGCGTGGAGACTAATCCCTCGAGCCGGAGAAGAGTTAAGGTGGAACGGTGTGATCTTTCGGAGGCGTGGAGACTAATCCCTCGAGCCGGAGAAGAGTTAAAGTGGAACGGTGTGATCTTTCCGTTGTCGATTACCTTCAAGAGGTGGTAAATTTTCATTTTTGATGAAGCACATCGAGATTGAAATCATTGAAATGTATAATGTTTTTTTTTTTCTTCGTAGAGTGTGTAATATAAAACACTCGAGACAATTTGGGGTCGAGGTCCTTTGTGGGTCTGCAACTACATCAAGGTTTCTTAGTCAAGTAACTCGTGAAGTAATCTAATCTCTACTTTTCAAGAAGATATTGACAATAAACATTGAATTCCTGTAAAATGGATCAGTCAGGTATGGTTCACATTTCACCCCGCTGAGCTACTATAGAGATATACAAGATAATTCAAAACCCCACATGAATTACCAAAAATGAAATTCAGACTAATAATTTTTTTTAAGTCAGATAACTCTCGTTTATATATCTTCAAAATCATGTCCCGAGAGCAAATCCAAAACTTAAAATAAATTTTACAGTCTCGCTTGGAGATGAAGAAAGGAAAAAGGATCGATATTGACGCAATGAGTAATGCCACCGGCAGCAGAAGCACATGATTGATTGTAACTCCGAGATCTTTTCACGACCGTGGATAGCTGCTTAAACCAGATAACCTACTCGTTCTGCGTTTCAAAAGCTATACCGTAAGTTCACAAAACCAAGAGAAACTCTTGAACTGCAAGAATATTACCAATACATGTTTCCATAATGCTGCATTGTAAAAATACCGTTACCGTTCACTCTTAAACTGTAATTTTTTGAACTCAAGTTCACTATGTGACATGTTCAACTTATGTCATGTAGGTCCTTACTCCGAATTATAAAAAGCCATGCCTTAGTTCTACTCATCAATTGTATGTTGTATGCTTCCACTACTTTAAATTGTGAGAGGTTTTTATTTGAGTGAAGACGATAAGACTATAGCATATGGCACCCTTAGAAGCATCAGTTGAACAGAAGGAGAAAAGAAAATAAAAAATGGATAAGATTTTCATCAACAGCACCTTTTGCCGTTTTGAACTAGGAGACTCGTCACAATCACTCTGACTATGTCGACGTGATGTCCCAACATTTGCGTTTTCCGCCTGCAAAACAAATACCTGACCACTTCATGTTATCTATTAATTAATCTTAGAAACATTCAAAATAAAAGTTTACAAAAAGTATTCTTTCTTCGATCATGATGGGAAATAGGTTAACTGAATTAGAAACCAAAGCCTAATCAAACATGAAGCAGTGAAGGACAGGAAATATGATAGATGATGTAACAGCATACCACGGTGGAAGAGTCGTGGGCCATTGTGTGCTCAGAAGAGTTTTCCACTTCTGCAGGTACAAGACCTGGCTCTCTGGTTGCTGCTTGAGATATCAATGGCATTACTTGATGAAGCAAATTAGACAAAAATAATCCTTCTTCACTAACCCTTGGTTCAGCTTCTGGAGCAACAGCGACACCACTAGAAGTCCTTGCCTGATCTGATAAAGGAGTAGAATTCGTTCCTTGTACACTGCCATCTTCTACGTGAATTTCACCACCAGGAAAGAGAGCCCTTAGTAAATTTAAAATACTGCTTGGCACCTGTCTCTCAGATTCTTGATCATTTTGGGTTCCACCAGATGATAAAAAGCTGATACTAAAACTTCGTCCAATAGGGGTATCTGGTTGCCTTATATTATTGGGAGTTGATCCTGCAGGACAAAGCCAGTAATAAGTATACCAACTCATACAGCTACTTGGCCATCTTAGTTAACTAAAGTAGAAGAGATAAACAAACTACATCCTGATCCTGTGTGAACTAGCAAGTAATTCAAGTCAGTGAGTAAGACATTGATACTACAGGGTTCCTAACATAATAGTATATCAATATTAAAGCAACCCTTTCATTTACATGCCATTTGCAGTAACAATTTAAAGACATGTCCTTAAAAACAAGATGACTCCTGAGCATCTAATAGTAATAAGAAATAAGATTAAACCAAAGACACTTGCAAATCATAATTAAACATCTACAATAACGGGGTTAAATTTGGAAACATGATCGTGCGGCCTATCTGGCAAGTTCTCCATTCCTTGACAAGTCCAACATATTATTACTCACTATTCAACTAGTTTCCCTTTTGATCTCCCATCACCATTTACCCATTTTTGATTGAGTATAACAAAATCATAAACAAAGTGCCTCAACCAAAGAATCCCAGGCCTCCTCTTCACCATTATCAATCCAGGAGAAAGCAATTTAGCCTACCATATTTGCAAATTATGTCCTCATAATATAATTAACTTGTGTATTGATCAAGGGAGTTAAAAAAAAAAGGATATATTACCCTCTCTTCCAGGATCTGAAATGTTTTCGGAAGATTGCTGATCAGTATGAAGACCGGTAGGACGATCACCAGATGCTTGAGACTCTTGCTCACCATTCGCATTTCCAGAAGCTACATGTTGAACCCTTCCAAGAAATGGATAGTATAACCCAAATGAACTACCAGCAGACTCCGATGGTGGGCGACTGGCAACTACAGTCCTGATTGGCACTACCCTTGGCCTTACACCCAAATCTCCAGCGAAAGCTGAACCATCTGAGAAACTTGGCACTGTTTGATTGGCAGAATTTTCACCACCTGAACTTGGAGCTGAGTTTCTTTGTAAAGGCTGCTGAGGATTGCGATGCTCCTCTTGATTGACATTGGCAGTGGTTGCTGGCGAACCTTATGGTGAGAGTAAATAATACTTAGACACTGGCATATATTTTACATCAAACAAGGGAAGAACAGAACGTGGAATATATGAAAGGTACCTCTTCGTATCTGTATATCAATACGCCTTGGATGAAAACCAGAACCAAGTCCATTAAGTAGACCAGAACCAGGCTGCAGAGCTCCCATGGGGATGGCACCTAAACTCATTCCTGATTGAAAAGGAAGAGGCTGCCCAAGTATCATTTAATCTCAATCAGTACTTACAGATGAACTTCAGAAGAGAGATTCAAATCTCTGATATAAGTGTAGAAAAATACCTGAACCATTATAGGGTTAGGACCAGTCGGGGATATGAAAACTGCAGGTCCAGCATTAACCACTGCATCAGACTGTACAGAGATGAGCCAAAAAGTTACATAGATCAGATAATAGTCAAGAGGAACTGGATGAGTAAGAAAGCAGATTTGGATTCAGAAAATACCGGTGTTTGGCCCATTTGCAATGTCAACATTGTACGGCCAAGTTCAAGTAAACAGGCACCTAAATTATGAAACAGAGCTCCAGTTCTCAATGAACTGGCTTGGGTTCTCATCCGTGCTGTGGGATCCGTCACATTTGCTTGATCCTCCAACTGGCTTGCAAGTCGCTGCGAACATGTAACATGAAAAATTACTATGTCTTGTCGTTTAACATAAAAAAAATCCAAAGACTAGTACGCTTGCAGCCACTTATGAGGACACCAGATAAAATCAAGTTACCAGCACACTATCGTATTCAAAAAAGACCAAATTATATGCTTGTGACAATATATAAGAAATTTACAATGACACTTTAGAACGCACATGTAGAGATTCTCCAGCTTGTTCAATGAGTAATAGTCTAGCAGTACGGATAACTTCTGCCAAAGATGCAGGTGAGGGGAGCCCCTCTCGTCTTATTCCGGAACCTGGCGAGGAATTGGAACTTTCGTCATTTCTATGAGTAGCTGCTTGACTGTGTCCTCCATCTCTGGCTGTTGGTGAATCAGTAAAAGCAAATTAAGAAAACCAGAAGCATAGGTGAAACAAACATAAATTATCAAAAGACTTTGTATGGAGACTACGCACCAATTGCCTGAAAATCGCGCCTTATGTGACTCAGATATCGAGATAAAGTATGCAACGAATCATGAATCACCTAAAGGGACCGCCAATAAAGCATAAAAGTCGATAAATATCTTTCAAACAGATTCATATACTTAAAATCAGAGCAGGCAATAAAAGTGAATGATAAAAGAAAGTTGAAATTTCAAACTTGCCAGAGGTTGCAAATTCCCCAACGAAAATGCTGCTGAGTTACCAAACGTGCCATTTGATCCGTCGGGGTGAACCCTTGTGGCAGTTTGCTCAGAAAGAAGTTGTGATAAATCAAACAAACCGCTCAAACCTGATGTCCTTTCAGGCCTCTGGGTCCCAGGATCCTGCAGCATATCAACCATCCACGTACCAAATTTAAGATGAGCACCAAGAAGTACATGAAATTTGTCAAAAAGTGATTACAAACGTAGATCTGTGCATATACAGTTATACACAGTATTTATGAATTTTCAAGAGGTCATTTCAGTATTTCTTTTTCTTTCAACATCAAACAATACAAAAGTCATGGCTAAAAATTTTACTATGGCACCCACCAGACCAAATAAGTCAAGTGTCCATTTACAGACACACTTTGAGTCATATAAGGATTAGCTTCTATATTTTTTTTAATTTAAAAGTTTACCGTGACATCAAACCCATCAATGCTGCTTGCAATATTTGGAATTCCTACAGAGCCCAGAACAGCAGAGAGAAACTGCGCACCAGCAGGGATGAAAGATAATCAGACATAATTCGACACGTGGAAACATGAATCAGTTACTTTAGCACTCACCCGACTAAAATCTGGTGGAACACCTTCCCCCTGAACAGGAACACTGAAACTTTCAATGAAGACACTCGATCGACCACGGCTTGTACTTGAAGCAGGATCAGTTGCTGACATGCAAACAAATTTAATAGTTGAACCAAGAGAACTTAAAAGAGAAACAAAGGTTTGCTAACGTGTCCAAAGCTTACATAGAAGATGTGGTCAATAATATATTGTCTAAAGAAATATTAAAGAACGTCATTATATGAATTCTATCAACCTGCATGATCCGGTAGTCCCTCGGATGATGGAGGAATAGGTTGTCTTACAACCAAATGCAAGGTGTGGCCATCCTCAACATCTAAATCATGTTAAGAAAATCAAATGCTTCACATCAAAATCTGGTGAGTATAACTTATTTAAAGTTGAAAGGGGGAAAGGAGCCTGACTAGATGAATTGATATTAAACACATCGAAAGCAGTAACTTATGGCCCCAATTAATTATTATCCCAGGTAGATTGGTGACATATTAGACTAGTAATGTATCTTGAAGGATGAAGGAATAGAGCACTCTGTAACAAAGAAAACACAGGGTTCAAAACTTCAACTTCTAACAATCAAAACAACAAAAGAAAAGGATACGGTAGGCGGAGAGAAGCTGATCATCCTTAAGAACTTTTCCTCTACATATTAGCCGCTGTTGCTCTGACAGCACACCAGTAACAGAGGCAATCTGTTCTTTCAAAATAGGAACTGGCATCTGCAGTTCAGAAAAATAAATGTTCAGATAACTTTCACACAACAAACTAGTACCGATATGTCTTCACGGGAAATATTTAACTACTTTGGCACGAGCAAAAGAGTGTGTACCTCTTTATCCACTTTAAGAGTATACGTTTGTGAATTCAATGTCTTTATCTTTATCTCAATAGTGGGTTCACACCCATCCATCTGCTCACTCATCTGCATATGTTCAGCACCATTACTTCCCATTCTTCTCGATCCCTACAAAGAGGTAAGAGCTTAAGTCAAAATCACTGCACTCCTTTTCTCCTCGCGTATGATTTTCCATAGTCTAAACCAATATTGTAAATATAAATTTCACTTAAAAAACAAAACTCTAGCTCATTATTCTGCACTGACAGAGCTAAACACAATTCCAAGTCTGCAAACATGCAAGACAGCACAGAAGTGCACACTATAACAATGTGTGTGAAATCTAAAGCTACCAATATGCTCCACGAAATCGCAACCAAACCATAAGTTTACAATGTATATCAGCACTATATCTAACTCCAATTGAAAGCACCCACAAACCCATTTCAATTCATCATCCCTATTCATCATAAACATCAAACTCTTTTCTCACTAAACAAACTCCAACCCAATCATCACTCAACCAAAAAAACCAAAACCTCATCTAAACCAACTCAATTCCCAATTCCCAGCATGCAACCCCCCAAAGCCTCGCATCACCAAACACAAAAAATCCTAGGGTTTTCTCAGACCCAACAAAACACCAAAAAGACTCAAACTTTCGGAACCCTTAACCCCAAAACTCATAACGAGCAAGCACCCAACAATCACCATACCCAAACCCACCGGAAAACCCGATTCACCCACCGACCCGGAATCGGAAAACGAAAAACCCAATTCGGAAAAGTAACCACGATCATGTAAAAAAAGGCTTTACCTGGTTCGCCAAAAGATCAAAACTTTAAACCCGAGACGGGAATTGAGCTCCGGAAAATAGAATGGTCTCGGCGTCTGTGACGTCGGCGGCGGCGGAGTCTGGCCAAGTTGGGGTGGTGGGTCGTCGTCGGGTGTGTCACTATGTGGCGAACCAAGGACGATGATGATGACTAAACCAGGGAGGGAAAAATGTTGGCGTACTATAAATTGGTGGTGTCACGAGCCCTGTAAAAAGTTTTTACCTCGTGAATTTTCACCGTGTACTTTTTCTTTTATATACTGTTGGTACTTTGATGAATAGTAAAAGGAGGGGACAAAATGACCACATTGGGGACCCTTATACACCTGGGAGATTATTTTTTTATTTTTATTTTTTGGGTTGATATTATGGTAGGGATGGTGATGGGAGTGAAAGTCACAAATTCTTAGGTACAATTCTGATTAAATTTTGTATGTGGACTAGTTTTTGTGTTGTATGGTGTTTACTTTCTCCCCAAGCAATGATGGGAAAACATTTCTTGTAAATTACCGATATTGATTGAAAATTGAGTTTAATAGGGGAGTTTTGGGCTACAGATATTGTGATTTAAATTAGCATGATAGACCAAATAAGGATTGATATTGTAATTGTGAGTTTTAAAATATAAAATATATATATATATATATAAGACGAACAATTATATTAATTCTTATGTTTTACTTGTTGATGCCTTGATATGAAGTTGAAAATTTTCTTTAGAAAATTGAATGGCAGTATTCAAAAGTTTTCCGGATGTAACTTATAAACTTATAAATTTTGAGATGTCTTATTTACTAAATTTGTAAATGCGTACATCTTTGCTAATTTTCCAACTGATCAAAAGTTTGTCCTTTTCTCTAATAAACGTAACGTACCAATAACGAGATCCCTGTACATTAGTATAGTAGCGCAGCTCTTCGGGTTAGATTAGGAAAAAACTCCAACTTGAATTCCATACGGACAAGGAAAGAAACTAAATTACCTAAATGGAAGAGGAAAGAGTAGTGCATGGGACTGATGGGAGGACATAAATAGGTAGTTACTCGGCCATGCCAGGTAAATTATTAGACTCGATCTGCAGATACTGTCCATAGCTGCAATCACTTAACTAATAATGTCAAACTCAGTGATTATTGTGGAGGAGATCGACATGTTCAGGTACAAAAGCGAGATTCAGGTAAGGGATGAAATCAGCTCATCCACGAAGAGAATTTGGAACTCGTTGTCAAAGTACCACCCAAGCGAGGTGGTTGTGTTTGAGTTTAATCTCACCAGGTATTCAAACATAATTGATTCGGTAGTCTTTTCCGATCAAAAGCCGGTTGTCGTACACCGTTCCAAGCTTTGCGGCGGCATTGATACTTTGATGCTTAAGGTCGTTGAGGTCGCAAAGGAGGCTCTTAGAAGCATGCGTGCTCCAGACGAGTACCTGCCTGATACTGTTGCAAAGATTTTTGACGTGGTTCGGTCCCTGGCAAGACAAATTAACAACCGTAGTGAAGTGTCTGTTAATCTCGACATGAATTACTATCAAGTTACCATGATCAGTAATGACGAGAATAGAGTTTCAGGCCGGGGATCAATGTCGATGGATTTCGGCTGGGGGTCATTGAAACCACTTGATGATAATGATGAAGTCAGGTAAATTTATGGTTTCGCCAACCCTAATGGTGCAGCTAAATCAGCCATTGAGAAGTTAGAGAAAGAGACTTGCAAGATAATGTGCTACTTGTAGTAGTTGAATCTGTTGGATTAGTTGTACGTAGTAATTATATGCTGATTCTCATTTGGACAAGTTGTAATCACTTTCCTTGCAACAAATTTACTTGCAAATTTAACAAAATCTATGTTGCTACTCGCTTTTGTGCTCAATTTTAATTCGAAAGTAATAATCTTTCACCCGAAAGTCCGTTTCACCCATCAAGTCAGAACTAGAAAACAGAAAACTAATTCGACAAAAAACCACGATCATGAAAACCTTTATCTGGTTCGTCAGACACCAAAAGCTAGTCATACAAGCTAGCATTCGCAATCCATCCACATTTCCTCTTTCAACCTTGATGCGTTTGTCAATCACACATATATATATATATATATATATATATATATATATATATATTGGTGATGAAAATAACAAGTTACAAGTTTCTGAGTTCTAGAAATTGACCACTTCCAAGGGATCACTTACACTTATTGCTGCTAATCGTGTGTCTTACTGCGATGGATATTGTTGGTTTGCGGTTGGCTTATGCAAATGTCTTGAATTATTACTGCAACTACGAATTCCATATTAACGCGATCATGCATGCATGCATGAGTTGTGAATACGAAGAAAGCTAGCAGCTATATGCATGGTTTTTGGATGAGGGAAGATAACCAAATTCTTGGAATATAATAATTAACACATGCAATAATCATAACTCCAAATTTAATATTAATGGGAGAATTCATTTATTCATAATGTTATCGAGTCAATTACATACTCATATTATTGTTGCCAACATACTAAAGGAAAATAATTTTACTTGAAATAATAGATAGCTAATTAGAATATCGAAATATGTTTCAGCATCATCAGCTAGCATTATCACTGTCGGAATTGAATGTCCGCATCATTATCCTAGTCTCTGCAAACAAACTTAAACAAATCATTGACTGAAATTAGGTATTAATTAGCAAGTAATGGCTAGAATAATCAATCCATTTCAACAAGATACTTTTCACACAAGTAATGGCTAGAATAACGTGTAGGGCTTACTAAGTAACAACATACCTGACTAAAACATGAGCGGGGTACCGGTGGTGAGCTTATATATATACTCGCATATTGCAACACATACGGGTAAACAAGTCGCGGCAGTAATAAGATTTTTTAGTAAGTTGAATCGTTTCCAACCTGGAGGAGGATTTGGAGTGTTTGGACTTCCCGGAGTGGCTGGAGCTGGGGGTGGGGGAGTACTAAGAGCTGTAGGAGGGGGCGGACTTATAGGCGGTGTGGGAGTTGTTGGTGGTGGACTTGCAGGCGGTGTGGGAGTCGGAGTCGGGGGCCTTCTAGGAGGATGTCCACCGGCCAATTCGAAACCTAAACCTACTGGGTTGTGATGCACGACCAAAGATGTCTGCACATTGAGCGCTACACTGGATAGTGCAAAGGGCTGTATCAGCCGGATTAGGACCTGCTGGTGGCAATGGTGTCGATGCTGGTGTCGGTGTCGGTGTCGGCGCTGGTGTCGGTGCCGGTGGAAGAACAGCTGGATCAGGACCTATTGGTGCCGGTGGTAATGGAGAAATAGATGGAAGTGGAGGTGGGGTAACTACAACTGGAGTGGGAGGTGGTGGTACTAACCCTACGGAAGGATCAGGGCTAGGGATCGGAACGGGAGGCACTTGAGCTTGCAACACTAAGGACTCAAGTAGCACAAACATAAGAATGGTGAAAACCTTCATCTTTCGAGGTAATTTTGCTAGCTAAGATTCTTCTAATGATGCGAAAAATGTACAGTTTTTGGCCTCTATATATAGAAGTAATTCTTCATTTCAAGACTAACGTATCTTGCATGAGTATTGGAGTATATTAATCAACACATGCAATAATCACGACCAAGTGCATAAACAAGAGGTTAATTCAAGGTATTAAATATCGACGATTACAGAAATATCGATGGTTTGAAAAAAAAAAATTTGATGGAAATTTCGAGAAAATATCGAATATCGATAGAAATTTTACCAAAAATTTATATAAAAATTGTATATTTAGATAAAAATAGACTAAAAGTAAAATATCGGAAAAATATGAGTATTAATATCGATGTTTGAAAAAACGGAAATTTCGAGGAAATATCAAGGTTATCGAGGATATTTTAGTCCTTGGGTTAATTAAGTACGTAGCAAGAAATCAAATCTGCATATCGATCAAATTATCAATCATGAGCTCAATATTCTCTTGATTACCCTAAATAGACACACACAGATTCCATCTCTCAATCATATCTGATTTGATCCAACCTGGCCGTCAATAATTAACAAAGGTGAATTACGTGATTATATTGCTATTGTTAAAAGATAATTGCTCGATTAGGAAGGAGTTAATCGATCCTTAATGAGTAAAATTGATGCTAATCATCATCAGATCAATATATGTATATCTCACTCAAGAAAATAGGACTGACGCATCTCAGATTTATCAAGGATAGAGGCATAATTTTGATTTTACCAATTCTATCATTTCTATATATGGACTTATATGGTGGCAAACTATTTGATGAATACAATTTTTTTTCTCTAATTAATAAGATGAATCTAACCAAATGGTAAGGAGAAAGAGCAAATTTTATTTTATTTTATTTTTACGTATTACAATATTTTGTCATACATTGGTAATATGTTCTCTTTAAATAAGTGAGTATGTGTACCGTTAAATAATTATGCATAATCTATGTATCGTTGTGGTTTGCCACAAACTTTTTATCTACTCCTGTTCGGTAGGAGAAAAGTATGTAATGGTCTTTTCTAGCCTGAGAATTAATACAATCAATTTGATTTCTTAAGAAAAAAAAGATGAATCTTACCAGCTGCCAACGATAAATGGTATGTGACACTATACTTTCCTTATATTTATAATTAAGAGTTTGTATTTAGTTTTGCTTAATCATGTGATTTAACATACAGTGCAGTGAGATAGAGTTAAAACTTAAAACACATAAAATTAAAGTCTCACGTCTCTTATGGGCCACTACAGATACTGACCCAATAAAGAATATGTGAGCCCACATGTAGAGAGTACATCAATGGTGGGCGCAGAATCGCCTCGTGAGCCCAATGCAATGATCAGCAAGGGTATTTTCGTCAATTTTGGCATACCCACGCCTTGACTTCCAATATAGTTGCTGTTTAACAAAGTGCTTACCTTAGCAAAATCCCAGTAGAATGATCGAAATCATAGTTTAGAAGCAGCAATAACAACGTACGATGAGATTCAGGCACACTAGATTTCTAGAATAATAATTTACTATATGCGCACAACACAAAAGTGAATACATCATTCCTAATTAACCCTAAATTCTGCAGCATTTCTGTAATGCTGTCCAATATTACGTACTTAAATACTAACTCTAGCTAGCTAATTAACTATATATTATTCCTCTTAATTTATTGGTAGAACAGAACTATGAGGATCAGTAGTACTTCGTTTTGAGTTATTTATTTAGACTGATACTGATCGATCAGTTGTGTATTGGAGGTTTTCTTCTGGCCGGAGAATAATCCATTTCCGTCAGGTCTATGAGGTCCGGATATTGTTGTTGTCGGGTTGTTGCAACCTCTTCCTCCTTCTCTTGGTGCCTACCGGAACTACTAGCTGACAATGACTCAGCTTTCGGATTGGCAATTCGCTTTCCAACAATATTATTCTTCTCCTTCTGTAAATACATAGATCACAGTAGTTAATAATTAGTCCAATATTGCTACTGGCTAATTACTGATCCAATTACTTAATTATATTCGTTATTAATTGATGATGAACATAACCAACCTTTGAAGTGGTGGTAGTGGTAGTAGAAGCTGTCACAGTGATTAGTTTTCTACTGCTTCCTGCAATAACAGATATGAAGCCGCTGGTTAAGTATGGTTTTTTCTTTTAAATTAATAGTTAACTTTGTTCAATTATTTCCCAGAAGTATATAGTTTAGTAGTTCTGGTTCTCATTACAAGTCGATCAATAGTTAGAAGATCCTACTGAGGCAAAATTTGTCCTACAGCTAGATTGATTAATACATGGTATTAAACTAAGAGGTTCCAGTCTTCTGAAACCTAACTTATCATGTCGTGAAGAACATGCATTATATGAAATGGATCTATCTGTTTCTAATCTACATATGAATCGAAGCCACGAAAAACTATATGAATCTAATCAACTAATGGTGCTTGGATCTGTGTCTCCTAGGTCCATAGTAATCTTCATGAATGCTTGGTAACCAGTGGTGTGAGTGTGATGAGGAGGACTTGTCGGACAACGATATTGCTGAAGAAGAAGAAGATCTAGAAACTTTAATTTTCTTCAAGCTAGTAGTACCTGATGATGAGCAGTGATCATCATGTCCACAATCTTTGCTGAGTACACCTGAAGCTGCAGTGCGTTCACTTTTTTTGGTTAAACCAGTACTATCCTCCTGAAATATTCAAGAACATTTGGATTAGTTTTAGATCCATATATATGTAGGGGAAACAATGTAACCTCAAAAAGAGAAGAGAAACGGTACTCACATGTATATTCTTGTTCTGCTGTTTAACTGAGCGAAATCCTTTCTCCAGTCGGATCCCTTCAATAATCAGAAGCTCATTTCAGATACACATATATATATTGCCAAAAGCCCAAAACAAGATTCTGATTCATCTGCTAGCTACTATAAATGGTGCATACATATACATACCTTGAGCCTGAGAAAGGAGGAGGGACAGAAGAAGAAGAAGAGAGACAGCTAGAGCTGGAGGAGTACTCATAGATCTGTACTATCAAAGGAACGATTTAAGAAGCTGGCTAGCTAGTAGCTAGCACTAGATAGATCGAAGAAACTAATGGATTGGAGGAATGAGGAATTAGTGAATGTTGCCAGGAACAAAGATCTCTTTTCTCTGCAGGCCAGGTTTCTCTCACTTTCTGTTCAACAATTTAAGTTTAAGCAGGCGAAGTCTGTGAATGAAGGAATGGTACTCAGCTAGCTGGTTAAATAGTTAAATACGTATATATAGATATGTAGGTCCACATCAACTTCTCCAATATGAGCTTAATTTAATGGGATCAATTTATCATGGAGACCCAATTCGACCAAAAATAAAATTATGCGGACCCTATTGTCGATCAATTTTATGAAAAAGCCAATCATATATAGGCAGTATGGGAAAAGTGCAGTTGCTTTGCTTCTCAATAGTCCCATCTTTCTGTGGTATAATGAGGGTTTTCGTGAATCCTCATCAATCTTCAAATTCAAACCTTGTTTTATATAAATAGGTAATGAATTTTTTTTTTTTAACAATTAATCAGGTAGGGATGCATGCCTTTGCCGAATCTTTTTCAGATGTATGATGCATCAATCACAAAATGATAGCTAGCTTTTCAAGTTGTGTCTCAATTTTCATGCAACAAACTAGCTAGGTCTTTTCAATTGTGGGATTAGACAGTTTGATTATTTTGGTTAGTCAACGAAGATACATAGCTTGCTTCTGAGTTGAGGTCGAGGAATGGAACTAATCATGCATATAGATACACGACTACTTCACAAAGTCTTAGCTAGGCTACTACAAACACAGGTATGTATCACACTCTGGGTGATTATTCATTTCAATTGCCTGGAGGTATGGATATGACGCATGCATTTGATATATATCCATCTCGTGAAAAATAGCATATGGGTTACATGGTAGGACATAACAGAGAGAGGGAGCGATGGGACATTTCAAGAAAGAATATATATAACTGATACAAGGGCTTCACCAATTCATCATTTCTATAGTTAATGGAAATAAATTTCACTTAAAGGGGTATTAGAAGTAAGCTTAGTTCAATTCACGAATAGAATGGTCCTAAATAATTTCCTATACACGTACGTACTTCTCCTATTGTTTGGTTTTCATTCACATTTCATCACCAATATCACTATTCAAGAGCATTGCTTCATTGTCACCATCCAACGATAACTTGCTTTTAAATTTGAAGATCGATTTGAAGTTTATTATAACTCAATTAATATCATTTTTTTCTTTACCGACTGGTTAGTTTTGATCGAGTTATTTCGATCGTACGTATGCTCTCTTAACTAATCACATATATGATATCAACATGGTAATTTTTAATATTGATGGTTAAATTTAGAATTCGGTAGATGTTTGAAAGTAAATTTTAATTTTATAGATGCGACTATGACATTACAAAATTGTCGTCAACGAATTTCTGCCTCCATGTTTCAACCCTTCAAACAGTGGCCAGCAGCCCACATGTCAGGCAACAAGCTCAGTTAATTCGACGGCGACAGGCAAGCTCAAAGTCACCGTTTCCCATCGCCAAAACCACCGTCGACCCGACGTGGCAGCATGTCTATTGGCCTTGGCTGCCGGCCCCGCCCAACCTAGTGATGGCCACTCGGCCCACTCCACGTGGACGTCCACATCCGGTCACCGCCGCATCACGAGCCATGTCTGTTCTTTCTCCGTCAGCCAAACATCCCCGGTGGGGACCTTGTCGAAACCAAACCTGTCTATATTGCTAATGGTTTTAGGGTTTCGAATTGAAACCTCCTGTTTCTTTTAATTTCTGCATCGGAATGGTTTTAAACGCCTTGATCATCTCGTTTTCAGATTAACGAAAATACAGAAACAGAAAATCAACGTCTTTGAACAAAACCAATAGTTTTTTTGAATGATTAATCACTCATTCAATTCACTCATCAGTGAAATAAAAAGCCAAATTATCTGGACCTCACTAATCCTGATACCACTTTAGATCGAGACACTGTACGTTCTGGAGCTACATGTATGTCCTAGCTAGTTCAATTTAGTATAGTTGGTAACTTTAGATTATTATTTATTCATGAGTCCCAATGGTAATCGATCTTGCTAATTAGGGTCTGTTTGTTCTTTCTGTCATAGAAAAATGCTCAAATTGGGGGCTGCTGTCAAATGGCCTAACCAACTATTATATTATATACTGAGAATGTAAGCTAATCATAAACAAATTACTCTTAAAGTATCCTGTAAACTATCCTGCTGCCTTTTGGTTAGTCCATTCTAATTATCCTCGCCTATTTGTACGTGCTGTCTAAACTAGCTAGTTATCATCAAATCAAATGCAGAGAGAATGAATTGATGCATCTTGTTTAGCCCCTCCTTAATTGGCTATAATGAAATTCGAAAATACAAACATTTACTATATATTATTGGTGCTGAACTTTTAATCTACAGTAAATGAACAGTTATGGGTTGGGCTGGGCTGGTGAGTCAGGTCTTGCATTTGAGCCGTTCGATTTGTGTGTTTTAATCTGATCCGTTCATTTGGTGCTATATAATTGAGGGGGTGGCTACCACAGAAGGAAAATATCGACAGAAGAAAAGAGAGAAGAAGAAGAAAACACCGAAAAAAAAAAGGGAGAGGAGAAGAAGAACAATTGATCTTTCAGGATTTTAGGAGGCAGAGAAGCGAACCGAGGCCGCAGCGAAGAAGGCGGAGGTAAAGCGATGGGCCGACGAAGAGGTGATCCGCCTGAGGAGCCGGTAAAAACCGAAGCTCCGTCTACTTCAGAGCCGGAAGAGACTAGAATCAACGCCGTACACACACTCTCTCTATCTCTCTAAATTCAATTTTGAAGGGGATTGGAATCTTACTTAATTTGGGGATTGCATTGGATTCAGATCACGGAGGGCGACACGCCGTACATGTCGGCGAGTAGTTTCGAGGACCTGAACCTATCGGAGGCGGTGCTCAAGGGTTTGTATGTGGAGATGGGCTTTAAGAAACCCAGTAAAATCCAGGCCATCACTTTGCCTATGATTTTTACTCCTCCGAACAAAGATCTGGTATGATAAATGAAGCCGACCACAAACTTTGGATTACTCTAATTTACTTTGATTTGTTTTTGTTTCTTCTCGAATTTGTTTAAAATGAGAATAGATATTAACTTTTTCAATGATGAATCTTTTGTTGCTTAGGTTGGGAATATCAAAGGCATCATTATCTGCAAGTTTGTATTTGGTGAGAATATTTGGGTCCTCTACCTGTTTTCATTTTAAGTAAGTTGTTGAGTCTTTGGCTTCTTACTTCTTTTGTTGTTTTAAGTTTTGATCTTAAAATTGATTTTTCTTTGTTATTGATTATTAGTTTAATTTTAGTTGGTTTATTAATATTAACGGATGGTTGTTGTGTGTGTATATAACTATTTATACTCATATTGTTGTCTTGGAGGAAATCTGTGACTGAGAGATGTCTAAGTGGGGGTGCCTATGTTGAGATGATCCCAGTGCATGCTTTATCTTTTCTTATCTTTTTCTTTTGTTCATTCTGTTATCTTCATATGTTACCTTCATTATGGTTGATGTAGCCTGTAATATGAGTTTTGTTGTTCTTTAATATTCTTAATTATTTTTTTTTTTACTTTGTTTATCTTTATTTCATGCGAAGGAGTAGTGTGTTGTTTTTATCAGTTTCCCTACTTGGAGAGTTTCATATTTTGATCAAAGCATATTACATTCATATTCCGGTAAGTTGTGGATAGCTAAAATTTAGATCGGTTTTTATTTCCCCTGGTATTTTCAGTTCCGTGGTTTCTAATGGTTGCTAAATCCTTTCAGATTCGACTTCTATCTGAATCAATGCCCTTTTGATGTTTGGAAATGTGTAGCCAAACTATAATCGATTTATGTTCAGGTATACTTTTATTTTTCTCACTTTATGTTTAGGTATACTTGATTTTTAGCAGAGTTTGGATTATTTCTTATGCATCTGTATGCTTACAAAACTTCAATTATTGTACAATTATGTATTAATTAGGCAAGGTATAGCCACTCTTTTTTTTGGTTGGTTTCATTATGCTTCTCTATCTGTTTGGTTGTTTCACTAACCAGATATGAAGAAGCTGGAGTAGCCAAGATAAATGATATCAAGAATCGATATTTTTGTTTTGTTTTGTGTGAGTGGTTTATAGGTGGATCAATTCTCGATCAGCTCGAATCTATGCTTTTTAATTTCCCTCTATTATTATTGTTGCTTTACGATGTTGGTTTGATTTGTTTTTCTTATTGGGGTTATGATGGCGATTGCTTCTTCATCTGTTGCTCAATGAATGCGTAAATCACAATAGCAAGCCTGTTATTGTAACTTTTATTTCTTGACTTATGATAACTTTTACCTCAGGGTCTGTCCTTGAAGATCCTATATTTGGTGAATAGAAAGCGAGTGTCCCAGCCAAGGCCTGTTGAGGTACTCAAAAATGGTAAAGCTTTTGATCCTTTATCCTTTCCAAAATTAAATTGAAAATAGAGGATGGTGGGCTTAAATTTTCTATCTACTAATAGATTGTGGAATTATTTGTTTATTACTCTTTCTTCTGCACTACACATATACAAAGATACCGTCGTTATTCCTCACAATTGTTGTCATTTTTATTGCAGGCTCTGCCTTTTATGTGTTTTTTTTCTTTTTAGTATTGAGTTATTGTTATGGATTTTAATTTGGTGTTCTCCTTATTCACTGAATTTTAGATCACAGGTTTTGGAGGATTTGTAGTTTGTTCCTTTTGATGGCCTGGCTAATCTCTCCTTTTCTTTGTCTTCTACTATGTAATTGTTAGTTTGTGTATATGAAAACTGAAATGATCTTGACAACATTGATTATGATCTTGCAGATGGTGTGACTCTACCCAATGTTTTCGTTATCGAGGACATTTCATCTAGAACAGATCTATATAATTTAGTATGACTTTTTGTGATTCAGGTATTGATAGCAATAATTTCATAGAATTCTCCCCTGTGAATTAGATTTGAATATTTTTTTTTGTTTTTTACTTTATTTTCATCTTTGTGGAGTATGATCATTTTAGTTCATTTGATGCAGGTCGCACATGATTAAGGAAACAACGAGATGGAACTCATGAGATGGCTAACCATTGTGTCCATTAATTTGTATATGTTGATCACTTGATTTGCAGCTTAAGGTAAGCTTTTTATTTGGTCGATTAGTTTTGAAGTTTAGTGCATATTGAAGGTTCAGGCTATGGTGGGAGAATGAAGTAATGAATATTACTTAAGCAGGTAGATCTCAACGCTGAAATTGAGAAGGATGTTGGTACAAATAAACAGTTGGGAGAGTGAGACTGCTGGTGCTAAAAAGGAAGATCGTGTCGATGAGCCATAAGAGGAGTTTTTCAATGTGAGTGCTTTAATTAGAAGACTATGTAGTGAAGATTCTCCATAATCATAAGAGATTTATTTATTAGTTAACCATTTAATGGTGATTTTAGGCCACTGTTTTAGTGCTCCTGGAAGCTCCAGAGAGATCGGCTCAGGTAAATGCCTAAATTTTATGTTCACTATTGTACCACATTTACCTCATCCAGTTTCTGAGTTTTTCTTTGTATTTAAGAGACTGTTATGGTCCTTGTCAAATGGAAGTCTCTGCAGTTGGAACTAGAATACTTTTCTGAATAGTGTAAACACTTGTAGTTATAAATACTTAGCTTTGTAAACAGTCTATCCTATATATAAATATATAAAAGTATCATTGTCCTGCATTTCATAATTATGTCACTCGCATATATTGTGTTCTTAGTTCTTACTAGCAACTTTATTATTATATGCTCTTTTCTCAAACCCGCGGCAAAGCGCGGGCCAATGCACTAGTATATACTAATTAATGGAAAGTGCCTTTCATCAACGTACATACAGATCGTTGAATACAAATGATTGTTGGAAACGAATTATAAGATTTGAAGATCATGGGATGAATATTAAATTATGGGCAATTTACTTGAAAACTAATCAAGTTGGCATGGATTTGTTGTGCATATAGATTGAGCCGACAGCGAGACATCACATTATTTAGGGTTTAGCTAATGTTTGAAATTGGACCGCCATTGTCCACTGATTTCTACGCTGAACATTTCGTCGATATAGAGACGTGTTTTGTGGTTGTATGTCTGGTTACAGTACTTATTTACAACCAGATAATCCAATATGATATCATGCATTTTCGATGGAGATGTTTAGTTTAAGATTTACGTATACCATGCATATATATAGATATCATGCACTAAATTAATCCACCAATTAAGCTGTTAAGTATGATAAAGAGACTAGTTTTATTTTAATCGCGAGAATTGAACTTAACATATTCACCGATCAAGGATATTCCAAGACCAGTATTGATGAATTGATTCGTTAAGTATCGCGATAATCGAGTTATTCGATATAGAAACTACTCTAGGACACTTCAATTTTCGAATTTCGATTGTCATGTACTACTTCGTCAGTAGTGATCTTAAGCACATGGATGAAGTATGCTAATTAGCAAATACTCACGTAATATAAGCTAATCGTAGACTATTCCATCTCTTAGCTTATGCGTGGCTAGACATACATGCATGTTGATAGATATCAGAACCGGCCAGAAATATACATGTAATGATTTGGACAATAGATAGAGGAATTAAAGTTGGACCCGATTGATAGGTTTATGGTAGGACACAGAGTTTAATTCACGTATTGGTAGTTAGCTAGGACCAATAAGAATATGAACATCTCATGCAAGATCGATCTAATATGTACGTATATATGAAATGAATGCTCGGTAAGGTATGTACTCGCTAATGAATCAATTAGATACATATCAAACTAATTAGAGCACCATCTATTAGGGTTTCATGACCTAATGCAAATATCTAGCACTACCATGCATGTCGATCGAGTACATATATATGATTCTCATACCCGAATTGAAGAACTCCAGGATGCTGGAACATGCATGACAATTGACCGGAAAAGAAGAAGAAGAAGAAGGCACGAAACGTTAGAGCTTGGAAATGTACGTAGATTGGGAAATGATCGAGAATCCTACCACTACTGGAAAACCCAAACGAAGCGACGACTTTTGGTCGTCAAAAGTCGTCGCTTCGACACCGAAGAGACAAAAAAGTCGTCGCTAGGGGTCGTCGCTTCGTTTTCGTCGTTTCGATTCGAGGCTACCACTTTTGCTCCAAAAGTCGTCGCTTGGACATTTCAAGCGACGACTTCAAAGTTTGTCGCCAAATTATGAGCGACGAAGTTTGAGTCGTCTCCTAGCATTCGAGGCGACGAATTTTGGGTCGTCGCTTTCAATTCTAGGAGACGAAGTTTGGGTAGTCGCTTACAATTTGAGGGGACGAAGTTTGGTTCAAAAGTCGTCGCTAGAGTGTATGGGATGATAAAATTCATGCGACGAATATCAATGTTCGTCGCTTCATGTCTCCATTTTCGTTTTAAAAAAATTTCCCGCCATTTTCGTTTAATTTCGATTTCGTTTTTATGTCCAGTTTTTGGAGGCGGTGGAGGAGGCGACGAAGTCGGAGAACGAGCAGGCGCTCTGCCATCGCTGCGGGGTTGGGGAGGAGGAGAGGGAGGGAGGGAGGCGGTGGAGGAGGCAACGGCGACGGCGAGGAGGAGAGGGAGGGAGGCGGTGGAGGAGAGGGAGGGAGGGAGGAGAGGGGGAAGAGGAGGAGAGAGAGGGAGGCAGTGGAGGAGGCGAGGAGGAGAGGGAGGGAGGGAGGGAGGCGGTGGAGGAGAGGGAGGCAGTGGAGGAGGAGAGGGAGGGAGGGAGGGAGGAGGATGGCGACGGCGAGGAGGAGCGGCCGGAGGAGAGGGAGGCAGTGGAGGAGGCCGGAGAGGGAGGGAGGAGAAGAGGGAGGGAGGCAGTGGAGGAGAGGCAAGGGAGACGGAGTGAAGAGGAAGGAGGAGAGGGAAGAATATATATAAAAAGACTTTGAATTATGGCCGTTAGATCTGGGAAATCTGACGGTTCATAGGGTGATCCGCGCAATGTGTTTTAATTGGTTCTCAGCATGTGGTGCGGATTCAACACTGAAGCGACGAAGTAAGACGAAATCCGTCACTTCAATAATATATAAAATTGAAGCGACGAAGTAATACAAAATCCGTCGCTTGAATAATATTTAAAAGATTTTAAAATTTTTTATTGATTATACTGAAGCGACGAAGTAATACAAAATCCGTCGCTTCAATAATATTTAAAAGATTATAAAATTTTTATGAGATTATACTCAAGTGTACAACTTTTCGAAGCAACTATATAAAAGAAGTAAAATTTTGAAAAACACTGTGAAATAACATTTGATCGTTATGATGAAATACAGTAATGGTAAAAAAATCACTTAAATCCGACAAAGTTAGAGCCTCGATCGACGCGTTCAACCTTATTTAAACTTATTTATCTCTATGGGGAACCATAGTATCGGGAGGTAAAAGTTACCAAATTTTTACATGGCTGATTACGTCTCATCTATTTGAGAATTTAATGTTTGGAAGAGTCGACGAAACAAGGTCATCTAAAGGTACGTAATAGGGTTTTCGTGTGATAAGTTTTATGAAAATATGGTTGACCGTTTCGATCGAGCGTCGAACGTTTACGAAACGAGCTGATTTTTATACTCTACTCATATTTAACTATAACGATCACATCAGACGGTCAAATTTTTCATTTTGTGAATTTAGCCATTATAACGACAACATTCTTACTAATACGGTATAACTTGATTATAAGATTATACTCAAGTGTACAACTTTTCGAAGCAACTATATAAAAGAAGTAAAATTTTGAAAAATACTGTGAAATAACATTTGATCGTTATGATGAAATACGGTTATGGTAAAAAAATCACTTAAATCCGACAAAGTTAGAGCCCCGATCGATGCGGTCAACCTTATTTAAAACATATTAAACTGCCGTTTTGAGGGCCTAAACGAACTCGAAAGCCCGAAAAAGCCCACACGTCGTGGCAAAGCGACGAGTTTGACTCGTGGCGTCGTTTCCTTTCCGAAAATGTATTACAATCGTCAATCGGACACCAAATGCCAAATCTACAACTCTCCAAACTATGAAAATATGGTTGACCAGATTACATGAAGCGACGACTATTGCTCAATATTTGTCGCTTCGTATAAGAAGTCAGCGACGAATATTGACGAAAGTTATAAAATCCGTCGCTTGAATTTTACGTCGGCGACGAACTTTGAATTTTCGTCGCTACAGTTTACAAAACATTATTGGGAGGCGACAACAACCAATATTCGTCGCTTCAATAAGATGTGAGCGACGACTATTGATCAAAAGTCGTCGCTCTCGTTTTCTGAAGCGACCAATTCAATATTGGTCGCCTCAATGTGTTGAGGCGACGAACTTTGATTTTCCCTTTCGAATCTTCGTCGCCTCAGTCTTTGTTTCCAGTAGTGTACCATCTTGTTCATACATGCAGATAGAAACAAAGACATAGTGCATGCGGAGGATTTGAAACTTATGTAATAAACTTGTCCTCCATTACAAGCTAGTACTCGTTGCATTATTGGTATAAGGAGGAAATATTTTGCTATCTGTTTGCCTCTTTTTGGTTATAACTTATAGGTCCTTCCCGTGCTAGCAGTATCCCCGTACTTAATTACCTAACATGTTTTCTGCTAGACTGGCACATGCATGAGTGCGACCCCATTTGCCATGAAGCTCAAGATCAAGATCGGAGAAATTGAACAGGCTGGGTTGAAGAATCGAAGAGTACATATATGCAAGGTGATCTGCTTCAATTTGAGAACCATGGAGCTCGAGATAGCTGGTGCAAGTAAGCCGCGGTCGTTTGTCATATATACGTACTTGTTTCTCCAAGTATAGTCAACAAGTTATTTTTCGATTTCAAAGTATATGAAGGCAAAATGCACGTTTTAGGCCACACGTACCATCGACACAAATTGGTTCAAGTGATAACACTTTAGCTTTCACCGATTGATTTGACAATGCTTGTTGTCTTGTCATCGGACTCATGGCCGTGGCCTTCGCCATTAGAGACTGTAACAACACATTGAACGTTAATATTAATTTACCTATGATACTATTTTTTCCGCACATTGCATCTAAGGCAATTACCGAATTGGAACGTCACCTATATATACATATATATTTTCGAATTGGAATGAAGTAAAAATCTAAAAGGAAATGATTACTTTATGTTGTTTGAGGATACAATTGAGACATTTGAAACTAGGTGTAATGTAAGGTAAAACAAGAAGGCTATTTTAATGAAAGGTAAATAGCATAAAATGGACAACCACCATACAGTCTTGAGAGAATAGTCATTTTACCGTTAAAATCCTGCGCCACCTAAATCGCTAAGCCACCCCCCAACGCAGCACCCATTTCCCTCCACTCTAATTTTGATTCCTGACATTTCTGGCTCTCAATCTTTTAACACTAATTTTACTAATATATCTAGCTCTGTTTCAATGAAACCTATTGTAATTTCGATTCTTTCAGTCTGTAATTATGCGTGGAACTTATTCCAATGTCGATGATTCCCCTACAACCATCTGAGCAGCCGATGTAAGTGAATCATATATATCAAACTTGTAAATGTAACTAATCTTAACCAATTAAACCAAATACCCTTGTAGTAATTCGTTCAGTTTTTATCTTGCATGTACTCAGGATATGTGAGTGTTTCAATGAGGAAACTTGTGAATGTAGTAAAAGGATGAGTTCTGCTAGCGCTGGACATTTCATCAAGCACCATCCGGGTGAAACTCAAGGGCCTCAGTTGAATCATGAAGATGTTGGATTACTTGCTATTATTGAATCCGAGAGGGCCAATGGTCACGTTTTATCTCTTGTGAGTTTTTTTTTATGTATCCCAAAACATAATGATAAAACCTTTACATTGATACTAGCTAGCATATTGTTCATATACATTTCAAGTTGGTTGTGACGACTTGTGACCCATGCCAATTTTTGGAAGCACCGGGCCCAGAGTTCAATAGATTTCCAATTCCATGGCATTGAATCCATGCTTGCATTGTCACAGTGTTTTCTTAATTGGGTTCCATAATCTTTATTGTTGAGTTTTAATAAATGATGAATCTCCAGCAGGCATCTCCATCTTCATCCTCCCCTTCATCCTCATACAAAAGATCACCTTTGAAACCTACAAGCAGCCATGTTTCGAACAAGTCAGAGTGTACTTCATCAATTGTGAATCGTAATTCGTCACCAAGACTAATAGTCCGAAGGAACTTGAATCCCAATTCAGAAGCCACAGTAGGAGGCCTAACAAGTTGCATTGCTAACGCTCCGAATCTCATTAGGTCTGGAAATTGCACCACATTGCTTTTCGGATCCACTCCTCTTCGCCGTTTCTCGCTTTCTCAAGGTCTTTTTGGGGTGCCTTCGAATCTTTTCCAGTCTGTAACGCCTGCCATTCATGAGTTTCCCCACGCAACTGGAGATTCAACACCTCAAATAGAATCAGAAGCTCCTGCTACTTTTGATGATAATGGATTCCCTGGTGAGAACCAACTAGTTGATATATGGAGGCAACTCCTCATGGAATCGACTCTATATATACACAGGCCGGCTGATAACATGTTAGAAGGTTCAAGTTCCGTTTTTAGGGTAACAGCTGACAGTGGATCAGTAGACTTCAGACTAGTAACAGAGGTTTGTCTATTTCATTGACTACAAATGTGCAATATGTATAAATTTCTGCATGATTCAACTTTGTTGCATTGTTATGACATTCTTCACCTTGATCGATTACCACATAAAACATGCGCATGCAGAACGCAGAAGTTGTTAACCAATCACTTCTCTACTTTTCAATTGAAATGCGCAATCGCTTTGGAGGCATGAGGCTTGATGTGGATAACATGTCATATGAGGTAGTCTTGCATAGAAAGGTTTATTGTTGAACAATGCTTTACTTAAATATCAATAATGCTTTATTTTCTCCTGCCACTTACAGGAGCTATTGGCTTTAGAAGATCATATAGGGTATGTCAGCACAGGATTATCAGAGGAAGCAGCCGTGGCATCTCTCAAAAGCAGTAATTATATTCTGCTCGCAGATGACAATGCTCAGAAGGAGTTCTGCAGCATCTGTCAGGTACCTTGTTTATACTTTTATCTTCTTTGGCCGACTGAAGAATGCCTATATTAATCAGCAATGTGATTGGTAACAATTACCGTGTTGGTTCTTATAACAGGAGGATTTTATAGAGGAAGATGAGCTAGGAACATTGGATTGCGAGCATGGGTTCCACATTTGTTGCATCAAACAATGGCTGGGATATAAAAACGTGTGTCCTATATGCAAATCTCCTGCCGTATCTACTACATTCTCAAATATTTAAATTCAGCGATCGAGGTGTCTTATATATAGTTAAATTTTTCTGAGAACCATATGGTGATGGAAGACACCAACAATTGTTATGTTTGTCCTTCTTCACCAGGCTAGCTAGTTTAGTTTTTCTAACAAAATGTACATATGTTTGTAATGTACAGGTCTTATATGAAAAATCAATGATATCTATATCTATATATATGCATGTTTGAGACTTTGAGGCACTGAACCACCTAGTCCAAACTCGATCTACCTTCAGTTTCCTTCCGGAGCCTTTAGGCTTTAGGGCTAGATTTTCCTATCCTATATAGGAAAAGGAGAATTGGAAGGTTTTATATGAAGTAGTTAAAGTTGTGAAAGCTAAAATGTGGATCTAAGATCTTCTTCGATAAAATGTGTGACGTATCCGATTAGTAAGAAAGTTTGTCGGCGAATCATAAGTTTGAAAAGGAGCTTGATTTCTCTTAAAAAAATTGGGAATTTGGTTGAAGACCCAAAATCGTTTGAGCTTCATTTTGTGAAAGAGTACTTGCGGAAAGATTGACAGAGGGACAAAGGCAAATTGGTGGAACTTCTGTTATGGAGCACATGCATAACCACAAAGCAATAGTTTTATTTCCACTCTTCTTGCTTGTATGAAGTTTAAAAGAGGTTCTTTTTCTTTTTCATATACGAGTTAAATATAGTGGATGAGTTTTTAGTTTATTAATGGTAAGATTTTGGACTAGCTAGTGTTTTCCTAGTGTTGACATGCCACAAAATTATCAAGAGTCTCCAACATTATCCTATCAATTAACTGTTGACACGAAAATGTAAACTAATTAATGAAGTTTAGAACATAATGTACGTTCATTTTTATTTATTTATCCGGTATTGCAGGAGAGAATTTTAATAGAAATAGATATTTACATTATTTGACAAGTTCGGTATATCGCAAGGCATCTAAACATGTCAAAACGTAACCATGTCATATTTCACATATCACGCATGTCATATTTCACATATTTCACATATCACGCATGTTTCACATATTTCACATATCACGCATTTTACATATTTCACATATCACGCATGTCATATTTCACATATCACGTATGTCAAGTGTGCTAGCAAATCTTTCATGAGGTTCCTATGTTTTTCATTAAATACAACTTCCGATCCATTTCTTTTATTAACCTAACCTAAACCTTAAAAAACCACTAAATCTACTGCTGATGTTAATTGAATTACCAAATTGTATCAAGTGTTCTTCAGCTAGAAAGTACAAGCGACCCGGCCAGCTCGTCAAGAAACCCACTTTCTCGGCGCCGGCCGCTTCAAGACCCGCTTCAAGTGCTGGTTGCTAATCTTGTTTCTCACGGAGTACACGTGCCCAAACCTCCCCGTTTTGGAAATGGTTCTTACACGCTCATACTGACACATGACTCTTCGTCGGAAAGTGGCCGGAAATTGCAGAGAGAAAGACTGAGAGAAGAGAGAGGGTTGGAAATGGTTCCGTCTCAACCCTCTCTCTCTCTTCTCTCAGCCTTTCTCTCTGCAATTTCCGGCCACTTTCCGACGAAGAGTCATGGGTAAGTATAAGCGTGTAAGAACCATTTTCAAAACGAGGAGGTTTGGGCCCGTGAGCAGGACTTCATCGCCAAAGATTTCAACCGTCGGGGTCTTGAAGCGGCCCGGCGAGAATGTGGGTTTCTTGATGAGCTGACCGGGTCAGGTCACATTATCCACAAGGTTGAAGAGATCCCAAACTCCGGCCATAGGATCGCCATGACCGTCGTGTACGAGGCTAGCAATTCTTGGACTCCGAACCCAACGTCCCACTCGAGCTCCATACCATCAAATCCATCACTTACCAGATCCTGCAAGCTCTGGCCGACGCTCTTGTCTTGGGTATCGTCCACCGTGACCTCCGCCCTAGCAAGGTGTTCGTCACCAAAACCCAAGATGGGATTTTGGAGATAAAGATCGGAGATTTCAGGGATGCAAAGAGGATTGTTCAACCCGAAGCCGTCACTCCGACCCGGGAGATTGAAAAGGTCAATGATTTTTATTAGTCGCCGGAGCAACTCATGCGCTCCACAAGATACGGCGCGGCGGTTGACGTATGGGGGTCGGTTGCATCATGGGTATGTCCCAACTCCGATTTCTAGAAAGTTCTGAAATTTCACAATTTTTTTTAAATATTTTTAATTTTGGATAAAAACCCAGATTGTTAGTTAGTAGTAATTTATAATTATTTATTAGGGTATACTGATTGGTAATCAGTGCGTTTTCAGATGTAATTAAAAAGAATAAGATGAGGTTTAGAATTAAACACATGGAACATACATGTAACATTTGGGTTATTAATTATATGATTTCTAATCACTAAGGGAGTAAGGGATAGTCAAAGTGAACATACTGAATGCCACATTAGTTTGATTTTGAAATTACTGCTCTTTTAGATTGTATATGATCTCCAATGAAATATAGAGTTTAAGGATGAATGCCCTGCTGTTAAGCCTAGGAGTGCCACGCACACTGCACACAAAGTTAATACACAATTACCATACCATAACATCACCACCACACCATAGTAAATAAATTACTCATCGATCACTACCAGGCAATATCATCACTAACAAAATTTCATAAGGTACTGATGACCTGAATACCTGAATATCTTGTACAACTGACCAACGTATTGTGTCCCAGCGTCTTGATCCCTTGGACCAATCAGAGTAAGGCTTGAATCGACGAGGTTCATGCCGGGGAAAAAGACCCTGCCCCTATGAGCCAATTCAGCTGCGCATATAGTTTGAAGAAAGATTTAATCAAAATAATGTCACAGTATTTCCTGTTTAATATACAAGCTGTTAAGGAAGAAATAAGTGTTTGGAAATACTGTGACATTATTTTGATTAAATCTTTCTTCAAACTATATGCGCAGCTGAATTGGCTCATAGGGGCAGGGTCTTTTTCCCGGCATGAACCTCGTCGATTCAAGCCTTACTCTGATTGGTCCAAGGGATCAAGACACTGGGACACAATACGTTGGTCAGTTGTACAAGATATTCAGGTATTCAGGTCATCAGTACCTTATGAAATTTTGTTAGTGATGATATTGCCTGGTAGTGATCGATGAGTAATTTATTTACTATGGTGTGGTGGTGATGTTATGGTATGGTAATTGTGTATTAATTTTGTGTGCAGTGTGCGTGGCACTCCTAGGCTTAACCAAGATGATGTTGCTGATTTTCTGGACTGGCAGAGTGCCCCAAGGTTTCGTAGACCGAACTGGCTCCGGTTGTTCCCCAATCGTGGTGCGTGCCACTCCTGGGCTTAACCAGACATCCTGTTATATACTAGTGTTTTATCAGTTGGAGGAAATCTGGAGATACGTACCGAGGTCGCCACAGCCACACAGAGTATGATGAGGCGCAACAACAGAGCAAAAACGAGGTTGATGGACCTTCCCATTGAAATCCTAATCGACTTCCTGTAAAGTCAGTCTGCTGCATCAGATGATTTTCCAAGACCTTGTCGGACATAGTCTACTCCCCCTTTTTTCCTTGATCTGCAGGCTCGTTTTTTTATTCCGACCAACTCTCTTGCTGGAGCAGCACCTCAACTTGTGCTGCGTCATGCTATATCTGAGTGTGGTTTACCAAAAGAAAGATAACGGCATTGGAACCGCTGAATTATGACGACAGCGAAGGTGACCTTACTCTCTCCGACTTCATTTTCTACTCATCCCACGAGGAATTCTATTCCGATGTAGCTTTTGTTTTCTACGACTTGATTTTCTACGAGCCACCATGCAGAGGTGGAAATTGTTTCTTGATCAATCCTCTTTGTGGAGAAATTCTAAGAATCCCGACCAGTAACATCCTATATACAAAATTTGGTAAGGATTTAATTATCATTTATGATTCTTACGGTATGGGATATGATAATATAACCAACACATATAAACTCATCCATGTCGCTCTCAAGTTCATAAAAAACCGTTGGATTTAAAGTGCTACTATGTAGCACAACTTCTTGTATTAGGCACAAGCTCTTGGAGAGAGATGCCGTTACCCTTCTCATCAGTCCCTTATTCCACTAAGAGTGTATGTCCATACGGAGATATGCATTGGTTAGATGATCGTGCTGGAGAAATCCAAATGGTAACTTTCGACTCCAGAAGAGAAGAGTTCTATTTCACTTCCATTCCAGGGACATCACAATGCGGTACCTACACTTGATTACTTTGGAGGAATCTATTGCCGTTGTGGATACCTTTTCAAGTGAAAAAATTGAGATATGGGTGATGAAAGATTACACCAAAAAAGAGTGGAAACTCGAACATATCATAGTGCTTGGATTAGATCGTCGTGAGTTTAGCTTTTGTCAGGGCATATTGCTGTGAAATGGAGTATGGCATATATCTCACAGATCATACGGGGGGAAAGTTATTGTTCGTGGCGGATTTTGCACCCGGCGAACAGTCAGCACTTGGGGGTGGCGGATGTGGATTCCTCCGTGTGTCTTCTGTGTGCTTAGGCGTGACAGCACCCTTTGGAGCGGTGCAACTCGACTGCGTACGACCCTTGACGAGTCTTTTCGTCTGCTCCCAATAGACTCTGACTTCCTGACCAAGCAACTGTTACGCGGGCGCTGACTAAGCCGGCGTATAGGGCTCGAACAAGACCTGAATAGAACTAGCTAACATGATTTTCTTCTCAACCCCTTGTGGATTGAGGATCTTACTCTGATCCGGAGAAGCAAAGCAGAGCTAAACCAAGATCGCGAGTGTTTGTCACCGGAGTGACGACTCGATTGCTACCGGCGTAGCGGACTGACTCGATAGGCTCAGCAACCGCTCGACACGAATGCGAGATGTGATCGATCGCAGGTGGAGGCAAATTGCGTGAGTTGCTCCGGAGAGGCTTTGCCAAGTTAGCGGTGCGCTAGAACTTGTGTTTGTTTGTAGATGGTTGTGAACCCCTTCCTAGTTACAAAAGAGTTGTATTTATATGGTTCACGGAAACCCTAATGCTTGAAGCTCCAGCCTGGGGGATTCCGGGATTGACTAGGATTGTCCTTCCTTAAACCAACTCCAATCAAATCGATTAAGAATAAATTGAGATCAGACTCTCCCTTTATTTAGGGGACTTATTCCACACCGTATATTGTCCGGATCATCGTTCAATTAAAGCTGAGATAAGCCAAATTGAAACCAAAGAGAATCAATCACCGGTTCGGCTAGGATATCTTCGCAAATGGATTGCTATCTGTAACAACCCCTAATTACCCCAATCAGTATTTACACATCATTATCCATTAAGGTAATTCACGTATTATGTAATTGGATTACCACAAAGTAACCCTAACCTGATCAGGTAACAAATCAATACTCTCTTTCCAAACATTCTTTCCCAAGAGAGAGTCAAGAAGTGTGCATATTGGATTTGGTTTAACCTAAACCCCTCTGGGCCTCAGGGTAGAAGCCCAATTGAAATAAATCTCAATTGTGGCCCAAACATTGCCCCCCAGTCTCCGAGATTGAGAGTCCAACGAAATAGAAGAGAGACTGAGCCTCCAAACGTCGGCCCATCCGCAGCGTTTAAATATGTGGACTGTTGCGCCGTTCCCCCATAAATCACAACTTCCCCAAATCGAAACGGTATCACTGTTCACAAAAACCCTTAATTGCCGCAAAACCCACAGTTTTAAAATCTCCAGAACCCCTTTCGGATCCTTTATAACTCTAGTTGAGACCCTTCGGTTTCTCATTCAGACCATTCTCTTCCCTTCCTCGGCTCAACCTAGAAGAAACCCAAGTTCGAACCCAATGGCCTCAACAATGAGTTTCGCTGTCCGCTGCTCTACAGCGAATGATGCCAAGAATCAACTCCTCCCTCTCATCACCTGCTCCGGAGCCGACGACCGGACTTGCCTTGGGCTTCCCCAAGAGCAACAGGCCTCTCTGGGTCCCTATGTGGCGGGCTATAACGCTGACGACGACGGCGGAGCACACCAAATTCTTGACGGCCCGGCTCGCTCGCTGCCGGTAATCTTTCGCTCTGAAGACCCAGTAGAATGCCCCAACTTCCAATCCAATCACCACCAAGCCGCCGTTAATCACGCCGCCTGGCCTCTGGTTAAGCCTTGGATGAAGGAATGGTACGCAGAAAGGCTCCCTCTCGACAAGGAAATCTGGAAGAAGGCAGGAGTTGCTGACGCAATCAAACTCTGCTTCAACCTCAGCCCAAAAGGAGGAAACAGATGCGCTCTCGTCCCGCTTATCAGCCTCTGGAACCCCACAGTCAATGCCTTCGAGTTTAAATTTGGTCACGCTTCCGTCACGTTGCTGGACCTCTATGCCGGAATCGGGTTCCCTCTTGGCACCAAGCCCTATGACGAGAGTGACTATTCTAAGAAGGCGTTCCCCCGGTCTCCTATCGGTAGCGCCGAAGTTTCTGGGTTCGAGAGCTGGTGGAAAATCTTCTCCAAGGCAAACAACGCGCTTGGTGGAGTAGCCTTTCTAGCCTTCTGGCTCAACAAGTTTGTGTTTTGCTCCACCACCAACAAGATGACCAAGGTCTATCATCGCATGGCGGAGGTGATCTATGCTGGCCAAGAGATTGGTCTTGGCCAAATCGTTCTAGGACACCTCTACCGCTGCCTTCATCAGATATCCGCCCAGCCCATGCACTATGCCCAGTCTGGCCCGCTCTGGATATTGGATATCTGGTGCCAGATGCACTTTCCCCAGCTCATTCCAGCCATGAAGGGGAAATCCAAGCCTGATCAGGTTGTAGGGCAAGAATATGCTGGATGTGCTCCCAACCCTGACCTCAGCTATGCCGTCTGCCTTGACATTTTCTTCAATACCACCGCCAGTGAGTTCTTTGCAGAGGCACAGCGGCTGATCCACCTGAAGTACCCGAAAGGGTTATCTCGGGGCTTTCTCCCATCCAGGGAGCTAGGAGGAAGAGGTCGAAGGATCTTCGTCCATTGCACTTCCATGGCAGACCTGCCCCTCTTCTCCAGTGATAAAAGTCATCGCAGCTATGAGGTCTATGCGCCTCACTTCTTTGCCCGGCAGTTCGGACTCATTCAACTTCTGTCATATCCGCCGTTGAAGAGTGTGAACCTTTTCTCGGCATGGCGGAACAGCAGAGAATTTCCTCCAGTGTCCGCTGCCAGCCAAACCCCACGCCTGGAACTCCTTGACATTCCAGGCTGGGAGCAATACTCGAACCTGCAGGCCTCCATGGATGACACTGGCCCCTACCAGTGCTGGTGGGCACATCTGAGAGGCTCGCTCTTTGATCAGCCATCCGTCTACTACTTCCGGAGGCTTTTCAGAAACCAAGGCAAGCACCTTCCCCAACCTGATCAAAAGGTGTTAAGGGGCGATCCGCTGTATCTCAACCTGCCCCCAGGAAAGGTAACAAACTTATGCTTTCAACTGCTATTTTTGGTTTGCCAGAAAACCTCGTATAACTCTTAATTGTCTGATGGAAATAGGCATCTGGCCAAACCTCAACGGATAGAGGGAAACGGAAGGCTGACTGTGAGCTTCATCCGCGCCCAAAGAGGGGTAAGACCATCATCGAGGCATACGAAGAGCCTGATGAGATGGAGGATGACACACCTGTAAGTGACCTCAGCTTTCCAACATCTCCTTGTGGTTTTTTAATTGTCAACTTATAACGGCATACGTGATATAGATATCCAAACTCTATCCATCCTCGCTGACCCTTATACTTCGAAGGAGGAGCGCCTCATCTGCCGCAGCCACCAACCGAGGCCGTGAAGTGATTCAACTGTCCTCAGGTGAGTCCTCTGACCTCTCTGGAGACTCCACGAGTTCTGCTAGCCTCGAACGAGATTATCTGGGCCTCTTTCAAGTGATTCAAGAGAATTTTGATGATTGCTTTCCTCAACCTGTTCCTCTGCGCTATCTTGATTCTAATGCAGGTACAATCTTCAGTCTTCCTCAAGCAGTTAGTCAGAGTTCAATTAAGCCAAACCTGACATCTTCTGCCGCTGCAGAAACTGGACTGGAGACGAGGGAAAACCCTGAGGTCAACGTGGCTGAGACCACAGCAGATGAGCCTCTACCACTGCCTAGTGGTACGCTCTGCAGCTCTTCAACTCCCAATCCGCTGGCTTCTAGCTCACCTCCTGGATTGGAGCTAGAAGAAGAAGAGCCAATCATTGGCGCTGCATTTCCAGTTGCCGACAAGCCTTCCTCCACTCAAACTGATCAAGTACTGGCAGAGACGGTAGAAACCACTGGTGAAGCGTTTGTGGCGGATGCTGCCCCCCGGGTTGAACAAACTCCAACCCCCGTGGAGGACTAGTCCGGACCTGACCAGCAAGAGCGGCAGGGGCTTCCTCTGGACAAGCCAGAAGTAATCCCCCAGCCAGAGATTGTTGAGGTATGTTATAAATCCTTCGTTGAACTACCACCTTCCTTGGTCAGAATCGCTCCTAACCCTCCTTTCTCATGAACAGGTGGAAGATGATGTTGTGGCAATCACCAGTGCCATCCCATTGTCGGCAGATCCTGGTCCAGTGGCATCGACAAGTGTGCCGGATCCCCTGTCACACAGTCAAACCCCAACGGGCTTGGCCGTCGTTTCTCCAACCGACAAGTCTTCTGCGACCCCTGGCGGATCTGGCTCTGGAGTCCAGGACAATCCTGCACCCTCCTCCACTTTGGTCGAAGACTTCTTTCCCCCGCCACACAGCCCTGAAGAAGAACCTGTGGAAGTGCAAGAGGCATGGGGATTCCTGGAGTGCCTGGGAGAAAAAGATCCTACTGACGCCCAGGTAGCGGACGAGCTCTTTTCCGCCCTAGAAGTCCTTAAGGGCCAGTTCTAGCAGCTGTCTCCTGAACTCCAGGCTGAAGCCAATGCCTCCCTCCTTCGCCTCCCAGCAGAGCTAAAGAGTTTGCAGGAACGTCTAGCTGCCCGGTCCCCCCAACATGCCAAGCTCCAGGAAGCTGACGTGGCCTTTGCCAACGCTGCCCGTGCCTATAAAGACTTAGTCGCTGCGGCCAGTACCGATACGGAGGAGGCCGAAATAGCCAAGCTTGAGGACATGAAGGCGGCCCTAGAGCAGAAAATCTCCCTCCTCCGCCAGAAACAAGCCAGTCGCGCGGACCAATTGAACCAACAAAAGCTCTTGGCGACCAGACTACAAGAGGAAAAGCACCAGGCGAAGAAGGCCAATGCAGAACTAAACCATTGGATCAGCAAGACCAAGGCCACAATCAAGAGATTGGGCCTGCATTTGTATGAATTTAGGCCCAACCCATAATGAGACTGACTTGATCTATATATATGTACTTCGTTTGCTTAGTTGTCAATCTGATTCCAACAAACAAACCCAACTCGGTCTGGTTCAAAAATCAGACCCTCTGTATGTCTGTCTTATCATCGCTGGCAAAGCTGCAGAACCGTTTCTCAAAAATTTGAAATTCAAACGCAAACGGTCCCCATATCCAATTGCCTAATAACTGCGCAAATCAAACTCAGCCCTTAGATTGCTTCCAAACGAGGCTATAAAAGCAACACCCTTTGGCCGAAACTGAGAACCCCAAATCGCCTGATAATGTTGTTCCCCATTTCTTTCCTTAGGTTCCCTCATCAGCCGCTATGGCTTCCTCAATCTTTTCCACCAGATCTAATTCAGATGTTCCTCCGAACACCCCTGAAACATAACACCCCATGTTAAATAAATCCTGAAACATAACATCTCATGTTATGTCCTGGGCGGATGTGTTCATAGACTGGTAGCCGCTGACTGGGCGCCCTTCTACTCGCATCGGCCGGAGGCCTAATATGGATGCAATTTCGGGTACCTTCCTCACGCCTCATGGGACCATTTTTCTCCACCTGAGTCGAGGCCACGCCGGCGTGAGGATGGTCATGCCTCAATAGACTCGTCCTCTCCTTCGTTATGAAGGGAATTCTGTCTCAGTGTTCTTCTTCCGGATCTGAGATTGGCCACTCTTCGGCGAAAATAAATGGCGTTCGTCTATTGGGCTCCTGGAGCAACAAGAGATTCAAGGCAGCCAAGAACCCTGACCAGTACTGACTCTGCCAAAAAGTCTTCATGCTCCGCCACCAATGCCCCTGGAACATCTCTCTTCTATCTGCTCGAAGGAATTCCAGATTGAAGGACTGGCGGAGGTCCCCTACGCCTCGGGATGGTATCAGAGATAGTTGGCGGACATGCCTCCTGATGTTTATTTAATTTCTGCCTTTGTAATAGCCGCGGCCGCAAAGCCCTTTATTTTACAAATAAAATATCACTTGAGAATCAAGATTTGCACTGAATGTCCTATTACCACAGGCGAGAATTAGGCGCACCCCTGGCGGATGCTCCTGATGACCATAATTCAGGGAAATAAAAAGGGCCTAACCCTAAGGAGTGCTCAAAAATTTTCAAAATTCTGCCCTCCGAAAAATCCAAAAACAGAGCAGATATTGCCCTTATGTTGCCCCCCTAGTTCACTTGGCTACGCGGATGTGCGGAAGACAAGGTAAAGCCAAGTAAACTAAATAGTAAATATAAATGGCTTCCCCCAAAGTGGGCTAGGAGCCAACGGATGGGTAAAAGCCCATTCGCCGTGAGGCAAATTTGGCCGGCTAAAAATAGATAACAAGCCCAAGGACAGGCGGCCCAACCGGAGCTCAGAATAGGCAAGATGTCATTAATACGAGATTTGACCACCGCAGCGCCGAAAGATGGGCAGAAGCCCGAGGATTTGTCAGTCAAACCTCATTTATCGCCTTCACCGGTTCCCAACGGAATGGGCGACCGAACGAGCAACCTCATAAATATGCGAACCATGGCAATAAAGTCATGGCAACCCCCAACCGTTGGATTTCCCTGAAATGCAGTATAAAAAGAAAACCCTTGTTGAAGAGGAAATGCATTCGGCTGGCCATCTTAGAGCAACATGGCAGCAATAGTGTCATCGGCTTATGGCCAAACCCTATGGCTGCCCCAAGCCGTTCCACCAGATATGCTGTTAGTCTGCTAAACGCCCTATAACCTCGGTCACCTAGCGTTAAGCAAATCCTAACCCCGGTCACCTAGCGTTACGCGCCCTGGGCAAGAGCTTCGAAGTGGTCAGTTAATACCTGGCCAGTCTTGGCTGTTCCTCGAGGCAAATAACACCAGTGACCTGGCTAGATATCATCTTCAGCGGCGGAAGAGAATCCGGAGCCCTAATTTGGCAGCTACGGAAGGGCAAATGGCCATGACGATGGTAGTATATGAGTCACAACTGCCCCCAGCCCGCGGACGGGTGCTGCCCCATTTCCATTCGTCCCCACGGTTGCCGCACGCTGCTCTCTAAAGCGAGGGAGTCCCTAGTCCCGCGGTACGGGTCCGTCGACCGGTGATGGTTACGACACGGCGGTGGAACTTCGTCCTTTAAGCCCCCTCTAGCGGATCTAGAAATGGGCTAGAGATATCCGCCAGCAGTGAAGACTTAGAAAATGTAGATATGGTTTCAGGGCTAGTTAGTAGCTCTTCGTGTTTTCCTTTTCCTGTAATGCCTTTGGCCGCCAAGCCTTATATGAGTGTAGCAAGTTGCAATTTCAATACTTATAGCCAAGCATCAGTAAAGATGGGAAATCTATTGATAATGAAAAGTATGAGAACATAGCCACCCCAAGCGGATGTCTAGATAAAACAGGGAAAACACAAAACCCTAACAGTTGTGCAATGAAAACTAAAACCCCAAAACATGGCGGAAGCACCCCTAGCGGGTGCGCCGCTCTGACTTGATGCCTCCCGAGCCCGTTGGGCTAAGAAGAACTCTGACCAGCGTCATCATCCGCCGGAGGGGGTTTCATACTCCCAAACACTTGGAAAGTACTTCTTGAGGTAGCGCCCATTAATTGGGTTTCTATGAACTTCTCCTTCCAAGTCTCTGAGCTGGTAGGCTCCCTTGCCCACAATGCGATCGATGACAAATGGACCCTCCCAGCGAGGACTCCATTTACCCCGACCCGGCTCATCAAGAGGTAAAGCGACCTTCCAGACCAAGTCACCTTCGCCATAGGACTTGCCCTTGGTCCGCTTGTCATATGCCTTGGCGATCCTCCGCTTCTCCAGGATGATACTATCCAAGGCCTCAAGCCGCTTCTCGTCAAGGTCTTCATGCACCTGGAACATGGCCTGCACATAGTCCTCACCAAGCAGCTGGTGTTGCTCACGAACTCTCAAAGAAGCTATATTGATTTCCAATGGCAGAACGGCATCATGGCCGTACATCAACGAATAAGGAGTAGTACCAGTAGGAGTTCTTTTGGAAGTCCTATAGGCCCATAATGTGTTATCAAGTTGAGTGTGCCATGACCTTGGGTTATCTGCAAGCATCTTCTTCATGATAGATATAATAACCTTGTTAGTAGCTTCTGCCTGACCATTGGATTGAGCATAGTAAGGAGAAGAATGCAGGAACTGAATACCATAATCCGCTAGCCAAGTTTGGGTTTTCTCGGCCATGAACGCTGCCCCCCTGTCCGCCACTATGCACTCTGGAATGCCATATCTGCAAATAATGTTCTGGAACACAAAGCGGATGACGGTGTCTGCATCACAGTTCCTGGTCGGGATAGCCTCGACCCACTTGGTAAAGAAATCAGTACCCAACAAAATAAACTTGTGCTGTAAAGAAGAATGAGGGTTAATTTCTCCGATAAAATCTAATGCCCAACCTCTGGCGGGCCAAGGTTTGATAATAGGCTGTAAAGGGATGTTTGGAATCCGCTGAACTGGTCCATGCTGTTGGCATTCCTGACAACCCTGAGCAAAGCTGTGACAGTCTTTCAACACAGATGGCCAGTGGTATCCATATCTTCTAATGAGTCACCTCATTTTGGGTCCGGATTGATGAGAACCACAGACCCCTAAGTGTACCTCTCTCATGATCTGCTTGGCCTCCGTGCCAAAGATACACCGTAATAAGACTCCATCTTCCCCTCTCCGGAACAGTTCCTCTCCCCTGAGAAGGTAATTAGTCGCAAGGTATCTGATTTTTCTTTCAGATGGTGCCGATGGGTCCTTCAAATACGCGATGATTGGTATCCGCCAGTCAGTGTCAATAGGCTCGACTGTAGTGACCAACCACTCTCCGCGGTCTTCCCGGCGGATGGCAAAAGATGGTAAAGTCCTGCGCTCTACCTTAAGGATTTTTTCCTTTACTCCATGGGCTAAGCTGATTCCTGTGGCCAACTGCGCCAACTCATTAGCTGCAAAGTTCATCTCCCTGGGAATATAGTCTAAGGAAACATCAATGAACCAGTCTAGCAACTCAATAGCCCGCTCGTAGTAGTGCAGCAAATGGAAAGAAACACACTTGTAGACCCCCAAAAGTTGATTAATGACTAGCATAGAGTCTCCAAGTACTTCAATTTCTTGTGCTCCCAGGTCTATCAGTAATTCCAGCCCAATGAGCAGTGCTTTATACTCCGCCTGGTTATTGGTGCACGTCCACTCCAGCTGAAAAGAGTAAAGATACTTGGTACCTGCTGGATTCTGGATACAAATCCCTGCACCCGCCAACTTACTGGTACTGCTACCGTCAAAGTGCAAAGTCCAAGGCTGGTACCAGATCATGTTAGCAAACTTTGGCGGTTCTGAAAATTCCTCCTCTATAGGATGGTGTAAAAGAAAATCCGCTATTGCCTGACCAGTCATAGCATTCAGTGGCGCATATTGCAAGGAAAATTCCGAAAGGACTAACACCCACTTGTCAATCCTACCCCTTAGGATAGGTCTCGTTAGCATATACTTCACCAAATCTGTTTGTGCCACCACTATCGTTGTGAATGAAAGCATATAGTGGCGGAGCTTAACACCAGCAAAATACAGGGCTAAACACAGTCGCTCGATTGGTGAATACCTGGTCTCTGCATCCAACAGTATCCTGCTAATATAAGAAACTGCATATTCAATCTTCTTTCCGTCCGCCAGAGTCTCATCTTGAGCCAGCAGTCTTGCAATGGAAATATCAGACGCAGAAATATATAATTTGAGGGGAATACCAGGCGTAGGCGGCCGGAGGACTGGCGGACTAGCCAAGTATTCCTTGATCCTGTCAAAAGCAGCTTGGTGTTCAGGACCCCATTTAAATTTTTCTCCTGGTTTGAGTTTGAGCATAGGAGAAAAAGGTGCAACCTTGCCTGCTGAGTTGGAAATAAACCTTCTGAGGAAATTGATTTTACCCAACAAGCTTTGTAACTCTTTCTTTTTCCTTGGCGCCGGTGCATCTAGCACAGCCTGTACTTTGTCACCAGCCATCTCAATGCCTCTCTCATGCACCACAAACCCCAAAAACGCACTTGGCTGGATTCATTTTAAGCTGGTGCTTTCTCATGATAGTGAACACCCCTCGGAGATGATCAATGTGGTCTTCCCTTTTCTTGGATTTTACCACCACATCATCAATGTAAACTTCAGGATGTCCCCCAATAGCTTAGTAAAAATAACGTTCATTGCACGTTGGTATGTAGCTCCTGCATTGGTTAAGTCAAATGACATAATAAGATATTCAAATGCTCCTGTGAACCCGGGGCAGCAGAAAGTCGTTTTAGGAATGTCTGGCTCGTATAAAGGAATCTGGTGATAGCCCGCTGTTCCATCCATAAAAGATAACAACTCATGCCCCGCTACTGCATCCACCAACATATCCACTATAGGCATAGGATAAACGTCCTTAGGTGATGCAGCATTCAAATCTCTGTAATCCACACAGACTCTAATCTTGCCATTCTTCTTCCTCACAGGAACAATGTTGGATAACCATTCCGGATAAAGAGTTGGTCTGATTATCCCAGCCTCAACCATGCTCTGAACCTCTTGTTTGACCGCCATTGCAGTTTCAGCATTCATCCGTCGTTGCTCTTGTTTAACTAGCATGCATCCTTCCTTGATGGGAAGGCGATGGCAAGCCAGCTCCTTTGACAAACCCGGCATATCTTGATATTTTTCTGCAAAGCAATCTCTAAATTCCTGCAGCAACCCTATCAGTCGCTGTCTCAAATCTGGTTCAAGGTACTGGCTAATCCCCACCTCCATGGGCTCTGTTGCTGTGCCCAAGTTAACTTTCTCTACGGGATCACGTACCTTGGGTGGAGTGTCATCCAACGCTGCTGGAGCAGACTGAATTACTTCCACCCCTGTAAAAGCGTCAATGTCTTCTTCCTCAATGCACTCAACCAGTGCAACCCCTTCCCAAGCCATTTGCCCTAATCTATAGATAGACAATTGTTGCATTAATAGAGCAAAGGCCTTTGACTCCTCTCGTGGGAAGATGTCACTCATTGGATACGTTGGGAAGAAGCTCAATGGAAATTGGCCGGCTGTAATCCGCCATAGCCTGGGCAATTCCCCATTGAGACAATTCGTTCTGGGTCACCCCAATTGGATGCCCCTTATGATCAACCTCCTCGACTCTGAGAGGTCTCATACTTCTTGTATAATAGCTGGCCTCCAACTAGACGGCCGCTATGGAATAAGGACGCTCATCCGCCTTGATGAGCACTGGTAAATCTGCGACTGGATCCCACATAATCAACTCTTGATGAAGAGACGAGGGAACTGCTAGTGCCTTGTGGATCCAGTCCCTCCCTAGAATCATGTGATAGGGAGCGTCCGCCTCGGCAACGAAAAACCCTTGGTAAGCGTCTGAATGTCCTATCTTTACCTTGAGCATGACCACCCCAGCAGTAGGAGTAACATTCCCCGAGAACCCCTTAACCTTGGAGACAGTATTGATGAGCTTCTCCTTTGGAATCTTAAGCTGTTCCTTGGTGGTGGTGGTGATAATACTCACGGCAGCTCTGGTGTCTATTAAAACCTTGCGGACCTTCATCCCTTCCACCTCTGCTGTGACATACAAATGTTTCATATGCTGGGACATGTTAAATGTCGGTCTGGCGAACATCACGCATTGCTTCAACAAGTCTCCAACCCCCTCAGGATACTCGTGGTTGGATTGGAAAACCCCAGGCTCTGCCTCATTCTCATCCTCAGGCTCCTGTACCAAATATACGGGCTTGATTGACTCTTCCTCATCGATAAAATGAGCAGTGGGCATAGGCTCTGGCAGAGCATAAGCTGACGAGAGTATAAAAGCCATGTTGCAGTGGTGGACCGTAGCTTCATCCTCAACATGCTCTTCCTCCATTGGCACCTCTTCCTCATCCGCCAGCTCTGGTTCCTCCTCGTAGTCAACCATTTCGTCCTCCTTATCGAGGTCTGCATCTCCTACCTCAGAATCAGCCTTCACGCTAGAGGCGACCGAGGATGGCCTTGTTGGCACATGCATCTGCAGCTTTTTAGCTGCATATTCCACAAAGTTGGTAGGCGCTTTTGGCTCTTTTTTTCTTGGCCTGAGATAAGATAGCGAGCGGCCTGCTTGACTCTGCCAATGCCATACTGGATTCCTTGGGAGCAACATTCCCCGTAGGCACCCCCACGATACTCGTGCTTGCAGCCAATGACGTACTGCTCTCCTTAGGCACCCACCTCATAACGGTAGAATCCCTCCTGGTGTCAATCACCATCACGTCATCCTGAGCTTCTGGCAACACCTGCTTCCCGGAAGCCTCTAGCTGTGCCCTCCTTGGGGGAGATTGTCCTGTCTTTGACCGCTCAGGAGAAAATGCCAGTTTCCTCCTTGGCCTTGACTGAGGTGCTCCCGTGGCCCTTGGCAGATCCGCCAGCCGGTCATGAACGTTCCTCCGAGGCGCTGGTGGAGCTTCCAAGGGGCGCTGCCTCCTGGAGTCCACATAGGACTTAGTCCTGACTCTGTAACGCCTGTGAACCTGCTCCACCTGCTCCACAGGTACCGACAGCTCTTCCTCAGTTACCTTCCCCGCAGCCAGATCCGCCAAGGTCTTCTTTGCCTTGCCAAAACGCCTCCTTTCATTCCTGGTGGTCACAGCAGCCAGCTCAACCGCCTTACCATCTCGCTGTGTATACCATCTGTCCGCCTTTGGGTCATTCATAGAAGCTGGCGGAATGTAAACTTTCACCGACGGTTCTGGATTCGCACCTTTGTACGAACCCCCAGCCGTAGCTGACTTCACTCCAGATGGTCCTGGGTCTTGCCTGGGTCTCGCCCTGTTAGCACAACTGTCCTCGGACCCATGATAATACTTCACCCGCTTGTGACTCTCCCTTCCTGACCTTTCAGGAGGCGGATGTTCCAACTTAGCCTTTTCGAAGGCCCTCTTCTCAGCATTTTCCTCTGCCTCCTTCACAGCCGCCTGAAATTCATCGTAGGTAATTGGCTGCCCTGTATTCAACCTATAGGTTAGACAAAGTTTAGACCGAGGGACTAACACCATGTCCTCTTCTTCAATAGTCCCGACCCACAACTCTGGGCAAGGACTAGGCTTGTTCTCAGCAAACTCCAGTTTTCCATCGTTCAGCCATTCCTGCAGCTGATCCTTCATACCTACACATTGAGAAGTATAATGATCAAATGAATGATGGAAAATGCATTTGTGTCCGCCATCCCCACTATTAGGATGGCATTGGTAAAATTCCTGAATCTCCGGTGCCCTCTGGTGCACCATAGCTTCCCAGATTTCCTCTGCTTTGCTTGCATCATACGTATATTCCTGAAACCTGGAAACCTGCTTCCTAAGCTGCTGTGTTGGACTCAGACCAGCACTTATTTCAATCGCATTCACCCGCGGGCCGGTCTTAGCAGCTGCCCATTGAGGCTCCTTGGGCATCTCCAACTGCAAGGTTCTATCATTAATCCAGGTCTGCAGCTGATCCTTCAACTTCACACAATCCTTGATATTGTGGTTATTCATATTGTGAAAGCTACAGTACGTCTTTCCAGCCATGTAATCAGGCTTTGGAATGAATCCGCCCTCATGTTGCAGACGCCCCTGGTTGAACAGCTCCTGCAGAATTTCTGGAGCCTTGTGAGCATTATAGGTATACGAATCAAAAGCTGACTTGGTTGGAAATGGGGTCACTATCTTCACAGTCTCCCTGACCAACCTCGCGGTTTTGGACTGTAAAGGTCTCTGATCAGTCCTTTCTATAGCCGCTACTTCGTGTTCCAAGTCTTCATCATCAACCCATGTTAGGATTGGTCTAGGCACTGCATCCGCCTGAATAGTTGCCACCGTCTTGGAAGCAGCAGGAAGCGGGGTCTTGGGCTTCAGAGTCCCAGGATAATAGGACAAAGGGGTCTCCTTCCTCCTTTCATTCTGTTCCTTAGACCGATCAACATAGTGTTGTTCCTGACCTAGCCGATTGGTCAGATCCGCCATAGTGGTCACATGAACCTGCCTGAATCCTTAGCAGATCTCATCCACCAAACCATCAATCGCCATCTTTACTGCATGCTCCTCTGGAATATCCATCTCGCAACGGGTTAATTCCAGCTTGAACCTTCTTAAGTAATCAGTGGCGGATTCGCCAGGCCTCTGCTCTGTTTCAGCTAGGTCCTTGACCCCAATCTTCGCTTCAACTACACCAAACATAGTTATGAAAAGAACCTCTATAGTCTTCCAGTCTGGTATTGATCCAGGCTTTAACCGCTTGTACCAAATAGCTGCTTCCCCCGCCAGAGATGTAGGAAAGAGCTTCAACTTCATGATCGAGTCCTCAGCATATTGACCAGATTCATTAGTAAAACGTATAATGTGCGTTTCAGCATCCTCCGACGTCTGACCAGTAAATGGAGTGAAACGGACTGGCTTAAACCCAGCAGGGAAATGTACTGCATTGACCTCTCGAGTCAATGGGTTCTCGTACGTCTTGTCAACGTCGGGTAACCCCTGCAGCTCCCTAAACTTCTCAACAAAAACCCTGCCAATATCCTCCGCGGTCAACTGGGCCACGACATCCGCTGGTGGTTCTGGCGGATTGTTGCCACCTGCATGGTTGTTGGCGGCCCCGGTATTAGCTCCAGTTCCGCCGTTAGCCCCTACTCCGCCTGTCCCACCACGACCAGGTGTCCGTCCCCGCCTGTCTCTTGGCGGATTCGTACGATTACCCCCCTCGAACTGGTCGAAACGGTCATAAAGCTGCCCCATCATAGTGGTCATGTTCTCAAGTGTGGCATTAGTAGCCGCCAACTGCTCCTGTTGCTAACGCCAGTAATTATCGGAGTTCCTGACATGGGCAGCCATGATATCCGCCAGCAGCCTCTGCTGTCCGGCCAGATAGTTGAAATTAGAAGTGAACCCCGTTTGCACAGTCTCCATTCGCTTCACGGATTCACACAGATCAACGACCACTTTGTTGGCCTTCTTCAGGATTTCGTCTGTACGACAAGATTTGTCGATCAACATCCTCAGCGTGTCCGTCACCTCAGTGGGGGATACAGTCTCCCCAGCAAATGGTGCAACCGGTGACGTAGATGGATCTGCGGACTCGTCTGCGAACCCCTCATCTAAAAAACCAAATGAGGCTGCTCGGTTTGTAAGACTAAGAGAATTGTGGTCAACCTGGGAAGCAGCCGTCATCTCTAAAATCTCCCCCTCAGCCGCGACAGCTGGTCCAGCGGCCGCTGGGATCAGACTTCTTCTGTCTCGCACGGCCTTAAGGGCTGCAGCAATAGTTGCTTTGTCCCCAAGCGCCCCGCCAAACACTTCCTTAGCTTCAGCGTCAGTTAATCCCCTACAATCAGCTGTCCCATGCTTGAGCAGCTCCTTATGGAAATTCTTCAAACAATTCATGGCTATCCTTTTGTAAGGATCACCCTTCGCAGATCCCGCAATCTTGACACGGTCCCACTGGGCGTGCCAAAATGTTCGTGGCGGATTTTGCACCCGGCGAACAGTCAGCACTTGGGGGTGGCAGATGTGGATTCCTCCGTGTGTCTTCTGTGTGCTTAGGCGTGCCAGCACCCTTTGGAGCGGTGCAACTCGACTGCGTACGACCCCTGGCGAGTCTTTTCGTCTGCTCCCAATAGACTCTGACTTCCTGACCAAGCAACTGTTACGCGGGCGCTGACTAAGCCGGCGTACAGGGCTCGAACAAGACCTGAATAGAACTAGCTAACAGGATTTTCTTCTCAACCCCTTGTGGATTGAGGATCTTACTCTGATTCGGAGAAGTAAAGTAGAGCTAAACCAAGATCGCGGGTGTTTGTCACCGGAGTGACGACTCGATTGCTACCGGCGTAGCGGACTGACTCGATAGGCTCAGCAACCGCTCGACACGAATGCGAGATGTGATCGATCGCAGGTGGAGGCAAATTGCGTGAGTTGCTCCGGAGAGGCTTTGCCAAGTTAGCGGTGCGCTAGAACTTGTGTTTGTTTGTAGATGGTTGTGAACCCCTTCCTAGTTACAAAAGAGTTGTATTTATATGGTTCACGGAAACCCTAATGCTTGAAGCTCCAGCCTGGCGGATTCCGGGATTGACTAGGATTGTCCTTTCTTAAACCAACTCCAATCAAATCGATTAAGAATAAATTGAGATCAGACTCTCCCTTTACTTAGGGGACTTATTCCACACCGTATATTGTCCGGATCATCATTCAATTAAAGCTGAGATAAGCCAAATCGAAACTAAAGAGAATCAATCACCGGTTCGGTTAGGATATCTTCGCAAATGGATTGCTATCCGTAACAATCCCTAATTACCCCAATCAGTATTTACACATCATTATCCATTAAGGTAATTCACGTATTATGTAATTGGATTACCACAAAGTAACCCTAATCTGATCAGGTAACAAATCAATACTCTCTTTCCAAACATTCTTTCCCAAGAGAGAGTCAAGAAGTGTGCATATTGGATTTGGTTTAACCTAAACCCCTCTGGGCCTCAGGGTAGAAGCTCAATTGAAATAAATCTCAATTGTGGCCCAAACAGTTATTATTCGTCGATCTAAGACCTTCATCGATGAAATGTGTGACTCATTCTATTAGTAAGAAGTATGGTCGACGACTGTTCAGTTTGAAAATGAGCTTGATTTCCCTAAGAAAATTTGGGAATTTGGTTGAAGACCCCTCAATGTTTGAGCTTCGTTTCGCGAAAAAGTAATTACTGAAATATTAGAGTGAGAGAGAGGCAAATGGGTGGAACTTGGAGCATATGCAAATTAAGCCATAAAGCATTAGTTTTATTTCCAATCTTGTTGCTAGAAGATGGTTAATTGATTCGATTATTGTGACATTCTTACACTTAATTAGTTTTAACTTCTCTAGCTTGGACGTATGGTCTTGCTTTAATCTTGTAATTAATTTCTTAATTATTGTGAGTCAGCTGTTTTGTGTTTTTCATTAAAGAAAATCACACTTATATCTAATATCTTCATGCCTCGCTTGCATGCTTTCATGGGCGTTTTAGCCTTGCATGGGGCGCCTCTCTTACTTGCATAGCTGTACGTGGTTACCATAATTTGGGAAGAGATTAATAAGCCTAAAAGTTCTCGGACAAAATTTAATAAATGAGAAAATAAATGAAGTAGGAAAGGTAACCAATCGAGGGAGACAAAAAACGTTTGGGCCGGCTAATGTCAAAAGGCCCAAGACCTGGAACTTTCTAGTTAGAGTAGGTGAAGGCTAAGCCCAACCCCGGCTTTCTATATAAGGCCACCTACAAAATCTCCAATTTTTTTAAGGGGTTTTTATCCAAAACTACAATTTTGGGTACATAATTACCAATAGCAAGGTCCTCTTTTTAAATTACCATTAGCAAGGTTCCATCCAAAACTAACAGAATCAGTTAAGTCTTAAATTACATAATTACCCTCATTAAGCCTAATGCTACTGATCCTCAGAATTCAACTTAATACTACTGACCCTCAATAGCTCCGCCGTCCTCCGCCGTGCTTTAATACTACTGACCCTCAGTATCTCCGCCGTCCTCCGCCGCACTTCAATAATACTGAGGCTCAGTAGCTCCGCCGTCCTCCGCCGTCCTCCGCCGTACTTCAAAAATACTGACCCTCAGTATCTCCGCCGTCCTCCGCCGCACTTCAATAATATTGAGGCTCAGTATCTCCGCCGTCCTCCACGGCCCTTCAAAAATACTGAGGCTCAGTATCTCCGCCGTCCTCCGCCGCACTTCAATAATACTGATCCTCAGTATCTCCGCCGTCCTCCGCCGCACTCCGCCGCACTTCAATAATACTGAGCCTCAGTATCTCCTACTCAAAACCCTAATTCTCCCAAAAAAAATCCAGATCCCTCACTCCTCCACCAACCGGCCTCCACCGATCCAATTCCAACCACCAAATCCCAATCCCACCACACCACACCAAATCAAACAACAAACACCACACCAAGGACAAAGAGAGGGAGAGGTAGAGAGGGAGAAACGCGAGAGAGCCAAAGAGGGAGGCAGAGATGGAGAGACAGAGAGAGGGAGAGGTAGAGAGGGAGAGACGAGAGAGAGAGAGGCAGAAAGAGAGAGAGCCAGAGAGGGAGAGGTAGAGAGGGAGAGACAGAGAGAGAGCAAGAGAGGGAGAGGTAGAGAGGGAGAGACGAGAGAGAGAGTGTCGTCACCCTCGGTCCCCCCGGCTCTGCCGCTCCTCAGTCCCCCTGTCTCCGCCGTCGTGCTCGGTTCCCCTGGCTCCGCCTCCGCTACCTCGATTTGCTCCGGTTCCGGCCTCGCGTTCGCTCCTCGTCGTCGTCGTCGTCACGTCTCCGAGCTCGCAGCTTGCGCCTCGCCTCGCTCCGGCCTCGCTTCTGCCTCGCGCCTCTCCGGCCTCGCGTCTCTCCGGCCTCGCGCCTCTCCGGCCTCGCTTCTGCCTCGTGCCATTCCGCCTCGCGTCTCTCCGGCCTCGCGCCTCGATCTGCTCCACCGCCCACCTCCCCTCGGCGCCTCCAATCTCAGATCTAGGGTTTGGGTCTGGGTGGGTTTGTGGGTTTGAGGACGAGAGAGAGATCTGTGAGTTTTTTTTTTTTTTTTTAAATATATATAGATGGCATATATTGTAATTTTTACATTTTCAGGGTCAATTATGTCATTTAATATTGGACGAATTAAAAGTCTGTTAGTGTTAAATCCTGCTAGTGGTATAAAAAAATCAGATCTTGCAATTGGTAATTATGAGTACAAAATTGTAGTTTTGGGTAATTATCTATTTTTTTAATTTCCAAATCTCACAGAGCTCTTTCGTCTCCCTCCTTCTTCTCCCTCCAAACCCCCAAAGCTAGCCGTACACAAATCCCAGACCTCCATAACCGCTCAAACCCTAACCCTAGCTCTGAGAGATGGATCGCTACTCTCAGATCACTCATGAGGTAGATACCGAGTCCGTTGACGTCTGCCTCAGAGTCGACACCGTCACCGGAGAGTTAGGATCCGCATTTTCAAGCAGCGCGGCCTCCCCCTAGCTGTGAAGGAGCTCGAGATTCTGGAAAATCTAGCTCCGTGTGCTTATTTCGTTGACTTAGTCGAGAAAATCGACCTTCCGGTGAAGAGTGGCTCGAATCACAAGCAGAGCAGGGAGCCGGCGATGATCGTCGTGACTGAGGCTCTCGATTCAAGCCTCACCGCCGCTCTGCAAAGTTATCCATCTGGATTTCCTTCTCGTGTTGTTTGGAGACTGGCGCATAAGCTTCTCAGTGGCTTGAAAGCCGCTCACGATGCCGGAATTTATCTCCGGGATCTAAATCCGTTGAACATAAGATATGAAGATCGCATGATCAAAATGTATAAGAAAAGATAGTTTGGCTGAATGAATTCATTGTATTCAATCTGCCAAATATATACAGAGTACCTACTGCATCTTTAGTGGTTGTCCTACAAGTCAGGAAACCAACTAGGAAACAAAACCTACTGTAATTACAATTGAATATTTTACCAAATCCCATCTACATCTAGGATACAAAATATACGTGCATATCAAGTTAATCAAAACAGATTCTCTGTGATATACTTTCCAACACTCCCCCTCAAGTTGGAGAGTGTATATCGATAACTCCCAACTTGCTGATGAGTTGCCTAAACTTTTCTCTTCCAAGTGCCTTCGTAAAAACATCTGCTAACTGTTGTGAAGAAGTCACAAAACGAGTAACAACTTCACCTTTAACAATTTTATCCCGAATAAAATGACAATCCATCTCAATATGTCTAGTTCTCTCATGAAACACTGGATTCTTAGCAATGTGCAAAGCAGCTTGATTATCACAATGTAAAACTGCAGGACTTGAAACAGACACATGCAAATCTGTTAATAAATAACGCAGCCAAGTAAGTTCACAACAAGTACCTGCCATTGCTCTATATTCCGCTTTTACACTTGATAAAGATACAGTCTTTTGTCTCTTGGCTCTCCATGATATTAAAGAATCACCAAGAAATACACAATAACCCGTAGTAGATCGGCGAGTAATCGGGCATCCAGCCCAATCAGAATCACAGAATGCCTTCAGATTCAAAGAATTGTTGGCATGGAGGTGTATACCTTGACCAGGAGATGACTTCAAGTAACGAACAACTCTAAGGGCAGCAGTCATATGTTCCAAGCGAGGTTCATGCATGAACCTGCTCAAAATGTGTACTGAGTAAGTAATGTCAGGCCTCGTAATGGTCAAATAAATCAGCCGACCAACCAGACGTCGATATACATCAGCATCTCGGAGTAGTACCCCTTTGTTTGAAAGCTTGGATTCCTCCATGGGAAACTCCACAGGCTTAGCACCTAAATAACCACTGTCCTTGATGATTTCCAAGGCATATTTGCGTTGAGAAAGATAAATTCCTTTCTTGGAGCGAGCTACTTCAATGCCAAGGAAAAAACTTTAAGTCACCAAGGTCCTTAATACGGAAACGAGCATGGAGAAATTGCTTCAAAGCATTAATAGATTCCATATTTTTTCTTGTTATCACAATGTCATCCACGTAGATTAATAACACAGTGAGGGATGTACCATGTTTGCGGATGAACAAAGAGTAATTGGCTTTGGATTGAGAGAAACCAGCAGCAAGGATAGCTTCTGTGAATTTGGAAAACCATTGACGAGAAGCTTGTTTGAGGCCATATAATGACTTGTGAATGCGACACACTAGATTCTCCCCCTGTCGCCGAAGACCAGGAGGAGGAGACATGTAAATTTCTTCCAACAAATCACCATTTAAGAAGGCATTATTGACGTCGAACTGATGCAGTGGCCAATTCAAACTGGCAGCAACAGCAAGAAGACAACGCACAGTAATCATTTTGGCAGTAGGAGAAAATGTATCGTGGTAATCAATACCGGCAGTTTGGGTGAAACCCCGAGCAACAAGACGAGCCTTATAGCGCTCGATGGAACCGTCAGACTTCCATTTGATTCGATAAACCCATTTACAGCTGATAGGGCGTTTGCCAGGGGGCAAAGGAACTAAACTCCAGGTTCCATTATCCTCGAGAGCTCGAAGCTCAGAAGCCATAGCCTCCTGCCACTGCGGATCAGCCGAGGCAGTTTCATATGAAGTCGGTTCCTCATCTCGACTAACATTAGCAACATAACTCAAATAACCAGCAGAATAACGATCATAAGACAAGTAGTGATAGAGAGGATATCGTGTACCTGGTGTCGGAGAGGACGAGGCTGAGGACAATTGATGTGGAGGCAGAATCACCTGCGAGCAAACGTAATCCTTGAGGTGGACATTGGCTTCGCGAGAACGGTGAGAGCGGCGAAGAGGCTCGGCAGGAACATCCGAAGGACTGGGAAAGAGAGCCGAATCGGGTGGCTGGGTGAGAAGAGTGTCTGGTGATGGAGAATGTTCTAGTGATGGAGAACTCTGTGGTGATGGAGAAACAGAAGAAGGATCAGAATCAGAAGAAGAAAATGGATTGGGGATTGCGTCGGCCGACGCAGAGGGAATAGAAAGGGGGGGGTGGAGGCGGATCGGGAAGAGATGAAATCGGCGCCGGAGCAGTGGGCTGCCGGACGTAGGTCTTCCAAGTAGGAGGAGCCGGTGACGGGTTTGGAATCGAGGGAGCCAATGACTTACGGATCGGGGAGGACGACGCTGTGTTGATCGGGAAAGAGGATAGAAGAGGAGAAGGAGAAGTCAAAGGTTGCATAGGAGATTTTTGACTGGAGAAGGGGTCAGAGTCAATGGCAACAGGAAGGGATTGGACTGTTGGGCTTGGTGCGGCGGGACTTGAGGCCGGCAGGTGATGAAATTTATCTTCCAGAAAGATAACATCTCTATTCGTGAATATTTTCCCAGTATCAATATTATAGAGTGTGTAGGCTTTTTGTCCCTCAGGGTAACCCAAAAAAATACATTTTGTTGCACGAGGAGAAAATTTTGAGGAAGGATGTGGAATAGTAGCGAAAGCAACACACCCAAACACTCGCATTCGAGAATAATCAGGAAGCTTATTATAAAGAATTTCCAAAGGTGTTTTCTTGTGAAGCAACAAAGTGGGAAGTCGATTGATTATATGAACAGCTGTGAGAACACATTCTCCCCAAAATTTATTAGGTAGATGTGCTTGAAAACGGAGGGCACGAGCTGTTTCAAGTATATGTCTGTGTTTTCGCTCAACAACACCATTTTGTTGTGGCGTATAAACACAAGAACGTTGAAAAAGAACACCTTCGTCAAGAAAGAAATTTTGTAAGGATAGAAATTCAGCCCCATTATCTGAACGAAGTTGTTGGACTTTTGTGTTGAATTGGGTGGTGACATAATTATAAAAAACGCCGAAGAAGGGGTTGTGTTTCACTCTTGTGTAGCATCAAGAAAACCCATGTAAATCGAGAAAAATCATCCACAACGGTTAAGAAATAATGAGCACCAGAAATAGAAGGAGTTTTATAACGACCCCAAATGTCACAATAAATAAGAGAAAATATTCTTGAAGTTGAAATTGAAGTTGAAATTGAACTAGAAGAGAAAGGTTGACGAGTTTGTTTCACCAACGGACAAACATCACACTTATGACTAGAATCAAAGACACAATGGAGAGATTTAGTAGCTAAAAATTATAAACGAGCAGATGAAAGGTGACCAAGACGCCGATGCCAAAGATCAGAGGATATGATGAGGTTGCAAGAGAAGCGAGATGAAGGAGCAGTCGAAGCCAAAGCCGCCAACTAGTAAAGGTTACCACGTCGCTTACCCACACCAATCACCGTCCTCGTAGCCAAGTCCTGTAAAATACACCAAGATGGGAAAAATGTCACTGAGCAATATAAATCATCGATCGTCTTGCCAACAGACATAAGATCAACTCGAAAACTTGGTACACATAAGACATCATTTAATTGATAAGAGTCATTAAATCGAAATGATCTTGTCATGGTAATACCAGCCGTGTCTCCATTAGGTAAAGATACAGGTGTCAAATGAGGATGCTTGACATTTATTAATGATGTAGGAGAGGAAGTAATATGGTGTTGCTCCAGAATCAAGTATCCAACGATTTGGAGCAACTGGCAACAAACCTGCAGCATATTATGTTGCAGAGACAGCATTAGCTTGAGGAGTTGATGATGTAGGAACCAAAGCAGCAATTACTTGAGTGTATTGATCTTCTGTAAGATCTGGAATCATTCTTTGCAGTTCCTCAAATGTTGGAGTTGCATCAACATGATTAGCACCAGGATTTCCTTGATGTCTCCTTGTAGGGTTAGTTACTTTAGGGCCTTTGTAGAGATGGTGACCAAGAGGGTAGCCATGCTTCTTGTGGCAGGTTGCTTCAGTATGATAATCCCTGTCACAATAAGTGCAATGTTTGATTGGTGCTCGAGGACGAAAGTTGCTACCTTGAGTACTGCCTTGATTGTCATGCACTTGAGGTTGTGACCTGTAGTTGTTGCGCACTGCCATGGCTGCAGTGTGTGTCTGCATGAGAAGAGAAGAACCAAGTTCTCGTTGCTTTTCTTCTTGAACAAGGGAAGCATAAGCTTGTCTCGCCGAAGGCAAAGGGTTCATCAACAGAATCTGTCCACGAGTAGCAGCATAAGATTCATTTAATCCCATAAGAAATTGCATCAACTTACTTCGATCATTTTGAGCTCCACATGTGCAGGTGACTGTGTTGTATGAAGCAAGTTCATCCCAAAGGCCTTTCAATTTTGTATAATATGCTGCAATGGATAATTGACCTTGTTCAATACGGTAGATGTCTCTTTGACCCTGAAAAATGCGAGGAGCGTTGCCCAACGCAAATCTCTCTCGAAGATCTTCCCAAACAGCATGTGGAGTAGCGCAAGAGAGGACTGAATCGGCAAGTTCAGGCTCGAGGGCATTGAGGATCCATGAAAGCACCATATCATTGCACCTTTGCCACAGTGCATGCTCATCTTGTTCTAGGGCTGCAGACGGCTCTGTAATTTTGCCGGTGATGAAGCCAATTTTGTTTTTGGCACTCAAAGATATGCGCATAGCGCGGCACCAAGATGTGTAATTGTCTCCTATTAATTTCTTGGAGACAAGAACCAGACCTGGATGGTCTGAATGGTGAAGGAAGAAAGGGCTGGCAGAATCATCCGAAGAGGACGAATTGTTGTGGTTGTTTGAGGAGGTGTCATCATCGATGGCCATGGTAAAATAAAAGGGATCAAGGCTGCAAGACCCTGCAGAGACAGAAAACAGGTCGTCAAGCCTGCTCTGATACCATATAAGAAAAGATAGTTTGGCTGAATGAATTCATTGTATTCAATCTGACAAATATATACAGAGTACCTACTGCATCTTTAGTGGTTGTCCTACAAGTCAGGAAACCAACTATGAAACAAAACCTACTGTAATTACAATTGAATATTTTACCAAATCCCATCTACATCTAGGATACAAAATATACGTGCATATCAAGTTAATCAAAACAGATTCTCTATGATATACTTTCCAACAAAATGAGTGAGTTCTATCATGCTAAGAAGATGTTGAGTGTGTATAAAGGGGACGATTGTACTCCTCCGAAGGACGTCAAGGTTCCGGATCTAACTTACCAGGCTCCGGAGCTGTTGCGCGCCCGGAACTCGGAGTACGATTCACGTGTCGATTCATGGTCCGCCGGTTGCATAATAGGTATCTCCAACTACGTTTCTTTAATTCATATTTGATTGTGATCATCATATATTAAATTTGATGATATATTGTGCTGTATGAAAATAATTGTGATATATATTATGAATTTGGTGATTGAAATATGGAGGTGTTCAGGAAATGGAACCATGAGGTCAGTAATGTTGTGAGTTGGTAATAATCTTGTAGGCAATTATGACGGAAAGATGAGGTCGTAATTGATAAATTTGGTATAATCGTAATATCGTATACAATTCAACATAAGCTATTAGTTTATAAATGGAATGACTTGCTGCACACTTTTACACCTTGAATTTTGGTGTGGATTTTGCTTCTCTGGATGCCTCTGCCTACTAGATTTGCATACTGTATATGTTTGGGAAGTAGATTTGCCTACTAGCATTGCTGAATTTTGTGAATTGTCGAGGTTTGACAAATGGTGCGTATTTGAATGCCTCTGTTTCAATTTAGTATTAGCTTTTTAGTTAACATTCAACCATAGGTGTATCACAAATAACTGTACTGTCAGTGTACTAGAAAGTAAGCTCAAGCACTAGAACTTGCAATGGTGACATGCTTTCCGCTTTATATATAGGTCCGTTTGTGTTGTTAAAACTTGTATATCTTTCTTGACCTGGTCTCTCATCCTGTTGTTTCATAGAATAGCCACACATGAAATGAAATTGGTAACTACTGCATTTCGGAAAAAGCTACTTTTGAATTGGAACAATGTGTAACAATGTAGCTGCTCATTGATTCAAGTGGTCTGTTTTTCTAATATAGTGAGGATACTGAGATGGTAAATTGTAAAAACACAAACTCTTAGTTTATGTAACGTGGACTGTTTAAAACTACAACAGTAGGAAAAGGAGTGCTTGAGAAAGTAATGTAGTTTTAGCTTCAAGTTTTAAGAACACCTTTAATTTCAATGAATTTTCACTTTAATTAGTTGCTCGGAAAAGTTTAGAAGGACCAAAACAGAGAGGACTAATCAGGATTTTGGGGTCTCTATTGCACAGATGAATGAAGGCAGGGGCCTTGTTGTTTGTTGAACATGTAAACTAGTTCCATAAGGAGTTATCCTTTAAGTAGCTGTTGTCATCTTCAACTCTTGATAATTGGTGACTGAGCCTTTTGACCTAAATACTCCAGAAAAGAAAAGATCCTAAGACATTTTGATCAACTGTATCAATAATCATAAGAAACTAATGTATGTTTGTTGTATGATGCATTGTAGCTGAGATGACTACAGGAAATATTCTATTTGGCAACAAAGAGAGCAATGGATATGACCAATTTCTCTCTATACTCAGGTATTGAATAATTAACGAGTACCTTGTGGATGTCGGGACGTAGGAGCTAGTTCCTTCAATCCTTAACCACCAGCACTTAACAAAAGTTTTCACGGTACTGTATGGAACATTAGACACTGATATAAGTAATAACTTGCAAGGGTTTCGTTTACTGTCCCAAATAGGAAAAGGAGTTGGAAGTAGTCAAAGCAAAGAAAGGCCGTTCTTGGCGCCAGTAAGTCATCCAAGTATCCAACGATATTACACGAATGAGTTTGAATAGAAATAGGCCCGTGTTACTCAAGTCTATAAAGACCCGTTGGCTTTAAAGTGCGACTATGTAGCACAACTTCTCGTATTAGGCACAAGCTCTTGGAGAGAGATGCCGTTACCCCTCTCATCAGTCCCTTTTCGCCATAATAGTGTATGTGCATACGGAGATATGCATTGGTTGGATGATCCTGCTGAAGAAATCCAAATGATAACTTTCGACTTCAGAAGAGAAGAGTTCTATTTCACTTCCATCCCAGTGACATCACAAAGATGTTACCTACACTTGATTACTTTGGGGAAATCTATTGCCGTTGTGGATACTTTTTCAAGTGAAAAAATTGAGATATGGGTGATGAAAGATTACACCAAAAAAGAGTGGAAACTAGAACATATCATAAAGCATGGATTAGATCGTCGTGACTTTAGATTTGTCAGGGCAAGTTGCTGTGGAATGGAGTCTGGCATATATTTGATAGATCCTACTGGGGGAAAGTTATTGTTCGTCGATCTAAGAGCTTCATCGATGAAATGTGTGACATATCATATTAGTAAGAAGAATGGTCGAGGAATTTTCAGTTTGAAAAGGAGCTTAATTTCCCTTCGAAAATTTGGGAATTTGGTTGAAGACCCCAAAACTTTTGAGCTTCATTTTGCGAAAAAAGCTCAAAAGTATTTATGAGAGAGAGAGAGAGAGCTTCTTTTATGGAGCATATGCAAATTAAGCAAGAAAGCATTAGTTTTATTTCCAGTCTTGTTGCTAGAAGATGGTTGATTTAGCTTCTCTAGCTTAGACGTATTGTCTTGCTTTAATCTTGTAATTGATTTCTTAATTCTTGTGAGTCAGCTGTTTTGTATTTTTCATTAAAGAAAATCACACTTATATCTAATATCTTCATGTGTTGTTTGCTAGCCTCGCTTGCATGCTATCATAGGCGTTTTAGCCTAGCATGAGGTGTGATGACCCTGACCTGACCTGGCTAGAGAACGTAGCAAGTAGGCAGATTACGCATCTCACATCACTCGGGAGAGAGTGGATACTGTGTTTATATATGCAGGGTTAGCTCAATATATTGAGACGCGTTTTGGGTGAAACCTCAAGAACAAAATCGTGCGGACTAATGGGCCTAAACCATAATTTCTTTAACGTAGCTGCAGCTAGTTCCTTCAATCCTTAACCACCAGCCCTTAACAAAAGTTTTCACGGTATTGTGTGGAATATTAGACACCGATATACGTGATAACTTGTAAGGGTTTCGTTCCCTATCCCAAATAGGAAAAGGAGTTTGAAGTAGTCAAAGCTGTGAAAGCAAACAAAGGCAGCTCTTGGCGCCAATAAGTCATCCAAGTATGCAACGATATTACACGAATGTGTTTGAATAGAAGTAGGCCCACCACAAATGGAGGCAAGGCCCAGTCCAATAGCTGAAAAAATCACACCGAACCATCTGGCCTGACAAAACTTGACCAAGAAGTCGGATCAGATGTGAACAAACACGAGAGGTCTATAGATTGCTAATGCCGTGGGGCTTTATGCAATGGAATTAGAGTGTGCATTTGCATTGGCATGAGCTTATAGTCAATGCGTTACAGTATTGTACTCTTGTTTGTTCCAAAAAAAAAAAGGAACTTCAAAGAATTACGAATTTGCAATTCGATCAGAAAGCAATGCTACAACATTCAACCATGAATTCAAGATTTCAAGTTGTAAATTGAACGGTAGAGGATTCAACCTTGAATCGAAGTTGAGAATTGCGTACGCACACAAGCATGCATTATGTTTACGAATTTGTACGCTTTTGCATGTGAATGATAAGGTTAACAACATTCATGATTATACATACGCAATGCAGGCTCTACTCTAGAGAAACCTAGTGAAACACTGTAAATAGCAAGAGCCGAGAAAAAGTTAGCGAAATTCATGAACTCATAAAGACGCAATTTACGACCACCCTATGCGGAGAGAATTAACCGGTTTACTGTATGTTCCATTTCCATTGATGACAATTTGATTAGGAATTCTTAAGTCTTCGCATGTTGAATATGGAGGGAGTAAAACAACGGAAAATGATGAATCTCTTATCACTGAAGTACCAAACAATGACAACGTTAATTGCAGACCAGCCGAATCCGGGATTAGGAAACTTAAAAACGGCCCAAGGCCCATGACTACGGTTTTTATTTAAAAGAAATAGGTCATTAGTTTCCGTATCAAAATGGGAGAATGAGTATTGATTTAGTTTCCGTATCAAGATGGGAGAAGCAGTACTTAGGGTTTAGTTTCCATATCAAGATGGGAGAATCGATTGTCACGATTATAAGAAGTAGCCAACGCCTTTGAAAAGTAACAAGAACGCAAAGATGAGGTTGATGATGGACCTACCCTCGGAAATCCTCATGGAAATTTTTAAGAGGCTGCCTGTAAAGTCAGTTTATCGCCTTCGATGTGTTTCCAAGACATTGTTAGATGTGATCGACTCTCCCTCTTTCGTTTCGCTTCACTCGCGTTCACTAATTGCTTCCAATGGTGTTGCTGAAGAATCTCTACTTCGGCTTCGTCTTGTTCGTTCATATTGCAAGACTACCCGTAGAAATTTCACGGCCTTGCAATCACTGAATTACGATGCCGGCGAAGGTAAACTTACTAGCTCAGACATTCTGTCCACGTTCAAGAGTTCCCATCTACATTTCGTCTTCAACAACTTGTTTTGCTGGGAGATTGGTCTAGGTCGAGATGCACTTTGCTTCTTGATCGATCCTTTTAGGGAAGAAGTTCTAAGGCTCCCAACTAGTGGCATGTTGGTGAAAAAAGGATTTTATGGTATGGGTTTTGATAATATAACCAGCACATATAAGATTGTTATTCTTTCCAGACATAGCAAATGCAAGACGCGCCTGGCAGGCCAGGTTCATGTAGTAGGCACAAGCTCATGGCATGAGATACCATCACCACCCTTTGCTCTTTCTTTGGATCAATCGCATCACTATAAAAGCTTATGTGCATATGGAGACATGCATTGGGTTTTTCACGCAGATTCCAAAGGGCTAAATCATATAATTTCTTTTGACTTCACGAAAGAAGAGTTCTATTCGACACCTTATCCGGCCGCGCTCTCAACAGAGAGGAATTTGAGATATATTACCTTGAAAGGATCTATGGCCATCTTGAAAGTTAATCCGACTACAGCTATCGACATCTGGGTAATGAAAGATCACAAGACGAAAGAGTGGACACGAGAGTACAACATCAATCTCCAAATTCTGGGACGGGATCTTCAAGATATGTTATATAGGGCTTCCTGTGATGAATGGGAGAATGGCATAGTTTTTATATCATACGTTACAATGGTAGAGTCGGATATATCATTGTTTTTTTATCTGAGGCACGTTCCGATGAACTATGTAGCACGTCAAATAGAAGAAAGCGAGCAGGTGACGAGCTGTGAGAAAATCTGGTGTTGTAAAAGGAGCTTGATTTCCCAAAAAGAATTTGGTAAACTGGTTGAAGAGCCAGAGGCACTTAGTCATAGCCTGCTTGATTTCTCCAGAAAATACTTGAGGAGTAACCTGACGAAAGGATATCAAAGCAAGTTGCGAAAATGATAGTATTTCTTTTCTTTTCACCGAGCCTCAATTCCGCAACGGAAAACAAGTTATTTTCTCTCCCTTTGTTTCAGTTTACATTATCGTTTAACAAATAAGGAAGTGAACTTCATGACTTTATTCCTGGGGTTGTCTGTGGTACAGGTCAGAGAGCTCCAGGGAGCAGAACCATACCAACTACAGGACATATTGTTTGACAAAGCAAACCTAGCAACTAGATGAGCCATAGTATTAAACTCACAGTAAACATGAGAGAAGACCGAAGAGGGAAGCAAAGATAGAGATGACGTGATATCATCCAAGAGCATCTCAATGTTAAAATCGTCCTGATCCACTACGTAGCTACAGGACCTGATTGGAAATCTGCACCCAAATAGGAGGAGTGTTGCCTTTTAGTTTTTTTTTGGAGAAAAATTGCTGCCTTGTGCTGTTTCACTAATTTCTACCAATGCTATTTCCTATCTCCTAATGGAAAACAGATTCACCAAAGTCTCAGGCTTTAGGGTTTAGTTCCTCTATCGAAATAGCAGAAGAGTGTCACCGTGAAATAGAAGAACTGCAGTCATATAGCTTATGAATAGAACATATTAGATAGTATAGTGTTGGATTAGGTTTCCAATCAGAGTGAGGAAAACTGTCTTTCAGAGTTCCAACTGGAATCCTCTATGATATTGGATTCGATTTCCAATCAGAGTGAGGAAAGCCGGAGGACATATATATAGGAGGAGGAGACATCGTGTTATATACTAGTGTTTTATCAGTTGGAGGAAATCTGGAGATACGTACCGAGGTCGCCACAGCCACACAAAGTATGATGAGGCGCAACAACAACAGAACAAAGACGAGGTTGATGGACCTTCCCATTGAGATACTAATCGACATCCTTAAGAGACTTCCAGTGAAGTCAGTCTGCTGCATCAGATGCGTCTCCAAGACCTTGTCGGACATAGTCTACTCCCCCTTTTTCCTTGATCTGCAGACTCGTTTTTTGATTCCGACCAACTCTCTTGCTGGAGCAGCACCTCAACTTGTTCTGCGTCATGCTCTATCCAAGTGCGGGATTACCAAAAGAAAGATATATGCATTGGAACCACTGAATTATGACGACAGCGAAGGTGACCTTACTCTTTCAGACTTCATTTTCAACTCACACTACTAGAAATAAGGCCTAAGGGGACTTTTATTATGTGTGCCTATTGCTACCTATAGAGACACATATATGTCTCTATTGATGCAAAGGGGACATTTAGTGTATATGTGCCTTTTGAAGGTGTTCCTATTGCTAAATGGCACACATAATTTATGTGTCCCTATATATGAGTGGACCCCATGATATTTCAAACTACAAAATAGAGTACAAATACCAAACATTTGTACAAATACATTCCACCAATTAGTGACACTTTATCTATGTGTCCCCATTGGCTTAATTTTCATTATTTGCCCCCTCCCCCCTTCCATAGGGACTAATTTGCAAAACCCAGATTCAGAAAAATAATTAAATATATTATATTTCAAAAACAAAAGAATATTAATCACACAATCTCATATTTTCCATTGAAATCTTAAAATTCAAATATCCAACAATATATATATATATATATACAAAATCCAACACTACATTCGCGTAACAAAACAATATCCAATCCACCACAATTGTGCATAAGCCTATGTACAAACTATAAAGGAGAACTAATTTTTAATTTTTAACACTTGAATCAAAGCACTTCAGGTGTACTTGTTCCCATACTCTAACCTGCTCTAATGATACTTAGAACAATCACACATTTTATTATACAAAGCATGGTCAGAATCATTACGAATTATAGTCAGAAAAGCATATAATTATATTGAGGACCAAGAGATGATATGAATGAGATCTTTGTGAGTTGTAAGAGAATAATTGATTCCAAAGTAGCTTTGCATATTGCTAAGGAAGAAGACAAACCTTTGTGTCTAATGACTCTCATCCATCACTTGTACCAAACACAGATTAGTTGCCCTCTCCAGACTTCAGTCTTCTGCAAGACAGATGGAATACATGCTTAAGATTTTCTCTGACCATCTCTACAATATCCTCTTCTTCGCATCCAGTTACAAACTTAACTGCATACATAATAATGTATTTCAATTTAGTAACAATACTAATCTGTATCAGCTCAGCACAAAATAAGCTAGAAAAGACAAATCCCAATCCCATGTTCATGACTTATATTCATGATCTCAAATCAGCTCGCCAAAATCCTGCAAATTCTTTTAGTTATTACTGGCTGGAACACCTATGTCAGAGTTTGCCAAATATATCTACAGTTAAACAAGCGCATACGCACACTTACATTGATAGGGTGTGAGTAAAGGCAGCACCAAAAACTGAAGTACACAAAAAATAAAAGGGAAGTACAGAACCACCAAACGAAACAGAAACAGAAACAGCTAAGCATTAGTAACACAATTTGATAAGTTCATATGTATTAATAGGAGTATATGAAGCAGTACCATTATGAGCAACCGAAGTCCGAAGTATAGTTGACCTGTGCCTCCATCATAACACTTTCAGAAGATGAAATCACTAAGCTGAATATGCTTCTCTTTCAGGGCAGTCCTATTGATGATATATGCACTGTCTTCCACATCAGCATTAAAACAGTTCATACGATGCCTGCAGCATTAACAAGCCATTAATACAGATGAGTGGCAAGATATCAAAGTCATAAGATATAATGAAAGTATTTAGCAGACTTTACCAATCAAAGTGATCTTCACAGCAAATAGAACCTGATATGATTGAAAGACCAGTTCCTTTCCTGCAGTGCAAGTGCGCATTTAGTCTAGCAAAGTACATAACAATTTGATCCAAATTATAAGTTGAGCAAAGTACATAACAATTTCAGTTGGCACTTTGCATACCAAGTTGCAGTATACATGTCATAGAACTTATCAAAAGCTTTATTGAAACAATACTGGCATGCCAAAAGATCCTTAATGTCAGTCACCTTGCATGTTGATTTACAGCATTTTACCTACATCAAACAAATGTGAACTGTTACACATCCTAGGAGATAGCCATTAAAAACAGGAATCATATATCACAACATGTACAAGGTGGGTATATGTATTAATATTTTTTAAGTACATAGTGATTCTGTTCTTTTTACAAGGCAGCAATAATCAATAACTAGGCTTCTTTTTGTAAGGTTAAATGCAGCTATCCCCATCTGGACTGGCACTTATATAGTGTTTGCGATAACTATCAAGCTTCCCAGAAGATGGTTCAAGAAGCATAAGAAACAGTTTTTCTGCACAATGACCCCTTGCTCCAAACTGGGGGCTCCGATGATTGCGAAACTACAATCTTAGCAAAGATAATCTCTAGCCACTAGCAGCATAGCTATGTAGGTACACTGAGGAGGTTTGAACCCCAGACCACAAGGGAGAAAACAATGGCCCTAACCGTTCCTCCTAACCCCAGATTAAGAAAACAAGGAAAAGCTTTATTACAATTTCCAGATTCTAACCCGTCAGCCAAGTTAAAAAAAAGTTGGTGTTTATTTGTTCGTTAAGCTGTCCACAGTTAAGTAAAACTACTACAACCTTATGTCACACAAGTTGGTACCTATCAAGCTCAACTGCAACATAGGGATAAAGAATCTCTTGCTTCTCTAAAAGCCTTAGTTAAACAGCAAGAAAAAGTAAGTACCCACCAGACAAGACAGTTTGTGAGAATAATATTGTCCATGGGATGGATGTCTCTGTAAATGCTCATGCAAATGACCTGCACTGGAAATTAGTATTATCAGTCTATAAATGTTAAAGGGGTGCTAGAGCATGGAATTAAAAATAAATAAATAAAAATTTTCTTTTCATTTAGAATATTTTAAACTAATTTACTAGCCAATAAACAGCAACATCAAATAACTAGTTCACTACTGTGTCAATGAACTTTCATTAGATACTTTCAACATTGGTAAGTTAATGATGACTTGATCTTTCAACAAAGCATGACAACTAATCTGTCAACTTCAATATTTAAAACTCATTAATATTGTGTTTAAGTTGAAAAGAGAAAAACTATAGAAATCACTCACCTCATCCTTAATTTATTACATCCTTGTATATGACACCCAATAAATGGTGGAGAAGCTACGAGTTTTTGAAATATCATGAATCTAGGTTAAGAATGCCGTAAAATAAAAAGGCATGCCACAAGGAAACTTCAACCCATATAATAAAGCAGAGTTATACCGCTTACTTGTCACAGAGGGCAATCCTACAATCAAGGCATGTAGCTAAACTTAATGAGCTGTAGCATTCATTGCACTTTGCCACTGACATGCTTTTTCCTGTCTGGTGGCATCTGCAAACAAAAAAAACCAACAAAAGGGTTCCTGAGCTCCTTTTGACCCTCATGTCATCTCATATAATCACTACAACAAAGAAACCATTTCAACGAAACACAAAATTCAATACAACTAGATAGGATTCTAAGGTAATTTGGATTGGGAACATAAATTAATCAACCCGACTTTACGGATGTTAAAAGAGTGACTTTAAACACTGCTCAATTTTCTCAATGAGAAATCTAATTTATTTACTTCAGTATACATCTAGAATTGGGAAACTGAGATATTTAAATGTCATATCGTAAATTATACTCGAAGTACTACACACATTATCTACAGGACCACAGAAACTCTTGATAATGGGATATCATTATATACGGCAATATAACAGCTAAACTCTAGTGAGGTAATATCATGACACAGCTGCCTCATTTCTGCAATGCATGACAGACGTGATTTACAGCTCCAGTAGACTTGACAACAAAAGGAGCTCAGGTTAAAGATAATAACGAGGATACGGCATCTTTAAACCTAAATCTTTTGGAAGTCTCAGTATAATCAAATTTGGACATAATTAAGCACAACATGAATAGAAATAGAAATAGAAATAGCATAATTAAGCACTCATTAAGCTCAGATCCATAGCTTACATAGATCCATCCAGTATGTAAAAATTAGGGAAAACCTTATTATCTGAACCAGAAAAAGCAGATATCATTAAGTTAGCAATTCACCGGAACCCTAGAAATCGAAGCAGTAATTCGAAACCTAGAGAGCTCTTGCTTCTTCTCGACGAAGCCGCGCTCGAACGAGTGAGTCTCGGGATCGTAGAGAGCTCGAAGCCGTTGAAGATCTCGACCCCGATGACGCAGCCAAAGACTCGCGGCGACGAAGCGGCGGAGGCGGAGGTTGGTAGTGGCTGTTGTGGTGCAGGTGTGGGCGGCGATGGGAGGATTCATCTGAGACTTCCCTGGAGTACGGTTCATCTGGTTATTTTGCGGAGGGAGGCGGAGAAAATGAGGGCTCAAAACAGTGAGGGCTTTGTTGAGATCCATTCCTGGTGAATCAAACGGTCTAGGTTTTGCTACGGTCATCCAACGGTCTAGGTTTTGCCACAGTAATCAAATGGTCTATTGATAATTTTGTAAATGGTATTCTACTGTATATATATACAGATACGTTTTATAAATAAAACAACAACAAAATACAAAGAAGGGACACTTATATGTCCCTGAATATGTGTATAGACCCACTTCATGACTTTAGGTACATATAAGTGTGCCTTTTGCTAATATAGGGACACATACATATAAATGTCCCCAAATGAAAGAAATAAGGGACACAAATATAAATGTCCCCAAACTATATGTCCCCATAGACCATATTTCTAGTAGTGATCTTCAATCATACTAGTAGTGTTGATCAACAACTTAGCAGCTATATGATGCTTAATTTGTTTGATATATAGATATTGTTCTTAGTCTATAGAAAATTAAGGATAAATGTTAACATCTAGATTCTCCAATTTAATTTGATTAGTCATTCAAAATATTACAATCATGATGGAAAAGAAAACTAAACCGTAGCTGTCTCAGTTCGATCATATTATTATTGCCAATACAAGAATCTTCATCAGAAAGACAGAAACTAAAACTTGACCACTGCATGTAGCTCAAGTAGAGGAATTCATCTTTCTTTATTCATCGTGATACAACTCAAATCATGCCCTAGATTCTTGCTGGGGGTGCAGGACCTCCTTGGAGAGCACAAATGTTCCTGAGCACGGGAGGGAAGAAAGGAGTCAGAGGAAACATTTTGGGCAAGCAACTGTCCTCAATAGCAAGGAAGGCCTTGCAACAGTCGGCACCAATGCGGCCGAATTGCAAGCTGAAAACAGATTGGAGGATTTCCATAGCACATCCACTGACGCCGGTAAGAGATGACCAGCACTTGAGCACATCCGGAGCTGTCCCTGGTGGAAATAGGCCCCCTGGAATGGTAGGAGGAAAGGGCAGCAACTGCGAATTCGCTATCCTCGATTGAGCTAGCAAAGCAGTGAGTATTGACAGTAGTAGCAAAGAAGACAGTGCTTCCATATTCATTGCCATGGCTATTTGGATTTTAGACCAGCTAGCTCGATCTTTCAGACTACAACTTTGGTATGTGAATTGGTGGAAGACGGTACGCAGTACGAACTATATAAGGCTTCACAAATGAAGGTAACTGACCAAGGTTTAACTTGCATACTGTACATAAGGATACGAGTTGATGAGGAATTATGGTGGTCAATGCTGTATGGCGTAACTGGTAGGTTTAATCAAGTCCTTAATTGGTTTTACATTTGTGGTTAATTACTGGTAATTAGGACAAAACATCTTGGTATGCATTGGTTTGGATCCACATTGAGTTCTAATGTTTTAATGCAGTTGAGAGCCTTTGTTGGTGAGCTCGGCAGTGGTTGTGGATGAACTGTATTTTCAATTTGAAGTAATTTGGGCAAGAGGCTTCTGATTTTATCAAATGGATTTGTGGATCTGTACTGTGGTAGCTCTAATCGGTTCAATGATCGATTTTACTTGGTAATTTTTTTAGCTCTTTTAATGGATTTCTCCTGTAGTGAAGATTGAGTATTGATTTGACTTATTATTGATGTTATCAATAGTCTATTAATAACCATGTGGGAATCTCGCCTATGCAAATTGGAGTTGAAATCTCAATTTATTCTTAACAGCCAGAGGAAAGAAGCGTTTTGACATTATTCCCGGCGCGAATTAGTCTCTAGACTTATAAAGCTTTTCAGAATACCGTCGCTTTTGACGATTTTATTTTTTTGAAATTATTGGAATCATCTCAAATTTGTATTTAGAAGTAACTGATTATTTTCCAAAAGTGTATTTCTCACTAGTGGGACCCGCGAGACCAGATTTTCAGAAATTGCCCCAACCACACTAATAAACGTGGTAATAGAAAATTAAAAATAATTAAATTGAAAAATTAAAAAACCCTAACACAACCCAAACTCCTCTAGTCACACTAACCGGACCAGACCCTTTTAGCCCCACCAAACCCCAGAAAACCCTTGACACTCTACTATCACTCACCCCCTCTGAGATTTTAGCATTCTGGGTTTGCTCTCTGAGCTTTGTTCTGCAGCAAAGATGGTATCTTTGTGCTCCGCTGAGAAGAACAGCTTCTGGGTCGGCTCTGTTTTGGAAGCTATGGTGGTCAACACTGTTCTTGCTGCTCATAACTCTCTTGCTCTGTTGCTCCTGGCGGTATATATAATCTAATCTCTGTCAATGTTGCCATTTTTTTGCTTTGAATTTTGGGTTTTTGAGTTGACTATGAGGGTTGGAGTGTTAAAGGTTCATGCTTTTGTGTTTGAAATCTTGGGTAGGTTTTAGTACTGGGCTGAAGTTTTTGAATTTTGGGGTTTTGGTAGTGTAATTTAGGTTTTTAAGTTCTGGGATTTTGGGTTTTGATAAGTTTCAGGGGTGGAACTTGTGGATTTGTGGATTAGTGAATTAGGTTGTGTGGGAAGAGAAGGGCTTTGCTTAATTATGGGAGTTTTGTAAAATGTGAACTACTATAATGCTTTCTTGTTTGTGATCTGTAGATTTCTGGGTGGATTTGAGACAATTTGTGTTCTTTGATTATGGGGATTTCAAATGAGTTTTGAATTCTTCTTGCTTGTTGAAATAATTGTGCTAATATAGAATTAGTACTAGTTCCTGGAGGTTTGCTTTGGAAGTCCTACTGGTTTTGGTTTCTGGAATTGTTTTGGCTTTGCAATATTGTTTTTAACCTTTGTTTGATTTACTGGTTTCATCGAGTTTATAACGGTATTGAATGTTACCACTCTTTTTTCTTTTCAAAATCTTAGAACTTTAGGCAAAAAGGACCTATGAGAACAGAGGATTGGTGTTGCCATCTCAGCAATATTAAAGATTTGAAATGAACTTTTCCTACATGTCTGTTTGTATATGGCTAGGATTTAGTACCAACTCAGCCATTTGGTAGTGGTAGTTCAGAGCTAGTGTTTATTTGATTTATTACATTCTTGAGTGATAGAAGCATAGTGTTGCTGTTTTCTTGTGCGTCCTATCTTCAAATCTGATTCCCAGAACCAATTTTTTCTCGCGACTTTGTGTGGTTTTTTACTGCTGAAAGCAATTCATGAGACAGTTTATATCCCTCGGTAGCATGTAATTGAAATCCGAAATCGTTTAGATTAGGCTCTCCATGGGATGATATGAGAAAATGGAAAGCGATCTGATAGTTGTTAATCTCTCACATTGTATAGTATGGTACTAACATTTCTTGAGGTTGTCTTAGGCTGGATCCTTGATGAATGATATCAATGTGTCGCCAAAGTTGGCTGCAGCCACCGGAAGGTAATGGATATCTTCTTTGTCAATCCTGTATTTGCACTCTTAGCCTTCAGGGGTACATTCAGTTGATTGGTTTGGTGTTGCTCCCATTCTGCAGCTTTCCTTTTGAAGAACTTTTCAAATTGGAAAAACCTGGTCCTGAAAACAAAGATGCCAGCGACACAGAGGATGACGAAGAAGATGATGACGAAGATGTGCCTGAGGAGGAAGATGATGCAGCGGATGAGGACTTCTCAGGCGAAGAAGGGGAAGAGGCGGATCCTGAGGATGTGCCTGAAGCCAATGGTGCTGCAGGAAGTGATGACGATGATGAGGAGGACGAGGATGATGGTGATGGTGATGATGATGATGAGGATGATGAGGATGCAGAGGAGGAAGAAGAGGAAGAAGAGGAGGAGGTTCCACAGCCTCCTGCTAAAAAGAGGAAGTGAGAAGTAGTTGTATCATGTGTCCTAGTTTCTTTCTGTTTTAGGTCAGGAGTTATGGAGTAGTGATTTGAGAGTTTAGTGTGTCGGTTTGCTAGTGTAGAAATTGTTATCCTTGTTCTTGATGAACCCTCTAATGTCATTGATTATCTATGGTACCTGCAGTGTACTCTTATGAAATTAGTAGACCTCTTCTGATGTGTTTGATGGTTATTACCTTCCTATTCCGACTTTGTTTATGAACCTGAGTTAGTCATTGGTAAGACTTGTAATATGTTCTGGCAAAGCCACCCTCCACATTCTCTTTATAATGCTCCATCAACCCCACACCCCCCCCCCCCCCCCCCCCCCCCCACCAATATGAACTATTGATGTGCTCTTTCGATTGGAAACGTTGTCATCACTATCTCAGTTGAAACGTGTGGCCAGTAAATTATAGCCCCCAATAATAGTAATTACAACTCACAATTACAGTTAATTTATCAAAGAACTTGATAGTAATTATCACCAAATAATAGTAACTGCATACAGATTATGAGTGACACTCGGATACATTTAGAGCCTTATCTGCAGTTCCTCTTTAGAGTACCAACTCTGTTGAACTACGAAGTTGGATCATAAAATTATCACTTCATATCTTGTATAGATCTTTCATTTCAAGATAAGCAAGAATTTGTATATTTCATCACTTCATATCTTAACTTGATAATGATGATTTCTTTGATAACAGATTGAGTTGATATCTTGGATGAATTTGGAAGCAACCAGTCCTCTGCATATGCGCCTATATATAGTCGCCACAAGCGTCTCAATTAATCATCTCATTTCACATCTTTTACAAGAAAAACTTATAGGTTTTCGCATACTTACTTAGCAGAGACGATGATGAAGATCGGAGCTGATAGTTGTTAGTGTTCCTTGTTTTCTCAGCCTTCACACAAGACTTGACTGCTGCTGACGGAGCACCAACCCTCCCCATCGAGGCCATATTACCCACCATGGGGTTATCAAAACTGTATTGTATCTTTCTATGCTGCTGATGGAACTTGCATCCATGAGATTGACACATCTTATTATAGCCATAAAGTGGCCATTACAGAAGCTTGTTTCAGGGCCATATCCGATGCCGACGAGGATTGTGTCTCCACTGTCTTCAGCAAGTTCAAAAACCCCTTCTTCAATATGTTGCTGAAGAAACATTGCTCGAGCAAAGCATAAGACAGTGTTTTATCTCTGAGTTTAGGTCAATAACATAGCTAGACATTTATGGCTTCTTTTGTTTTCTTGCATTTTGGTTTTAGGATCGTCAGCTAGCTAGTCTTCTTTTCTCCATTTGTCTTTGTTTTTTTTTTTTTTGAAAGTTTAGTAATGAAATGAAATCTTTGGTTTAGTGGTGTTAATCTCTTGTCTACTTGTCTGAAGTCTGGACGAGGTTGTTTATACATGCGCACCTGCGTATACTTTAAAACAATTCAAGATATGAGTATTAAAACATGAACACGTACTATACATTATACATGAATGTGACGCATACATATGTATAAAGTGTTGTGATAATGGCACAGGCTCATTACATCTATGGCATTAAGCAACTTCTGATCACCATCATGCTAGTCAAGGCTGCTGCAGCAGCACCATCTCTGCAACATGAACCTATTCATCAAAGAAACTTCAATTAAGCGGCTGCTATACTGCCAATAGATATTGCAAGAATTCCATTAATCTTGCGTCACAAATTTTTTCTGATTCGGAAAGTTTGTTGCAGTGCCATACAACATTCTGTTAGGATTGTACGTCTATTGTGCCATGAAACCAAAGACAAACAAAAGCACCGGCCAGCGTTAGCAGCCATTGTGTTAAAATAATGATACATAATTACTCTAGTTTGTCATTAAGTCTAGGGTGTTCTTTATCTTGGTTTTTGCTTTGGATATTTGGTTTGGAAAAGTCTGATGATGTGCTTTATATGACTAGCCATCTAGTGGGTTTTGAATATCTTCTTGTACTAACTCAAAAGTGCATTCATTCTAAAATTAAAAAAAATTAAAAAAAAAAAAACTCAAAAGTGCATGAACTAATGCTTGCTTTCTTTCTGTGATTGTTAATTAGCTATGTGATCCCCAGAAGCAAATCTAGATCCTCTCATCCATTTCAGCCACAAGATTGCTGCCCCTCCAAGTCACCAATATACACAAAGCTGGGAAATGATCCAGAAGCCAACTCTAGTATACTATGATGAATACAGTAATTGGCAATCTGCATTTAAGAAAAACATAATGTCAGATGAAGTTGACATACCAGTTAGACATGTCATGTCTCTCTTGAAAATTAAGCTACATATTAAAGGATTGTAGAGGTGAGAAGAAGGAAAATATGTGTGTGTGTGTGTGTAATTACAGAAGCAGAGGAAAACCTGGCATTATTTCAAGGAGCCAGGAGATGCTGTTTGAGAATCTGAAGGGCAGTGAGCATCAATTGGCTTGCAAACTGATCCTAGCCTTGTGGTCTGGACATGAATGAATAGCTGCAGAGGTAATTAGAACAACTACCATGTTTGATTTCTACCCATGAAATTGTCAATTTAGAGCACATGAGGAGATCGAGTTGAGAAAGAGAGAATTGAGCGGTCGTGATATCGACGAGTGAGAGGCAAGAGGGCCGCCTAAAAACCGCCTAGTCTTACAAACTACCTCCGCCTAACCCGCCTAGCACACGTCAAGCCCGTCTAGTCATACAAGTAAACACCGTCTAGCGTCTAGTCATACAAAAAAATTTCACCTAGCTCCCACTTATCACCCGTCTAGCACTAGTCTAATCTTACAAATATATTATGTCTAGTCTGCCCAACACCTGTCTATCCATCCTAGTCGTACAAATAAACTCCGCCTAACACCCGCCTAGTCGTATAAATTAGCCGGCTACTTGTTTTTTATTTATAAAGTGTAAAAGTAAAATGAGAATTGGTCTACTCATTTCATTGATAAACTCATTTATATAGAGTGAATATTACAATGGTAATTACAACGTACATAATGACAATAATGACTGATTGATTCGTTACATCTTTTAAATGATGATATCCTAATTTATTATCGTCAATTACTTTGACGAAGGCACACAATGTGTTTTTCCTTCAACATACAGTGAACTATTTACCAATATTAGCCACTCATTTTACTGCTAAACTAAACTCTCATCTATGATAATAGGATTTTTTTTTTACCAATAACTACAATTTGGTGTTCATATTTACCAATAGCAAGATTGGTTTTTAAAATTACCACCAGCAGGTTTCCATCCAAAATTAACGAAATTTGTTAATCTATAAATTACAAAATTACCCTCATTGAGGCAAAAAAAAAAAATCCAAACTATGTACCTCTAATACTACTGAATCTCAAATATCAACATAATACCACTGAGCCTCAGAAGCTCCGCCGTCCTTCGCTGCGCTTTCAATACCACTGAACCTCAGAATTCAACCTCCACCGCCTTCCGCAGCGCTTCTAATGCTATTGAGGCTCAGAAAAATCCACCTCTGTCGTCCTCCGCCCGCTTCCAATACTACTGAGCCTAAGAAAATCTACCTCTGCCGCGCTTCCAATACCACTGAGCCTCAGTAATCAATATATGAGCCAGATCTGATTAGATCTCAACCATAACCAACACACAAAATTAAAACAACAAACTCAGAGAGAGAGAGAGAGAGAGAGAGAGAGAGAGAGAGAGAGAGGAGTTGGTGAGGCTTCAGATTGGTGGTGGCGGAGGAGGAGAAGAGGCAGTGGCGGCGACCTCAAAGCTGCTCTGATCAATGGAGGGAGAAGTCGGCGAGGGAGCCGTTATTGGAGGCGGAGGAGGAGAGAGAGGTGGAGACGGTGAGGAGTGAGAGAGTGTGAAGGCCGGACTCGGGGGGAAGGAGGAGATGGGAGTCGGAGTCGGGTTAAGGGAGGAGGAGATCTGGTCAATGCGGTGGAGGAGGAGATCTGGTCGCTCGTGGCGGTGGACTTACACGTAAGCACCACCATGCTCTTAGACAGCTCCTCCGATCCGGGAGGACCTTCATCCCCTTCTCTCCTCCCTCCAGCACGCTGATCACGCCCTCTCCACAGTCCGATCCTTCGTCCAGTCCCTCCAATCCTCCCTTTGCCACACTCGATCGCTCTCCGACCCGCTCTGATCCATCACCGCCCTCACTCTCCAGCTCTCCAACCACCACTCCATCTCCGAGCTTTTTCACCACATCCTCCGCCTCTCCAAGAAGCTCCACGACCTCACCGCCGCGTTGGAGAAGCTCGATCTCACAAAGGCTGCTCAGCTACTCAACGAACCACGACTCAGACTTGGCTTCATCGAGCAAAGCCATCATAGATACCGACATCTCCGATTTGCGGAGCCTTTACGACGGCTTTAACAACGAGGTCGACGATCGGTCGTACTCCTCGTCGATGATGTCGAAGATGGTGGCGGGGTTTGAGAGAGAGAGAGATCTGAGGAATATGTTGATATATATATATATATATATGGTGGCGGGGTTTGAGAGAGAGAGAGAGAGAGAGAGAGAGAGAGAGAGAGAGAGATCTGAGGAATATGTTGATATATATATATATATGTATGGATGACATGAGTTGTAATTTATAACTTTTCAGGGTTAATTATATCATTAATTCATGTACGGGTTAACAACCCGTTACTGTTAATTCTCTACTGATGGTATAAAAAAAAACTAAGTTTTACTATTGGTAAATATCAATATAAAAATATAGTTATTGGTAATTACATAATGATAATATGATATCTTGAGAAACTGTTTGCTCTCAAGAGAAATCCGTACTAGTTGATTGAGTACGCTTTATTTTCATTCCATAAACCATCTATTCATCAAAGGAAGAAAATTATATTCCCAAGCAGTTGGCTTCAAGTCATCTCTATTTTCTATTCATAAACAAACATAACTAGATTTGCACATTTATTAGAGCTACGAGAGGCAGTACCTATAGGGGTGGTACATATGATTAATATAGTCATATCACATCAAGATCTTGAATCATATTCACAGACTATATAAATTGTGATGTAAAAAAAAATAAAAATTGTTCATTTAGATCAGTCGATAAATGTTATATGAAGTTTTGTTCGTAGTTCGGTTGTGTAAATTTATCGGAAAAAAATAAAATAAAAAATATAGGTGAAGGATAAAAAATATAGATAATGGACACAACCCCCAAACATTGCCTTAAGATTAGGGAAGAAGAAAAAAAAAAACTTAAGAAATTTTGGCTGGTACTGAAATTCCAGAGCCAAATCCATAGTCAACCATGGCCGGCTTCGCAGAAAAACCCTAGAAATCCAAATCCTTCTCGGAATCTTCCATTTCCTAATTTCACATTAAATCAAAGCCAATGCGAAATTGAATTGACCATTCACAGAAACCAAAGCTCGCGACTTTTTTGCTGGTCTGAGAATGTCGTCGGAGATCGAGGTCGTCGACGAGAACGGCGCCGATCACGATTCGTCGGCGGCGGCCAGTTCGGGCGGCGGCGGAGGAGGAGGAGAAGCGAATGGTGTGATTGGGGAGGAGACCCTCCGGAACGACGTGTACACGGCGGCGGCGTACGGCGATTTGGAGAAGCTTCAGAGATTGGTGGAGTGTGAGGGTTGCTCGGTTTCCGAGACCGATGGGCTCGGCTACTACGCCCTCCAGTGGGCCGCCCTTAACAACCGCACCGCCGCCGCTCAGTATATCATTGAGGTTGTTCTTCACTCTCTTCTTTCTCTCTTTCTATTTTGATTAAAAAGCTTGGGGAATTAAACATTGAGATATATTTGGAATGATTTTAAGGCTACTTAGTTGATTAAAGATGTAAACTTTTTTCGGCATTGTGATTTTTTGGTGCTTAGTATATGCTAGTGGGGTTGTTTTGATACCAATTCGTTAGTGTTTGTATTGTTTGGATGGGAAGGAATGTAATGTAGAAGTGTGGAAGTGACGCTGGTTTGTTTTTGTTACGGCAGCACGGAGGAGATGTGAATGCAAAGGATCACGCGGGGCAGACGGCATTGCACTGGAGTGCGGTGCGAGGTGCTATCCAGGTTGCAGAGCTGTTGCTTCAAGAGGGTGCTCGGGTGAATGCCGGGGATATGTATGGCTATCAGGTAAGTTGTACTTTCGGTTTTTCTTTGGATAGAAGCATCTGCTTGTGCATTTGTGTTTGTTTAGTTGTTGTGAGGGTAGTGCATGGATTTGTTTTTGGGAGTTTTTAAGTAGTTGTTCCTGTGCTGTCGATTTTGAGGTTAAGATATGCTACTGGTTAGTATCAGCTTTGGTCGTGAAGCTTAGTCGTGAGAGATGTATTGCCATGTGGTTTGGTTTTAGGTTAGAGATCTGCGGGAAGAATCACTTTGTATAGGTTTTGTCGAAAAAGGGAATGATAGTTTTGATACAAAGACTAGGAATGCTTGCTATATGAATTAAAGTTAATGAAAAGCATTATAAAAGACATAATGCACTTGTAGTAAAGGGATTGGATGGAACTACAAAAGAAAAAACACGAATCTTAAGAATCTGCAATTCCTAGATGGAGGCTCATAACCATTTCAAAGTCAAAGCTAGTATGCACTATGCACTATGCACTATAGACCAAGTGAAATTGTATATTAATGCTTCCAAATGTCTTCAAGAAAGTTGGAATTATTAGAAGGTCAAGGTCACTCACTGAATCATGAACCTTGCAAGGGTGAAAATTTGGAATAGGGATTTTACTGATACAAGTACGAGTTTAGTGTTTAGTTGAAAACGTTTATCCTGCATGGTTCTATTTACTAACCGAAATGCTTTCTTTTTACCCATTTTGACTTATAAATTGGCTGAACTATGTTAGTCTTACTGGTCAAATTTGTATGATCGCAGACTACACATGTTGCGGCCCAATATGGTCAGACTGCTTTCCTATATCATATTGTTTCAAAATGGAATGCTGACCCTGATGTTCCTGATAATGATGGAAGAAGCCCTTTGCACTGGTATGTGAACATATTGACTACATTTTCATTCTATTTATTGAATCTCTTTAGTTTATTATATTTATCAGGAATTTAAAACATTCACTATGGCATTATCACCTATTTAAGTACAACTTCTGATTCGTAATTGTCTCCTCTCTCTCTCTCTCTCTCTCTCTCTCTCACACACACACACACACACACACACACACATCTGAAACCTAATAGTTTTCCTAGTATATCCCACATGATTGGTAAAACCATTTAAATGACTTACTTTTCATTATAGTTTCTACCTTTTGTTGTTTAAAAACCTTTCCTTTCTCTAAACCCTCGGTGTTCTGTACAGCTAATAACATTGCTGCGGTTCTGAATTCTAGATTGATTATATGTTTTCAATGCCAAAATGTAATGTCTGTTGTATCTTGGTTGAATAGATTTAATCAAAGACTTTGCATTTTTCTGTCCTACTGACAAATCTTTTTTAGCCAGTTTCACCTAGTTTGGTAGCCTTGTAACATATCATTTTTCTTTCTTTCTTGGGTTTAGGGCTGCTTATAAAGGTTTTGCTGATTGTATACGTCTTCTTTTATTTCTGGATGCATATAGAGGGCGCCAAGATAAAGAGGGTAAGTATCGCCTCTGTTTCATTATTGTTTGTGTGATTCACCTATAATACAATAATTATTTATCTTACTTTATCTCTGTAACTTCAGGTTGCACTCCTCTACATTGGGCTGCTATCAGGGGTAACTTAGAGGCATGCACAGTGTTGGTACAAGCTGGGAAAAAGGAGGACTTGATGGTTACTGATAACACTGGCCTTACACCTGCCCAACTTGCTGCTGATAAAAACCACAGACAAGTTGCGTTTTTCCTTGTAGGTGTTCCCTAACCAAAACCCTTTTACAATTGGTTAGTAATGTTACTTGTATGTTCATTGACTTCTTTTTTCAGATCCCCTCTCATGTTGAGGGTTTACATCTCATAAGCTTAATAACTTGATGATTTATTGTGTTGTTGATTGTTTTTCCTCTCTTTCTTGTTTAAGAATTCCTGATTTATATCTAACAAATGGCATACATTAGTTATCTTGTTTCCCACTTCCAAATATGGTTCTTCCAGCTTCTGACTTTCTTAGAAGTTGCTAGTGTGTGGGTGCGTGTGAGTAGTTTGGTGCTTCTTCTGTGGGTTGACACATATATACACACCTATTGAGCATTGTGATGTATGATATTAACGGCCTTACATATTTGAGTTCTTAAGGAACTAGAAAGTATAACTGACAGAATAGAAAGAACTTACATGCTTTGGCAAATATGTTTTTACAGGGGAATGCTCGAAGGCTGCTTGACAAACGTTGTGATGGGAACAGTCGTCTTGGACAACTAACAAAACTAGGACTTGCACCAGCACTTTGGTGTGTAATCTTTGTGCTCCTTGTGACCTATAGTCATTCTGTTATCATGGGTATCTGCTCTAAGCTCTATATCAAATTTTCCCCCTTTTTGTCCCTGCTGTCATGATCATACTAACTTGCAATCCCTGTATAACATTTTCTAGCGCCAAATCTGCCAAAGTTAACAGCCGGCTCAGTTTTTATTGCATGGCTTGGAGTTTTTCTAGCAACAGCAGGGCTGGTTATGTTTTATCGGTGTAGCAGGTATGGCACCTACATTTATGAGTTCTGATGCTAATTGCAGGCCTTATATAGTTTTCTTTCAAGATGGCTGGTGTATTATCACTGTCCCTTTTCCTCCCCCTCTCTTTTCTTCTTCTATCACCATGCATATTTATGGTTAACTGCATAGAGTGGAGCTCTAGAGGATTGGCGTCTAATTAAACCTTTGGTTGATTTTGTTTATTGCAGTAAAGATCCGGGTTACATCCGCATGAATATCCATGATTCACAAAATATGAAAGATGATGTGTGTACTATCTTCTTTTCTCCCCACACTCTTTTGTTGATGTAACTGTATATGGTCCTGGCTTCTTTTATAATATAAGAGTCAGTAGTTATCATGCACTCCTGGTTTATAGTTGGTAAAGGTTATGTTAAGAAGCTGACTTTCTTTAAATATTGTTTTTAATCAGGAACCTCTTTTGAAGATTGAGATAAACAATCCGGCCTTGCTAGCTGGTAACTGGTCTCAGCTCTGTGCAACTTGCAAGGTACCATTTTGTACTGATTTTTGTAGCTTATATTCAATCATCTCACCTAGTTCTTTGATTTTTTTTTTTTTTATTTTTTCACGTGATTTGTTACACATTGTCATCAGATTGTCAGGCCTCTTCGTGCAAAACATTGTTCTACTTGTGACCGTTGTGTTGAACAATTTGACCACCATTGCCCTTGGGTATCAAATTGCATTGGCAAGGTGCTTACTTAATGAGTTTCTTCTTTTGGAATTAGTTTTGGATTAATGAGTTTCGTATAACTTTTTTCGAATCATTGTACAGAAAAACAAATGGGATTTCTTAATTTTCCTTGTTCTTGAAGTTTTGGCGATGTTGACTACTGGAGGAGTCGCTATTACGAGTATGTACCAATTTCCGAGTCTATTGAAGCTTCTGCTGCATAAACCTTTTTGTACACAATCATTTGTTGTGACCTCTTTCTAAAAGAAATTGCTTATTATTGCAGGAATTTGGAGTGATCCACTCGGTCCATCTTCATTTGGAGCGTGGCTTAGTTATGTTGTTAGAAGTCATGTTGGTGCTATATCATTTTTGGCTGTTGATTTCTTCCTCTTCTCTGGTGTGGCCGTTTTGACTGTTGGACAAGCTTATCAAGTAAGTCTTATATTGATTATAAGATAAATAACTAGAAGCAAAAGTTGTAGGATCCAAAAGTTTAATCGCACAAGTATATTAGGTGAGATTCAATTTTGATCCTTTCTAAGTGTTCCTCTTGTCACAGATTGCGCAAAATATTACAACTAATGAAAGGGCAAATGCAATGCGCTATAACTACCTCAGAGGGCCAGGTGGCCGCTTCAGAAACCCGTATGATCATGGGATGAAGAAGAACTGCTCAGATTTCTTGATCAAGGGCTACAATGAAGATGTGGAACAGATTGAAGAGTCAGCTCGTGATGAGGGGACTGGAATGAGGCACATGAATAGTTCAATCTTGCAAAATGGGGATTCCCGTTCTCACCACACAAATGGCAATGGCCATGTTGCAATCAACGTAAATTCGAATGCATCTGCACATCAAGGCCATGTTCATTCTGCCCATTGCAGCCACAACAATAATCATGGTAAACCAAAAACTGATAATGTACCCTTAGGCTTGGGTCTTGGCCTTGGACGGAACGCTTCACGACCTACTGTATCTTAGTGATAGTATTTTTCTTGGCCTGATTGTAGCTGAAAATGTCTTTGTGTATTATAATCATACCTCAGTTCAGCTTTTGTAATGTAATTGCTTATTGCTCTCTTTATAAGAAAGTTGCTCCACATTTGTTGATATCGATCTTTTTCAGTTTTGGTGAGTCAGTCACTTAAAAACATGTTTGACTATGAGAAACAGAGCTGGTGTATAATGTATATTGGTAGTTTTAGAATCCTGGTTACATTCCTTTTGCTCAATGGAAGATTTTATCTTTTATTTTTTCCTAATTGAAACTTACTATATATATATATATAAAGAATAATACTTGTGTTCATACCAGTATGGATGTGTGCGTCTATATTCTCTCTAGCATATCTTGTAAAAAATGAATGTAAACAATTATCATTTACTTAACCGATTGTATCAAACAAATAGACGGATGATCATGAAACTCCCAATTTTCACTAGGACTATTCATTGAGTAAACAATTTTGGTTTATTCTGAATTTTTACACAGATGATCTTTATTGATTAATTCAACTTTTGAACGGTTAAAATCATTGATTATATTGTTCAAGATATGCAAATTAGAGAGAGTATGGACGCACATCATCCATACCGGTATGGACAGAAGTATTTAAAAAAAAAAAAAAAAAACTTAAGTCATTCCTCGGGTCATTCCTACACTGAATCGAAAACGCTGCCGTTTCGTAATAGGTCAATTTTGGTTAGCCACGCGGCAACGCCATTCCTTTTCCCGCCGAATAAAAACCGAAAAGGTCGCTCTCCCTCCCTCTCTTTCTGCCAGAGCGGGACCCACCTTGTTATGTCATCAGCATCGTCATCCTTGTTTTCAGGACCAGAGCGAACTAATCACAACTGATAAGAGGAATATATATATATATGCAGTAGAGTCCAGCAAGTAGAAAAGAAAAGCGTGACCAAACCACCAAGACACGTGGCATATCTCACCTGGTAAGGTGTGATTCTTCTTCTTCTTCACCCCAAATCAATTGAGAATCGATCATCTCTATCTGATTCTAATCATCTCATATCTTCAATTTTTCACTTGTATATTTCTGAAATCACACATAGAACAAGAGTAGTGCAATTTTCATCAGGCTTTTTCAGCTTTCAATATTTATATATACATTTTTTTTTTCAGTATGAGAATATGAATACAGTAAATTTTGATGGTGCTCAAATGTATGGTAGATTTTTTGTCTAATTTTTTTATATAAGTATGAGATATAATTGTAGATTGGGCTGCAGTGTTATTCTCCGGCGAGGCTAATTGATATAATAAAATCAGCTACATTTTGATGATGGGGAGTATTTGCTCGAGAAAGAGAGACCAACCGGAGACTGAGGAACACGTTGGCAGAGTCGTATTGTCTGGGAGATATTGTAGAACTAGCAGTTCCAAATGGCTAGGGACTTCGTCTTTTCGCCGAGTAGTAGCTGGCATTTGCCCGTCTCTCTTGGAGTTTTGCGTTTTCAAAATATGCAAGGTTTTGCTTCCTTGTTTAAGTTTGAGCTTGTGTCTGTTGGCGGTTATGATGGTGTTATATTTGGATTTCTTGTGCAGGACATTGACAAATACAATTCGTTTTCGATGCTGCCGAGGGATTTGAGTCAGCAGATCTTTAACGAATTGGTGTGTTCACAATCTCTCACTGAGGGTTCTCTCCAGGCTTTTAAAGATTGTGCTCTTGAGGTACATGTGTGCTAGTTCGTGGTTTCAAAGTTGTATGATATGGAAAGAGTGTGTCGTTCGCTAAATTTGTGTCTGTAATTACAGGATATTGGTTTGGGCGAATACCCTTCTGTGAATGATAGTTGGATGGATGCCATCTGTTCACAAGGTTCATCTCTACTATCCGTTGATCTTTCTGGTTCTGAGGTGACAGATTCAGGATTGGCTCTTCTAAAAGACTGCTTGAACCTGCAATCATTAACTTATAATTACTGTGACCATGTTCCAGAACATGGACTTAAGCACATCAGTGGTAATTACTTTGTTCTTAAAATCTTGTTTTATGTCTGCTAATTGATTTTCATTATATCTTTTTCCTTCTGGTAAAGAACACTTGTGCACTGATATCGAGTTTTCTATGAGTTGACTTCTCGATATTTTGGTATCTTTTGTTGCCAGTTGCGATTAATTCTGTCTTTGTCTGTAGGTCTCTCAAATTTGAAATGCTTGAGTTTTAAAAGGAGCAGTGCAATTACTGCTGAAGGGATGCGCGCTTTCTCCAGCCTTTTTAACTTAGAGAAGTTGGACTTGGAGAGGTGTCCAGAGATCCATGGTGGCTTTGTTCATCTTATAGGTTTAACCTGCTTTTTATTGTCTCCATTCTTTTGGTTTATATCTTCTGGTCAAATTGTGATATTAGGTCTAGCTGACCAAACAAAACTTCTCAACATAGTTACAATTGTCAACTTAAGTGAACACCTTTTTGGCCATATTCTCTATGTCAACAAGAATTGACACGTAGTGGTAGAAATAGCTATAGATTTTGATTTTGTTCTTAACTCACCTGAGTTTTATGATTATGCAGGCTTGACGAAACTGAAGTCTCTTAATGTTAGATGTTGTAAATGTGTCACAAATTCAGACTTAAAGGCCATCTCAGGTACATTATGTTAGTAGTCGGTGTTTTGTTGTGTAACAATGGTCATGTTCGTGATCATGTTGCTGGAAAATTACTGGTTCAAATTTTCCCTATTGACTAAAAGAGGAGGCTGCAAAAATTTCATTTTCAAGAAATCCCCTTGTAGACTGGAATTTCTTTGGCTATTGTTTTTTTCTTGTTTCTTAATTGCAGAATGTCACTTTTCAATCAACTAATCTTGACACTTTTTGCCCAGGGCTTACAAACCTGAATGAATTACAGCTGTCCAACTGCAACATTACTGATTCTGGAATCTCTTATTTGAAAGGTAGTCCGTTTGTTTTATATTTGTTAGATTGATGTCTCAGCATTTAAATTGTTCCCCTCTCCTTAAGTTTTGTGTTTTATCTGCATGCTAGTGTTGGAGTCATGTAAGGACACAATGAGAGATAGAAGGCTTATATAAGTAATTATGTGTAGGATAGTGGCGCTACCTGCTGAATACCTATGCTATAGAGACTATATATAGTTGAAATTTATCATCTTAGCTCAACTTGTACAGCTTCTATTCCTTTTTATGTAGAGAGAAGGATCTGGGACTTAGAGAGTGGCATTATCATACTGATTACTGTCTTTACTTGAGTTTATCGAATTTTGGGCTTATTTGGGTATATCTATCATATTTTTGTTCATCCTGATGTCACTGAGATTCATTTGCTTGGTTTTCTTTTCTGTGTGGCAGGCTTGCACAGCCTTAAAATGTTGAACTTAGAGGGATGCAGTGTTACTTCTGGATGTTTGGAATCTATTTCAGGTTTGCTTTCAGATGATTGACTTTAGCACTCATAGTTATCTTAAAAACGAAATGAACAATTCTAGGAATCCTCTATGATGTTGTGTGAAACTAATTATTTCTGGTGCAGCACTTGCTGCCCTGGTTTACTTGAATCTCAACAGATGCAATTTATCAGATGAAGGATGTGAAAAGTTTTCTGGTGAGTGATTATAGGATGTTGGGGCCAAGTGGATCTAATAATTTGTCCTAACACACTTTATCCTGTTATTTATTGTTTTCAATTGGCTGGATTAATTGGTAATTTTGACTTTGCCAATCAATGATGCTCTACAGGCCTTACAAACTTGAAGTTTTTGAGCTTGGAATTCAACAATATAACAGATGCATTTTTGGTGCATCTAAAAGGTATCTCTCTCATGCATAAGGTAATTTCTTTATTTATGTTATAGTTGGCATGGATAATTGACTAACTAGTATCATTTCTAGGTTTGACAAATTTGGAGAGCTTGAACCTGGATTCTTGTAAGATAGGTGACGAAGGGCTTTCGAACTTGTCAGGTTTACAATGAGCTGAAAGTGATATTGTTTACATCTGGTTTTTGTTTCAAAAATTTGAATTGGAATGGAAAAGGAGAATTGGTGCATCTTTTTTTAACACTATAATATTAGGAGTGTGAGTTATTGATTAAGGAATTGATATTTATATCTAAATTAACATTTAAAATCGAGAAAATATTGATTAAGGAATGTAATTCTTGGTTCTTCCAAACACTATTATAACTTTAGCCAAGCACTCAAAGTTCTTGATAACATGTAATCTTTGTTATTGAACATCCCCTCCAGCTTATTTTAATTCATTTCGTATTCAGGGTTTGTACTCTTGAAGAACCTGGAGTTGTCTGATACTGAAGTTGGAAGCAACGGGATTCGTCATCTCGCAGGTAAGGATTTTATCCTGCTTGCAGTTGGCTGTATTCTTGTTTTGATTGTTATGCAACTTTACGGGTCATGTTAGCTATAAGCTATTAAGGTTCTTCTTTTTCTGATCAAATTTTTTTTATAGTTCCTTCCTGTAAGCACACAGCTATGCAATTTTTTGTTTTGTTGAGCATATGCATGTCTCTTTTTTGGTTCCGAAAATGTTTGCGTTTTTAACAGTTTGAAATATTCTTTGTCTGCTCACTCCACTTGTAGTATCTGAGAGCATTTTGATAATTGTGGTGTTGTTTACCAGATGCATCGCTTTCAACAGTTGATTAATTTGATTGTCTGGTTGTTGTGGCTTCCAGGGTTAAAGAATCTGGAGAAATTAAACTTGTCATTCACTCAGGTAACGGACAGTAGTCTGAAAAAGTTAAATGGACTGGCATCTCTTAAATCACTTAATCTGGATGCTCGTCAAATTACTGATGATGGACTTGCAGCTATTACAGGTATGGAAATTGATGTACTTTATTTTGCAATTCCTTTGGATGCAAGAATTTGCAAAGCTACTAGTTTGTCCAGTAGAACAAACATGTTTGTGTGCTTGTGCTATTCTGTGTTTGCTGCAAAGCATTAATCTGGAATTCTGGATTCTGGAGATTATTCCCCTTGCATGAAATATCCAGTACATTTAGCCTAGAGGCTAGAAGGGTAGATTTCTAGCTAATTTCATTTCATGTGAGCACTTCGTATTTCATCCTTATGCTTAGGATTGTTAAGCCCAGCCTTGAGCTTATAGCTTTGTCATTTGTTGACAAACCCATACTTTAGATTTAAGCAACTAGTTCAGTCAAATTGATCATATTCTTTTATATGGCATCAACATTCGTACCTTCTGAATCACTTGTTGTAGATATGTTGGCTTCCTATATTTTTGATTAAAACTTCAGACCAGTTTTTCATGGTTTTACTGCTGCAGGTCTTACAAATTTGACGCATCTGGATCTCTTTGGTGCTCGAATTTCAGACTCTGGAGCAAACGTTATAAAACGTATGTTATATCTTATGATTATTCTAATTACAGAACAAGTTCTCATTCCTTTGTCTATGTATGTTCTGTGGTCTTCTTTCCGTTGACTAAGGTCCTGAGCCGAGGAATCCTTAACAAAAAAGTGAAAAACTCAAAATCCTATTTGGAAACCCCGAAGGTGGTAATAGAATATTAGCAGTCAAGTTTGCTGCGGTTCCCTTCCTAATTCAGTTTGATTAAATTGACAGTGCTTTAAAGGGAAATTTTATTTTACATGTTGACTTGCTTATGCAACTTGGTAATCTTCTCTTTTTGAAGTACTTATTACGTGTTCATGTACAAACAGACTTCAAGAACCTTCAATCTCTTGAAATATGTGGAGGACAATTGACTGATGCTGGTGTGAAGAATCTCAAAGATCTTGTCTGTCTGACCTGGCTGAATCTGTCGCAAAACTGCAAGTTGACAGATAAATCCTTGGAAGTGATTTCTGGTATATTCAGTTTCTTATTCCTGATTTCTGGTCAGTGTGACTGATTTTGTAGTGCCATTGGATTAGACTTACATTGGAGGCATGGGGGATAACTGGGCAATAATTTCTTGTGCTTTTCCCGGGATCATTTGGTGCAACTCTTGCCAAATTCCAGTCCCTCGGGCAATTAGTGGAGCGCATTTGTTGAACTAGTTTAGTGTAACATCTCCTTTGTTGACAGTCATCGGTTTTCTCACATTCATTTATCTCTGAAACTGCAGGTTTGACTGCATTGGTGTCATTAAACATTTCAAATTCACTTATCACCGATGACGGACTGCAGTATTTAAAGCCTTTGAAGAATTTACGATCCTTAACCTTGGAGTCTAGTGAGGTGACTGCATCTGGAATCAGGAAGCTACAGTCTACTTCCCTCCTTAATCTAATAAGCTTTCGACCAGAATAGATTGAAAGGTCGAAGCTTTGTGAAAAAGGGATACCACTTTGTCTAGGTTTCTTGTACAGGATGATGATTTCATATAGAAATGTGAAAGGACCAGTGTCTAGGTGGGAAAACCATTCTGATTATTGAACATCTGGTATAAATTTTAGATCGAGATTAAACTATCCCTTCCACAGAATTGTATATAAGTAATAATAATGTTTATAGAAAATATATTGTGTTTGCAGCACAATGGTGTTCAAAAGTTTTGTCGTACATCCTATATAGTTTTTTCCAAACATCCTTTAAGGAAATTTCGACGGATGAGAGAGTTTCAAGAAAATTAGTATAACTTTGTACATTTGCATTCTATTGGTAACCAATACTACCATCTTCCAAAATGATGCAAAACCCCTTCAAGTTGAGTGGTCATACTATTCAGTCTAGCACAATTGGAAAATCGTTATCTTTAAAATGTGAAAGAACTCAAACAAAGCTACTGATAATGAAAAGTGCACTAGAAAATGTATCAATGATCACTATTTGGCAAGTCCTTCCCCTGAAAGACTGCCCGGAAAAGTAAGAAAGAAATTGAAGTTACACGCCACACTAACTTCAATAACTTCAAGGTAGAAGCTTGATGCTTCAATTTACAAGTACTGATGTTCTAGCAGAAACTTTTAAGCTATGTTGATGAAGGCAGAATCTAACTAAAACAAAGATCTGCAACTTCACCTCGCAACTCCTAAAGTGTAAAGAGAAGGGAAAAGCGTTTGTTTTCTCTGAACTACCAAATAAATATTGGAATCCATAAAAACTATCCAGTGTATGTAAACAAAGTTCCGTAGCGCCAAGCCAGAAACTTGAGAGGAAAGTACCAAGAAAACCTGCAGAAGAGGCAAAGCAGTTGAATGGTCAGTTGCTAAAACGATGCGTCTACAAGGATTTGATGATTGAATTCTAGTATGTATGTCACATGAGAGCGAAAACTCATCCCTTACCTCAGTATGGAATACTACATGCTCCATGGAGCAGCAAAATGTATCTATTCACTGTTGTCTGATAAAGCATTCTCCAAAGCAGCGTGAAGTTTTGAAACTCTCCGCCGAAGTAATGGCTCTAAACGAAATGATGGAATTCCACTCTGCCACTTCTTAGCTTCATACATCTCATTCCATGCTTGAATTATCTCGTCAATTTTGAATCCTAGACCTGTAACAATGGAAAGTGAGTATAATGTCTGATATACTTATAGATATTAAGTTTCAAGTGAAAAGGTTTGAATTGTGGTCACCTTCCAATGCATTATCATTTGAAGAGTGGTTTTTAACCATAACAGCAATATCTGTTGAAGAAGCCCCAGCAAGTCCAAACTTCTCAACTGCAACTTCCAAGCATTCATGCCATACAGGTAGCCCTAATTTGAACTCCACGATGGACCGCTCATAGAGCATGGTGCCCCACAGAAGGTTTATCTGAGATCTCATGTTTGTAGCTTTTTCTGCAGCTTCATTTACTGATATTTCTTTGACAACCCCATCCAAACCCATTTTCTGCAACTGGGTTTTACCACTAGTTGGACTGGAGAGTTCACTCAACCGCTGCTCTTCTGCTTCCTCCCACAGCTGCATGCCCTTTTCCATGTTGTCTTCAGCACTGTTATAAAGCCTTAGAACCTCTGTGGAGGGCCAAGTCTCCAAATCAACATTGCTGCTAATTCCATAATACCAAGAAAGTTTAGCCTGTTCAAACTGCTGCTGAGCAAGGGCTAGATAACCTTCATAGAAATCGGGTTTGATGCGCAACGCTTCTTCATATCTCCTTCCAGCTTCCATGTATTCTTTCTGTGCCCATTCATATGCAGTTTTAATGGTTAAAATGATAGATTCTTTGGTAGAATCTTCTGCGAGGTATACCTTCTTCCTTGCCCTGGCCATGTGAACATTTCCCCAGTTGAACAATGCTAAAGCTCCCATTTCCTGAAACTTCTCTCCTGCTGTGTCGAAAATGTCTTGAGCTTCTTCACTAGTAACTGTCTCCTCCATAGCCTCAGAGTAAAACTTCATCCCAAGTTCATGAAGATCCAAGTATGAATCAGATTCAAACCCAGCATAGTTCTTGAACAGCTGAGCAAAATCAATAATCCAATCTTCAATGCAAGGTGACCCCTTCATGTCCTTGTGTTTTACCATGGTACCATTTTCAGCACCATAGTTAAGCGTGTGTGCTTCAACTTTCATTTCCTTAAAGAATGGATCCTGATCAGGGCTAACTTCTACTATGTATAGCCTAACTGAGCCTTCTGATTCTGCTGATTCTTCAGCCCATCTCAGCTCTTCATTATTAGTGATGGTGACCAGATCACCTTCTTGGTCTCTATATTTGATAAGAACCGCTCTTGATCTTGGAAATCGATCACGGATCACCTCTCTTAGTTCCAGGAGGGTGCAGTTTACTGGCAATTGAGCCCATCTTATGTCCTCTCCCAACACCAATTTCACACTTCTTTTCGGCACCTCTTCCATTGTAGTGATCTTTTCCTCCACAACTACCTTCACCTCCGCCTTCCTTTCCTCAGCTATTTTATCATCCTCAGCTATATATCCAGACTTCTTCTCCTCAGCTATATCCACAGACTTCATTTCCACAGCTATTTCTACAGCATTCTTCTCCTCAATCTTGTCTTCAGTATTCTCATCGATGTCTTCGTGACCTTTCTTGTCTTCATCTTTGTTCCCTTTCTTCTTACGACTCTTCGATTTTGTTACTTTCCTTAAAAGAACATTGTGGCTTGGTTCGACATAATCTGGAGGCAACTCAATCACCGTGTCATTCACCCTCAAGCCCTTCTTCTCTAGTACATCTTTCACCCTTTCTGCAACCTCCAATGCCATGATATTGTTTGGCTCCATGTTCAACACGGTACCAACATCTCTCAGAGCCAAATCCAACCTATTCAAAGCCTCATAACACCTTGCCCTCTTCAGCAGCGCCTTACTATACTTAGGTGTAACTTCAAGAGCCAAATTGCACTCATTGATAGCCCTGGGATACTCACTCAGCCCCATCTGCATATAACAAGCCGCCAGATTACTCCGAAGGTAGGACACATCAATGTGATTTCTCGGAAGTAATTTGAGAGCTTTCTCATACTTCACCATAGCTCCTTCAAGGTCCCTTTTCTGAAACAACTTATTCCCCTCATCCTTCAATTCATGTGACATTGCAATGAAAACTTCTGTATCCTTATCTTGGGTTTTCAGACTATTTTCATTACTGTTGCTTGCCTTTGGACTATCACCTGAACTTTTCTTCTTCTTCCCACTTTGCTTCCCCATCATGCACTCAACAATTCATACAAAATAAGAACCTAAGCCTAAACTCCAATCAAGTCCAGAGACACACACAACTAATTCAAATCAAATCCCTTTATACAATCCAATCCAAACACACGATTCAACATACAAAAAGCAAAGCTCTTTGGGCTCAAATTTGCTAATAATGAAGTTCAGATTCTTCAACTACTCCCTTAAAGCTCAACTGGGTTCTCTTTCCTCAACCAAATCAGCTTAGACTTAAAACTAAAAACACAAACCAAACCAATGAACCTAACTCCTTCCCTCTAAACCAGGATTTGTTACTGCCTAATCCAAAATAACCAAATCCCAATTTAGAGAGAAACCACCAACCCCTTAAAGCCAATACAGGTGAAATATAGAAAAGTAACAAGCTTTCAACAAAACAGAATTCAGGGTCTTTCTTAAACAACAAAGATTTGGTGACAGAGAAACTTATCTGGAAAAATGGCTTATGCAGAAGAAGCTTCGGATATTACAGAGAAAACGAACAAGAGAGAAAATTCGGTGAAGCAAAAATGGATGTCAGAAATAGAAGGAAATAAAGGAACGCGTCCTAAAATGTCCTTTGTAATGTGTAAGATTTCCACTGCTTAACGTAAACGCCACAAAAGCATAGAAGAAGAATCTCATATTTTTCTTTCAGAACATAAAATAAAGATTTTGCTGCTGTTTCCGTGAATTCCAAGTTTCTTGGGGCCGTTCGATTAGACATATGTGGATCTTGTTAGCTATGACTTCCAAAGCCATCTGTCTGTGACTTGCTACCTCGAGCTCATGGTGCTTTTGTGTTTTTTTTTTTTTTTCGATGAAATAGTGCTTTTGTGTTTGGTTTATTTTTGGACAAAGCTTCTGTTTTGGGTTAGTTTATTCAGTTTTCTTTTTTCTTGGTTTCAATTTTTTATTTTGAGATGTGGGAAAAGCTTCTTTATCACATCATTTTAGTAGTTTAATTCAAACGCACACATATCTACAAAATGTATAAGTCTTAAATTTACTTAGTAATTCATATGAGTATCCAATGCATTTAATTGCTGT